>OX451736.1:1794461796-1795681285 GCA_948472305.1 Vicia faba
TGTGGGGAAAGGCAGTCATCAGGAGAAAAGGGTTCCCAGTCCAGTGGTCTCCGACAATGAGACAGATTTCAACGACGAACAATACCCTCCTGCTGAAGACAAGTACAAGCAGTTGGAAGACCGTCTGAATGCAATGGAAATTCAACAAGTACCTGGTTTGGATTTCGGAGATTTGGGTCTAACTTCTGGTGTGGTGATCCCACACAAATTCAAAGCACCCTCTTTTGCTAAGTACGATGGGGCATCCTGTCCCAGGCTGCATCTCAGGTCTTATGTGCGGAAGATTCAAACGTATACTGTGGACAAGAACTTGTGGATCCACTTCTTCCAGGAAAGTCTTTCAGGGACTCATCTCGAATGGTTTTATCAGCTGGATAGAACCAAGGTTCGTAACTGGGAGGAGTTGGCTACTGCTTTTTACAAGCAGTATCAGTACAATGCCGACCTCGCTCCTACGCGTACCCAACTCCAGGGTATGTCGCTAGGATCGGGAGAAGGTTTTAAAGAGTATGCACAGAAATGGAGAGACCTGGCTGGAAGGGTACAACCACCGCTGACTGACCGCGAACTTGTGGACATGTTCTTGGGGACCCTGTCTGGTCCATTCTACAACCACCTGATTGGGAATTCGTCTGCTGGATTCACAGATCTTATCTTGACTGGGGAAAGAATAGAAGCTGGCATCAGGTCTGGAAAGATTCAAGAGGCTGCACCTTCTGATAAAAAGCCTCATCATGGAAAGAAAGAATCCAATGTTGTGCACGGTAAAAAGAGCCGTCATGAGGTAGGGGCAACCCAGATCTCTAATCCTAGACCTGCTCAACAAGGACAGGGGCAGCAACGCAAGGAGAGCGCACCCAAACGACAGTACACCAAGATCAACATGTCGCTGGATCAAGCACTACAACAAATGTTGAAGGCAGGGCTGATCACCTTAAGGGCTCCTCTTCGGAATCCGAACACTTCTGCTTCGAACTACCATCCTAATGAGAGGTGTGCCTACCACTCTGATAGCCCGGGGCATACTACGGACAACTGCTGGCCTCTCAAGAACAAGATTCAAGATATGATCGACGCTGGAGAGATTCAATTTGAAGTATCTGAGACTCCGAACATAATCACTGCTCCGTTGCCCAATCATTGAAGACCTTTTGTTTATTTGAATTTCTGAGTTGTATTTTTCTTTGCTTATACAAACAATTAATGTCATAGCAAACTTGTTTATTTCATTAATGCATCGCATATGTCTGTTCTGAAACAATATATTCGTATTCACTAAATGCAAATTATTTTCATATTTTTCTGATGTCAACTCTTGATCTAAAATCCTAAGCCTCTTGAGGGAGGATGACGAAAACGATACCACGATCTTTACAGTATGCTTTTGAACAGACCCCGCTGATGAGGTACAGGCATTGTTTCAAATCCTAAACACTGGAGTTATAAGAATGATAATCCCTCGTCAACCCCTCTAAGCCAAAGAAGTAGGAGTTTTTCTTTTCGAAATTTAAAACCCTTAATCATAACCTGGGGCAGGGTAGTCTCTCAGTTGATCCAAGTGCATAACGAATGGCACCAAAGAGGTCCTTACAAAACAAAAAGACAGTGATGGTTCCGAACAATCAATAAAGAAAGGCAGTCATTATCTCAAAAATAAAAAACCCATTAAGTCAAAACCTATGAAGGAGACTTACAAAACTGGGGCATCCCGCTGACTGTAACCACAAAAGAAACAGTTCAGGCAAAGAAAGGGATAACAAAAAATCAGACAAGAAAGAGGTCTTACAAACCCTCAACAAAAAAAGGAATGACCGCCTATTCAAAATAAGTTATCAACGTCCGAACCATCACCGAAAAATCAGAGCAAAGACTCAAACAAGGTCTAACGTATGATCAACTGAGTTTAGGTTTGAAGAACATCACGAAGAGCGGGTGGGTACAAATAAAATTTGAGCCTTTATCCTTTGTTTCTTAAACCGTGAACCAGGCCACGTTATAACCCTTAAAAGTCCTAGCTGAAGCATGGGTTAGTTCGAAAGCATAATGTTACGAAGGGTATCCTGACTCCTTAAGGCCTACGGTACATACGGAGTTGACATCACGTTTTACAAACATTCATTTGTTTTATGAAAAAGAATGCATTTTCAAAATCTTCAAGGCAGACATAGGCTTTGCATTTTTAACATAACTTTGTTTGCATATGACTTTTTGTTTGAACGACAGGGAAATTCGCACGATGAATACCAAGTGAACAAAAGCACTTCCAATCAAGGGGCAGACATGATCATGGCCCATCATCTGGGGCAATCCAATCAAGATTCGGAGAATCTCTCAAAGGCCAAAATAGCCTGGGGCAAATCTCCGCCTGAGTCACTTGGGGGCATTCCAGCAACAAATCTTGCCTGATCAAACACCTTCGGGTGGCGTGGCAAAATACTTCCAACAGGGGCAACTCCCTACATTCCCTGAACGTGGACATAGTCGAAAAAATACTATGCATAATCAAAGACCCGCTAGGTTGACATACCTAGGCAAAAATTAGGGCTTCCCGGCGAACCAAAAGGGTTCGGGCAAAATGAAGGGATGAAATGAAATCTGTACACCCGACAAGTCGAAAACCTGAAAAGGCGGCTTGGGCAAAAATGGGTATCCCGGTGGACTGAAAACCCGAAAGGGCGGTCCAGGCAAAAGTTAGGGATCAAAGCGTACGACTATGTCCTGTCATCTTGTCACCTGCCTACCTGAAGAAGGTTTGACCCTCAACAATTATCAGCATCTCACAGGTGTCTCCCCCATAGAAACAGGGGCAATAATGGGTGGTCTAAGCAATCTGTTTGTCCTGTCCTCCAAGGTACCAAGTTAGGTTCCGTTGAAGAACATAACCAATACAGTTCAATACTTCCCCAAGAGAGTCCAATCCAGTTTCCCCAAGAAAGTTGGCCATCTCCCCAAGCAGTAAGCTTATCCCCAGCAGATTCCGGAAGCTTACCACTCGCGGAGCACGAACGCGTCTCCCGGCTTTATTCAAAGAGTTATTTCCTTACCAGGATATAACTGGGTTATCCTCAGCCAATAGCCACGGAAAGAGCGTCCTCGACGAGTTCTTCTTATCCCCGGCGAAGTCTACTAACACTTCCAACACAACAATGGTATCCCCAGCAAAGTTACCATCAACATTTCAGCAAAGTATCTCTCTCCCCACAGAGTGTTACTCCCCAACAAGATCATTAGAGTACTTTTCCTCCCGCAGAGTAATCCATTCGCCGAGTTTATTCCCCAACGGAGTTATCTTCTCCTATCGGTTCATTCTTGCAAAGCGAAGAATTCTCTCTTCAACACCAGCCCAGGAGTTAACTTCCTGGCACCCGTCAAGGATTTATTTTCCAAGACGAAAACATATGTTCATAAACATCATATCTTCATACATTATAGCATGCATATGCATCATACTATACGAACCTCATTAATTTTGAGGACATTTTGAAATCATGCAGTTCATGCATCATGATCTTGCATACAACTAACGCTTTACCTTTCAGGAAAGGTCAATACAAAGATGATTACTATCAACTATCGCAACTCCTTCTAGATATAGTTCTGATGTGACCCAGATATGGCGACGTTCTGATACTGCTTCCAGATTTCCTTCTAGATATAGTTCAGATGTGAACCAGATATGGCAACGTTCTGATACTTCTTCCAGATTTCCTTCTAGATATAGTTCAGATGTGACCCAGATATGGCGACGTTCTGATACTGCTTCCAGATTTCCTTCTAGATATAGTTCAGATGTGACCCAAATATGGCGACGTTCTGATACTGCTTCCAGATTTCCTTCTAGATATAGTTCAGATGTGAACCAGATATGGCAACGTTCTGATACTGCTTCCAGATTTCCTTCTAGATATAGTTCAGATGTGAACCAGATATGGCGACGTTCTGATACTGCTTCCAGATTTCCTTCTAGATATAGTTCAGATGTGAACCAGATATGGCGACATTCTGATACTGCTTCCAGATTTCCTTCTAGATATAGTTCAGATGTGAACCAGATATGGCAACATTCTGATACTTCTTCCAGATTTCCTTCCAGATATGGTTCGGATGTGACCCAGGCATGGCGACGTTCTGACACTTATTCCAGTTGAAGATTTCAAGACCTAGACCGGTTCAGATTTTTCTGTTTCTTATCCAGTCCAAGGCCTTCTCTAGTCCAGCTAAATCGACCCCTAACAGATTTTCCTGATAAAGACTTAGTAGAAGATACCCAAGATTCTCTCAATGATTGCTACGGAGGTGGTAATCCCAGATTTCGCTCAACGATTGCTGTTGAAGTTGAAGTTATCCAAGGTTCTCTCAATGTTTACTGCGGAGGTGGTAATCCCAAGATTTTCTCAACGATTGCTGTTGAGAATAAAGTCATCCAAGGTTCTCTCACCGTTCCTGTTGAGGTAGTAACCATCCCTGGTTCATTCATCACCATTTGAAGCTCCAGATCCAGCTCCTGTAACCAGTCAGGACACATCTACACAAAGAATTTGAAGACCAGCCCCCGAAACAGGTCAGGTATTCATTTTTCTTTTTTGCAGGTATGCAAGTTCTCGCTAAAGAAGCTCTTACGCGATCAACATCCAGATGGCATCTATAAGCCCATCCGCCATCAATCATCTCTTAGCATGGCATCTATAATCCCATCATCCTATCCATCAATCTCCAAATGGCATCTATAAGCCCATTCCCATCATCATACTGCTACTATGTGAGCGCAAATTTCTGGGCACTCTAGTGTTCAATCATCTTCCACCTTCGGATTACGAAAGGCACGTCAGCCAATCTGCATCCTCAAGTCTAAGAAGATTGAACAAGGGCAACTGTTGTACCCCAAAATTTTCCCTCCCATATTCTTCAAAAAATTGCCAAGTCATGCTTCAAAATTCCCCAAGGGTTGCACAGTGTAAGGGCCTCCTAACAGTCAAAATTAGGGTTTTGGTTCTGACAAAGAAAATGAAGTTTCCAAGGGTTCAATCAAGTCCCACATGCCTACAAACATGGTCAAGCATCCTCATACAAAGTTTCAAGACTTACAGCACAAAATTGCACAGTCAAAAACCCTAATTGCACTACAGTCAACTGTAGGGGCAAAATGGTCATTTGACAGTCAAAAGTCCAAATTTTTGGTCAACATCTCATTTTGAAGCCACAAACATCATTTGATCAATGCTTGATCATGATTCTCAAAGCTTGGCTCAAAAATCATCAAGATGCAAAAGTTTCCATATTTGGACAGTTGAAAAAGTCAACTGTAAATTGACCAAGGCATAACTTTCACATGGATTATCAAAAAAATTCCATCCAAAGCTCATTTTGAAGAGAATGACATTTCCTACAACTCATCTTCATACTTCAAGTCCAAGATATTCTCTCACAAAAAGTTATCAATTTCAACATTATAGGTCATTTTCAAAAGTCAACAAAAAGGGACTTTAAGTCAAAGGCCATAACTTGAGATTGGTAAATCAAAAAGACATGTGACCAAAGGCATTGGTTAGAGGACTCAAAGACCTTTCCAAAATGTCCAAGAACATGAGCAAAGCTTAAAAATTGAGCAAGTTATGCCTTGTGGAAGTTGGGAAATTTTTGGATATTTTGAAAAGTCAACATTGCTTCAAATGACCTAAAATTGCTAATGGGCCTCTTTTTCTTTCACAATTCATCATCCAAGGCATGTGCACGACCATTTGGCCCAAAGGGAAGTTTTTCTTCATTTTTATTTATTTATTTGGATTTTTTATTATTAATAATTCATTTAATTAATTAAAATACATGAAAAATATCAAACCAATGCAATCAAATCTTTTTGTGCATGGAATAGGTTTAAAAATTCGTGCATGATCAGATATGGAAGGAATTGAAGTGATTGGATATGATTGAAGCCAAAATAGCATGAAAAAATATTTGAAAAGATCTTTGAAAATCAAATCTTGCAAATCATGAATGCAAAGGTTTTTGTGTGATTTCTTTGACCTAAAACCTTCACACATACATATATAGTGCAACCCTAATGCATAGAGACTCCAAGCTGCGCCATACACAGAAAACCACACTTGAGTTTTTTGCTTGAAAATTGAAAACTGAAAACAGGGATACAAGGTGATTCAAGCCACGATACTTATTCCATTGGCTTGCTGAGGCTTCAGGGAAGGAATTTGGATCAAAACCACAAGCTTTCATACCCAGAAACGTGAGAACGATCTCACCCTGTACAGAAAAATTTCCATGTTCTTGCATCGTGAATCATACGCTTTTAGTAATTTTTAACAATTGATTTATATTCATTGCTAAATTCTACAGCTAACTGTGTGGTTTAATTGTGTTTTTGTGCACCCTTGAGGATTTCACCATGAATACGTGCTAGGGTTTTCAGGACCTTGAATTAGGGCTTTTTAGTTAAGGAAAAATTAGCACTCGAGACCTGGACCATTGGAACAATCGTGCTTGGACGAAAAGGATAGGACCCTCGCGCCTAATTTATGAGGCCACATGGCCTATTCGTTATTTTCTGGAATGATACATAAGGGAACGGTTCAAAAACCGTTGCCCATTCTTTTCTTATTGCAGGAAATAAACAAGCCAAGGAAGAAGAAGGATAGGTGGCCAGCGTTGATTGGGTCATTCAAAAATTCGCGCTAAAAAAGTCATTAACGCGTTGTTCTATATTATAATGATTGTTTGTTATTTGTTATACAACGCGTGTAGAGTGCTTCAGTGGCAAGGCTTGTTAGTGGTAATCTCTAGGACCTGGGTTCGAGCCCCAGGTCCCTCACCCTTTCCATATTATTTTTCAATTAACACTTCTATGCAGTTTCAACGCTGAAGACCACCATACGTCCATAATTCCCAGCTTGCCACGCGTATGCCAAGATCAATCAGAGGGCCACAGTTTAAGGAACATCATGGACGTGAGTCAATAGCGCTACACGCTGGCATGGAAGTCAACGAGGCCAAAGATGCTTGGGCCCAAATCACTACAACGAACCCTCCACTTGGGGACAACACCCCCTCTAGTTTGTTTCTTTTACTTTTTTTTTATATTTTTCTTTTCTTTATCTTAATTAATTTCTTTTAATTTTTTATAATTATTATTTTCATAATATATAAAAAACACAAAAAAAAATCAGAAAAGATAAAAAGAATAAATATTTTTATTTTACTAGTATTTTTGTAAATAAATTTCATTAAATGATTTTAGTTTTTTAATCTAGGATTCATCTTAATATCTTTGCAATAAAAACCTAAAATTTGTAGAATTAAGGTTTGTATCAATTTTTATCCTTTTTTCTTTTCTTTCATAATAATTAAATATTTCCTATTATTTCCATAAATTAAAATTGCATGTAAATAATTAGGTTAATTTAGGTTTAATTTTAATACTTTCTTAATAAACTAAAAAAAACAATTAGAATTAGGGTTAGTATTTTAATTTCAATTAATCTTTTTCATTAAAATCATAAAATACAAAAATACCAAAAATAACTTCCTTTCATTTTAATTTTAATTAATTTAATCATTTAATTTAATTTTGCAAAAAGGGTCCAACGCCCTCGTTTTTAATTCTTATTTAATTCGCGTGTTTATTTCTTTTTCGTATAATTTTTATGTACCTCTCCTAAGGCCTTGTAAACTCGGACATTTATCTTTCGCACTTTAATTCTTTATTTTTCTGTCAAATCGGGTCCTGGAAATTTTGACGATGTGGACCCGCGCCTTTGTAATAGTTTAGAATTTTACCTTTCCGCGCTTTCTTAACTGTTAAATAAATGCATACAAGAATGAATGATTAAATAAAAACAAACACATAGATCACTTTGACATGAACAAGATAAATGCAAATGAACATGACACACAAATCACACACCATCCCTAGGGTACGCCTCACTGTTGCCTTGCCTCGAAAGGTGATCGTCGAGTAGAGGATGTCTTAGTAAGTCCTCATGATCCGGGAACCTGGCATGAGGGTAGCTTCTAAGGTGTCTTCCCATTGCTCTGGTGATCACCATGTCCCAAACCTTCGAATTAACCCGAACACCTCCAACGGTGGTGCTACCTACCTCTCAATGGTGGGATGACACTACTTTAAAGGACATTTACACAGACGAATTCCTTAGGGTAGGTAGACGACTCTAGATACTTGCTCTAATTTCAAAAACAAATCAAAAAATACTTTTCACACCGACACCTTTTCAAAAAGCTTTCGAAAGCAATTTTTCAAACACTCTTGAGGACCGATACAAGAGTCGAACTGGAATTTTCAAAGAAACTTTTTAAAACCCACAGTTGAAAAGCAAACAAACTATTTTGAAAACACAAATGAGCAAGTATCTAAGAGCCCATGGATAACCATGGATAGAAAGGGTGCTAACACCTTCCCTTTCTATAACCTACCTCCCGAACCGAGAGCAATCTCTTTAAGGAATTTTTCTGTGCTTTTTTCCTTTCCATTTGGAGAAAATAAAAGACGGTGGCGACTCTTGCTTCCGCGACATTTCGCGAACCAGCATTAAACAGTCAGTTCCAGATCCACCGATCACACACATTGTGTAAAATTTAATACTTAATGCCTATAACTACATATGTGCAAGATTCTAACTTTGATTATAATTGTAATAGAGTCTGTAAAGATCCCTTGAAAGATTTTGTGACAAATGGATGTAAAGAAAAATTATTGCCTCTTGTGATGTGGTGGGAGAACTGACTTGAAGTTTTGTGTTTGTGTTCACAAATGTTGCGGTTAGCAAGAGTCGCTACCGACTTTTCTTTTATCCAAAAGGAAAGGTAAAAAAGTACAGGAAATACCTTTGAGATGTTTTCTTGAGTTCGGGGGGTAGATTGTGAAAAGGGAAGTTATTAGCACCCTTTTCATCCATGGTTTTCCATGGGCTCTTAGTTACTTGTTTAGATCACTTACTTTTGCTTTTTAAATTGTTTGAAATGGTGCTTTGTGTGGTTTTGAAAGTATTTTGAAAAGAGGCCATCGTTTTGGAAATCTTTGTAATGATTCTCGTTCGTAAGAATGTATACAAAGATGTTTGCCTTTTGAAAAATGTTTCAATGTTTTGAAAGTTGTTTGGAAATGTTTTGAAATGTGTGTGTTTGTTTTTGAAAATAGCAAGGATTGTTTGAAATAGAGCAAGTAACTAGGAGCTATCTACCCTACTCAAATGTCTTTCCTATACATTTTTATTCCTTTGACATTGTTGATTTACCATTGATTTGGTAAACAACCCTATCGTTGGATGTTAAATGGGACGGGCGTGGGTCATCGTATGACCATGATAGAAATTGTGCCAAGTATCTTAGCATGTTTGAGGGACCAATATCATTTGTTTAGGCAACTTTTGATAGCGTCATCGAGGGACTATGATCTTTTTGTTTTGTTTTGTTTTGCCAAGATACTTTGCATGCATACCATGGCCATTTTTTAGGCAACAAAGTGGGTGAAACCCTAGGGGTGCTTGTGTGCAATGTGTTGTCATTTTACATGCTTTTATTTGTCTTGGATTAGGTCTTTGCTATTTGTTTGATTTTTGTCTTATCATGCAAAACCCTAATTTACTACACAAATATATAATGCGATAAATTGTGTAAAGTAAGCTAAACTATTACAACAATTATTATGGGAGGGGGGATACAAATTTTTGAATGGGGATATTGCATAAAATAAACCCTAAAATAACTATTACAACCCAATTGAATTATTGTACAAGATAAATAAATATACAAATATTTAAATATGCAAATAAAATGTACTTATGCAAAAATGTCTTGTATTAATTTTATGTATGAAAAAAATAAAATTGTTTAAGTCCTAAAAATAAGAAAAATAATATTGTTATTTTTGAAAGGGTGAAACCCTAGTTTTTTTTTATTAAAAGAAAAATATGTTCTATATTATTTATTTGGTCTATTTTTTTGTATAAGAAAATATAAATAATATTATATACAATATTAAAAATTAAATATGTGTGAAAATAATTATTTTTATATGTTAAATAATAAAAATAAAAATGTATGGCATTTATTAAATGTATTTACAATTTATTTGAGAAAATAAGGTTCTATTTATTAATAAGACTATTTTATATGTGAAAAAAAATAATAAAAATACAATAAAATTGTAAAAAATTAAGAAAATTATTTTTGTGATTTTTAATGTTCAGAAAAAATTATTAAAATCAATAAACATAAAAAATATGAGAAAATATAAAAAAATAAATAAAATAAGCAAAGGGGGGTGTAACTATCAAGTCAGGGGGTATGGGAAGTAAAACAGAAGCCCAAGGCGCGCCAGGCCCAGAATACCAACTTCGTCCCTGTCCTTGGCTTCTTCCCTGCGCGCGTTTTTTTCAAAACCCGCAACTTGATATTCTTTGCACAAAAACAAAAACTTGCAACATGAAACATGTAACATTTTTGATCACGATTCCAATGATATAAGATTTGTAAACTAACTTTAAAAGATCAGAGAGAATTTAATCACCCCTAATTTTTGACCTAATTTTTTCATGAACTTCAAGCTTCAAATTCTCATGGCACAGTTAATATAAATGACAAATATGCATATGTTGTACCCCAAAATTTTCCCTCTCATTTTATCAAGATTTCTCATCATAAGACTCCTTGAACTCCAGACAAGATTAGGGTTTTGCATTGCTCAAGACATCTTCTTGCACTGTTGACCTAAATTAGGGTTTGAGTTTGCACATGGATTTTGGGACTTTTAATGCTCAAAGTGACTTTCATACTTCATGTTGGACTTATAAGATTTCATCTACCAAGTTTCAAGCCTTGAATCAAATTTTTGCCCAGTCAATTGGACAGTTGACCTAGAAATCAACTGTATTGGGGAAAAAGTCAACTATGGCCAATTTACAGTCAAACCTCATAATTTTTTATCCACATCAACATTATAAGCTCATATGAATAATTTGATCAAGTTTGGACCACAACTCCTCAAAAATTTTTGATCAGATCATCAAAAGGGCAAAATGGTCATTTTTAGGGTTTTGACTGTACAAGGGCAATTTCTGATTTTTAACCTAGCCAATGGCAAATTGAGTTCAAACATGAATTCAAGGACTCAATGGCATCATCTTTACCTATTCACAAGGTTCAAAAGATCTCAAATGCATTGGATTGACAGATGAATTTTTCAGTCAACTGATCAAAATTTGACTGTATATTGAAAAGTCAAACTTTGACTTTTTGGTCAAAATCAAGTGCCAAGGGTTATTTTTCATCAAGATATGTCAAAACATGAAACTTGTTCATCAAGAAACCTAATTTTGCAAATTAGGGTTTGAAATTGAAAATTTTCATAACTTAGAATTTTTCTAAGTTATGAAATTTTCTTATTTTTTCCCAACTTTAACCAACATTTTCACTATGATGCAATTGGATTCAAATAAAACTTCTAACATTAAAGTTGTAGTACTCTAAAAAGTCTACAACTTTTATTCACAAAGTTTTCCCAAAATAATCTTGGATCTCAAGTTATGAGTTTTGGAACAAGGGTCCATGAAACTTTTAACTTAATGAAATTTTGCCCTAGTTTAGGCAGGATTTTGACCCATCTTCATGACCATTTTTCACCTAGTTCCACTTGGAATATCAAAATGAATTTCAAATATGGATTGTAGATCATGTTTCAAGCTTTCCAAAATGTCAAATAAATCTCCAAAATCATTTGTGGTTAGGGAGAATCGAATGCTTGAAGTTGGCAAAAACTCACTTTTGCTCCATGGCATTTTCTTAGTGATACAAGTTCCAAACTCTAATCAGCCTTATTTGCACTAGATTACAGGTCCTAAAACCCTTCCACACTCAATAATTAAATGCAAATCCATTGGTCTAAGGCTTTTTTTTTGTCATTGGAGGATTACACAAAGAATTAATCCATAAATGGTAAAAGGTAACATTGCCATTTTTGTCAAATGTGCTTTATGTCAAACCACATCTCTTGAGCCTTGAACAAAATCTGGTACAGCATACAATATCCACCAACTTGAGGGGCCAAGATTGTAGAGTGTATGCTGATAGATAGCCTGTACAGGCTTGTCTTGCATCATGGCTTGCTTTTTTGCTTCATAACCAAGAAACATGTCAAATATCACACAACTTGCACATCTGATAGAACAAACTTTTGCAAGCATTTGAGACAAGTTTCACACTTTGTATTGAACCTAAAACACGAGCCTTTGAGTCCTGAAACCTTCCATAGCACAAAATCACCTTCCATTGGCAAAATAGGGCAACTTCTGCATCTTGAGTTCTATCTCACAAGTTGCTCGTGCGTTTTTCCCCAAACCTGTTCAAACACCTTCCATATAACCTATCCAAGCTATCCCAACCCTTAAACACTGACTGCAACTCCATTTGCAAGGTTTACCATTTTTGATTCCAGCTTGTGCAGGTTGCGTTCTACAAGCTTGTTCAAGTACATTCAAGGCAAGCTAGGCATTAGGGAAGGTCAGAGGAAGTTCAAGCAAGCTCCCAAACATCTCAGGCCTCACTGAAAAGCTCCATATTGCCATACACGAAGTCAACTGAAATAGGTTTTTGTCAACTTCCTATCTCTCTATTTAGCCATGAAGCTGTACATATGTTCAATTTTCATTTAAGTTAATCGTGTTAAGAGAATTTGATCCATGAACTTCCTGAAAAAATTAGGTTAGAATTTAGGGCCAGAGAAATTCTCTCTGGTCTTTGAGAGTTAGAATGAGTTCTTTACATGGTTGGATTCGTCTTGAAAAATGCTACAACTTTGATGTTATGTGTTTTTGCATTAGAGCACGTATGCAGGTTATTCATGTTTGAAGTCAGGCGCGCGCTTTTTTGGACAAAAGGTTGAAGATGAAGTTTGAAACTGGGCTGGGCATGTGTTTCTCACTTTTTGCACCCCCCCCCCCCTCATTACTGACTGCACCCCTGGCCCATTTCTTCATATTTATATAATTTTGTATTTATTTTTCATTTCTGATTTTATTTTACTATTTTCCAAACATAAAAAATACCAAAAATATTTTTATAAATTTTCACATTTATTTTTGTATTTTATTTTTACTTTTCTAACATGAAAATAATTTAGTGAAATATATACTTCTATTTTATTTTATAAAAACTTAAAAAATAACATATTAAATATTATACTTTTACTTTTTTTATTTTATACTTAAATAATATTTTTCTAAATATATTTTATTTTTGTATATACATTATTTTATTTTATTGTACATAAATAATATATTTAATATGTTTACATTCTTAAAAGAAAATTAGGGTTTTACCCTTAATAAAAAATATATAATGTTTTATTTCTTTTTTATATATACACTAAATATTTTTTACATACATAAAAAATAAACATAAACATTTTTTGCATATTCATAATATTTTGCATATTTGTTTAATTTATTTATTTAAATACTTGTCTATTTATTATTTGTACCAATGATTCAATTTGAATCTAATAGTAAATATTAGGGTTTTATTTTCTTGCAAATATCCCCCATTCAAAAATTGTATCCCTCTCCCCATATCAAATGTTGTAATAGTGTAGATTTATTTTACGCATTTATGCTTTCAATTATGCCATGATTAGAGATTAGGGTTTGTATGCAAAAAGTCCAAAATCAAAAACAAATAGCTTGACTAATATATAGACAAATTGCATGAAAATGATAACACAATGCACACTTGCACCCCTAGGGTTTCATCCACTTGTTGCCTTTAAAATGACCATGTTATGCATGTTGAGTACTTTGGCAAAACAAAAACAAAACAAAAGATCATAGTCCCTCGATGATGCTATCTTAGTTGCCTATACAAAATGATCTAGTCCCTCAAAAATTTGCTAAAGATACTTAGCACAATTGCTATCATGGTCAATACGATGACCCGCGCCTGTCCCGTTTAACATCCTAATACAATGTTGTTTACCAAATGCAATGGTAAACAACATTGTCAAAAGGGTTAAAATGTGTAGGAAAGACCTTTGAGTAAAATAGGGTAGACAACTCTTAGTTACTTGATCAAAACTTGCAAAAAAACTTCCTTGCTATTTTCAAACACACCTCACAACACAATTTCAAAACATTTTCCAAAACAAACTTTCAAACAATCAAACATTGAAGTATCTTTTCAAAAGACAAATACACCTTTGTATACATTCAAACAAGAATCATTACAAAGGTTGCCACAACGATGGCCTCTTTTCAAAACATTTTCAAAACCATACACAAAGCACCGTTTCAAACAATTGAAAAGCAAAAGCAAGTGATCTAAACAAGTAACTAAGAACCCATGGATAACCATGGATGAAAAGGGTGCTTGCACCTTCCCTTTTCATAATCTACTCCCCGAACCCAAGAAAACATCTCAAAGGTATTTCCTGTGCTTTTTGACCTTTCCTTTGGATAAAATAAAAAGTCGGTGGAGACTCTTGCTAAACCGAAGCATTTGCGAACACAAACGAAAAACCTCAAGTCAGTTCTCCCACCGTATCACAGAACTGGCGACTCTGCTGGGGAAATATTTGAAAGTGGGGTTACCTTAGGGTTTTAGATCACCTTTTCATACTTATCTTATTTGACTTGTATGCTTTACTTTTTGGTTCCTTGTTTGGGTTTGTTTTAAATCCTACACCCGGATTTGGGGGCACCTTTTAGGTAAGTAGCAATAAACTGCGAGGGAACTATGCGGGGTATACCGACATGGTTGAAGCAGTGGTTACATTAGTGCGACATATTTGTGGGTACCGGTAGCCTTTGAGTCAATCAAAGAGAATACGGGGCCGCTGAGTGATGTCATGAAGCACTAATGAACTCTTAGAACCTTACTTGACCATCTTGGCCTTATTAGGGGTAGTGAGATGACCGACTTTGGTGCAGTCCGAAGTTGGTAGATACTCGATACTACACTCATTGAGGATTGTTTTCTTGGAATATTTCGGTGGCCAGTAAAGTGGCTAAACTGAAACAATGAACACAAAATAATCTGGTGATATTGAGCTCCTTAGAACCCAGTTACTATTTATAGGACAGGTTGAGCCAACTAGCTTCAAGAGGGCACTTACCTATGAAACCCCATGCAAGCCTGAAACTAGGATCTTGTGTGACTTGCTTGTACATATGCTTGTGAATACATCATGAACATCATAGAGCATCATTTGCATCCACTAACCATTTCAAGGGTTTGGATCTTCATCTTTGTTCCTGTTTTATAGGTTATGGAATCACTCCGCATAAAAATAATCCAGGTCAACCTAGTGAGAATCCCTTCTCAACTCAAGGAGCTTACTTCCAAGATTCCAGAGACTTCTCTCTTCAGTGAAAGACATGGTAGACTTCTCAACTTGGTCAACTCCAACATTGAAGAAGACATGATGAAAGTCCTCTTCCAGTTCTTTGACCCCCTACACCATTGCTTTACATTTCCTGATTACCAACTAGTGCCTACTTTGGAGGAATTTTCTCAACTCCTGAGGATTCCTATTCTCCATAAACTACCCTACAACGGTACGGAGAGAGAACCAAAGCCTGAAGATGTTGCTCAAGCCTTACACTTGCAACCATCTGATATCAAAGGTCATTGGGAAACCAGAAGTGGTGTCAAGGGTTTCTTGGCAAGGTTTCTGTTTGAGAAGGCACAAGACTGCTGGAATTCTCTAGATCTGCAAGCTTTTGAAGAGATTGTAGCACTTCTCATCTATGGGTTGGTCTTTTTCCCAAACCCTGATCAACTTATAGATGTGAATGCTGTCAAGATTTTCATATCTCGGAATCCTGTGCCTACATTGCTTGGGGATATCTTACACTCATTTTACACACGAACAATGAGGAAAAGAGGTGTTCTCATGTGTTGTACCCCTCTTCTAGCAAGGTGGTTTATTTCTCACCTTCCCCAATCAGTCTTGAAGAATGAGCAAGGCTTGAGGTGGTCACAACGATTGATGACTCTTACACATTCTGATGTCCATTGGTGTTCTCGGTCCAGAGAAAATGTCATCATCGTTGATCGTTGCAGAGAATTCCCTAATGTCCCACTACTTGGCATTAGAGGAGGCATTACCTACAACCCCTACTTAGCTCTGAGACAATTTGGGTACGCCCGGAGGGGTGGCCCTCATGACATGCTGATTCCAGACTTGGTTTTTGACTTTGACAACGACGCTCAAGGACTTCGACAAAGGTTTATCCGATCTTGGAGGATGCCAAACAAAGTGAACAGTAAGACATTGGGACACAAGAATTCCATCCCCCTTGAGCATTATCTCAAGTGAGTACGAACCCGCACCCAGAGTCTTATGAAGCCTTACCCCCACATTTTGCCTATGATCAAAGAGCCTGTTATAGAAGGAGAGGTTCCATACACCCTCCTACATCTTGACATGCCAACATCATTGGAGGATTTGCAAAAGAGTTGGATACAGCTCAAGGAAGAACGAAATACTTTTGAAGCCAGCTTCTACGCCAGTGAGAAGAAGGTTTTGGAACTTACCCGTCGACTTCACGAAGAGAAGAATCTCAACACTTACATCGCACCAAAGAGGATGCGCAATGTCTTTCTACATTATGAATTTTGTAATATTTTGCCCATGGGGCATTTATGTACTAACAAATTTCTTCTTATTAATATGACGTGTGTTCTTTTTATTTGCAACAACTTTGAATTTTTGAATCCTTGAATGCATTACATGAATACATATCATTTATCATATGCATAAACAGGTCTTCACACCAGGTTTCCTTATCTTTCTGCTGTTTATTTCAACAAGATGGATATAGAGCAGATGGTCAAAGATCTGCAAGCACAGAATTCGCAATTCCAACAACTCCTCATGACCTTGGCAAAGGGTCAGGAGGACCTTAAAGCATTGTTAGAGAAGGAAAAGGAAAAAGAAAAGAAGAAAAACAAAAGAGTTGGTGTGGCCACTATGGGAAGAAGATTTGAGAACCAAGCTAGGAGAGTCCTGGATTTCCCCTCGACGTATGATGAAGGGGTTGGCAAAGGAAAAGGAGTTGCGGTACCTTCCGAGTCTAAGGTTGAAGAGGAAGAAGAAGAAGAAGGTGGAGATTACTCTGAGCAGCAGTACCCTCCGGCGAACGATAAGTATAAAAATCTGGAAGATCGGCTGGTAGCCATGGAAGTACAAAGAGTACCTGGGTTGGATTTCGAAGAACTGGGGTTGGTTGCTGGGATCATCATTCCCCCCAAGTTCAAAGTGCCTACATTTGCTAAATACGATGGTTTGTCCTGTCCGAAGATGCATCTGCGGTCCTACGTCAGAATGATCCAACCTCACTCTTCTGATAAGGATCTATGGGTCCATTTTTTTCAAGATAGTTTGTCAGGTACGCAATTGGACTGGTTCTATCAGCTTGAGAGACTTGACGTACATAATTGGGAGGATCTGGCTGCTTCCTTCTACCGACAATATCAGTATAACACAGACTTAGCACCTACTCGTACTCAACTACAGAGTATGGGTATGGTTTCTAATGAGGGCTTTAAAGAGTATGCCCTGAAGTGGAGGGACCTGGCTAGAAGGGTGCAACCACCTTTGTCTGAAAGAGAACTGGTTGATATGTTTTTGGGGACGCTGTCTGGTCCATTCTTTAATCACCTGATAGGGAGTTCATCGGCAGGGTTCACTGAATTAATTCTGACTGGTGAACAAGTTGAAGCTGGCATCAAGAGTGGTAAGATTCAAAAAGATACATCTGCTTCTGCCGCTGTCAAAAAACCTTTTCCAGCCAAGAAGGAGGTGTCAGCTGTTTACTCTCAGAAAGGTCGAGGAGGAGTAGAGTGCCAGTCAACGATGGGGGCTGTGATGATCCAAAAGACAACAGCTGATCAACCTAGAAATGATCAACCAAGAACCAACCAACAAATAGGAGGAAGGCCTGCTAGGCAGTTCACCAAAATAAACATGACGCCTGCCCAGGTCCTCCCTCATCTCTTGAAGCTGAACCTTACAACCTAGAGAGATCCACCACAAAATTTGAATACAGCTTCCCCTTTTTACCATGCCAATGCTAAATGTGCTTACCATTCCGACGGCATAGATAACGACACCAACAACTGTTGGGCCCTTAAAAACAAGATTCAAGATTTAATAGATGCCAAGGAGGTGGAGTTTGTTGCCCCCGAAAAACCTAATGTGATATCCGCTCCTATGCCAAAACATGGTCATAATGTCCATGCTGTTGTAGAAGATCTTCATGTTACTGCTGTTGATGACTTAATGACTCTATTGCCAATGATCAAGATGAATCTGTTAAAAGCCGGGATTTTCCCAGGATGTGAAAAAGATTGTTACCTTTGTTCGACCTTGCAATCCGACTATCCGCTGTTGAAGTCAGGCATCCAACGCCTGATGGATACTCAAGAAATCCTCTTCAAGAAAACTCTTGTTACTCCTGTTACTCCAATCAATGATGTTGCTATAATCACCATTTCCGACAATCTTTCCAAGGTCTCCAAAAGACCTGTTAAGATTACACCCGATCCAAAGTGTGTACCGCTGAAGATTACTATGCCGGGGCCTATCACATATAAGTCCAACAAGACAATACTGTGGAATTATGGAGGAGAGATCTTCTACCACGGTGTTAAGCAGATCGAATCCATTGAAGAAAGTTTTGATGAACAAACTCCTGACATAGGGAATATTGCAGGGACAAGTAAGATCACTCGTAGCGGAAGAATCTTCTCTCTGGAGATTGCTCCTCCAAGGGAAATCTTCGGACCCTCAAGTGCTCCTGTGCCAGTCAAGATATTTGTACGAAGCTATACCCTCTACTGTTACTGCTGATAAAGGTAAGGGGATCCAAGAAGCGCCCGTCAGGACGAGGGCTCAGACTTTGGTTATCCCCGAGACCACCCAAAAGGAAATGGAGGAGATTTTAAAGATAATTAAGAAAAGATACTATGATGTTGTAGAGCAGCTAGGGCAAACCCCTTCAAAAATCTCTATGCTGGCTCTGTTGCTCTACTACGAGGCTCATGCCAAAGCCTTGATCAAATTCATGAAGACGACGCACGTGTCTCAATAAACTTATACGGATCAGTTTCAAGAGTGTGTAGCTAGCCTTACAGCTGGCAATGGTCTTGGCTTCTCTGGTGCTGATCTAACGTCTAAGGGAAGAAAGCATAATGATGCGCTGCATGTCTCGGTAGAGTGCAGAGGAACCACTCTTGCTCACGTTCTAGTTGATACCGGGTCGTCTTTAAATGTCCTACCGAAGAAAGCATTGGACAGATTAGACTGTGAGGGTTTGACCCTAAAGCCCAGTAATATCATTGTTAGAGCCTTCGACGGTTCTAAGAGGATGGTACACAGAGAGGTGGACATCCCAATTAAGGTGGGAACGAAAATTTTCAACTCTACATTTTATGTGATGGACATCCGTCCTTCATATTCATGCTTGTTGGGAAGGCCATGGATCCACAATGCTGGGGCAGTCACTTCTTCTTTACACCAAATGCTCAAATATCCAGTCCACGGTAAAATCATAACAGTTCATGGTGAGGATGAGTATATGATAAGCCACCTTAACTCTTTCCGCTACGTGGAGTTAGATGGTGAATTCATAGAAACACCTTTCCAACACTTTGAAGAGGTTTCTCCTGAAGTTGCGGTAGCCAAGACAATGATTGTTGTGCCCATCATTACCAAACCTGTGTCCCAGATGTCATCCCTTAAAGATGCGGAGGCTGTGTGTGATACGGTGGGAGAACTGACTTGAGGTTTTGCGTTTGTTTTCGCAAATGTTTCGGTTGAGCAAGAGTCGCCACCGACTTTTTATTTTATCCTAAGGAAAGGTTAAAAAGCACAGCAAAAACCTTTGAAATGTTTTCTTGGGTTCGGGGAGTAGATTATAGAAAGGGAAGGTATTAGCACCCTTTCTATCCATGGTTATCCATGGGCTCTTAGTTACTTGCTTAGATCACTTGCCTTGTGTTTTCAATTGTTTGAAATGGTGCTTTGTGTGTGTGTGTTTTGAAAATGATTTGAAAAAGATGCCTTGTCTTAGGCAACTGTTGTACCCCAAAATTTTCCCTCCCATTTTCCTCAATATTTTCTCACCACAAGACCCTTGGAGCTCAAGATCAAGTTAGGGTTTTCTCTGCTCAAGACTTCTCCTTGCACTGTTGACCCAAATTGGGGTTTGAGTTTGCACAAAGATGTTTTGACCCAAAAGGCCCAAAGTGACTTTCATGCTTCATGTTGGACTCACAAGTTTATCCATACCAAGTTTCAAACCTTGATTCCAATCTTTGCCCATTCAATTGAACAGTTGACCTAGAAATCAACTGTATTGGGGAAAAAGTCAACTGTGGTCAATTGACAGTCAAACCTCATGATTTTTGACCCACATCAACATTATGAACTCATATGAACCATTTGATCAAGTTTGGATCACAATTCCACAAGAAATTTGATCATATCACCAAAAGGGCAAAATGGCCATTTTTAGGGTTTTGACTGCACAAAGGCAATTTTTGACTGTTTGACCTAGCCAAGGGCAAACCAAGCTCACATATGGACTCAAGAACTCAATGACATGGTCTTGACACATTCAACAAGTTCAAAAGATCCCAAATGCACAAGATTGACAGATGAATTTTCCAGTCAACTGAGCCAAATTTGACTGTATACTGAAAAGTCAAACTTTGACTTTTTGGTCAAAATCAAATGTCAAGATTCATTTTTCATCAAAACATCTCAAATTATGAAACTTGTTCATCAAGAAATCAAGAATTACAAATTAGGGTTTGAAATGAAGAATTTTCATAACTTAGAATTTTTCTAAGTTATGAAAATTCCTAATTTTTTCCTAACTTTGTCCCATTTTTTCATCAAGATACATTTGGATTCAAACAAAACTCAAAACATGAAAGTTTTAGTCCATTGCAAAATCTACAACTTTGATTCACAAAGTTTCCTCAAAAGAATATTGTAGCTCAAGTTATGATTTTTGGAACAAGGGTGCAAAACATTCTTAACTTAGAAAATTTTTGACCTATTTTAGGCAGGATTTTTGCCTAACTTCATGGCCATTTTCCACATGCTTCCACTTGTAATCTCAGCTTGCATTACAAAGATGGATTGTATTACACATTCCAATCTTTCCAAAATGTCCAAGAACTTCTCAAACACCCTTGTGGTTAGGGAGAATCGAATTTGTCAATATGGGCAAAAGTCACTTTGTTCATGAGCCATTTCCATGTTCATAACTTTGCATTTTTGAACTCAGCATGTGCAAGCTACATTACAGGCCTTTTATCTCATCCACACTCAATAATTTAATGCAAATCCTTTGTGTTCAAGCCTTATCTTATGTGTTTAACCATTACATGCCAATTTAATCCATAATTAGAAAAAGTAACTTAGCCATTTTTGAAAAGGTGAACTTTATGTCAAGTTTACAATCTATGAGGTACAATGCAGATCTTTGAGGCACAAGTTCATGAGCAAAGTCCACTGATCAAGGGTGATTGGTGCAGCATACTTGAGGGGCATGTGTTAGCCTAGAAACCAACTTGTCATTTTTTGCTTAAGATAGAAGAAACATTGCATAACTGATCACATCTCACATTGCTGCAAGAACAAGCTTAAGCAAAATTTCTCCACACATTCTATACTCCTCAACTGACCTGAAACACGAGCCAACTACCTTCAACACCTCCCTAAACATCAAAACACCATTTTGCTGCATAAAACAGGGCATCCCTGCAGTTTGAGTGGCACAGCTCATTCCCATCGTGCATTTTCATCCAAACCACTTCATACACCTTCCATAACATCCATACAAACTATTCCAAGCACTGAACTGGAACTGTAACAGCCATAGCATAGTTTTCCATTTTCATTTTTCTCTCTTGCAGGTTTACTTCCATGGAGTAATTCAGCAAGATTCAAAGCACACCAAGCATTGGAAAAGCATCCCTGAACTTCAAGCAAGCTGTACAAGTCCTCACATTGCCTTGAAAGTGCCTCCATTGTCATACACGATCCAAGCTGAACAGGTAAGTTCATGGACTTCTATCTCTCAATCTAGGAAGATTTAGGTTTAGGTTTATGAATGAAAAGTGTCATACTCATGTCCCTGAAGCCACCCATATCCTCACTTTCCATTTATATTGCATATGCTGAGAGAATTTAAGACCTGAACATTGACAAAAACTTAGGTCAGAAATTGGGGGAGAAGAAATTCTCTCTCATTTCTGAGAGTTAGATCAAGTTTTTTATATGTATGAACTCGTGACATGATGCTCTATAATGTTTGTGTTGTAAGTTTTTGTTAAAAGTCAAGGAATCAAGAGATAACAGGGATGGAAGGAAGCGCGCGTTTTTTCATTTGAAACTGTCTGGAGGTTGAAGACAAGCTTGCTTTGGGCTGGGCTTGTTTCTTTTTTCTATTTGCACCATCTTTTTACACATGTACCCCCTTGGCCCATTGTGTTTTATTTTCATTATTTTTGACTTTTGATTTTTGTTTCTGACTTGTTTATTTTTGTCAAAGCATAAAAAATATTAAAAATATTTTTCTCACATTTTTTGCATTTTATTTGATATTTATTTTGTTTCATTTAGTTTTATATGTAAATAAACATAAATATGCTCTTATTTAAAATACAAAAATAAATACAAAATACATTCTATTTTCTGATTTGATTTTATTTTATCTTTTGAAAACATTTTCTAAAAAAAATAATTTTTTTTTTTAAATATTAAATATTTTATTTTTGTACATATTTAATATATTTAGTAAATAATATAAATACTTATCTATATTTATTAGAATATTTAGGGAATAAACATAAAAATAATACATTTTTATTTTTATTAATATTTAACTTTAAAATCACTTTTTTATAATATACTTCCTTTTTATTTATTTTTTGTACATAATTAATAAATATTGTATATATTAAATAATAAACACATTTTTATTTAGTAAATTAGGGTTTGCCCTAAAAACATAAAAATACCCAAAAATTAATCCTTTTTATTTTTGTTTATTTGACACATAAAAAAATACTTTTACATACATATAAAAATCATTTTTTTTGCATCTTGCATACTTATTTTATTTTATTTAATTATTGTACAATTAAATAACTTGTATATTCAATTTGGATGTAATAGCTTAGGTTTTAATTTCTTGCTAAAATATCCCCCATTTGAACATTTGTACCCCCCATCCCATAATTTGTGTTGTAATAATTTAGGACCTTTAAATTCCGCATTTTAAAAGCTTTCTAAATATGCCATGATAGACTTAGGGTTTGTATGCAAAAAATCAACCAAACAATAGCTTGACCTAATTCAAAGATAACAAAGCATGAAAATGAACAACACCGATCACACTTGCACCCCTTAGGGTTACTCCACTTGTTGCCTTCAATAATGGGCCATGTTGCATGTTGAGTATCTTTGGCAAAATAAAAACATTTCAAATGATCATAGTCCCTCGATGATACTTTCAAAAAACAATTCAAAATGATCAAGCCCCTTAAAGGAAAAATTGCCAAAGACACTTGGCACTATTGCATTCATGGTCTAAACGATGACCCGCGCCCGTCCCGTTCACATCCTAACACAAGATTGTCCACCAAATACAATGGTGGAACAAAATTGTTAAAAGGGTTAAAACATAGAGAAAACCTTTGAGAAATTTTAGGAGTAGACAACTCTTGGTTACTTGCTAACTTGCAAAACAAAAACACTTGCCTATTTTCTCAAAACCACACACCACAACACAACAACTTTCAAAAACATTGAAAACCTTTCAAAAGACATACACCTTTGTATACATCCCAACATGGATCATTACAAAGGTTGCCACCACATTGGCCTCTTTTCAAAACATTTTCAAACCCACACACACAAAGCACCATTTCAAACAATTGAAAATTAAGGCAAGTTGATTTAAGCAAGTAACTAAGAGCCCATGGATAACCATGGATAGAAAGGATGCTAATACCTTACCTTTCTATAATCTACTCCCCGAACCCAAGAAAACATCTCAAAGGTTTTTGCTGTGCTTTTTAACCTTTTCTTAGGATAAAATAAAAAGTTGGTGGCGACTCTTGCTCAACTGAAACATTTGCGAAAACAAACGCAAAACCTCAAGTCAGTTCTCCCACCGTATCATAGAACTGGCGACTCTGCTGGGGATTAACTTAAAAGTGGGGTTACCTTAGGGTTTAGATCACCTTTGTTTTCAATTGCTTGCTTTGTTTGCTTTTATATTTGTGGGCTTTGCATCGGAGTTTCATAGATCCTAACCCGGATCTGGGGAATACCCTTTTAGGTAGCATAAGCTGTGAGGGACCTGTCCGGCGTAGACCGACATGGGTGAAGCAGTGGCTACGTTGGTGTGACATCTTAGTCTGTACCGATATCCCTTGTGTTGCAACAAGGAGAATATGGGTCTTCTAAGGAGTCATTAAACACCAACCGACCTTAGAATCCTAAATTGACCCAACTTGGCCATAGAACGGTAGCAGTATGCTACACTCATTGAGGCTAAACTCTCATGATGGTTCTGGCCTCAAGAAAAGATTGCGATGCTGGAGTTATGACCGATTGAGGGTAGTCAATGATATTGAGATCCTCTAGAACCCGGTTACTTTTGCTAGGACAGGTCTTAACCAACAAAACTGAAAGAGGGTAATACCTAAACTTCATGCTGGCCTAAACCCTAAGGGTTGTCTTGTGTGACTTGTGTGCCTTATCATGCTTGCCTTTGTGAATACTTGTGGTGGGATTTATCATAAACATCATACCATCATACCATTGCATGCATCCTGCATAAGGATTGACCCATTTCAAAGACAAGAGGGTTTCATCTTTGCTCTGTTTTGTAGGACATCATGATGCCCGTGCGTAGGAATACTATCCGGCTCAACTTTGTTCAACCACCTACTTTGCTCAAGGATTTGGTTGGTAGGATTCCAAACACTACTTCCTTCATCAAGAGGCATGGTTCTCTTCTTGGGTTAGTCACTTCAAAGTGGGACCAACAACTGATGAGTGTCCTGACCCAGTTTTATGATCCCCTGTATCATTGCTTCACCTTTCAAGACTTCCAGCTGGTCCCTACCCTGGAAGAATTCTCTGATTTGCTTGGTATCCCTGTTTTGGAGCAGACTCCATTCACTGGTTGGGAGAAGACTCTTAGGCCTGAAGAGATTGCTGCAGTCCTTCCCTTGACCAAAGAAGAGGTATTGGCTAACTGGGAAACTAGAAGTGGAGTTAAGGGCTTTTTGGTTAAGTTTCTGGTTGGCAAAGCTAATAGTTTCTGGAATGACTTAGACTTCAAGGCGTACGAAGACATTCTGGCTCTCTTAATCTATGGTCTGGTATTGCTTCCAAATCCTGATACCTTTATTAATGTCAACTCCATAAGGATCTTCATGTCTCGGAACCCTGTACCCACTCTCTTGGGTGATATCCTGCAACAACTCTATGCTCGTACTACCCGAAGACAGGGAACTCTGTGGTGTTGTGCTCCTTTGTTAGTGAGGTGGTTTATTTCGCACCTTCCTAAGTTCGTGCTGAAGAATGAAGAAGGAAAGGGTTGGGCTCATAGGTTAATGTCTCTCACTGATAATGACATCATTTGGATTCTCAAAGGTTTGGATAAGGTAGCCGTTATTGATCGTTGCGGAGAATACCCTAATGTTCCATAGATCGGTACCCAGGGAGGAATCTCTTATAATCCACGTTTAGCTCTCCGTCAGTTTGGAAGAGCCAGAAGAGCATGGCCTCGTGAGATGTTGGTTCCTCACATCAGTTTTGAGTTTCAGGTAGACAGTGACGAGCTGTGTCGTAGATTCATCCGGGCTTGGGACAGAATTCACAAAGCTGACCCACACGAGTTGGGATCGAAGACTTCTCTACCAATGGAACCCTACTGCAGATGGGTCCGCATCCGTGCTCAGAAGGTAGGTATGCCATACGAAGCTGTCAGGCCTATCATTCTTGAATTTCCTGATGAAGACAAGGTTCCTCCAACTGTCCTCCCTCCTCAAATACCCACTGATGTTGATACACTGAAGAGATCTTGGGCGCAGCTACAAGAAGAACGGGATTTTTATCGGGAAAAGTTCAACGAACAAGAATAGAAGATCCAGAAGCTGACTAAGCAATTGGAGGAGGAGCGGATCCTGAACGACTATATCCGTACTGAGAAGAGGAGGCCATGGGAGCACTGATGGGCTTTGGATGTTTCTTTTACAGCTTTTATTTCCTTTTCAGTATTTTCATTTCTTGTAATGCCTAAGGGCAAATTGTTGAACAATTTAAAGTTTGAATCTAATGAAGTGTGTTTCCTTTTTGTCTACAAAGTTGAATCCCGATTGTCTTTGAAAGCATAAAACATACGCATTCCATTCATCATATGCATAGCAGGTACCTTTTTCCACAGGTTGCTTAATCTTCTTCGCTGTTTATTTGAACAGTCATCATGAATCCTGAATCATCTACCGAACAAGCTATCAAGGCCCTCCAGGCCCAGAACGCCCAGTTTCAAGAGCTGGTCATGAGCTTAGCCCAAGGTCAACAGGAGTTAAAGACTTTTCTCTTGAAGAAGAAGAAGAAGAAGAAGACTGCGTTATTTAACACCGGACGGAGGTTTGGGAATACACAACATAATGAGGCTGATCAGGCTACCTCCCTGCAGAGAAAGACAGTCCCCAAGGGGGAAGGGCTCCTAGTCCTGCGGTCTCCGACAACGAGACGGATTACAATGATGAACAGTACCCTCCTGCTGAAGACAGATACAAGCAACTAGAGGACCGTTTAAGTGCCATAGAGATTCACAATATGCCGGGGCTAGATTTTGGAGATCTAGGTTTATCTTCTGGGGTGGTGATCCCACACAAGTTCAAGGCACCTGCCTTTGCGAAGTACGACGGGGCTTCCTATCCTAAGCTGCATCTCAGATCATATGTAAGGAAGATCCAACCTTACACTGCAGACAAGAACCTATGGATCCATTTCTTCCAAGATAGCCTTTTGGGGTCTCAACTCGAATGGTTCTATCAGCTGGATGGAGCCAGTATTCGAAACTGGGAGGACTTGGCTACTGCATTTTATAAACAGTATCAGTATAATTCTGACCTCGCTCCCACGCGTACCCAACTCCAGGGTATGTCACTGGGGACGGGCGAAGGATTCAAGGAGTATGCGCAAAAGTGGAGAGACCTGGCTGGCAGGGTGCAGCCACCGCTGACTGACCGTGAACTCGTGGATATGTTCTTAGGGACCCTGTCTGGTCCGTTCTTCAACCACCTGATTGGTAATTCTTCTGCTGGGTTTATAGATTTGATCTTGACCGGTGAAAGAATAGAAGCTGGTATCAAGTCGGGGAAGATACAGAAAGGTGCCTCTTCGAGTACTGAAAAGAAGCCCTTCAAGAAGGAAGCCCGTGTTGTTTATGGTCCCAAAAGACAAATTAAACCAGAACGCCGCCAAGCTGTCAACGCGGTGGTAATTTCAAAGCCTGCTGCTGCTCCTCAGCAGTACAACCAACAAAGGGGTGAGAGACCCAAAAGGCAGTACACTCGACTCAGCATGACCATGTCTCAGATTTTGCCGTAACTACTGTCAACCAATCTGGTAACTGTCAAAGAAGCTCCAAAGGTAGTGAACACAGCTTCTCCAAAGTACAACCCCAACGCCCGTTGCGCTTATCATTCTGATAGCCCGGGGCATTCTACGGATGATTGTTGGGCTCTGAGGAATAAGGTTCAAGACCTTATTGATGCTAAAGAAATACAATTTGAGGCGCCCGAAAGGCCCAAGGTTGTGACTGCTCCCATGCCCCAGCATGGAGTGAATGCTGTGGAAGAAGACTTGTATGTAGCCTCTGTGGAAGATATTGTTACTCCGTTGCTGACTGTCAAAAGGAACCTGTTGCTAGCCGGTTTATTTCCGGGATGTAGTAAAGGGTGCCATTTATGTGCTGTTTCACCTGCTGATTGTCCCTTGCTGAAGTCAGGTATCCAAAACCTGATGGATAGCAAAGAGATCTTGTTCGAGAAGATTGTTGTTCCTGTTGTCCCTATTGAAGAAGTTTCTATTGTCACTATTTTCAACAACCCTCCTAAGGCTCCTTCAAAGAAGCCTATTAAAATCATGTCCACTCAGAAGATTGCTCCTATCATCATCACTGTTCTGGGGCCTCTCCCCTACACGTCCGACAAAGCTGTCCCATGGCACTATGGGGCAGATGTTTATGTTCTCGGAGTAAAGCAAGAGTTTGATACTAGTATCGGCGTCAGTAACATCACCGGGCCTGCCAAAATTACTCGCAGTGGTAGGCTGTTCTCACCAGATATTGCGCCACCAGCTATTCAGAAACCTCTCATCATCACACCTGCAAGTGTGCCTGCTTCCCTCCCAAATCAAGTTCCTGTTTCTACCCCTGCTGCCGAGTCATCAGACGCTCGGGGCAAAGGGATTGCTACTGATTTTCCTTCCCTGACGGAGGCACCGAAGACAACCAATGTTGAAGCTTCCCAGCAAGAGATGGAAGAGATTCTCAAGATTATTAGGAAGAGTGATTTCAATGTGGTTGAACAGCTGGGGCACACCCCATCAAAGATTTCTATGCTATCGCTGTTGTTGTGTTCAGAGGCCCATGCTAAGGCCCTGATTTCCTTCCTGAAGACGGCCCATGTGCCACAAGAAACGTCTGCTGATCAATTTACCGATTGTGTGGCCAACTTGACTGCCGATAATGGGTTGGGCTTCTCTGACGCCGATCTGACTGCTAAAGGAAAGAACCATAACGACGCCCTGCATGTCTCCATCGAATGCAGGGGCACTACTCTTTCCCATGTGTTGGTAGACACTGGTTCTTCATTGAATGTTTTGCCCAAGAAGGCCCTAGACAGGTTGGATTGTGAGGGTTTGGAACTCAAGCCTAGTAACATTGTTTTCCGGGCCTTCGACGGGTCCAAGAGGATGGTACATGGTGAAGTTGACATTCCAATCAGGGTTGGTTCTCAAGTCTTTGATTCAACTTTCTATGTGATGGATATCCGTCCATCCTATTCCTGTTTGCTGGGTCGTCCATGGATCCACAAGGCTGGAGTTGTGACCTCCACACTACATCAGAAGCTGAAGTACCCAGTTAGGGGGAAGATTGTTACAGTGCAGGGGGAGGAAGAATATATGGTCAGCCACCTCAACTCGTTCCGGTACATAGAGATGGATGGGGAATTCATTAAAACCCCCTTTCAACATTTTGAAGAGGTGCCTCAGACACTGGCATCAGCAGAAACTGTGATTGAAGACCCTCCTTTGAAGATGGCTTCCTTAAAGGATGCCCGGGCTGTGATTGAGAAGGGTGAGTACGCAAACTGGGGCCGACTTCCTGACTTCACTCCGAAGACTGACAAGTTTGGTATGGGCTTCACTGCAGAAGCTCAGAGGGCTGTTCGTAAAGCAAGGATTGGAAGACCTCCTGTGTTCATCACCAACCCGGGAGTGAATGCTATTGAAGACGACGTGGAGGAATCTGAATTCGACAGCTGGATCTACCCAACAACCGACGGTGGACCAAGCAACTGGACTGCGAAAGACTTCACACCTATTACTTTTGTCACCCAGTAATGAACTCTTTTGTTTTGAATTTGTAACAAACAATATGTTGAAACTTTTATGGCTCGGTGTCTTACCCGAGGCACCGTGGCTTCATTTGTGAGGGCTTTTGTGTGTCATTTTCATATATCATCAATAAAAACATTGGACGTTTGTTGCATTTCAAAATCTTGTGCTCCTTTTCTTTCTTTATTATATATTGCAAAACAGCTATATTTACACACACTCACCTATACAGGTTCCAATCCACTCTGGATCTCACTGGTAACGACTCTGCTACTGCCAGTTATGACTTCGAAAATCCGATCAACTTAGCCAAAGACGAAGGTGAAGATGATTGCGAAGTTCCTGGTGAACTTGCAAGACTGCTACTCCAGGAAGAGAGGGCCATTCAGCCACATGAAGAGCCAGTGGAAACGGTAAATCTGGGTACTGAGACAGACAGAAAGGAAGTCAAGATTGGTGCCAATCTAGAGCTCAGTGTGAAACAACGGTTGATTCAGATGCTGCATGACTATGTGGAAATCTTTGCCTGGTCTTACGAAGACATGCCTGGGTTGGATACCGACATTGTGGTTCATCATTTGCCTACCAAGGAAGACTGCCCTCCGGTAAAACAGAAGGTCCGCCGAATGCGTCCAGAAATGTCCAAGAAAATCAAAGCCGATGTTATGAAACAATTTGATGTCGGGTTTCTAGCAGTGACTTCTTACCCTCAATGGGTTGCCAACGTGGTTCCGGTGCCGAAAAAGGATGGTAAGGTCCGAATGTGTGTTGATTACAGGGATTTGAACAGGGCGAGCCCCAAGGATGATTTCCCTCTGCCTCATATCGACGTTCTGGTTGACAACACTGCTCAGCATAAAGTTTTCTCCTTCATGGACGGTTTCTCCGGTTATAATCAAATCAAGATGGCTCCTGAAGACATGGAGAAGACCACTTTTGTTACTCAGTGGGGCACCTTTTGTTACAAGGTCATGTCGTTTGGGTTAAAAAATGCTGGGGCAACATACCAACGTACCATGGTTGCTCTGTTTCATGACATGATCCATCACGAGATAGAAGTATATGTCGATGATATGATTGCAAGGTCCCAAACTGAGGAGGAACACCTTGACCATCTACGGAAGTTGTTTGACCGTCTGAAGTTGTACAAGCTGAGGTTGAACCCAAACAAGTGCACCTTTGGGGTAAGATCTGGAAAATTGCTAGGCTTCATCGTAAGCGACAAAGGCATTCAAGTGGACCCTGCCAAAGTGAAAGCAATACAAGAGATGCCAACTACCAAGACAGAGAAAGAAGTCAGAGGCTTTTTAGGACGTTTGAACTACATTGCCCGATTCATCTCGCATCTAACTGCTACCTGTGAACCAATCTTCAAGCTGCTGAAGAAAGATCAAGTAGTACGTTGGAATGATGAATGTCAGGCCGCTTTCGAAAAGATCAAAGAGTATCTCCAAGAACCGCCCATTCTTATGCCACTGGTTGAAGGGAGACCTCTAATATTATACTTTACAGTACTTGACAACTCAATGGGGTGTGTGCTGGGCAGCATGACGAGTCTGGCCAAAAAGAGCACGCTATTTATTACCTTAGCAAAAAGTTTACCGACTATGAGACCCGGTACTCACTGCTCAAGAAAACTTGCTGCGCTTTGGTATGGGCTGCTCGCCGGTTGAGACAGTATATGTTGACTCACACCACTCTGTTGATTTCAAAAATGGATCCAATAAAGTACATATTCGAAAAGCCTGCTCTGTCCGGAAGAATAGCAAGATGGCAGATGATCTTAACGGAATATGACATCCAGTACACGACTCAAAAAGCAATCAAGGGAAGTGTATTGGCAGACCATTTGGCACACCAGGCAGTGGACGATTACCAGTCGATGAACTTTGAATTTCCAGACGAGGATATCATGGTAGTGACTGATTGTGAAGTACCTGGACCGGATGAAGGACCTGAGGAAGGATCCCGATGGTCTATGCACTTTGGCGTAGCCTTGAACGCTTTGGGTAATGGTATCGGTGCTGTGATCATATCCCCTAAAGGAACTCATACTCCACTTACTGCCCGACTATGTTTCAACTGCACCAACAACATGGCAGAGTATGAAGCATGTATCATGGGTCTTCAAGCTGCAATTGACTTAAGGATCAAGTTTCTGAGTGTCTTCGGAGATTCCGCTCTCGTGATCAATCAGATCAAAGGCGAGTGGGATACGAAACACCCAAATCTTATTCCTTACAAGGAGTATGTGCTGACATTGCTTCCCCACTTCGAAGAGATAACTTTTGAACACTTCCCAAGAGAGGAGAATCAGTTAGCGGACGCGTTGGCTACGATGTCTTCTATGTTCAAAGTAAAATGGGATAACGAGGCTCCCCAGATCATCATTTGGAAGTTGGATGAACCTGCATATTGCTGTGATCTTGAGGCTGAAGAGGTAACTGAAAAACCCTGGTATCATGAAGTGAAGAGGTATCTTGAAGCTCAAGAGTACCCCGAAGGCGCATCTGTTAATGACAAGAAGTTCCTGAGAAGGTTTGCGGCAAAGTTCTTCCTCAGCAACGACATTCTCTACAAGCGAAACCATGATTCAACTTTACTGCATTGTGTAGATAAGACTGAAGCAGAAAGGATCATGGCAGAGCTACATGAAGGTACCTTCAGAACGCATTCCAGTGGACATACCATGGCAAAGAAAATCCTTCGGGCAGGATATTTCTGGTCCACAATGGAAGCTGACTGTTACCAGCATTCTCGAACTTGTCATAAATGCCAGATCTATGCTGATAAGGTGCACATTCCTCCGGTTCCTCTGAATGTCTTAACAGCACCTTGGCCCTTTGCAATGTGGGGCATTGATATGATCGGCGAGATCAGACCTACGGCATCCAACGGGCATCGCTTCATCCTGGTAGCGATCGATTACTTCACAAAGTGGGTTAAAGCAGCTTCCTATGCTACTGTAACCAAGAATGTCGTGGCACGGTTCATTCGGCACAACCTGATCTGTCGATACGGTGTACCTGAGAGGATCATTATGGATAATGGTACCAATCTTAACAACAAGATGATCACTGAGCTCTGCGAGCAATTCAAGATACAGCACCACAACTCTTCTCCCTACCGGCCGAAGATGAACGGGGCTGTAGAGGCAGCTAATAAGAACATCAAGAAGATTGTGCAGAAGATGACAGTGACCTATAAAGATTGGCACGAAATGTTACCGTTTGCTCTTCATGGGTACCGCACCTCAGCACGGACGTCAACAGGGGAAACTCCCTTTTCCTTGGTCTATGGCATGGAGGTAGTCTTGCCTATTGAAGTCCAAATACCCTCTCTCCGGATAATGAAGGATGCAGACTTGAACGAAGATGATTGGATCCAGACTCGGCTTGATCAATTAAACCTAATTGACGAAAAGAGACTCACTGCTATTTGTCATGGTCAGACGTACCAAAAACGGATGATCAGGGCATTTAACAAGAAGGTCAGACGACAAGAGTATCAAGTTGGGGACCTGGTAATCAAGCGCATCATTCTACCTCAAGGTGATCCCAGGGGCAAATGGACCCCCACGTACGAAGGGCCATTTGTGGTTAAACATATCTTCTCAGGAGGGGCTATGATTCTAACCACCATGGATGGTGACGACCTTCCTCACCCCGCCAATGCAGACATAGTAAAAAGACACTACGCATGAATTAAAGACCCGCTAGGTTGACACACCTAGGCAAAAATAAGGGTTTCCCGGCCAACCAAAAAGGTTCGGGCAAAAATAAGGGATGAAATGAAAAAATTTGTACACCCGGCAAGTCGAAAACCTGAAAAGGCGGCTTGGGCAAAAATGGGTATCCCGGTGGACTGAAAACCCGAAAGGGCGGTCCAGGCAAAAGTTAGGGATAAAGCGTAATACTATGTCTCGTTGGATCACCTTGCATCCAGAATTCGGCATCAACTATCGGGCTCGGATGACTCCAATCAATCAGCTTCATCTTCAATTAAGCAGCAGAGTGATGAGACGCTTGAAGACATGAAGGCGATAGCAGAGTTGGAACCCAGTGGGATTGTTTTTCACATAGCTGTTTTGTTTTCTTTTCACAAAATTGTATAAACTCTATGTTGTTCGGCGACGTCCTCTTACTAGGACGTCAGCCTCCTGTACACAAAACGCCTATTTACAGGCAAAATTCAAAATCAATACAAGTTCAATTTCTTAGACAAATTACCCATCGTTTTTCCTTTTTCTGTCTTTGTTTTGCAAAGAACGTCCAATGTTCATTTTTGATATATGCATTTGACATTAATTGCTAATCATGAATATTCGCATACGAAACAAAGGACTAATTATAGATGACATCAGAAACAGGGACACTAAAGAATTGTCTAAGCGATCTAGTTGCTCTGTCCACCAAGGTACCAAAGTAGGTTCGACTGAAGAACGTAACTAGAATACCTCAACTCCCCACAGAGTAAGACCAAGATTCAGCAATACTCTCCTCAAGAAGATTTGGTTTCCCATAAGCCCTGAAAAGGCACAATGTTCCCCTAGCAAGTCAGCGGTAATCTCCTCAAGCAGAGTTAGTTTACTGTCAGCCTAAAGGAAGTTGGGCATCCCCAGAAGATCTCAACATTCCCCAGCGGAGTATAGACATTCCTCAGCAAGTATCCCCGACAGTCTTAATATAAGATTGTTCCCCGGTGGAATACAGACACCCCAGTGGAGCCATTTCCCCATTACAGTTCTAGGGTTTTCCCCAGAAGAGTCAAATCAATCTCCCTAGTAGATTCTGGAAGCTTATCCCTTGTAGAGTACGAACGCATCTCCCCGGCTTCATTCAAAAGTTATTTCCCACCAGGGCTTATAACTGGGTTATCCTCAGCTAATTACCATGGAAAGATCGTCCTCGGAAAAGTTCTTCCTATCCCCAGCGGAGTTTATCAAATTTCCCAACATAACTCCTCAGTGGAATCCCCAACGGAGCTCTCATCAAAACCTCAACGAAGTATCTCTTCCCACAGAGTATTTCCCCGCAGAGTAATCTCTCCAACAAGTTTATTTCCCAACGGAGTCGTCTTCTCCTACCGGTTTATTCTTGCAACCATCACCCCCAGCGGAAGCGAAGAACTCTACTCTTCGACATCAGCCCAGGATTCAAGTTCCCGGCACCCGTCAAGGATTTATTTTCCTAGACGATAATGCATTCATAGACATTTCACACTTTATACATCTTGCTTACATACATGTTAAAGTGCATACAACACTATATCATTTTGAGCATCATGACATCATGCATTTCATACATCATGACATTACATACAACTGATGCTTTGCCTTTTCAGGAAAAGGTCAATCCAAAGATGATTACTATCAACTGTCGCAATTCCAGATTCGATATCTGTATCTAGCCAGGGTATATCTGCATGAAGAGTTTGAAGATCAACCCCTGTAACAGGCCAGGAAATCATCTTTCATTCTCAGGTCAGAGGTTTACACCTGTATCCAGCCAGGAAAGCTATCTCTACCAACCATTTGCTAATTCCAGATTCGATTCCTGTATCTAGCCAGGGCATATCTGTGAGCGTTTGATTGTAGATTCGATACCTGTATCCAGCCAGGGCATGTCTGCACGAAGAGTTTAGAGATTCGATACCTGTATCCAGCCAGGGCACGTCTGTAAGCAACCTTTTGAATTTCCAGATTCGATACATGTATCCAGCCAGGGCACATCTGTAGACGACTAATTCCATATTCGACTCCTGTATCTAGCCAGGGCACATCTGTGAGTGTTTGATTGTAGATTCGATACCTGTATCTAGCCAGGGCATATCTGCATGAAGAGACTGAAGATCAAAACCTGTAGCAAGCCAGGAAACCATCTTCCTTTCTCAAAGTACGCAAGTTCTCGCTAAGGAATCTCTTACGCGATCAACACTTCCAAATGGCATCTATAAGCCCATTCCCGACAAGATTCTGTCACACCTCCAGATGACATCTATTAGCCCATCCTCCTATCCTTCCTATATCCAAATGACATCTATAAGCCCATTCCCTATATCACATTGCAGATATTCCAGCATGCGAGTGCAAATTTTCGGGCACTCTAGTGTCCAATCTCCTTTTACCCTCGAGTCGCGAAAGGCAAACTTGCCAATCTAACTCTTCAGGTTCAAGAAGATTGAACAGGGGCAACTGTTGTACCCCAAAATTTTCCCTCCCATTTTCCTCAATATTTTCTAACCACAAGACCCTTGGAGCTCAAGATCAAGTTAGGGTTTGCTCTGCTCAAGACTTCTCCTTGCACTGTTGACCCAAATTGGGGTTTGAGTTTGCACAAAGATGTTTTGACCCAAAAGTCCCAAAGTGACTTTCATGCTTCATGTTGGACTCACAAGTTTATCCATACCAAGTTTCAAGCCTTGATTCCAATCTTTGCCCATTCAATTGAACAGTTGACCTAGAAATCAGCTGTATTGGGGAAAAGTCAATTGTGGTCAATTGACAGTCAAACCTCATGATTTTTGACCCACGTCAACATTATGAACTCATATGAACCATTTGATCAAGTTTGGATCACAATTCCACAAGAAATTTGATCAGATCACCAAAAGGGCAAAATGGTCATTTTTTAGGGTTTTGACTGCACAAAGGCAATTTTTGACTGTTTGACCTAGCCAAGGGCAAACCAAGCTCACATATGGACTCAAGAACTCAATGACATGGTCTTGACACATTCAACAAGTTCAAAAGATCCCAAATGCACAAGATTGACAGATGAATTTTCCAGTCAACTGAGCCAAATTTGACTGTATACTGAAAAGTCAAACTTTGACTTTTTGGTCAAAATCAAATGTCAAGATTCATTTTTCATCAAAACATGTCAAATTATGAAACTTGTTCATCAAGAAATCAAGAATTACAAATTAGGGTTTGAAATGAAGAATTTTCATAACTTAGAATTTTTCTAAGTTATGAAAATTCCTAATTTTTTCCTAACTTTGTCCTATTTTTTCATCAAGATACATTTGGATTTAAACAAAACTCAAAACATGAAAGTTTTAGTCCATTGCAAAATCTACAACTTTGATTCACAAAGTTTCCTCAAAAGAAGCTTGTAGCTCAAGTTATGATTTTTGGAACAAGGGTGCAAAACATTCTTAACTTAGAAATTTTTTTACCTATTTTAGGCAGGATTTTTGCCTAATTTCATGGCCATTTTCCACATGTTTCCACTTGTAATCTCAACTTGCATTACAAAGATGGATTGTAGTACACATTCCAAGCTTTCCAAAATGTCCAAGAACTTCTCAAACACCCTTGTGGTTAGGGAGAATCGAATTTGTCAATATGGGCAAAAGTCACTTTGTTCATGAGCCATTTCCATGTTCATAACTTTGCATTTTTGAACTCAGCATGTGCAAGCTACATTACAGGCCTTTTATCTCATCCACACTCAATAATTTAATGCAAATCCTTTGTGTTCAAGCCTTATCTTATGTGTTTAACCATTACATGCCAATTTAATCCATAATTAGAAAAAGTAACTTAGCCATTTTTTAAAAGGTGAACTTTATGTCAAGTTTACAATCTATGAGGTACAATGCAGATCTTTGAGGCACAAGTTCATGAGCAAAGTCCACTGATCAAGGGTGATTGGTGCAGCATACTTGAGGGGCCTGTGTTAGCCTAGAAACCAACTTGTCATTTTTTGCTTAAGATAGAAGAAACATTGCATAACTGATCACATCTCACATTGCTGCAAGAACAAGCTTAAGCAAACTTTCTCCACACATTCTATACTCCTCAACTGACCTGAAACACGAGCCAACTACCTTCAACACCTCCCTAAACATCAAAACACCATTTTGCTGCACAAAACAGGGCATCCCTGCAGTTTGAGTGGCACAACTCATTCCCATCGTGCATTTTCATCCAAACCACTTCATACACCTTCCATAACATCTATACAAACTATTCCAAGCACTGAACTGGAACTGTAACAGCCATAGCATAGTTTGCCATTTTCATTTTTCTCTCTTGCAGGTTTACTTCCATGGAGTGATTCAGCAAGATTCAAAGCACACCAAGCATTGGAAAAGCATCCCTGAACTTCAAGCAAGTTGTACAAGTCCTCACATTGCCTTGAAAGTGCCTCCATTGTCATACACGATCCAAGCTGAACAGGTAAGTTCATGGACTTCTATCTCTCAATCTAGGAAGATTTAGGTTTAGGTTTATGAATGAAAAGTGGCATACTCATGTCCCTGAAGCCACCCATATCCTCACTTTCCATTTATATTGCATATGCTGAGAGAATTTAAGACCTGAACATTGACAAAAACTTAGGTCAGAAATTGGGGGAGAAGAAATTCTCTCTCATTTCTGAGAGTTAGATCAAGTTTTTTATATGTATGAACTCGTGACATGATGCTCTATAATGTTTGTGTTGTAAGTTTTTGTTAAAAGTCAAGGAATCAAGAGATAACAGGGATGGAAGGAAGCGCGCGTTTTTTCATTTGAAATTGTCTGGAGGTTGAAGACAAGCTTGCTTTGGGCTGGGCTTGTTTCTTTTTTCTATTTGCACCATCTTTTTACACATGCACCCCCTTGGCCCATTGTGTTTTATTTTCATTATTTTTGACTTTTGATTTTTGTTTCTGACTTGTTTATTTTTGTCAAAGCATAAAAAATATTAAAAATATTTTTCTCACATTTTTTGCATTTTATTTGATATTTATTTTGTTTCATTTAGTTTTATATGTAAATAAACATAAATATGCTCTTATTTAAAATACCAAAATAAATACAAAATACATTCTATTTTCTGATTTGATTTGATTTTATCTTTTGAAAACATTTTCTAAAAAAAATATATTTTTTTGTAAATATTAAATATTTTATTTTTGTACATATTTAATATATTTAGTAAATAATATAAATACTTATCTATATTTATTAGAATATTTAGGGAAAAAACATAAAAATAATACATTTTTATTTTTATTAATATTTAACTTAAAAATCACTTTTTTACAATATACTTCCTTTTTATTTATTTTTTGTACATAATTAATAAATATTGTATATATTAAATAATAAACACATTTTTATTTAGTAAATTAGGGTTTGCCCTAAAAACATAAAAATACCCAAAAATTAATCCTTTTTATTTTTGTTTATTTGACACATAAAAAAATACTTTTACATACATATAAAAATCAATTTTTTTGCATCTTGCATACTTATTTTATTTTATTTAATTATTGTACAATTAAATAACTTGTATATTCAATTTGGATGTAATAGCTTAGGTTTTAATTTCTTGCTAAAATATCCCCCATTTGAACATTTGTACCCCTCATCCCATAATTTGTGTTGTAATAATTTAGGACCTTTAAATTCCGCATTTTAAAAGCTTTCTAAATATGTCATGATAGACTTAGGGTTTGTATGCAAAAAATCAACCAAACAATAGTTTGACCTAATTCAAAGATAACAAAGCATGAAAATGAACAACACCGATCACACTTGCACCCCTTAGGGTTACTCCACTTGTTGCCTTCAATAATGGGCCATGTTGCATGTTGAGTATCTTTGGCAAAATAAAAACATTTCAAATGGTCATCGTCCCTCGATGACACTTTCAAAAAACAATTCAAAATGATCAAGCCCCTTAAAGGAAAAATTGCCAAAGACACTTGGCACTATTGCATTCATGGTCTAAACGATGACCCGCGCCCGTCCCGTTCACATCCTAACACAAGATTGTCCACCAAATACAATGGTGGAACAAAATTGTTAAAAGGGTTAAAACATAGAGAAAACCTTTGAGAAATTTTAGGAGTAGACAACTCTTGGTTACTTGCTAACTTGCAAAACAAAAACACTTGCCTATTTTCTCAAAACCACACACCACAACACAACAACTTTCAAAAACATTGAAAACCTTTCAAAAGACATACACCTTTGTATACATCCCAACATGGATCATTACAAAGGTTGCCACCACATTGGCCTCTTTTCAAAACATTTTCAAACCCACACACACAAAGCACCATTTCAAACAATTGAAAATCAAGGCAAGTTGATCTAAGCAAGTAACTAAGAGCCCATGGATAACCATGGATAGAAAGGGTGCTAATACCTTCCCTTTCTATAATCTACTCCCCGAACCCAAGAAAACATCTTTAAGGTTTTTGCTGTGCTTTTTAACCTTTCCTTAGGATACAATAAAAAGTCAGTGGCGACTCTTGCTCAACCGAAACATTTGCGAAAACAAACGCAAAACCTCAAGTCAGTTCTCCCACCGTATCACAGCAACCATTGAAATGACTCGTGTTTGAGTGTTTTACAAAGGTGTGTATCTTTTCGAAAATATGTTTCAAAATGTTTTTGAAAGTTTGTCTTGAAAGTGTTTGTGGAGTGTGGTTTTGAAAAATAGGCAAGTGTTTTTGCAAGTTGGATCAAGTAACTAAGAGTTGCCTACCCCTAAATTTACTCAAAGATTTTTCCTATGTTTTAACCCTTTTAACAATTTTGTTCCACCATTGTATTTGGTGGACAATCTTGTGTTAGGATGTTAACGGGACGGGCGCGGGTCATCGTATGGACCATGAATGCAATGGTGCCAAGTGTCTTTGGCAATTTGCTTGAAGGGACTATGTCATTTTGATAGGCAACTTTTGAAAGTGTCATCGAGGGACTATGATCATTTTGATTTGTTTTATTTTTCCAAAGATACTCAACGTGCAAGCATGGCCCATTTTGAAAGGCAACAAGTGGGATTACCCTAAGGGTGCAAGTGTGATTGTGTATTGATTTCATGTATTTGTCTTTGTATTAGGTTATCTAGCGTTTTATTTTATGTACATACAAACCCTAGGTCTAACCATGGTATATTTGAAAGCGATAAATTGCAGGAATTAAAGTCTACGCTATTACAAATAAGTATCCGGGAGTGGGGGTACAAATGTTTACAAATGGGGATGAGACTTAATAGGAGAGTAGTGTCCAAATATATTTACAACCAAATCGAATTGCGATCGCAAATGTAATATGTATCAAATGTACAAGAATAAACAAATGTGAATGTATTTGTGTAAGTGCAAGTGTATGTGATTTATTTACAAGTGCGAAATGTTAACTTAATGAAAAGATGAAGTATTTATTTATTCCTTTGTTGGATTTTTGTTAAGTATATACAAACAAGAAAATTTAATAAAAGAAAAAGAAAATGTTTATGTATTTTATTGTCTTTATGTATTAATGTGAATATTTTACACAAGAGTTTTTTATAAAAAGGAAAAAATATGTTTTAAGAAAATTAATGCCTTATGTACAAAATTTTTAATTAAAAGAAAGTAGAAGTATTCTAAGTTTAAGGAAAAATTAATGTTTGTATATTCATGTTAAAATGTAATAAAAATGATAAAGAACAGAAACCATTGAGAATATTTTATATATAAAAAAAGGTGTTATTTATTTATCAAAATATTAATTATGTTAAGAAAAGAGTATTGTTAATCAAAATTTAATGTAAAAAAAATGAGTTAGTTTGAAAAATAATAAAAAGAAGCAAAAAGGGTCAAATGGGCCTTAGAGGGTTTTGTTTGGCCCAAGCAAAAATTGATCAGAAGCATAAAAGGGGGGTATGCGTGGAATTGGAAATGGGCTTTAGTCTGATTAGGAAAGGGCAAGGCCTATTTTGATTCATAACGTTTCTTTGTTTAGGGTTACTTGAATTTGTTTCATTTGGGAATGAGTTAGGGTTTGTTGAATACAGAAGCGGCGCTCTTCTTCGTCTTCGTCCTTCGTTCTCTTTGAGCCAAGCCTCCTTGAACGTGATTCTCCCTTGCCTAGCCACCAGCGCCATCGTCCGCTCCTTCTCTCTCCATGGATCGCTCAAGGAGTGACAAAGCAAAGGTAACAGCTTCTCCGTTTTGTCCTAGTGGTTTCGTGTTTTGTCTTGCTCATGCATGTTTTAGTTTCGTTTTCTGATTTTTAAGTGTTGTTGTTGCTTGAGGTGCGTGAAAGAAAAAAAAGGGAGGGATACTACCTTTTGGAGACAGAGGAGGAGATGGAATTGGAGGTGCTTTGAACGGCCGGAGGCGAGGGCTTGGTGATGATGTGCGCTTTGGAATTCCTGGTACTTTTGTATTTCGCCTCTTTTAGGTTTTATGATGATACCTGAAAACCTTGTATGACCCTCATTTTCCTCTTCTCTTTTGATTGCTTTTGTTGCCTAGCTTGTGGTTTGCCCTGAGATTATTTGATGATGATATGTCTGTTGGCTCTGTATGTTTATGATATTAACCCCGTGATGAAAATTTTCTGAGGGTTCAATTGGTTTGCTTTGAATCTGTGTTGCCTTAAATGCTTGTATGCTGATATGCTGAGATTGATGTTTGCCTCTGTATGTTAACCCAGTGATGAAAACATTCTGAGGGTTTAGAGTTTTAGTTGGATTTGGTAAGGCTTGGGCTTGATGTTCTAGTTTGTGTTTGTAAGCTTGTATAGCAGGTTTTGGTTTGGTAGTTTAAGCTTGAGGGCTTAGAATAGGCATGAGGCTTGTGTCTATGCAGGATGATGGTTATCTTGATACTGTTTTTGCTTGAAGCTTACAGTGGTTCAGGCTTGTATGGTTTGTATGGTTTTGATGCTTTGAATGGTTACAGGCCTTTGAGGTTTTAGGCTTTAGCAGGTTTTGAAAAAGGGGGTTTGAAGCAGGTAAGGCTTTGGCTTGATGAAGGCTAAGGCTTCTGGTTTTTGGGCTTCTGTTTGTGTTTAAATGTTTAATGCAGGATGTTTTTGTTGATACTGTTTGGAGGCAGTTCAGGCTTTAAGGCAGATGCAGGTTGATGCTTAGGCTTGTGTTGAAACAGATTTAAGCTTCAGTTTGAAGCTTTTTTGACTTGATGCAGGTTTAGAGGCAGTCTTGAAAGGCCTTTTGGGTTTTAGGCTTGTGGTCTTGACAGTTTGATGTTCTGAGTTGTTTTGGGATACAAGTTTGGAGGCTTTGGCTTTCAATGTTACAGTTTGGTTTGTGTTCTTTTTGCCTTTGTTATTTCTCCCCTTCCACTGTTCTATTACAATTTTGTTTTTATATATCTCAAGCCTAAAGCCTGTAAGCCTCCTTTTCTTTTTCTCTTCTCTCTCTTTCTCTCCAGATTTAAGCATATTATATTGCTTATGAATGTATTTCTGAAAAAGCACTGGCCTGAAAATGATGACTTTTGAAATGTTGCTTGCAATAGTTGCTTTCCTCTGCATAACTCTTTTCTCTTTTTTCCAGATTTTCTGCTTCTTTGTGTACATCTTTGACAGTTTTGCATAGCCTTTTGATAGCTTGGTACCTTTGACAGTTTTGGACAGTTGCTTTGACAACTTTTGGCTTAGTTTGACATTGTGACTTTGTAGTTCAGTTTGGACTTCATAGTTGTACATGCTGTTGGAAACTTTTGGAGTTATGCATCTTTTGACAAACTTTGAATTTGTGCAATATTGTAAATTTGTGCATTTCATTTTTCTTGCAAGCATTTTTATCCTTCCCTCTTTGTGAACCAAGAGAAATCTTGTGATTTGCAGAGAGGGCAAACTGATTCCGGCCAGTTACCTTTAATGATGATTTTTGAATTAACTGTCCGCCTTTAATTTTTATCTGCATTTGACTTTTTCTTTCTTTTCTTTGTTTTGCAGATAAACATCAAATGGAGCAAAAGAGGAGGAGCAGTAGAAGATGAAGATTTAGGAATTTTTTTTAGGATGTATCTTTATTCTTCAATTATTTGTAACATTATCATTGGAAACAAAATGTAAATAAATTTACAGTTGTTTAAAATAATAATTTGTAACAAACAATTAACTATGAATAAAAATCTCTTTTTGTCAGTTAATTCCTTCTTTCTTTTCAATTGTTTATTTTAATTATTTGAGTTTCTTAAATTAAAACAATTGGAAATAAATCCAATTATTCTGACTTAGAAAAAGAAATAATTAATAAACGTCCGACGTTCCGAATTAAACATAACCATGCACAGTCAAACAACAAACGTCCACATGTCCTCTTTTCACTGATTTAATCAAACACTGCAAACTCAATCCAAATGCTTCAGTCCAAATATCAGAGTAAACTGAAAAGAACTGTAAAATTAATTCTTTCTGAGAATGCGCGCACAAAAACCCTAGTTTTGTTTTAATTGTCAGAGAAGCGTCCGCCTGATCAAAACCTGAGTCAACTCAACCAAACCTTAGCAATCTGCTTGAACTGCTTTAAAAATCAATGAAAACCCTAAATTTTGTCTGACTGACGAGAAAAGTCTGTTTGACCGATTCTTGAGCCAGTCTGAAAAACCAGGAAAAGCCCGAAGCTGTGATTTCTTGTAGAAAAATACGAGGGCAAATTTTGGGGTATAACACTGTGATTAAGGAAGGAGGAAGCACAGTATGGGGTCAACTTCCAGATTTTCCTTACAAGACAAATAAGTTCGGTTTGGGTTTCACTGCTGCTAGTCAAAAAGTTGTGCGTCGCTCCCGAGCTGGAGGACCACCATTGAAAATCACTCATCATGGAGTTCATGCTTTAGAGGATGATGAAGAAGAGATCAATTTTGAATATTGGATCTTTCCAACCATTGAAGGAGGACTGAACAACTGAGAGGCGAAAGACTTCATTCCCATTACTTTCATCAATCAGTAATTTATCCTTTGAACATTTCCTGTTTGGTCTGTAATAATTATTAAAACAATTTGTACACTCTTGTCGCCTTATGCCTTACCCGGGGCATATAGGTCCATTTGTAAGGGTTTTGATTCTTCATTTTCATATGCCATTTTTAATGAATCATGGACGTTTTCATATATAAACTTTGTGTTCATTTTCTTTCTTTTTACATTTTATTTTGTTTAAAGGTGGCTATCCCTTACACACACCCACACTCACAAAATGCAGGTACCCATCCACTCCGGATTCCATGGGTAACAATTCTGCTATGGCATTCAGTGACTCTGAAGATCTGGTCAATCATGCCGAATACGAAGGTGATGAAGACTGTGAAGTGCCTGGAGAGTTGGCTAGACTTTTGCAGCAGGAAAAAAGGGCTATTCTGCCCCATGAAGAGTTGTTAGAGACTATCAATTTGGGTACTGCCGAAGACAGAAAAGAGGTTAAAGTGGGTGCCAACCTGGAGCCAAGTGTCAAAGAGCGTTTAGTTCAGCTATTGAATGAATATATTGAGATCTTCGCCCGGTCCTATTAAGACATGTCGGGACTGGATACAGATATTGTGGTTCACCGTCTCCCTACAAGAGAAGACTGTCCACCAATCAAATAGAAAGTCCGCCGAATGAGGCCCGACATGTCCGAAAAGATAAAAGTTGAAGTGATGAAGCAGTTCAATGCTGGAGTTCTTGCTGTTACTTCCTATCCATAATGGGTTGCTAACATTGTGCCTGTGCCTAAGAAGGACGGCAAAGTTAGAATGTGCATGGACTACAGAGACTTAAACAGGGCTAGCCCAAAAGATGATTTTCCACTACCGCACATTGACATCTTGGTCGACAATACAGCTCAGCATAAGGTATTCTCTTTCATGGATGGATTTTCAGGGTACAACCAGATTAAAATGGCCCCCGAAGACATGGAGAAGACTACTTTTGTTACGCAGTGGGGTACCTTCTGCTATAAAGTGATGCCATTCAGACTGAAGAATGTCGGGGCAACCTATCAGCGAGCCATGGTAGCTTTGTCTCATGATATGATACATCATGAGATTGAATTCTACATAGACGACATGATAACCCGTTCACAGACAGAAGAAGAACACCTTGACCATCTGCAAAAGCTGTTTGTCCGGTTAAAGGAATACAAGTTCAGACTGAACCCTAGCAAGTGCACTTTCGGAGTCAGGTCCGATAAACTTTTGGGATTCATCGTCAGTAACAAAGGCATCGAGGTTGATCCTACCAAGGTCAAAGCTATACGAAAAATGCCTGCCCCTCGCACTGAGAAGGAGGTCAGAGGTTTCTTGGTACGCCTAAACTACATTGCAAGGTTCATTTCTCACCTAACATCCACCTGTGAACCAATCTTCAAGCTGTTGAAGAAAGATCACGTGGTTAAATGGAATGATGACTGTCAAGTTGCTTTCGATAAGATCAAGGAGTATTTGTTGGAACCTCCTATCTTGATGCCACCCATCGAAGGAAGGCCATTAATCATGTATCTGACTGTTTTGGATAATTCAATGGGGTGCGTATTGGGCCAACATGACGAGCTTGGCCGAAAAGAGCATGCCATTTATTACCTTAGCAAAAAGTTTACCGACTGTGAGACTCGCTACTCACTGCTCGAGAAAACTTGTTGCGCTTTGGTATGGGCTGCTCGTCGGCTAAGGCAGTATATGTTGACACATACCACTTTACTGATTTCTAAAATGGATCCGATCAAGTACATCTTCGAAAAGCCTGCTTTATCCGGAAGAATCACTAGATGGCAGATGATCCTCACCGAATATGATATACAGTACACAACCCAAAAAGCCATAAAGGGGAGTGTGCTAGCCGATCATCTGGCCCATCAAGCTGTCAAAGATTACCAATCCATGAGGTTTGACTTTCCTGATGAGGATATCATGACTTTGAGCAACATTGAAGAAAATAGACCGTATGACAGACCTGAACAAGGATCCCGATGGACTCTGTACTTTGATGGTGCCTCCAACGCACTTGGAAATGGCATCGGTGCGGTACTTATCTCTCTAGAAGGTTGCCATACACCTTTCACTACTAGACTCTGCTTCAGCTGCACCAACAACATGGCCGAGTATGAAGCTTGTATCTTTGGTCTCAAGGCTGCTATTGACTTGGGAATCAAATCTTTGATTGTATTTAGGGACTCAGCTTTGGTTATCAGTCAAATCAAATGAGAGTGGGATACTAAACACCCTAACCTCATCACTTATAAAGAACATGTCCTGACATTGTTACCACATTTCGAGCATATCACCTTTGAGCACTTCCCGCGAGAAGAGAATCAGTTGCTAGATGTGTTAGCTACAATGTCATCCATGTTTAAACTTAATTGGGATAATGAGGCACCTCAAATCACCATTGAATGAATGGATGAACCTGAACATTGTCACGAGATTAATACCGAAGAAGTGGTGGACCGACCCTGGTTTCATGATGTCAAAAGGTATCTCGAAGCACAAGAATACCCTGAAGGAGCTTCAGTCGATGACAAAAAGTTCTTAAGGAGGTTCGCTGCCAAGTTCTTTCTAAGCAATGGTATCCTATACAAGCACAATCTTGATTGTTTCATACTCCATTGTGTGGACAAGGTTGAAGCTAAGCAGATCATGGATGAACTACATAATGGCACCTTTGGCACCCACTCAAGCGGTCATACGATGGCTAAGAAGATTCTACGGGCAAGCTACTACTGGTCTACCATGGAAGCTGATTGTCATCAATATTCCCGTACTTGTCACAAATGCCAAATCTATGCTGACAAGGTACATATTCCCCCAGTTCCTCTCAATGTCTTAACAGCTCCTTGGCCATTCGCGATGTGGGGAATCAACGTGATTGGAGAGATCAAGCCTACAACATCCAATGGACACTGTTTCATCCTGGTGGCCATTGATTACTTTACCAAGTGGGTCGAAGCAGCTTCCTTCGCCTCCGTTACAAAGAATGTGGTTGCTCGCTTCATCAAGCAGAACCTCATATGCTGGTATGGTATCCCCGACAAGATCATCACTGACAATGGTACAAATTTGAACAATACTATGATTCTGTGCGAGCAGTTCAAGATTCAACATCACAATTCATCTCCCTATCGGCCTAAGATGAACGGTTCTGTCGAAGCTGCGAACAAAAATATCAAAAAGATCATTCAAAAGATGACAGTCACCTACAAGGACTGGCATGAGATGTTACCATTTGCTCTGCACGGGTACCATACCACGGCACACACTTCAACTGGGGCAACCCCCTTTTCTTTGGTATACGACATGGAAGCTGTTTTACCTATCGAGGTTCAGATTCTCTCCTTGAGAATCATGAAGGATGCTGGTTTGAATGAAGACGATTGGATTCAGACCCCGCTTGATCAACTTAACTTGATTGACGAGAAGCGACTTACTGCTATTTGCCATGGTCAGGCATATCAGAAACGTATGATCAAGGCCTTCAACAAGAAAGTCAAGAGACAAGTATATCAAGTCGGGGACCTTGTAATCAAGCGGATCATCTTACCGCAAAGTGATCCCAGAGGCAAGTGGACTCCTACTTACGAAGGACCATTTGTGATCAAAAACATCTTTTCTGGTGGGGCAATGATTCTGACCACCATGGACGGTAATGATCTTCCGTACCCTGCGAACGCAGACATAGTTAAAAGATACTACGCATAAACGACCCGATAAGTTGAAAACCCGAAAGGGAGACTTGGGCAAAAATGGGCATCCCGGTGAATCGAAAACCCGAAAGGGCGGTTCAGGAAAAAATTAGGGATAAATAAAAAAAATTATACACCCGGCAAGTTGAAAACCCGAAAGGGCGACTTGGGCAAAAAATGGTTTCCCGGTGGACCGAAAACCAGAAAGGGCGGTCCAGGAAAAAGTTAGGGAATTAAAGTGTATGACTATCTCTCGTCAGATCACTTTAAGGATAATCTCTTCACGAACAAGCTCCAAGCTTCTAATCAATCCAATCATCTGCAGACGAAGCAACAAATGGACAAGATACTCAGAGTTACAAAGGCTATAGCAGAATGGGAACCCCATGGAATTGTTACACATAGCCATCTTTCTTTGTATAAATTTTTTCTCATTTTTGACAACATTCTCTTACTAGGATGTCTGTCCCCTTTGTACGAAATACTTACACAAAGTTAATACAAAGATACTTCAAAGTGCAGAATTTTGTTTGCTTTCTCTTTCTTTTTTACACTTATGTTTTATTTGAAAACGTCCAATGATTTATTAAATGAGCATATGCATTTGAATATAATCACTGCTTACAAATAAAACGAAATAAGAAAGAATAATTACTGACAGATGGAAAATATGGGAAAATGTCTTTGGGCTATTCCAGGAGATATCCTCAACAGAGCTAAAGCCTTTAAATACATATCCCCAGCGGAGTTAAGTTTCAAAATCCCCATCATATTTAGGTTTCCAAACTCCCGATCCCCAGCGGAGCCAGCGAAAACTTTGAACTGTAAACCCTCAGTAAAGATGAAGCTTTCTTCCCCAACGGAGTCCAAAACTTTAACTCTTAAACCCCAGTGGAGACCATCCAGTTTCCTCCATTGCCCCTGAAGAGTCATTTTAAGACCAGGTAATTCCCCAGAGAGTTATTCTTCCCCAGTGAAGTCACCACGATTAAATCAGCACGTCATTAAGATCCCCAGCGGAGAAGAAACTTTGATATGCTGATCCCCAGCGGAAACTATTCAGTTTTCCTGATACCCCCAACAGAGCGAAGATCCTCACTCTTGAAGTCCCCAGTAGACTGGCATACAACCCAAACTCCTAATCTCCCCAGCAGTATGGCTTCTCCCCACAGAGGTTGTCAGAAATCTTGAATCTCCAACAGTGGTCATGGATTTATTTTCCCCGACAGCAGTCAAAGATTTTATTATCTCCAGCTATCCAGGATTTATTTTCCTTAGCAAAACAGCTAATCGGCTTACATGCTCATACATTACATTCACATATCATAAACATTTGATAAATCTTATTGCATCATACATTTCATGCAATATAACTTTGTATTTCAGCTAACATTCTACCCTTTTCAGGAAGAAATTGGTAGCTACCTAAGACAGGTATTCAAAGCCTAGAAAACGGCTTAGAGATGCTCCAGACACAGATGCTCTCTTATTTGCTTATTCAAATCAAGGGGTAGATTCTTGTTCCAGTTATGAAGCCTGGGTTCAACCAGATAATACCTTGATTATACTGAAGCCCAGAAATAGGCCGGCAAATAGTTGAATCCCCTGCAAATTCTTCTGAAAACTGGACGTTGACCAAATAGGAAGCAAAGTATCATCAAGCTGGATGTTGACCAGATAGCAATACAAGAATGTGAATCCTGGACATTGACCAGATAACAGTAAAGTATACTGTGAAACTTGAACGTTGACCAAATAACAGTTTACTTGGCCAATAAGTTTGAAGCCCGGATTCAACCGGATATTATTAGGCCCCAAAATCAAAAGGGAAACCCGGATGTTGACCGGATAACCATTTGATATCCTTCTGAAGACTGGACGTTGACCAGATAAGAAGCAAAGTATCGTGAAGCCTGGATGTTGACCAGATAGCAATAAAAGACTGTAAAGCCTGGATGTTGACCAGATAGCAGTTCACTGTCACCTCTTCAACCAAAATATGACTCCCCAGTAGAATTAACAGACGACTGAAGTTCTATTTCTACCACAATAGAGACCAGCATTCCCCGACATAATACTCCTCAACAATAGGTGTATGGGCCCTCACAAAGGAATCTCTTATTCGATCAATTTTTCTTGGATGGCATCTTTAAGCCCATCTCCGACAAGATTCTCTCACATCTCCGAATGGCATCTTTAAGCCCATTCCCTCAGCTATACTCTGATGAGCGCAAATTTACGGGCACTCTAGTGTCCAATCCTCTTTTACCTTCGAGTCACGAAAGGAAAACTCGCCAATCTAACTCTTCAGGTTCAAGAAGATTGAACAGGGGTAGCTGTTGTACACCAAAATTTTCCCTCTCATTTTATCAAGATTTCTCATCATAAGACTCCTTGAACTCCAAACAGGATTAGGGTTTTGCACTGCTCAAGACATCTTCTTGCATTATTGACCTAAATTAGGGTTTGAGTTTGCACATGGATTTTGGGACTTTTAATACTCAAAGTGACTTTCATACTTCATGTTGGACTTATAAGATTTCCTCTACCAAGTTTCAAGCCTTGAATCAAATTTTTGCCCAGTCAATTGGACAGTTGACCTAGAAATCAAATGTATTGGGGGAAAAGTCAACTTTGGCCAATTTACAGTCAAACCTCATAATTTTTTATCCACATCAACATTATAAGCTCATATGAATCATTTGATCCAGTTTGGACCACAACTCCTCAAGAAATTTGATCAGATCATAAAAAGGGCAAAATGGTCATTTTTAGGGTTTTGACTGTACAAGGGCAATTTCTGATTTTTAACCTAGCCAATGGCAAATTGGGTTCAAACATGGATTCAAGGACACAATGGAATCATCTTGACCTATTCACAAGATTCAAAAGATCTCAAATGCATTGGATTGACAGATGAATTTTTCAGTCAACTGATTAAAATTTGACTATATATTGAAAAGTCAAACTTTGACTTTTTGGTCAAAATCAAGTGCCAAGGGTCATTTTTCATCAAGATATGTCAAAACATGAAACTTGTTCATCAAAAAACCTAATTTTGCAAATTAGGGTTTGAAATTGAAAAATTTCATAACTTAGAATTTTTCTAAGTTATGAAATTATTTTTCCCCAACTTTGCCCAACATTTTCACCATGATACAATTGAATTCAAACAAAACTTCCAACATGAAATTTGTATTCCTCTACAAAGTCTACAACTTTGATTCACAAAGTTTTCCAAAAAGAAGCTTGGATCTCAAGTTATGATTTTTGGAACAAGGGTCCATGAAACTTTTAACTTAATGAAATTTTGCCCTAGTTTAGGCAGGATTTTTACCCATCTTCATGACCATTTTTCACCTAGTTCCACTTGGAATCTCAAAATTAATTTCAAATATGGATTGTATAGCATGTTGCAAGCTTTCCAAAATGTCCAAGAAATCTCCAAAATCATTTGTGGTTAGGGAGAATCGAAGGATTGAAGTTGGCAAAAACTCACTTTTGCTCCATGGCATTTTCTTAGTGATACAAGTTGCAAACTCTAATCAGCCTTGTTTTCACTAGATTACAGGTCCTAAAAACCTTCCATACTCAATAATTAAATGCAAATCCATTGGTCTAAGGCTTTGTTTTGGTCATGGGAGGATTACACAAAGAATTAATCCTTAAATGGTAAAAGGTAACATTGCCATTTTTGTCAAATGTGCTTTATGTCAAACCACATCTCTTGAGCCTTGAACAAAATCTGGTACAGCATACAATATCCACCAACTTGAGGGGCCGAGATTGTAGAGTGCAGGCTGATAGATAGCCTGTACAGGCTTGTCTTGCATCATGGCTTGCTTTTTTGCTTCATAACCAAGAAACATGTCAAATATCACACAACTTGCACATCTGATAGAACGAACTTTTACAAGCATTTGAGACAAGTTTCACACTTTGTATTGAACCTAAAACACGATCCTTTGAGTCCTGAAACCTTCCATAGCACAAAATCACCTTCCATTGGTAAAACAGGGCAGCTTCTGCATCTTGAGTTCTATCTCACAAGTTGCTCGTGTGTTTTGCCCCAAACCTGTTCAAACACCTTCCATATAACCTATCCAAGCTATCCCAACCCTTAAACACTGACTGTAACTCCATTTTCAAGGTTTACCATTTTTTATTTCAGCTTGTGCAGGTTGAGTTCTACAAGCTTGTTCAAGCACATTCAAGGCAAGCTAGGCATTAGGGAAGGTCAGAGGAAGTTCAAGCAAGCTCCCAAACATCTCAGGCCTCACTGAAAAGCTCCACATTGCCATACACGAAGTCAACTGAAATAGGTTTTTGTCAACTTCCTATCGCTCTATTTAGGAATCATTAGGCTTAAGTTTGTGAATAAAAAATGTAGTATCCATAGCCATGAAGTTGTACATATGCTCAGTTTTCATTTAAGTTAATCGTGTTAAGAGAATTTGATCCATGAACTTCCTGAAAAAATTAGGTTAGAATTTAGGGCCAGAGAAATTCTCTATGGTCTTTGAGAGTTAGAATGAGTTCTTTACATGGTTGGATTCGTCTTGAAAAATGATACAACTTTGATGTTATGTGTTTTTGCATTAGAGCACGTATGCAGGTTGTTCATGTTTGAAGTCAGGCGCGCGCTTTTTTGGACAAAAGGTTGAAGATGAAGTTTGATACTGGGCTTGGCATGTGTTTCTCACTTTTTGCACCCCCTCATTATTGATTGCACCCACTGGCCCATTTCTTCGTATTTTTATATTTTTGTATTTATTTTTCATTTCTGATTTTATTTTATTATTTTCCAAACATAAAAAATACCAAAAATATTTTTATAAATTTTCACATTTATTTTTGTATTTTATTTTTATTTTTCTAACATGAAAATAATTTAGTGAATATATACTTCTATTTTATTTTATAAAAACTTAAAAATAACATATTAAATATTATACTTTTACTTTTTTTATTTTATACTTAAATAATATTTTTTTAAATATATTTTATTTTTGTATATACATTATTTTATTTTATTGTACATAAATAATATATTTAATATGTTTACATTCTTAAAAGAAAATTAGGGTTTTACCCTTAATAAAAAATATATAATATTTTATTTCTTTTTTATATATACACTAAATATTTTTTACATACATAAAAAATAAACATAAACATTTTTTGCATATTCATAATATTTTGCATATTTGTTTAATTTATTTATTTAAATACTTGTCTATTTATTATTTGTACCAATTATTCAATTTGAATGTAATAGTAAATATTAGGGTTTTATTTTCTTGCAAATATCCCCCATTCAAAAATTGTATCCCTCTCCCCATATCAAATGTTATAATAGTGTAGATTTATTTTACGCATTTATGCTTTCAATTATGCCATGATTAGAGATTAGGGTTTGTATGCAAAAAGTCCAAAATCAAAAACAAATAGCTTGACTAATACAAAGACAAAATGCATGAAAATGATAACACAATGCACACTTGCACCCCTAGGGTTTCATCCACTTGTTGCCTTTAAAATGACCATGTTATGCATGTTGAGTACTTTGGCAAAACAAAAACAAAACAAAAGATCATAGTCCCTCGATGACGCTATCTTAGTTGCCTAGAAAAAATGATCTAGTCCCTCAAAAATTTGCTAAAGATACTTAGCACAATTGCTATCATGGTCAATACGATGACCCGCGCCTGTCCCGTTTAACATCCTAATACAAGGTTGTTTACCAAATGCAATGGTAAAACAACACTGTCAAAAGGGTTAAAATGTGTAGGAAAGACCTTTGAGTAAAATAGGGTAGACAACTCTTAGTTACTTGATCAAAACTTACAAAAAAAACATCCTTGCTATTTTCAAACACACCTCACAACACAATTTCAAAACATTTTCCAAAACAAACTTTCAAACAATCAAACATTGAAGTATCTTTTCAAAAGACAAATACACCTTTGTATACACTCAAACAAGAATCATTACAAAGGTTGCCACAACGATGGCCTCTTTTCAAAACATTTTCAAAACTAAACACAAAGCACCATTTCAAACAACTAAAAAGCAAAAGCAAGTGATCTAAACAAGTAACTAAGAGCCCATGGATAACCATGGATGAAAAGGGTGCTTGCACCTTCCCTTTTCATAATCTACTCCCCGAACCCAAGAAAATATCTCAAAGGTATTTCCTGTGCTTTTTGACCTTTCCTTTGGATAAAATAAAAAGTCAGTGGCGACTCTTGCTAAACCGAAGCATTTGCAAACACAAACACAAAACCTCAAGTCAGTTCTCCCACCGTATCACATATATGTACAGCTTCACCAAGTTAAGGACTACATTTTTGCTTCACAAATCGTGGCTTGTGGATGCCTAAATAGAGAGATAAAGTTTTGAAAAATAACTCCTTCAGCTGGATTTGGATATGGTAATGTGGCGATTTTGAGTGAGGCATGAGGATTGTGTGAGCTTCCTTGAAGTTCCCTCAAGCTTTTCCAATGCTTAGCTGGCCTTGTGGATGGCTGAAACTCCCTGCACGAGTCAATCTGGAACCTCCAAGTTTGAAAATGCTGATGTCTGAAACAGAGCCCACAGTTGCAGCGCAAAGGCTTGGATGGTTTGGATGTGATGTATGTAAGGTGTTTGAAGTGTTACAAGGCAAAACGCACGATCAAATATTGAGTTGGCAAGAGTTTTGCAGAAGTTGGAAGTTTTGGGCAGAACAATGAGGTTTTTGTATTTGGGAGAGTTTCAGATGTTGTGCCTTCGTGTTCTAGCTTGAGATAAGTTTGTGAAGTTGTTTTGAACGAGGCCAAGTCCAGCCTTTAACAGATGTGCAAGTTCTTACTTCTTTTGCAACCTTTCTTGTATTTGAAGAAAAGTGAAGTGACTTGTGCCAAAGGCCTGTACTTGCTAGTTCTAGGGATGATGAGAGTTGGTAAACCATGCTTTATATTTGTGGACATTGATTGTAACAAAATAACAGGTCCATGGCTTAAGAATTGTAAAGTTGCAAAAAGTTTGCTTTCTGAAAATGGCAATGTGCCCTTTATGCCATTTATGATTTATTCTTTGTACAATGCTCCAACAGCCAAAATAAAACCATTATCCCATGAGTTTGCATTTAATATGGAGTGTAGAAGGGATTTAGGACCTGTAATGCAAGGTACAAGCATGCTAGGATCTGATTTTCAACTTGGTGTATTGTGAAAATGGCTTGAACAAAAGTGACAAAATGCCATTTTCTCTTCTTCGATTCTCCCTAACCACAAATGATCTTGGAGAGTTCTTTGACATTTTGGAAATCTTGAAACATGCTCTACAATACATATTTGAAATTAATTTTGAGATACCTCTTGGAACTAGGTGAAAAATGTCCATGAAGTTGGGTCAAAAACCTGCCTAAATTAGGGCAAATTTTCACTAAGTTATTTAGTTCATGGACCCCTATTCACAAATTCATAACTTGATATCCAAGAATATTTTGGGAAAACTTTGTGAATAAAAGTTGTAGATTTCATGGAGTACTACAACTTTAATGTTGGAAGTTTTCTTTGAATCCAATTGCATCATGGTGAAAAAGTGGTGAAACATTGGGAAAAAATAAGAAAATTTTCATACTTAGAAAATTTCTAAGTTATGAAAAAATTTCAAATTAAAACCCTAATTTGAAAAATTGATTTTCTTGGTGAAAAAGTTTCATGTTTTGACATTTCTTGATGAATTATGACCCTTGGCACTTGATTTTGACCAAAAAGTCAAAGTTTGACTTTTCAATGTATAGTTGATTTTTGATCAGTTGACTGGAAAATTCATTTGTCAATCCAATGCACTTGAGATCTTTTGAACTATGTGATTAGGTCAAGATGATTCTATTGAGTCCTTGAAATCATGTTTGAACCCAATTGGTCATTGGCTAGGTTAAAAATCAGAAATTTCCCTTTCTCAGTCAAAACCCTAATTTTGACCATTTTGCCCTTTTGATGATTTGATCAAATTTCTTGAGGAGTTGTGATCCAAACTTGATCAAATGGTTCATATGAGTATAAAATGTTGTTGTGGATCAAAAATTATGAATTTTAACTGTAAATTGGCCATGGTTGACTTTTTCCCCAATACAACTGATTTTTAGGTCAATTGTCCAATTGACTGAGCAAAAATGTGATCCAAGGCTTGAAACTTAACATGAGCAATATTAGGGGTCCAAGATGGTGTATGAAAGTCACATGAAGCATTGATGGTCCAAAAATCCTTGTGCAAACTTAAACCCCAATTTCAGGTGATTAGTGCAAGATGAGGTCTTGAGCTGAGCAAACCCTAATCTTATCTTGAGTCCAAGAAGTCTTGTGAGGAAAATCTTGATAAATGAGAGGGAAAATTTTGGGGTACAACAACTGCCCCTGTTCAATCTTCTTGAACCTGAAGAGTTAGATTGGCGAGTTTTATCGTTCGTGACTCGAAGGTAAAAGATGATTTGACACTTGAGTGCCCGTAAATTTGCACTCAACAAAACGTAGTTGAGGGAATAGGCTTAAAGATGCCATTTGGAGAGGTGATAGAACCTTGTCGGAGACGGGCTTGTTGATGCCATCCAAGAATGTTTGTTGAATTGTAAGTTGTAAGTCAAAAGAAAAAGCATCAGAATAGTGTCTGTATCTGGAACGTATTTGAGATGTATCTGAACTTTGTATCTGAATGAGCAATAGAATAGCATCCGTGTCGGGAGCGTCTCTGAGCTGGGAAAATCAGAATAAGTGACAGAATGGTGACCGTGTATGGTGCGTATCTGAACTGTATCTGAAGTTGAGATCTGAATGAGCAGCATAATGACTTCCGTTGTCTAGGGTGTATATGAACTGTATCTGAAAGTTGTAGTAGAATAACTTATGTGTCTGAAGTGTATTTGAACTGTATTCTAAAGGTTTGATCTAAATGAGAAATATAATGGCTTCCGTGTCTGGAGTGTATCTAATCTGTATCTGATAGTTAAAATTTGAATGAGTATCAGGATGGCATCCGTGCCTGGAGCGTATCTGAATTGTATCTTGACTTGAAATCTGAATAAGTATCAAAATGACTTCCGTGTCTAGAGTGTATCTGAACTGTAATATGGTAGATTAATAGAATGACTTCCGTGTCTGGAGTGTATTTGTATTGTATCTGAAATCTTTGAACATTGTTAATGATAGTTGTTAATCTTATCCTGAAAAGGATAAAATGTTAGCTGAAACACAAAGTTATGTTGCATGAAATGCATGATGCAATAAATGCGGTTTATCAATGTCTATGATATATGGATGTAATGTATGCTCGTGTAAGCTGATTTGTTGTCTTGTTGAGGAAAATAAATCCTTGACCGTTGTCGGGGAGAATAAATCCTTGACTGCTGAGGATAAGAAATCCTTGGAGACTGTTGGGGATTAAAAATCCTTGACAACTTTTGTGGGGATATAGGGATCCTTCATGTCTTAAAGTTGGAGTATTTGACAAGAATTCTGTTGCAAGCAATGTTGTATACTGCTTTAGTAATCTGCTTGGGGAATCCGGAGAATTTTGCTGACTTCTACTGGGAATTATACAAAGGGAATCCTTGATCTGCTGGAGAATAAGGAAGACTCTTATGACTTCTACGGGGAATTAAGAATGAGAATCTTTATTCTGTTGGGGAGAAATGAAAACTCTGGCGACTTCACTGGGGAATTCATTCTGTTGAAAAGCAATGAAAACTCTGTGGGGAAGAAAGCTTACTGCTGGAGAGTAGGTTCAAGAGTTTTTGGTCGTTTGCCACTCTATTGGGGAGTTACCCTAGGTTGGGGAGAGACAAAAGTTAACTGTTATCTGGTTGATTTTCAGACTTCAAGACAACTTGCTGGGGAAATTGGATTGACTGAAAGATTTCCGCTGGGGATTTGATAGTTAGAAGTTCTGGCTCCGCTGGGGATTGGGAGTTTGAAGTTTTAACTCTGATGAGGATTAAGGGTTTGAAATTTTAGCTCCGGTGGGGATCTAGATGATGTACTGTAGGGATTGCTCATGGAATAGCCTAAAGACATTTTCTTATCCTTTCAGTTTGTCAGTAATTGTTCTTTTCCATCTTGTTTATTTGTAAACAGTAATTATGTTCAAATGCATATGTTCATCAATGAATCATTGGACGTTTTTGCAAATAAAAACACAAGTGCAAAGAAAAAGGCAAATAGTTTTCTATACTTTAAAAGAGATATCTTTGTATTTACTTTGAATAAGTGTTTTGTACAAAGGAGACAGACATCCTAGTAAGAGGATGGTGTCATAAAAGAAAATTTTATACAAAGAAAGATAACTATATGTGTAAGAAATCCCATGGGGATCCCATTCCGCTATAGCTTTCGTGTCTCTGAATATCTTGTCCATTCGTTGCTTCGTCCGAAGATGGTTGGATTGATCAGAAGTTCCAGGTTTATCCATGAAGAGATTGTCCTTAAAGTGATCTGACGAGACATAGTCATACACTTTAATTCCCTAACTTTTGCCTGGACCGCCCTTTCGGGTTTTCAGTTCACCGGTGTGATCGGTGGATCTGGAACTGACTGTTTAACGTTGGTTCGCGAAATGTCGCGGAAGCAAGAGTCGCCACCGTCTTTTATTTTCTCCAAATGGAAAGGACAAAAGCACAGAAAAATTCCTTAAAGAGATTGCTCTCGGTTCGGGAGGTAGGTTATAGAAAGGGAAGGTGTTAGCACCCTTTCTATCCATGGTTATCCATGGGCTCTTAGATACTTGCTCATTGTGTTTTCAAAATTGGTTTGTTTGCTTTTCAACTGTGGGTTTTAAAAAGTTTCTTTGAAAATTTCAGTTCGACTCTTGTATCGGTCCTCAAGAGTGTTTGAAAAGTTGCTTTCGAAAGCTTTTTGAAAATGTCGGTGTGAAAAGTATTTTTGATTTGTTTTTGAAATTAGAGCAAGTATCTAGAGTCGTCTACCTACCCTAAGGAATTCGTCTGTGTAGATGTCCTTTAAAGTAGTGCCATCCCACCATTGAGAGGTAGGTAGCACCACCGTTGGAGGTGTTTGGGTCAATTCGAGGTTCGGGACGTGGTGATCACCAGAGCAATGGGAAGATACCTTAGAAGCTACCCTCATGCCAGGTTCCCGGATCATGAGGACTTACTAAGACATCCTCTACTCGACGATCACCTTTCGAAGGCAAGGCAACAGTGAGGCGTACCCTAGGGGTGGTGTGTGCGATTTGTGTGTCGTTTTCATTTGCATTTATCTTGTCATGTTATTGGTGTTCTGCGCTTGATTTTATTTTTTCCATACATTCTTTCATATCATTTGATTAACAGTTAAAAGTATTTGCGGGAAAGGTAAATTCTAAGCTATTACAAAAGGCGCGGGTCCACATCGCCAAAATTAACCAAGACCCGATTTGACAGAAAAATAAAGAAATTAAAAGAATTAAAAGTGCGAGAAGTAATTTACAAGGCTTTGGGAGAGATACATGAATATTTAAACGGAATAAAATAATATGCGAAATTAAATCGAAACGAGGGCGTTGGACCCTTTTGCAAAATTAAATTAATGAGGGAGTTAATTAATTAAAAAAAAAGAACTTGTTTTTTTTGTATTTTTAGTATTTTTAGATTTAATAGAAAAAATTAATTGAAGTTAAACGCTAACCCTAATTCTATTTTATTTTAATTTATTAAGAAAAATATTGAATTCTAACCTAATTTTAAACCTAATTTTTACATGCAATTTAATTTATGAAAATAAATATTTAGTTATTTTAATTATTATAAAAGAAAAATAAAAAGGGATAAAATTTAATCAAACCTAATTCTATGTTTTTTAGATTTTATTATGAAAGGAATTAAAATTAACACCTAATTTAAAACTAATTTTATTTACATGCAAATTTATTTATGAAAATACTACAAAATAAAATATTTTATTATTTTTTCTCTTTCCAGATTTTTATGTGTTTTTTATATTTATGAAAATAATTAGTTAATTAATAAAACAATAATAATTAAAAGCAAATAGAAAATAAAAATAGAAAATATTATGGCAAACCTAGGGGGTTCAGACCCCAAATTAGGAGGTATGGCCTTTAGCAATCTGGCCCATTTAGCAAAGCCTGGTGGACTTTTTGAGTAACATGTGGCGCGTTGACTGGGACTCACCGTGCACTTCAATCCTTGGCCTTGGATCTGATGAAGCTGGACGCGTGTACGCTTGGTTGTGAGAGTGCATCATGGTCTTCAACGTAGGCGCTGCATGTGAACGTTAAGGGAAAAATAATATTTGAAAGCATGAAGACCTGGGGCTCGAACCCAGGTCATGGATGTTGCTACCACTATGCCTTGCCAGTTGTTCTATATGCGCGTTTTGATTAATAAACAAATAACAAATATTATAAAAAGAAAACAAAAGGTTAGTGAACTTTGCGCGCGAGATTCAAATAGCCCTATCACCTCACGCCACTTCATCGTCTCCTTCATTGGTTTTTTATTTTCCTGAAATATACAAGCAAAGAGCAACGGTTTTCAAACGTTGCTGAAAGTACCATATGAAAAAATAGCGAATAGGCCATAAGGCCTCATAAATTGATCGCGAGTACTGGTTTCGGTTCGTCCAAACGCGTTGAATCTAATGGCTTTGGTCTCAGCCTCCAATTTTGCCTTATTTCAAAAGCCCTAATTCCAAGGTTGAAGAACCCTAAATATCAACAATGGCATATTTACATACAACGCATAAAAATGCGATTAATTCACATGGTAAGCATCAGAATGCATCATTGAATAAGAATACATAAACTAAATGTCATGAGAATGCCTCAAATTTAAGATACGAGTATGCAACTTTATGAGAAAAATTTGGATTCTGTACAGCGATTCTTGAGGTTTGGATGACTGTTTTTGATTGGGAATCGTTCAATGATGCTTGAGGAAGCTAATGAGATAAAAATTATGCCTTGAATCGCCCTGGAAGGGAGTTTGCAGTTTTTAGTTTTTAGAGAAAAATTTCAATTTGTGAATGGAGTTTTCTGAGCAGCTGCGTGTGTTTGATCATTAGGGTTTCATTCTAGCTTATGTAGTGAGTCCATTAGGTCAAGAAAAATAGAACAAATCCATTGCATTCATTGATTTTGAAAATTTGATTTTCAATATCTTTTTTCAATCTTTTCCATGTGTTTTTTGTTCTCAATCATACCAATCAATCCAAATCTTTCCATGTTGGGATATGCACGAATTATTGATGATATAATGTGCACAAAAAGATTGAAAAAAATTAGGTTAGACATTTTTCATATATTTAATTTGATTTAAATGAATTATTATAAATAAAAATTCAAATAAATAAATAAAAAATGAATAAAGACTTTCCTTTGGGCCAAGTAGTCGTGCATATGCTATGGATGATGATTTGTGGAAGAAAAATGGGCCCATTAGCAATTTTAGGTCATTTGAATCAATGTTGACTTTTCAAAATATCCAAAAATTTCCCAACTTCTACAAGGCATAACTTGCTCAATTTTTAAGCTTTTATCATGTTCTTGGACATTTTGTAAAGTTCTTTGAGTCCTCTAACCAATGCCTTTGGTCCCATGTCATTTTGATTTACCAATCTCAAGTTATGGCCTTTGACTTAAAGTCCCTTTTTGTTGACTTTTGAAAATGACCTATAATGTTGAAATTGATAACTTTTTGTGAGAGCATTTCTTGGACTTGAAGTATGAAGATGAGTTGTAGGAAATGTATTTCTCTTCAAAATGAGCTTTGGATGGAATTTTTCTGATAATCCATGTGAAAGTTATGCCCTGGTCAATTTCAGTTGACTTTTTCAACTGTCCAAATAAGGAAACTCTTGCATTTTGATGATTTTTGAGCCAAGCTTTGAGAATCATGATCAAGCATTGATCAAATGATGTTTGTGGCTTAAAAATGATATGTTGACCAAAAATTTGAACTTTTGACTGTCAAATGACCATTTTGCCCCTACAGTTGACTGTAGTGCAATTAGGGTTTTTGACTGTGCAATTTTGAGCTGAATGTCTTGAAACTTGATATGAGGATGCTTGACCATATTTGTAGGCATGTGAGACTTGATTGGACCTTTGAAAACTTCATTTTCTTGATCAGAAAACAAACCCTAATTTTGATTGCTTAGGAGGCTCTTGCACTGTGCAACCCTTGGGGAACTTTGAAGCTTGACTTTGCAATTTCCTGAAGAATATAGGAGGGAAAATTTTGGGGTACAACAGTTGCCCCTGTTCAATCCTCTTAAACCTGAGGATGCAGATTGGCTGACGTGCCTTTCGTGATCCGAGGGTAGAAGATGATTGAACACTAGAGTGCCCAAAAATTTGCGCTCACATAGTAGCAGTGATGGTGGAAATGGGCTTACAGATTCCATTTGGAGAGATGGTGGATAGGATGATGGGCTTATAGATGCCATCTGGATGTTGATCGCGTAAGATATTCCTTAGCGAGAACCTGCATACCTGCAAAAGAAAAATGAGTACCTGACACGTTGCAGGAGCTGGTTTTCAGATGCTTTGTATAGATATGTCCTGACTGGTTACATGAGCTGAGTCTGGAGCTTCACAAGATGATGAATGAACCAGGGATGGTTACTACCTTAGCATGAATGGTAAGAGAACCTTGGGTGATTTTAACTTCAACAACGCTCATTGAGAAAATCATGGTGGGAATTACCATCTTCGCAGTATCAGGAAGAGAACCAATAGGAAATTATAATCTCAAAGAAGAACCTAAAATGGAAATCTCATGCACCGTCGGAGAGAGAACCAATAGGACATTATAATCTCAAAGGAAAACCTAAAATGGAAATCTCATGCACCATCGGAGAGAGAACCAATAGGACATTATAATCTCAAAGAAAAACCTAAAATGGAAATCTCATGCACCGTCGGAGAGAGAACCAATAGGAAATTATAATCTCAAAGAAAAACCCAAAATGGAAATCTCATGCACCGTCGGAGAGAGAACCAATAGGAAAATATAATCTCAAAGAAAAACCCAAAATGGAAATCTCATGCACCGTCGGAGAGAGAACCAATAGGAAAATATAATCTCAAAGAAAAACCTAAAATAGAAATCTCATGCACCGTCGGAGAGAGAACCAATAGGAAATATAATCTCAAAGAAAAACCTAAAATGGAAATCTCATGCACCGTCGGAGAGAGAACCAATAGGAAATTATAATCTCAAAGAAAAACCTAAAATGGAAATCTCATGCACCGTCGGAGAGAGAACCAATAGGACAATATAATCTTAAAGAAAAACCTAAAATGGAAATCTCATGCACCGTCGGAGAGAGAACCAATAGGAAAATATAACCTGATAACTTCATCTGAGTCTTTATCAGAAAAATCTGTTGGGAGTCGATTTAGCTGGACTAGAGAAGGCCTGGGACTGGATAAGAAATCTTTGGAGTCGATTAACTGAATCGGTCTAGGTCTTGAAATATGATTGAGAATTTCAACTGCATCTTTCCTGAAAGGTAAAGGTCAGTCATATGCAATGCATGATATGGATCAAGCAATGATGTTCTCAACATAAATGGGATTTGTATGACATAATGCGTCTATGCATGCTATAATGATGTATGTGATGTTTTATGAATGTATGTTTTCGTCTAGGAAATTAAATCCTTGACGGGTGCCGGGAAGTCATATCCTGGGCTGATGTTGAAGAATAGATTTTGCTTCCGCTGGGGATGATAACTGCAAGAATACCGGTAGGAGAAGATGACTCCGTTGCGGAATAAACTTGGCAAATGGAAGATTCTGCAGGGAGAAAAGATACTCTAGCGACCATGCTGGGAAGCAATACTCTGTGGGAAGAGGGATGCCTTGCTGAGTGTTGATAATAATTTGCTGGGGATACCCTTGTTGTTGGAAGTGTTGATGGACTTCGCTGGGGTAAGAAGACTTCGTCGAGGACGCTCTTTCCGTGGCTTTTGGCTGAGGATAACCCAGTTATATCCTGTTAAGGAAATAACTCTTTGAATAAAGCCGGACGACGTGTTCGTGCTCTGCGAGGGATAAGCTTCCAGAATCTACTGGGGATAAGCTTACTGCTTGGGGATATGAATTCCAACTTTCCTGGGGAACTAGATTGGACTCTCCTGGGGAGGTTTTGAACTGTAATTTTGTAAGTTGAAAGAGGGAACCTATGTAGGGTTGCCTGCTGATGAGCTCATGTAAAACCGCATCTGAAATGGAGAAGGAACCTGTGTAGGGTTACTTTGATGATGAGTTCGCGTAAAACTTCGTTCTTGGAAAGGGGGAACCTGTGTAGGGTTTCTGGGTGACGAGTCCATGTAAAACTGCATCTTGAAGATAGGGAACCGGTGTAGGGTTGCTTGATGTCGAGTTCGTGTAAAACTACGTCCGGAGAAGGAGAACCTGTGTAGGGTTGCCTAGTAAGGTAAGTTCATGTAAAACTTCTTGATGAACCGGGGTGAGGTTATCTTGAGCTAAATCCATGTAAGACTTCTGGGGGGAATCGGGGTTAGGTTGCCGCAGGATAAGTTCGTGTAAAACTTCTTGACGAACCGAGGTAAGGTCATCTTGAGATAGGTCCATGTAAGACTTCTGGTGGGAACCGGGGTTAGGTTGCCTGGAGGTAAGTTCGTGTAAAACTTCTTGACGAACCGAGGTAAGGTCATCTTGAGATAGGTCCATGTGGGACTCTTGGTGGAACCGGGGTTAGGTTACGGCAGGATAAGTTTGTGTAAAACTTCTTGATGAACCGGGGTTAGGTCATGTTGAGATAGGTCCATGTAAGACTTCTGGAGGAACCGGGGTTAGGTTACTGCGGGATAAGTTTGTGTAAAACTTGAGATAAATCTGTGTAAGACTTCTGGAGGAACCGGGGTAAGGCTACCTGGAGGTAAGTTCGTGTAAAACTTGAGATAAATCCGTGTAAGACTTCTGGAGGAACCGGGGTAAGGCTACCTGGAGGTAAGTTCGTGTAAAACTTGAGATAAATCCGTGTAAGACTTCTGGAGGAACCGGGGTAAGGCTACCTGATTTTTTTTTAATGTTGATCTGGGATTTGTAAAGGTAAATGGTAATCATCTTTATATTGACCTTAGTGTTTTGGTTGACAGAGCAACTGGATCGCCTGGACGACTCATTATTGCCCCTGTTTCTGAGGTGAAGGGAGGAGATACCTTGGAGGTCGTTTGACAAATCTTCTGGCAGACAAGTGACGAGATGCCGGGACATAGTTGTACGCTTAAATCCCTAATTTTTGCCTGGACCTCCCTTTCGGGTTTTCAGTCCACCGGGATACCCATTTTTGCCCAAGCCGCCTTTTCAGGTTTTCGACTTGCCGGGTGTACAGATTTTTCGTTTCATCCCTTATTTTTGCCCGAACCCTTTTGATTCGCCGGGAAGCCCTTATTTTTGCCTAGGTGTGTCAACCTAGCGGGTCTTTTGTTCATGCGTAGTATCTTTTCGACTATGTCCACGCTCTCAGAATGTAGGGAGTTGCCCCTGTTGTTGGACATCTTGAGTGATTCTCCAGGTTATGACTGGACTGCCCCAGATGATAGTCTTTGATCATGCCATGCCCCTTGATTGAAAGTGCTCCTTCCACTAGAGGGACTCTTTTGTTGAGAAGATCTTCGTTCATCGGATATTCGTTGCGCAAAGTTCTTTGCTGTTCAGACAAATAATCATATGCAAGCAATGTTATCTTAAGAATGCAAAGTTTATGTCTGTCTTGAAATTTTTGAAAATGCATTTTTTCAATAAAGGAAAATGGTTTTTGTACAATGTGATGTCAACTCAAAAATTTTTACAGCGAGCCTTAAGGAGTCAGGATACCTTTTGTAACAGTATGCTTTCGAACTAACCCATGCTTCAGCTAGGACTTTTAAGGGTTATAACGTGGCCTGGTTCACGGTTTAAGAAACAAAGGATAAAGGCTCAAATTATTTATACCCACCCGCTCTTCGTGATGTTCTCCAAACCTAAACTCAGTTGATCATACGTTATACCTTGTATGAGTCTTTGCTCTGATTTTCCGGTGATGGTTCGGATATTGATGATTTATTTTGAATGGGCAGTCATTTCCTTTTTGTTGAGGGTTTGTAGGACCTCTTTCTTTTTTTTTTAATTTTTGTTATCCCTTTCTTTTTCTTCCCTGAACTGTTTCCTTTTTGGAATTACAGTCAGCGGGATGCCCCGGTTTCATAAGTCCCTTTTATAGGTTCTGACTTCTTGGGCTTTTCATTTATGATTTTTTTTTATCACGACTGCCTGTCCTTATGATTGTTATGAACCATCACTGCCTTTCTTCGTAAGGATCTCTTTGGTGCCATTCGTTATGCACTTGGATCAACTGAGAAAACTACCCTGCCCCAGGTTATGATAAAGGGTTTTAAATTTCGAAAAGAAAAACTCCTACTTCTTTGGCTCAGATGGGTTGACGAGGGATTATCTTCCTTATTACTCCAGTGTTTAGGAATTGAAACAATGCTTGTACCTCATCAGCGGGGTCTGTTCAAAAGCATACTGTAATGATCGCGGTATCGTTTTCGTCATCCTCCCTCAAGAGGCTTAGAATTTTCAATTAAGAGTTGACCATCACAAAAATATGAAAGCAGTTTTAAGCATAGTAAACATAATTAAATCAAGACAAACATGTGTAATGCATTCATGAAATAAAAGAGTTTAACATGATAATTGTTTATCTGAACAAGAAAAGAAAAATACAACTTGAATTCAAATGAACAAAGATCTCTCGACCCTAGCCATGTTTTGGCAATGGAGCAGTGATCACGTTGGAGGTCTCAGCAGGTTCAAATTCAATCTCTTTAGCATCGATCATATTCTAGATCTTGTATTTCAGCGCCCAACAATCCTCAGTGTCGTGTCCCGGGCTGTCAGAATGATAAGCACACCTTGCTTCTGGGTTGTAGCTTGGAGAGGAAGTCTTGGGATTTGCAGGAGGGTTGATCACCGCAATCAGATTCATCTTCAACATGTGTTGCAGAGCTTGTGACCATGGCATGTTAATGTTGGAGAATTGTCTCTTGGGCTCGTCCGGCCTTCGCTGATTTCCCTTTTGTGGTTGGCAGCGTGGTGCAGAACCAGAAATCATGACTGCCCTTGCCTGTTGGTCACGACGACTCTTTTGGCTGTATGCAGCATTAGATTCTTTCTTTCCAGTGTAAGGCTTTTTGTGAGTGTTAGAAGGTGTGGCCTCTTGGATTTTCCCACTTTTGATACCCGCTTCAATTCTTTCGCCAGTCAGGATGAGGTCGGTAAATCCTGCAGATGAATTACCAATGAGATGATTGAAGAATGGCCCGGATAGGGTCCCCAAGAACATATCAACGAGTTCCCGGTCAGTTAATGGAGGCTGCACCCTTCCAGCAAGGTCTCTCCATCTCTGTGCGTATTCCTTGAAACCTTCACTTGACCCCAGCGACATACCCTGGAGTTGGGTACGTGTAGGAGCAAGGTCGGCATTGTACTGGTACTGCTTGTAGAATGCAGTGGCTAAGTCTTCCCAGGTACGGATGTTGGCTCCACTCAGTTGATAGAACCACTCGAGTTGAGTCCCTGAAAGACTCTCTTGGAAGAAATGGATCCATAAGTTTTTGTCAGCTGTGTAGGGCTGGATCCTCCTTGTGTAAGCCCTGAGATGCAATTTAGGACAGGATGCCCCGTCATATTTAGCAAAGGCAGGTGCCTTAAACTTGTGCGGGATCACTACCCCAGAAGACAGACCTAGATCCTCGAAGTCCAGGCCGGGCACTTTTTGTATCTCCATCGCATTTAGCCGGTCTTCCAACTGTTTGTACCTATCCTCAGCCAGAGGGTACTGTTCGCCGTTGAAATCTGTCTCATTGTCGGAGACCACTGGACTGGTAACCCTTTCCTCTTGATGACTGCCTTTCCCCACAGATGGAGTTGTCCTCGCAGCATCATCCTGCAGTGTATTCCCAGATCTGCATCTAGGGCTGAACAAAACAGTCCTCTTCTTCTTCTTTTCCTTCTTCAAGAGCAGAGCCTTCAGGTCTTGTTGCCCCTGGGTCAAATTCATGATCAGCCCTTGGAACTGGGCGTTCTGAGCCTGGAGGGCCTTGATAGTGTGCTCGGTTGAGGATTCAGGATTCATGACGAGACTGCTGAAATAAACAGCGAAGAAGGTAAGTAACCTGCAGAGAAAGGGTACCTGTTATGCAATGATATGTATGATGTGCACGTATGCAGTGTTTTCAAGGACCTCGCGGGGTAAACAAGAAATTTGTTAGAGTTTGAAACTGGTAACTTGATTGAAGGTACTTCATGTTGTTGAGAGTCCTTCTTCAAGGGTCAAAGGCTCACCATATCTAGTGGGTCATAGCCCCTGACAACCTTGTCTAGAGGAAAATAAATCCCCTTTGCCCCTTGCTGGACAGTTGGTTCATCATGACCTGCATCACAAGCCCTTGAGATCCTTGAAATGGGTTAGGATGTATGCAATGGTATGATGTTATGGTATGCATGGGGTAATGTGAGCAACCCTGTTATGAGTCCTGATTAAGGACTGCAAGCCAAAACCTGTAAGAAACTTAAGTAAAACTTGTTATGAGTCCTAATTAAGGACTATAAACGAAACCTGCAAGAAACTTAGCAAACCCTGTTATGAGTCCTAATTAAGGACTACAAACTAAAACCTGCAAGAAACAAGTGTCAGGTAACAAGCATGCAGATAGTCAAGTATGAAGGCACACAAGTCACACAAAAGAGCCCTTAGAGTTTAGGCCAGCATGGGGTCTGGGTATTACCCTCTTGAAGTTGGTGGGCTCAACCTGTCCTATTAGAAGTAACCGGGTTCTTAGAGGATCCCAATATCATCGACTACCCTCAATCGGTCATAACTCCAGCATCGCAATCTTTTCTTGCGGCCAGAACCATCACGAGAGTTTAGCCTCAATGGGCGTAGCATACTGCTACTGTTCTAATGGCCAAGTTGGGTCATTTAAGGTTCTAAGGTCTGTTGGTGCTTAATGACTCCTTGGAAGACCCATATTCTCCCCGTTTCAACACGAGGGATATCGGTACAGACCAAAGCGCCACACCAACGTAGCCACTGCTTCACCCATGTCGGTATACGCCGGACGGGTCCCTCACAGCTTATGCTACCTAAACAGGGTATCCCCAGATCCGGGTTAGGATCTATGTAACTCCGATGCAACCCACAATAGTAAAGCAAGCAAATCAATACAATTGAAAACACAGTTATGAACTAGCCCTAAGGTACACCTCACTTTAAGTTTATCCCCAGCAGAGTCGCCAGTTCTGTGATCGGTGGATCTGGAACTGACTGTTTAACGCTGGTTCGCGAAATGTCGCGGAAGCAAGAGTCGCCACCGTCTTTTATTTTCTCCAAATGGAAAGGACAAAAGCACAGAAAAATTCCTTAAAGAGATTGCTCTCGGTTCGGGAGGTAGGTTATAGAAAGGGAAGGTGTTAGCACCCTTTCTATCCATGGTTATCCATGGGCTCTTAGATACTTGCTCATTGTGTTTTCAAAATTGGTTTGTTTGCTTTTCAACTGTGGGTTTTAAAAAGTTTCTTTGAAAATTTCAGTTCGACTCTTGTATCGGTCCTCAAGAGTGTTTGAAAAGTTGCTTTCGAAAGCTTTTTGAAAATGTCGGTGTGAAAAGTATTTTTGATTTGTTTTTGAAATTAGAGCAAGTATCTAGAGTCGTCTACCTACCCTAAGGAATTCGTCTGTGTAGATGTCCTTTAAAGTAGTGCCATCCCACCATTGAGAGGTAGGTAGCACCACCGTTGGAGGTGTTTGGGTCAATTCGAGGTTCGGGACGTGGTGATCACCAGAGCAATGGGAAGATACCTTAGAAGCTACCCTCATGCCAGGTTCCCGGATCATGAGGACTTACTAAGACATCCTCTACTCGACGATCACCTTTCGAAGGCAAGGCAACAGTGAGGCGTACCCTAGGGGTGGTGTGTGCGATTTGTGTGTCGTTTTCATTTGCATTTATCTTGTCATGTTATTGGTGTTCTGCGCTTGATTTTATTTTGTCCATACATTCTTTCATATCATTTGATTAACAGTTAAAAGTATTTGCGGGAAAGGTAAATTCTAAGCTATTACAAAAGGCGCGGGTCCACATCGCCAAAATTAACCAGGACCCGATTTGACAGAAAAATAAAGAAATTAAAAGAATTAAAAGTGCGAGAAGTAATTTACAAGGCTTTGGGAGAGATACATGAATATTTAAACGGAATAAAATAATATGCGAAATTAAATCGAAACGAGGGCGTTGGACCCTTTTGCAAAATTAAATTAATGAGGGAGTTAATTAATTAAAAAAAAAGAACTTGTTTTTTTGTATTTTTAGTATTTTTAGATTTAATAGAAAAAATTAATTGAAGTTAAACGCTAACCCTAATTCTATTTTATTTTAATTTATTAAGAAAAATATTGAATTCTAACCTAATTTTAAACCTAATTTTTACATGCAATTTAATTTATGAAAATAAATATTTAGTTATTTTAATTATTATAAAAGAAAAATAAAAAGGGATAAAATTTAATCAAACCTAATTCTATGTTTTTTAGATTTTATTATGAAAGGAATTAAAATTAACACCTAATTTAAAACTAATTTTATTTACATGCAAATTTATTTATGAAAATACTACAAAATAAAATATTTTATTATTTTTTCTCTTTCCTGATTTTTATGTGTTTTTTATATTTATGAAAATAATTAGTTAATTAATAAAACAATAATAATTAAAAGCAAATAGAAAATAAAAATAGAAAATATTATGGCAAACCTAGGGGGTTCAGACCCCAAATTAGGAGGTATGGCCTTTAGCAATCTGGCCCATTTAGCAAAGCCTGGTGGACTTTTTGAGTAACATGTGGCGCGTTGACTGGGACTCACCGTGCACTTCAATCCTTGGCCTTGGATCTGATGAAGCTGGACGCGTGTACGCTTGGTTGTGAGAGTGCATCATGGTCTTCAACGTAGGCGCTGCATGTGAACGTTAAGGGAAAAATAATATTTGAAAGCATGAAGACCTGGGGCTCGAACCCAGGTCATGGATGTTGCTACCACTATGCCTTGCCAGTTGTTCTATATGCGCGTTTTGATTAATAAACAAATAACAAATATTATAAAAAGAAAACAAAAGGTTAGTGAACTTTGCGCGCGAGATTCAAATAGCCCTATCACCTCACGCCACTTCATCGTCTCCTTCATTGGTTTTTTATTTTCCTGAAATATACAAGCAAAGAGCAACGGTTTTCAAACGTTGCTGAAAGTACCATATGAAAAAATAGCGAATAGGCCATAAGGCCTCATAAATTGATCGCGAGTACTGGTTTCGGTTCGTCCAAACGCGTTGAATCTAATGGCTTTGGTCTCAGCCTCCAATTTTGCCTTATTTCAAAAGCCCTAATTCCAAGGTTGAAAAACCCTAAATATCAACAATGGCATATTTACATACAACGCATAAAAATGCGATTAATTCACATGGTAAGCATCAGAATGCATCATTGAATAAGAATACATAAACTAAATGTCATGAGAATGCCTCAAATTTAAGATACGAGTATGCAACTTTATGAGAAAAATTTGGATTCTGTACAGCGATTCTTGAGGTTTGGATGACTGTTTTTGATTGGGAATCGTTCAATGATGCTTGAGGAAGCTAATGAGATAAAAATTATGCCTTGAATCGCCCTGGAAGGGAGTTTGCAGTTTTTAGTTTTTAGAGAAAAATTTCAATTTGTGAATGGAGTTTTCTGAGCAGCTGCGTGTGTTTGATCATTAGGGTTTCATTCTAGCTTATGTAGTGAGTCCATTAGGTCAAGAAAAATAGAACAAATCCATTGCATTCATTGATTTTGAAAATTTGATTTTCAATATCTTTTTTCAATCTTTTCCATGTGTTTTTTGTTCTCAATCATACCAATCAATCCAAATCTTTCCATGTTGGGATATGCACGAATTATTGATGATATAATGTGCACAAAAAGATTGAAAAAAATTAGGTTAGACATTTTTCATATATTTAATTTGATTTAAATGAATTATTATAAATAAAAATTCAAATAAATAAATAAAAAATGAATAAAGACTTCCCTTTGGGCCAAGTAGTCGTTCATATGCTATGGATGATGATTTGTGGAAGAAAAATGGGCCCATTAGCAATTTTAGGTCATTTGAATCAATGTTGACTTTTCAAAATATCCAAAAATTTCCCAACTTCTACAAGGCATAACTTGCTCAATGTTTAAGCTTTTCTCATGTTCTTGGACATTTTGGAAAGGTCTTTGAGTCCTCTAACCAATTCTTTTGGTCCCATGTCATTTTGATTTACCAGTCTCAAGTTATGGCCTTTGACTTAAAGTCCCTTTTTGTTGACTTTTGAAAATGACCTATAATGTTGAAATTGATAACTTTTTGTGAGAGCATTTCTTGGACTTGAAGTATGAAGATGAGTTGTAGGAAATGTATTTCTCTTCAAAATGAGCTTTGGATGGAATTTTTCTGATAATCCATGTGAAAGTTATGCCCTGGTCAATTTCAGTTGACTTTTTCAACTGTCCAAATAAGGAAACTCTTGCATTTTGATGATTTTTGAGCCAAGCTTTGAGAATCATGATCAAGCATTGATCAAATGATGTTTGTGGCTTCAAAATGATATGTTGACCAAAAATTTGAACTTTTGACTGTCAAATGACCATTTTGCCCCTACAGTTGACTGTAGTGCAATTAGGGTTTTTGACTGTGCAATTTTGAGCTGAATGTCTTGAAACTTGATATGAGGATGCTTGACCATATTTGTAGGCATGTGAGACTTGATTGGACCTTTGAAAACTTCATTTTCTTGATCAGAAAACAAACCCTAATTTTGACTGCTTAGGAGGCTCTTGCATTGTGCAACCCTTGGGGAACTTTGAAGCTTGACTTTGCAATTTCCTGAAGAATATGGGAGGGCAAATTTTGGGGTACAACAACCGGGAAACTCTTTTTTGCCCAAGTTGCCCTTTTCGGGTTTTCAACTTGTTGGGTGTACAGATTTTTTTAATTTTATACCTAATTTTTGCCCGAACCTTTTGGTTCGCCAGGATGCCCTTGTTTTGCCTAGGTGTGTCAACTTAGCGGGTCTTTTATACGTAGTATCTTTTGACTATGTCTGCATTCGCAGGGTGCAGCAGATCGTGGCCTTCCATGGTGGTTAAAATCATTGCCCCACCAGAAAAGATGTTTTTGATCACAAATGGTCCTTCATAGGTAGGAGTCCATTTGCCCCTGGGATCACTTTGTGGCAAAATGATGCGCTTGATCACTAGATCCTCAACTTGATATACCTGGCATCTGACTTTCTTGTTGAAAGCTTTGATCATCTGTTTTTGATACGTCTGACCGTGGCAAACATCAGTAAGTCTCTTCTCATCAATTAAGTTCAACTGATCAAGCCAGGTCTGGATCCAATCGTCTTCACTCAAACCAGCATCTTTCATGATTCTCAAAGAGGGAATCTGAACCTCGATAGGTAAAACAGCCTCCATGCCATATACCAAGGAATAGGGTGTTGCCCTAGTTGATGTGCGAGCCATGGTACGGTACCCGTGGAGAGCAAATGGTAGCATCTCATGCCAGTCCTTGTAGGTGACTGTCATCTTTTGTATGATCTTCTTGATATTTTTGTTAGCAGCGTCAACTGCACCATTCATCTTTGGCCGATAGGGGGATAAATTATGATGTTGAATCCTAAACTGCTCGCACAAGGCAGTGATCATAGTATTGTTAAGGTTTGTACCGTTATCAGTGATGATCCTTTCGGGGAAACCGTACCGGAAAATAAGGTTATGCTTGATGAAGCAGACAACAACGTTCTTAGTAACGGATGCGAAGGAAGCCGCTTCGACCCACTTGGTGAAGTAGTCAATGGCCACCAGAATGAAGCGGTGTCCATTGATGTTGTAGGCTTGATCTCTCCAATCATGTTGATTCCCCACATAGCGAAGGACCAAGGAGTTGTTAAGACATTTAGAGGAACTGGAGGCACGTGTACCTTGTCTGCATAGATTTGACATTTATGACAGGTCCGAGAGTGTCGATAGCAGTCAGTTTCCATGGTAGACCAGTAATAGCATGCCCGTAGAATCTTCTTAGCCATCGTATGCCCACTAGAGTGAGTGCCAAAGGTGCCTTCATGCAATTCAGCCATGATCCTTTCAGCTTCAATCTTGTCCACACAACAGAGCAGAACAGAATCATGATTGCGCTTGTACAGGATGTCATTGCTTAGGAAGAACTTAGCTGAGAATCTCCTTAAGAACTTTTTGTCATTGACTGAAGCTCCTTCTGGGTATTCTTGAGCCTCGAGATACCTTTTGACTTCATGAAACCAAGGCTGGTCCACTACTTCTTCGGTATTAATCTCGTGACAGTGTACAGGTCTGTCCATCCGTTTAATGGTGATTTAGGGAGCCTCATTGTCCCAATCAAGTTTAAACATATATGAAATTGTAGCTAGAGCATCTGCTAGCTGATTTTCTTCTCGCGGGAAGTGCTCGAAGGTGATCTGCTCGAAATGTGGTAACAATGTCAAAACATGTTCTTTGTAAGGGATGAGGTTTGGATGTTTAGTATCACACTCTCCTTTAATCTGACTAATGACCAAAGCTGAGTCCCCAAACACATCTAAGGATTTGATTCCCAAGTCTATGGCAGCCTTGAGTCCAAAGAGGCATGCCTCATACTCTGCCATGTTGTTCGTACAGTTGAAGCAAAGTATTGCAGTGAAAGGAGTATGACATCCTTCTGGAGATATAAGCACAACACCGATACCATTACCAAGCGCGTTGGAGGCCCCATCAAAGTACAGGGTCCATCAGGATCCTTGTTCAGGTTCGTCATATGGTCTGATCTCTTCAATGTAGTCCAATGTCATGATGTCTTCGTAAGGGAAGTCGAACTTCATGGATTGGTAATCTTCTACAGCTTGATGAGCCAGATGGTCAGCTAGCACACTTCCCTTTATAGCTTTTTGGGTCATGTATTGTATATCGTATTCCATAAGGATCATCTGCCATCTGGCTATCCTTCCAGACAAAGAAGGCTTCTCGAAGATGTATTTTATCGGATCCATCTTGGATATCAGCAAAGTGGTATGAGTCAACATATACTGCCTTAGCCGGCGAGCAGCCCATACCAAAGCGCAGCAAGTTTTCTCGAGTAGTGAGTATCAGGTCTCACAGTCGGTAAACATTTTGCTAAGGTAATAAATGGCATGCTCTTTTCGGCTAGACTCGTCATGATTCCCCAATACGCACCCCATTGAATTCTCTAGGACGGTCAGATACATGATTAGTGGTCTTCCCTCGACGGGTGGCATCAAGACAGGAGGTTCTAGCAAATACTCCTTGATTTTATCGAAAGCAACTTGACATTCGTCATTCCATCTGACTACCCGATCTTTCTTCAACAGCTTGAAGATTGGTTCACAAGTAGACGTTAGGTGAGAAATGAACCTAGCAATGTAGTTTAGGCGTCCCAAAAAACCTCTGACTTCCTTCTCAGTGCAAGGAGCAGGCATTTCTTGTATAGCTTTAACTTTGGCAGGATCAATCTCGATGCCTTTGTTGCTGACAATGAAACCTAAGAGTTTACCGGACCGGACTCCGAATGTACACTTGTTTGGATTCAATCTTATCTTGTACTCCTTTAACCTGACAAATAGCTTTCGCAAGTGATCAAGGTGTTCTTCTTCAATTTGTGATCGGGCTATCATGTCATCTACATAGACCTCTATCTCATTATGTATCATGTCATGAAACAAAGCTACCATGGCGTGTTGATAAGTTTCCCCGACATTCTTCAGTCCGAATGGAATCACTTTGTAGCAGAACGTACCCCATTGTGTGACAAATGTAGTTTTCTCCATGTCCTCAGGTGCCATTTTGATCTAGTTATAGCCTGAGAATCCATCCATGAAAGAAAATACTTTGTGCTGAGCTGTATTGTCGACCAAGATGTTGATATCCGGAAGTGGAAAGTCATCTTTAGGGCTGGCCCTGTTTAAATCTCTGTAATCCACGCACATTCTCACTTTGCCGTCCTTTTTAGGCACGAGCACAATGTTAGCAACCCATTATGGATAGGAAGTAACAGCAAGAAATCCAGCATTGAACTACTTCATAACTTCCGCTTTGATCTTTTCTGACATGTCAGGTCTCATGCGGCGGACTTTTTGTTTCACTGGTGGACAGTCTTCTCTTGTGGGTAGACGGTGTACCACAATGTCTGTATCGAGTCCCGACATGTCTTCGTATGACCAGGCAAAGATTTCAACATAATCATGCAATAGCTGAATTAGGCGCTCCTTGACACTCGACTCTAGATTGGCACCTATATTGATTTCCCTTTTATCTTCCTCAGTTCCTAAGTTGATTGTATCTAACAACTCCTCATGAGGCTGAATTGCTCTTTCCTCTTGCTGTAATAATTTGGCCAATTCTCCTGGCACCTCACAATCTTCCTCACCTTCGTATTCGGCTTGGTAGACCAGATCTTCAGAGTCACTGAAGGCTATAGCAGTATCGTTACCCATGGGTTCCGGAATGGAAGGGTACCTGCATTTGTGAGTGTGGGTGTGTGTAAGGGATAGCCATCTTAAAACAACAAAATGTAAAAGAAGGACAATGAGCATAAAAGGTTTAAATATGAAAAGCGTCCATGATTCATTAAATGACATATGAAAATGAAATAAGAACCCTTACAAATGGACCTATGTGCCTCGGGTAAGACACAAGGTTGAAAAAGTACGAATTGTTTTGTTAATTATTACAGTCCAACATAAATGGAAAAGATAAATTACTGAGTCATGAAAGTAATCGGAACAAAGTCTTTTGCTTCCCAGTTGCACAGTCCTCCGCTGACAGTAGGAAATATCCAGTCTTCCAAGCTGCCATTTTCTTCGTTGTCCTCTAGTGCATTAACCCCTTGGTGGTTGATCTTCACAGATGGCCCTCCGGCACGGGCGCGGCGCACAGCCTTCTGAGCAGTCGAAGTAAATCCCAGGCCGAACTTGTCTGATTTGTAAGAGATGTCTGGAAGCTGCCCCTAGATTGTGCTTCCCCCTTCTTTCACTATTGCCCTAGCATCCTTTAAAGATGACATCCGAGGTGGTGGTCTTGTGATCTTTGGAATTGAAGACATCGCCTTGGTCACTGCTATTTCGTCAGAGACTTCCTCGAAATGTTGGAAAGGGGTCTCTATGAACTCGCCATCTAATTCCATATAACGGAATGAATTCAGATGACTAATCACATATTCCTCTTCCCCATGGACAGTTATGATTTTCCCTTGGACGGGGTACTTGAGCATTTGATGCAAGGTGGAAGTGACAGCTCCGACATTGTGAATCCAGGGAAGTCCCAACAGGTAAGAGTAGGAAGGACGGATGTCCATCACGTAGAATGTTGAATTGAACGTCTGGGTACCCACCTTGATTAGGATGTCCACCTCCCCATGGACCATCCTTTTAGAGCCGTCAAATGCTCTCACAATTATATTGCTGGGTTTTAATGTCAACCCCTCACAATCCAACCTATCCAGGGCTTTCTTTGGCAAGACGTTCAGAGATGACCCAGTATCAACCAAGACATGGGCTAGGGTCGTCCCCCTATAATCCACCAAGACATGCAGTGCATCGTTATGTTTTCTCCCTTTGGATGTCAAGTCAGCATCGGAGAAACCCAGGCCATTGTCAGCTGTTAAACTGGCCACACACTCTTGGAATTGATCAGCCGAAGTCTCTTGAGGCACGTGCGCTGTCTTCAAAAACTTGGACAAAGCTTTAGCATGTGCCTCAGAGCAAAGCAGTAGGGATAGCATAGATATCTTGGAAGGGGTCTGCCCCAGTTGTTCCACCACATCATAATCACTTTTCTTAATAATCCTCAGGATTTCTTCCATCTCCTTCTTGGATGTATCAGGAATAACTAGTGACTGAGCCTTCGTCAGGACAGGCTCCTCTTGAACATTCTTTCCTTTATTCTCAGCAATGGAAATAGGGACAGGAATTGTATTGTTTTTGTTGGTAGGTACACTTGCAGGTACAATCACGGGCATAGATGTAATCTTCGGAATGGCCACGGGTCCAAAGACTGTTGTTGGAGGAGCAATCTCGGGAGAAAAGATTCTTCCACTATAGGTAACCTTGCTTGTTCCGTAAATGTTACTGATGTCGGGATTATCCTCTTCGGAGCTTTCTTCTTCGACAGTCTGTTCAATTTGTTTGACACCATGGTAGTAGATTTCTCCACCATAGTTCCATGGTACCGTCTTATCTGACTTGTAGGGGGTTGGCCCGTGCATTGTTATCTTCAATGGAGTAGTCATAGGAGCAGATGTAATCCTAACGGGTTTTTTAGGAACCCTGGAAGGATTGACGTAGATGGTTATTATTGAAACTTTTGGAACTGGAATGGGTGAAATGGGAGCTTTCTCAAACAAAATTTCTTGGTTATCAATCAATTGTTGGATTCCTTTCTTCAATAGAGGACAGTCAAATGATGAGGACAGGCAAGTATGGAAATCTTGGTCACAACCTGGGAACACCCCAGCTTTTACAAATTCAATTTGATGGTTAGGAGAGGAGTTAACAGTTCATCCACAGTAGAAACAAACAGATCTTCTTCCACAGCATTGGCATTGTGTCCATGCCTAGGCATCGGAGCGGAGATAACATTTGGTTTCTCAGGAGCTTCAAATTCAACTTCCTTTGCATCAATGAGATCTTGGATCTTGTTCTTCAGAGCCCAATAGTTGTTGGTGTCGTGCCCTGGACTTTCTGAATGGTACGTGCATCTGGTGTTGGGATGATAATGTGGAGAAGCAGTGTTAGGATTTTTAGGGGCCTCTTTTAGCATGGCCAGGTTCAACTTCAAAAGATGTGGTAGGACTTGAGCAGGAGTCATTTTTATCTTGGTGAATTTCCTTACAGGCCTTTCCACCCTTTGCTGGTTATTTCTCGGCTGATCATTTCTCGGCTGGTTGTTTCTTGGCTGGTCTGATGCAGACTTTTGAATCATAACGGCCCCTACTGTTGGTCGTCGTTCGGTTCTTCCCTGATTCCTCTGTGCATAGACAGCAGACACTTCCTTCTTTCTGGTGAATGGCTTTTTTACAGCAGCAGAGGTAGTCGCATCTTTCTGAATTTTCCCACTTCTAATACCGGCTTCCACCCTCTCGCCAGTTAAAATCAATTCAGTGAAACCTGCAGAGGAGCTTCCAATCAGGTGATTAAAGAAAGGTCCTGACGGAGTTCCTAGGAACATGTCCACTAGCTCCTTTTCAGATAATGGTGGTTGCACCCTTCCGGCTAAATCCCTCCACTTTTGGGCGTAGTCTTTGAAGCCCTCATTGGTAGCCATAGCCATACTCTACAGCTGAGTACGGGTTGGCGCCAAGTCGGTGTTGTATTGATACTGTTTATAGAAAGCGGCTGTCAAGTCTTCCCAATTATGAACATCTGCTCTCTCCAACTGGTAGAACCGATCAAGTTGCGTTCCCGATAAACTGTCCTGGAAAAAGTGGACCCACAGGTCTTTGTCAGAAGAATGTGGTTGAATCTTCCTGACATAGGATCTGAGGTGCATTTTGGGACAAGACACCCCATCATACTTAGAAAACAGTGGAACTTTAAACTTAGGAGGGATTACAATTCCATAAACCAATCCTAACTCCTCAAAATCCAGCCCCGATACTCTCTGTATCTCCATAGCAGCTAGACGTTCTTCCAAGTTTTTGTATTTGTCATTGGTCGGAGGGTATTGCTGTTCAGAGTAGTCCTTTTCTTCTTCTTCCTCTGCTTCAGAAACTGATGGAACTGCCGTTCCTTTTCCTTTTCCTTCCCCCTCTTCAGATGTTGATGGGAATTTCAAGGTCCGTCTGGCTTGTCCTTCAAACCTTCTGCCCATGATAACCACACCGGCTCGCTTCTTCTTCTTTCTCTCTTTCTCTTTCTCTAGCAGAGTCTTGAGCTCCTCCTGCCCCTTGGCCAAGGTCAAGAGTAGCTGTTGAAATTGTGAATTCTGAGCTTGCAAATCTTTGACCATTTGTTTAATATCCATCTTGCTGAAATAAACAGCAGAGAGATGAGGAAACTTGGTGTGAAGACCTGTTTATGCATATGATGAATGATATATATTCATGTAATGCTTTCAAGGATTCAGAAATTCAAATTTGTTTTAAACAAAAAAAGAAACACACGTCATATTAATAAGATAGAATTTTTTAGTATATCAATGCCCCATGGGCAAAATAATACAAAATTCTAGGGTAAAAAGACGTTGTGCATCCTCTTTGGTGCAATGTAGGTGTTGAGAGTCTGCTCTTCGTGAAGTAACCGAGTGAGTTCCAAAACCTTCTTCTCGCTTGCGTAGAATTGGGCTTCAAAGATATCGTGTTCTCCCTTGAGATGTATCCAACTCCTTTGTAAGTCTTCGAGTGATGTTGGCATGTCGGGATGTAGGAGGGTGTATGGAACCTCTCCTTCCATAACAAGCTCTATAATCACTGGGAGAATGGAGGGATAAGGCATCAAAAGACTTTGGGTGCGGGTTCATACCCACTTGAGGTAAGGCTCAAGAGGGATGGAATTCTTGTGTCCCAGAGTCTTGTTATCCACCTTGTTGGGCATCCTCCAAGCTCGGATGAATCTTTGACAAAGTCCTTGGTCGTCGTTGTCGAAGTCGAAAACCAATCCTTGAATCAGCATATCATGTGGGCCATCCCTTCGGGCACAACTAAACTGTCTTAGAGCCAAGAAAGGGTTGTAGGTGATGCCTCCCCTAATGTCAAGTAAAGGGACAATAGGGAATTCCCCACAACAGTCAATGATGATAACATTCTCTTTTGATCGAGAACACCAATGAATATCTGAATGGTTAAGTGTCATTAACCGTTGTGACCACCTCAAGCCTTGCTCATTCTTCAAGACTGATTGGGGAAGATGAGAAATAAACCATCTTTCCAGGAGAGGAGTGCAACACATGAGAACACCTCTTTTCCTCATTGTACGAGTGTGAAAAGAGTGGAGGACATCCCCAAGCAATGTAGGCACCGGGTTACGAGTCATGAAAATTTTGACAGCACTCACATTTATGAGTTGGTCAGGATTATGGAACAAGACCATCCCATAGATGAGAAGACCTACAATCTCCTCAAAAGCTTGCAAGTCCAAGGAATTCCAGCAGCTTTGGGCCTTCTCAAACAAGAACTTTGCCAAGAAGCCTTTGACACCACTTCTAGTTTCCCAATGGGTTGTGACATCAGATGAGTGCAAGTGTAAGGCTTGAGCAATCTCTTCTGGCTTTGGATCTCTTTCCGTACCATTGAAAGGTAGTTGATTGAGAATAGGAATCCTCAAGAGTTGAGATAATTCCTCCAAAGTGGGCACAAGTTAGTAGTCAGGAAATGTGAAGCAATGATGCAAAGGGTCAAAGAACTAGAAGAGAACTTTCAGCATATCCTCCTTTGTGTTGGTGGTGACCAAGTTGAGTAGACGACCATGTCTCTCGGTGAATGGAGAATTCTCAGGAATCCTTGAAGCTATCTCCTTGAGTTGTGGAGGAATTCTTACAAGGTTGATTTGGATAATTTTCCTGCGAAGTGAATCCATAACCTACAAAACAAGAACAAAGATGAATCTCCAAAATCCTTGAAATGGTTAGTAGATGCATGTTGTACCCCCAAATTTTCCCTCCCATATTCCTCAAGAGTTGTCAAGAATGATCCTCAATTTGCTCAAAATGGCTCAAGGGTTGTACAGTTCAATCACCTCCTAAGACAGCTGAAATTAGGGTTTTGGTTCTTTCAAGGAATTTGGGGTTCTCAATGGTTCAATCAAGTCTCACAGGCCTATATACATTCTCAAGCACCTACATGCCAAGTTTCAAGACTCACAGTGCCAGCTTGCACACTCAAAAGCTCCATTTGATCTACAAGTCAACTGCAAGGGCAAAATGGTCATTTTGCAGTCAAAAGTCAGAATTTTTGGTCAACATCTTATTTTGAGTTCACAATCATCATTTGATCAAGTCTTGATCATGATCTCACAAGAATAGCTCAAAAATCATCAAGGTGCAAAAGTTACTATTTTTGGACAATAGAAAAGTCAACTGTACTTTGACTAGGGCATAACTTTTTCATGGTTTATCAGAAAAATCCCATCCAAAGCTCATTTTGAAGAGGATGAAATTTCCTACAATCCATCTTCACACTCCAAGATAAAGAAATGCTCTCACAAAAAGTTACCAATTTTTACATTATAGGTCATTTTCAAAAGTCAACAAAAGTACACTTTGAGTCAAAGGCCATAACTTGAGATTGGTAAATCCAAATGACATGGGACCAAGGGCATTGGTTAGAGGACTTCAAGAGCTTTCCAAAATGTCCAAGAACATGGTCATATGATCAAAATTGAGCAAGTTGTGCATTGGAGAAGTTGGGAAATTTTCATGAATTTGCAAAAGTCAACTTTGCTCAAAACACCTTCTTTTTGCTAATGGGCCTCAAATATCTCTTTGAAACATCACCCATGACCTATGCACGACCCACCAAGCTTAATTGGATTTATTTTCTTATTTTTATTGATTAAATGGATTTTTAATACATATTAATTCATTTAATTAATTTAAATCATAAGAAAATAGAAGATTTGATTTTTAAATCAATTTGTGAACCAAATATGATCCAAATATGCTGACCAATTCGTGCACAATCAAAAAGATACAAAATAAATCCAAATTCGGCAACTTGTTCAATCATGGAAAATCAAGAATATTTGATTTATCAATCAAGGATTTAATCTTCAATGCACATGGGTTGGATCCAAAATTTTAACCTAGACTGATTGCCTTATATGCAAGCAAGCCAGCCATAACCTAATACACGTGAAAAAGCTGCAGAAACGGCCATATCAAATTCAAGAAATTCCAAGAAAACTCAAAACTGGTTCTTGCATTCTAGGCCAATTCAAGGCGTTTTGTCCATCCAAACATATTGCAGGAGGTCCCAGGAATGATTTACAATCAAATTCAAGCACTAAAGCTCAAGGAATCGCTACATACCATCTCACGGTTTGCCCTTATCATTCAAAAGTGTATATCTTATTTCATGCGCATTTAACATGTTTTTGTGATTGTTTTGCATTGCTAGAGATCATACAAAGCTAATGGAATGAATTAATTGAACTATAGTGCCCTGAATTGTGAGATGCCATGATCAAATTTCTAGGGTTTTCAAGCTTTCAAATAGGGCTTTCTGAACCAGGAAAAATTGGGACCAGTGAGATACAGGGTTGAAATCGTGAGACCAAGACGAACACAACCCATACCTCGCAAAATATTTATGTTTGCTATATTTCTATTCACTATTTTTCCTTGCAGGAGGTAGTGGAGGTTAAAAAACCCCACTATCTGATTCTAATTATGCAGGAAAAAGGTTGAAGACGATGACGTGTGGGCATCTGGTTCGTGGGTTTGAAAAAATGCGCGTTTTATTTTTAGTACAGCGTATTGTTTGTTTTCATATATAATTATTGTCTTTTATTTTAATACCAATTGAAGCAGCTTGGTTGGATGGTAAACGCGTTGGTCTGGAAGCCTTGGGACCTGGGTTCGAATCCTAGGTCCCCCCAAAACCTTGTTATTTTTATTCTTCAGGAATTCATGTGTAGCTTGCAAAAGGAAGACCACCATACACCTCAAAAATTTGTGCACCAGGTGTCTCCAAGACTAGATCCAATGGTCATGAGTGAAAGATCACCATAGTCTCCAGTCAACACGCGTGTGGACAAATCAGAAAGTCAACAGGGCTGGAATGTTAATGGGCTTCAGAATTGCTTTTACACCACAGAATCAGGCCCAACACCCCCCTATGAGTTTATTTCTTTTCTTTTCCTTTTTTATTTTTTCTTTCATTTAATTATTTTTATAATTATTATTTATGTCACTAACAAATTAATATTTTCATAATAAAATCAGAAAACTAAAAAATATAATATTTTTATTTATTAAATTTAATTAGTTTATTTTTGTAAATAAATAAATAATTAATTTGTTTAGTTTTAATTAGGCATAAGAATAATATTTTTGCAATAAATAAAATTTGTCTAGAATTAGGTTAATTAATATATTTAATCATTTCATTTTTTTTATTATTTCCTTAAATATTCCAAAAAACCAAAAAAATATTCTTTTTAATTAATTAATTAGCTTAGGTTTAATTTAATTAAATGCAAAATAACAAAAACCTCTTTCTTTCCTAAGAAGGGCCAAAACCCTAAAAAAACTCTCCGATTCAATTTTTTCTCGTGCGTATGATTATTTTTTATTCATAATTTTTTATCATTGTAATTGCTCCGAGGATGTAATAGCTCTAATTAGGACTTTTTATCGCTTTCATTTAATTTTCCGCAATTTACCTTTTTCAAGGGTTTGTTTTTGGCGATGTAAATACCCGACGCCTTGTAATAGTTTAGTTTTATTTTCCGCAACTATTAATTGCTAGATGTATGTTAACTAGGCTATGCATGACAAGATCTCTCTTAAATTAAAATCAATCGTAGCTCACCATACCATGTACAAAGATAACATAACTGAAACCTGACACACTCGCACATGCCACTCTTAGGGTACGCCTCACGTGGTTGCCTCGACGTGGTCATTGAGTATAGGGTGTTTTAGAGGTCGCCCTCTTGTCTAAAGATCAAAAGTTGCCTCGAAACGGTTGCCGCGATAAAAAATGATCTAGGACATTAGGGTTACCGCTAAGGCGTCCTACCATTGCTTTAGTGACCACATGTCCCATTAATCGAATTGACCCAGAAAACTCCAACGACGGTGCTACCTACTTCTCAATAGTGGGATAGCACTGTCTAAAGGAGATTTACACAGCTTAATTTCTTTGAGTAGGTAGAGGTTCTCAGGTACTTGATCTTTCAAAACAAAACCAACTTTTTTGCACTTACACTTTTCAAACAAAAGTTTTCAAACAACACTTCATACACTCTTGAGGACAGATACAAGAGTTAAATCGAAGTTTTCAAACAAAAACCCACAAACACCAAGAAAGTAAAACTTTTTGAAAACATAGTGAGCAAGTACCTAAGAGCCCGTGGATAACCACGGATAGAAAGGGTGCTAACACCTTCCCTTTCTATAATCTACCTCCCGAACCCGAGAAACATCTCGAAAAGGAATTTTGCTGTGCTTTTGTCCTTTCCTTGTTGGAGAAAAATAAAAGACGGTGGCGACTCTTGCTTACCGCGACATTTTGCGAAACGCAAACGCGAACCAGCATTCCAAAACAATCAGTTCTATTTCCACCGATCACAGAACTGGCGACTCTGCTGGGGATATTCTTATAAGTGAGGTGTACCTTAGGATTAGATCACTCTTGTTTTCAATTGTATGCTTTGTATGATTTACATTTGTGGGCTTATATCGGAGTTTTATAGATCCTAACCCGGATCTGGGGGTACCCTTTTTTAGGTAAGTAACAATAAACTGTGAGGGATCTGTCCGGCATAGACCGACACGGATGAAGCAGTAGCTATGCTGGTGTGGCACCTTGGTCTGTATCGATATCCCTTGTGTTAGAACGAGGAGAATATGGGTCTTCTGAGGAGTCATTAAGCACCAACTGACCTTAGAACCTTAAATTGACCAACTTGGCCATAGAACAGTAGCAGTATGCTACACTCATTGAGACTAAACTCTCGCGATGGTTCTGGCCGCAAGAAAAGGTTGCCAAACTGGAATTATGACCGATTGAGGGTAGTCAGTGATATTGAGATCCTCTAGAACCCGGTTACTATTTTCTAGGACAGGTCTTAACCAACTGAAATTGAAAAAGGGTAGTACCTAAACTTCATGCCGGCCTGAAATCTAAGGGCTCTGTTGTGTGACTTGTGTGCCTTTACCATGTTTGCCTTTTGTGAATACTTGTGGTGTGCTTTTACCATGACATCATAACATCATAACATTGCATGCATCCTGCATAAGGACTAACCCATTTCAAAGACAATAAGGTTTCATCTTTGCTCTTTTTTGTAGGACATCATGATGCTCATGCGTAGGAATACTATTCGGCTCAACTTTGTTCAACCACCTACTTTGCTCAAAGAATTGGTTGACAGGATTCCAGACACTACTTCCTTCATCAGGAGGCATGGTTCTCTTCTCGGTTTAGTCACCTCAAAGTGGGACCAACAAATGATGAGTGTCCTAGTCCAGTTTTATGATCCATTATACCATTGCTTCACCTTTCAAGACTTCCAGTTGGTCCCTACCCTAGAAGAATTCTCTGAGTTGCTTGGTATCCTTGTCTTGGAGCAGACTCCATTCACTGGTTGGGAAAAGACTCTCAAGCCTGAAGAGATTGCTGCAGCCCTTCACCTGACCAAAGAGGAGGTAATGGCTAACTGGGAGACTAGAAGTGGGGTTAAGGGCTTTTTGGCTAAGTTTCTGGTTGGCAAAGCTAATTGTTTCTGGAATGACTTAGACTTCAGAGAGTACGAAGACATTTTGGCTCTCTTAATCTATGGTCTGGTATTGTTTCCAAATCCTGACACCTTTGTTGATGTTAACGCCATTAGGATCTTCATCTCTCGGAACCCTGTACCCACTCTCTTGGGTGATATCCTTCAACAGCTCTATACTCGTACCGCCCGAAAGCGGGGAACTTTGATGTGTTGTGCTCCTTTATTAGCGAGGTGGTTTATTTCGCACCTCCCTAAGGTCGTACTGAAGAACAAAGAAGGAAGGGGTTAGGCTCATAGGATAGTGTCTCTTACTGATAATGACATTATTTGGACTCTCAGAGGCTTAGATGAGGTGGCCGTCATTGATCGTTGTGGAGAGTATCCTAATGTTCCATTGATCGGAACCCATGGAGGAATCTCTTATAACCCATGTTTAGCTCTCCGTCAGTATGGAAGAGCCAGAAGAGAGGGGCCTCATGAGATGTTGATACCTCATATCGTCTTTGAGTTTCAGGTAGATAGCGACGAGCTGCATCGTAGATTCATCAGGGCTTGGGACAGAGTTCACAAATCCGACCCACATGAGTTGGGACCGGAGACTTCTCTACCAATGGAATCATATTTCAGATGGGTCTGCATCCGTGCTCAGAAGTTAGGTATGCCATACGAAGCTGTCAGGCCTATTACTCTTGAGGTTGCTGATAAAGACGGGGTTCTTCCAACTACTCTCCATCCTCATACACCCACTGACATTGGCACACTAAAGAGGTCTTGGGCGCAATTGCAGGAAGAACGGGATTCTTATCGGGAAAAGTTCAATGAACAAGAACAGAAGATCCAGAGGCTGACTAAGAAATTGGAGAACGAGCGGATCCTAAATGATTATCTCCGCACTGAGAAGAAGAGGCCATGGGAACATTGATGGACCTTTGATGATTTCTTTTACGGTTTTGTTTACTTTTCAATATTTTCATCCTTGTAACACCTAAGGGAAATTTGTTGAACAGTTTAAATTCTGAAGTTAAATCTAATAAAGTGTGTTTCTTTCTTGTCTACAAATTTGAATCCTGATTGTCTTTGAAAACATAAATCATACGCATTTTATCTCATCATATGCATAACATGTACCCTTTTTACAGGTCACTTATCTTCTTCGTTGTTTATTTCAGCAATCATCATGTCTACTAAACCTTCCACTGAGCAAGCTATCAAGGCCCTCCAGGCCCAGAATGCCCAGTTCCAAGAGTTGGTTATGAGCCTAGCCAAGGGTCAACAAGATTTGAAGACCCTGATTCTGAAAGAGAGGAAGAAGAAGAAGAAGAGGATCGTCCTGTTCAACACTGGATGCAAGTTTGGGAATGGACTGTAGAATGAGGTTGAGCTGACCACCTCATCTGTAGGAAAAGACAGCCCACAAGAGAGAAGGGTTCTTAGCCCCGTAGTCTTCGACAACGAGACGGATTATGATGAAGAAGAGTATCCTCCTGCTGAGAATAGGTATAAGCAATTGGAGGACCGCCTGAGCGCCATGGAGATACAGAACGTGCCCGATCTAGATTTTGGAGACCTAGGTCTATCCTCTGGGGTGGTGATTCCCCATAAGTTCAAGGCACCTGCCTTTGCCAAATATGACGGAGCTTCCTGTCCAAAGCTGCACCTCTGGTCATATGTAAGGAAGATCCAGCCTTACACAACTGATAAGAATTTGTGGATCCATTTCTTTCAGGATAGTCTTTAAGGGACTCAACTCGAGTGGTTCTATCAGCTGGATGGAGCCAGTATCTGTAACTGGGAAGATTTGGCTACTACGTTCTATAAGCAGTATCAATATAATTTCGACCTCGCTCTTATGCGTACCCAACTCCAGGGTATGTCAATAGGGACGGGTGAAGGATTTAAAGAGTATGCTCAAAAATGGAGAGACCTTGCCGGAAGGGGGCAACCACCTTTAACTGATCGTGAACTTGTTTATATGTTCTTGGGGACCCTGTCTGGTCCATTATTTAACCATTTGATTGGAAACTCTTTAGCCGGGTTTACAGACCTTATCTTGACTGGTGAGAGGATTGAAGCTGGTATCAAGTCTGGGAAAATACATAAGGGTGCCTCATCGAGCACCGAGAAGAAACCGTTTAAGAAGGAGTCCAGTGTTGTCTATGGTTCAAGAAGACAGAATAGATCGGAACACCGCCAAGCTGTCAACACGGTGGTTATTTCAAAACCTGCCAGTGCTCCTCAGCATCACAACCAACAAACAGAAGAGAGACCTAGAAGGCAATTCACTCGTCTCAACATGACCTTGTCCCAGATATTGCCGCAGTTGCTGAAGACCAATTTGGTAACTCTAAGGGAAGCCCCAAAGAATCCGAACACTACATCTGCAAAATATAATCCTAACGCCCGTTGTGCTTATCACTCTGACAGCCCGGGGCATACTACAGATGATTGTTGGACTTTGAAGAATAAGGTTCAGGATCCGATCGATGCAAAGGAGGTTGAGTTCGAGGCGCCCGAGAGGCCTAATGTTGTAACAGCCCCCATGCCCAAGCATGGAGTAAATGCTATTAGGGATAATGAGGATGAGGAGTTTTATATCGACAGTTGGATCTACCCCATGACCAATGGTGGACCAAACAACTGGATGGCAAAAACTTCGTCCCTATTACTTTTGTCACTCAGTAATGAACTCCTTTGTTTTGAATTTGTAACAGACAATATTGTGAAACTTTATGGCCCGGTGTCTTACCCGGGGCACCGTGGCTTCATTTGTGAGGGCTTTTGTGTGTCATTTTCATATATCATTAATAAAAGCATTGGACGTTTTTTTCATTTCAAATCTTGCGCTCCTTGTCTTTCTTTATTATATATTGCAAAACAGCTATTTACACACACTCACATATACAGGTCCCAATCCACTCTGGATCTCACTGGTAACGACTCTGCTACTGCCAGTTATGACTTCGAAAATCCGATGAACTTAGCCGAAGACGAAGGTGAAGATGATTGCGAAGTGCCTGGTGAGCTTGCAAGACTGCTACTTCAGGAAGAGAGGGCCATTCAGCCATATGAAGAGCTAGTGGAAACGGTAAATCTGGGTATAGAGACAGACAAAAAGGAAGTCAAGATCGGTGCAAATCTGGAGCTTAGTGTGAAACAACGGTTGATTCAGATGTTGCATGATTACATGGAGATCTTTGCCTGGTCCTACGAAGACATGCCTGGGTTGGATACTGACATCGTGGTTCATCGCCTGCCTACCAAGGAAGACTGCCCTCCGGTAAAACAGAAGGTTCGCCGTATGCGCCCACAGATGTCTGAGAAAATCAAAGCCGAAGTTATGAAACAATTTGATGCCGGTTTTCTAGCAGTAACTTCTTACCCTCAGTGGGTCGCTAATGTGGTTCCAGTGCCGAAGAAGGATGGTAAGGTCCGAATGTGTGTTGACTACAGGGATTTGAATAGGGCGAGCCCCAAGGATGACTTCCCTCTGCCTCACATCGACGTTCTAGTTGACAATACTGCTCAGCACAGGGTATTCTCCTTCATGGACAGTTTCTCCGGTTATAATCAAATCAAGATGGCTCCTGAAGACATGGAGAAGACCACTTTTGTTACTCAGTGGGGTACCTTTTTCTATAAGGTCATGCCTTTTGGGTTGAAAAATGCTGGGGCAACGTATCAGCGTGCCATGGTTGCTTTGTTTCACGATATGATCCATCATGAGATTGAAGTATACGTCGATGACATGATTGCAAGGTCCCAAACGGAGGAGGAACACCTTGACCATCTACAGAAGTTGTTTGACCGGTTGAAATTGTATAAGCTGAGATTAAACCCGAATAAGTGCACCTTCGGGGTGAGATCTGGAAAACTATTGGGTTTCGTCGTAAGCGACAAAGGTATTCAAGTGGACCCTGCCAAAGTGAAAGCCATACAAGAGATGCCAGTTCCCAAGACAGAGAAAGAGGTTAGAGGCTTTCTAGGACAGTTGAACTATATTGCCCGATTCATCTCGCACCTAACTGCTACTTGTGAGCCAATCTTCAAGCTGCTGAAGAAAGATCAAGTGGTGTGTTGGAACGATGAATGCCAGTCCGCTTTCGAAAGAATCAAAGAGTATCTCCAGGAGCCACCTATTCTTATGCCAGCAGCTGAAGGGAGACCTCTGATCTTATACTTGACAGTACTCGACAACTCAATGGGGTGTGTGCTGGGGCAGCATGACGAGTCTGGCCGAAAAGAGCATGCTATTTATTACCTTAGCAAAAAGTTTACCGACTGTGAGACCCGATACTCACTGCTTGAGAAAACTTGCTGCACTTTGGCCTGGGCTGCTCGCCGGCTAAGACAGTATATGTTGACTCACACTACTCTGTTGATTTCAAAGATGGATCCAATCAAGTACATCTTCGAAAAGCCTGCCTTATCCGGAAGAATAGCAAGATGGCAGATGATCTTGACTGAGTATGACATCCAGTACACAACTAAAAAAGTAATCAAGGGAAGCGTATTGGCTGACCATTTGGCACATCAGGCAGTGGATGATTACCAGTCTATGAACTTTGAATTTCCAGACGAGAATATCATGGTAGTAACTGATTGCAAGATACCTGGACCGGATGAAGGACCTGAGGAAGGATCCCGATGGTCTATGAACTTTGATGGAGCTTCAAACGCTTTGGGTAATGGCATTGGCACTTTGATCATATCTCCTAAGGGATCTCATACTCCGCTCACCGCCCGACCATGTTTCAACTGCACCAACAACATGGTGGAGTATGAAGCATGCATCATGGGTCTTCGAGCTGCAATTGACCTAAGGATCAAGTTTCTGAGTGTCTTCGGAGATTTCGCTCTCGTGATCAGTTAGATCAAAGGTGAGTGGAATACGAAACACCCAAATCTTATTCCTTACAAGGAGTATGTATTGACGTTGCTTCCCCACTTCGAGGAGATAACCTATGAACACTTCCCAAGAGAGGAAAATCAGTTGGCGGACGCGCTAGCTACGATGTCTTCTATGTTCAAAGTCAAATGGGACAACGAGGCTCCCCGGATCATTATTTGGAAATTGGATGAACCTGCACATTGCTGTGATCTTGAGACCGAAGAGGTAACATAAAAACCTTGGTATCATGAAGTGAATAGGTACCTTGAAGCTCAAGAATACCCCGAGGGTGCATCCGTTAATGACAAGAAGTTTCTGAGAAGGTTCGCGGCAAAGTTCTTCATCAGCAATGGCGTTCTTTACAAACATAACCATGATTCAACCTTGCTGCGTTGTGTGGATAAGACTGAAGCAGAAAGGATCATGGCAGAACTGCATGAAGGTACTTTCGGGACCCACTCCAGTGGACATACCATGGCAAAGAAAATCCTTCGGGCAGGATATTACTGGTCCACGATGGAAGCCGATTGTTATCAGCATTCTCGGACATGTCACAAGTGCCAGGTCTATGTTGATAAGGTGCACATTCCTCCAGTTCCTTTGAACGTCTTGACAGCACCTTGGCCTTTTGCAATGTGGGGCATTGATATGATCGGCGAGATCAGACCTACGGCATTCAACGGGCATCGTTTCATCCTGGTAGCGATTGATTACTTTACGAAGTGGGTTGAAGCAGCTTCCTTTGCCACCGTAACCAAGAACGTCGTGGCACGGTTCATTCGGCATAACCTGATCTATCGATACAGTGTACCAGAGAGGATCATTACGGACAATGGTACCAATCTTAACAACAAGATGATCACTGAGCTCTGCGAGCAATTCAAGATACAACATCACAACTCTTCTCCCTACCGGCCGAAGATGAATGGGGTTGTAGAAGCAGCTAATAAGAACATTAAGAAGATTGTGCAGAAGATGACAGTGACCTACAAAGATTGGCACGAGATGTTACCATTTGCTCTTCATGGGTACCGTACCTCAGTACGGACATCAACAGGGGCAACACCTTATTCCTTGGTATATGGCATGGAGGCAGTCCTGCCCATCGAAGTTCACATACCCTCTCTTCGAATCATGAAGGATGCAGGTTTAAGTGAAGATGACTGGATCCAGACCCGTCTTGATCAACTGAACCTAATCGACGAAAAGAGACTCACGGCTATTTGTCATGGTCTGACGTACCAAAAACGGATGATCAAGGCATTTAACAAGAAAGTCAGACGACAAGAGTATCAAGTCGGGTACCTGGTAATCAAGCGCATCATTCTGCCTCAAGGTGATCCCATGGGTAAATGGACCCTACGTACGAAGGGTCATTTGTGGTTAAGAACATCTTCTCAGGAGGAGCGATGATTCTAACCACCATGGATGGTGACGACCTTCCTCACCCCGTCAATGCAGACATAGTAAAAAGATACTATGCATGATTAAAGACCTGCTAGGTTGACTGGCCTAGGCAAAATAAGGGCTTCCCGGCGAACCAAAAGGGTTCGGGCAAAAATAAGGGATGAAAATAAAAAAATTTGTACACCCGGCAAGTCGAAAACCTGAAAAGGCGGCTTGGGCAAAAATGGGTATCCCGGTGGACTGAAAACCAGAAAGGGCGGTCCAGGAAAAAGTTAGGGATAAGCGTAATACTATGTCTCATTGGATCACCCTGCATCCAGACTTCGGTAGCAACTATCAGGCTCGGACGGCACCAATCAATCAGATTCATCTCCAACTAAGCAGCAAAGTGATGAGATGCTTGAAGACATAAAGGCGATAGCAGAGTTGGAACCCAGTGGAATTATTCACATAGCTGTTTTGTTTTCTTTTTGTAAATTCTATTTTTTCGGCGGAGTTCTCTTACTAGGACGTCAGCCTCTTGTACAAAAGCGCCTATTTACAGGCAAACTTCAAAATCAATACAAGCTCATTTTTCAGACAAATTGCAAATTGTTTTTTTTATCTGTTTTGTTTTGCAAAGAACGTCCAATGTTCATTTTTGATATATGCATTTGACATTAATTGCTGCTCATAAATATTTACATGCGAAACAAAGGACTAATTACAGGTGACATCGGAAGTAGGGGCAATAAGAATTGTCTAAGCGATCTAGTTGCTCTGTCCACCAAGGTACCAAGGTAAGTTCGGCTGAAGAATACAACCAAGATACCTTCACTCCCCGCAGAGTAAGACAGCAATGGTAGCTCTCCCCACCGAGACTTGCAATCATGGACGAATCAGCAATACTCTCCCCCAGGCAGAGTTAGTCTACCGTCAGCCCCGAGAAGGTTTGGTATCCCCGGAAGGTCTTAATATTCCCCAATGGAGTATAAAGATATTCCCCAGCAAGCATCCCCGGCAGTCTTAATATTCCTCGACAGAGTATAAGAATGTTCCCCGGCAGAATACAAGACACCCCGGTGGAACCATTTCCCCAGCATAGTCTAAAAAAGGCTTCCCCACCATAGTTGAATCATCTTCCCCGGTAGATTCTGGAAGCTTGTCCCCTGCAGAATACAAATGCATCTCCTCAGCCAAATTCAGAGGTTATCCCCACCAGAGTCTAACTGGGTTATCCTCAGCAAGGTGCAACTGAAAGATCACCCCTAACGAAGTTCTTTCTACCCCCAACGAAGTTCTTTCTATCCCCAGCGGAGTTCATCATCAAAATCCCCAACGGAGTTTATCAACGGAATCCCCAGCGGAGTTATCGTTAAAATCTCAGCAGAATATCTCTTCCCCACAGAGTAATTCCCCTCGGAGTAATCTCTCCATCAGTTTATTCCCCAACGGAGTCATCCTCTCCTGCAGGTTTGTTCTCACCATCATCTTCGTTCATTATCCCCAGCAGAAACGAAGAATTCAACATCATTCTCCAGCAGCTATCTGGGATTTATTTTCCCCAGCTAAAACATCACATTTTCATACATCATGATACATGCATATACGCATCATATCATATGATCTCATTTATGTTGAGAACATCATTGCTCGATCCATATCATGCATTGCATATGACTGACCTTTACCTTTCAGGAAAGATGCAGTTAGATTCTCAAATTAAGTCAATGGAGACAAGACCAATTAAATCGATTCCTAAAGATTTTTCTGAAGCATGTCAATGGAGACAAAACCAGTTAAATCGATTCCTAAAAAATTTTCTGATACTAATCATGTCAATGGAGACAAAACCAGTTAAATCGATTCCTAAAGATTTTTCTGATACTAATCATGTCAATGGAGACAAAACCAGTTAAATCGATTCCTAAAGATTTTTCTGAAGCATGTCAATGGAGACAAAACCAGTTAAATCGATTCCTAAAGATTTTTCTGAAGCCAGTCAATGGAGACAAAATCAGTTAAATCGATTCCTAAAGATTTTTCTGAGGCGAAGCCAGTCAATAGAGACAAAGTCGGTCAAATCGATTCCTAAAGATTTTTCTGATGCTCATCCAGTCAAAGAATACAAATCCAGTTAAATCGACTCCTAAAGATTTTTCTGATGTCAACCCATCAATGAAGACAACCCGTCAATGAAGACAACTCGTCAATGAAGACAACTCGTCAATGAAGACAACCCGTCAATGAAGACAACCTGTCAATGAAGACAACCTGTCAACGAAGACAAAACTACCTACCAACAATCTCCAGGTGGCATCGATAAGCCCATCCTCCTATCCATCATCTCTCCAAATGGCATCTGTAAGCCCATTCCCGACATCACCATCCTGATACTACACCATGCGAGTGCAAATTTCTGGGCACTTTAGTGTTCAATCATCTTCCACCTTTGGATCACGAAAGGCACGCAGGCCAATCTACATCCTCAGGTTTAAGAATATTGAACAGGGGAAACTGTTGTACCCCAAAATTTTCCCTCCCATATTCCTCAAGAGTTGTCAAGAATGATCCTCAATTTGCTCAAAATGGCTCAAGGGTTGTACAGTTCAATCACCTCCTAAGACAGCTGAAATTAGGGTTTTGGTTCTTTCAAGGAATTTGGGGTTCTAAATGGTTAAATCAAGTCTCATAGGCCTATATACATTCTCAAGAACCTACATGCCAAGTTTCAAGACTCACAGTGCCAGCTTGCACACTCAAAAGCTCCATTTGATCTACAAGTCAACTACAAGGGCAAAATGGTCATTTTGCAGTCAAAAGTCAGAATTTTTGGTCAACATCTTATTTTGAGTTCACAATCATCATTTGATCAAGTATTGATCATGATCTCACAAGAATAGCTCAAAAATCATCAAGGTGCAAAAGTTACTATTTTTGGACAGTAGAAAAGTCAATTGTACTTTGACTAGGGCATAACTTTTTCATGGTTAATCATAAAAATCCCATCCAAAGCTCATTTTGAAGAGGATGCAATTTCCTACAATCCATCTTCACACTCCAAGATCAAGAAATGCTCTCACAAAAAGTTACCAATTTTTACATTATAGGTCCTTTTCAAAAGTCAACAAAAGTACACTTTGAGTCAAAGGCCATAACTTGATATTGGTAAATCCAAATGACACGGGACCAAGGGCATTGGTTAGAGGACTTCAAGAGCTTTCCAAAATGTCCAAGAACATGGTCATATGATCAAAATTGAGCAAGTTGTGCATTGGAGAAGTTGGGAAATTTTCATGAATTTGCAAAAGTCAACTTTGCTCAAAACACCTTCTTTTTGCTAATGGGCCTCAAATATCTCTTTGAAACTTCACCCATGACCTATGCACGACCCACCAAGCTTAATTGGATTTATTTTCTTATTTTTATTGATTAAATGGATTTTTAATACATATTAATTCATTTAATTAATTTAAATCATAAGAAAATAGAAGATTTGATTTTTAAATCAATTTGTGAACCAAATATGATGCAAATATGCTGACCAATTCGTGCACAATCAAAAAGATACAAAAAAAATCCAAATTCGGCAACTTGTTCAATCATGGAAAATCAAGAATATTTGATTTATCAATCAAGGATTTAATCTTCAATGCACATGGGTTGGATCCAAAATTTTAACCTAGACTGATTGCCTTATATGCAAGCAAGCAAGCCATAACCTAATACACGTGAAAAAGCTGCAGAAACGGCCATATCAAATTCAAGAAATTCCAAGAAAACTCAAAACTGGTTCTTGCATTCTAGGCTAATTCAAGGCGTTTTGTCCATCCAAACATATTGCAGGAGGTCCCAGGAACGATTTACAATCAAATTCAAGCACTAAAGCTCAAGGAATCGCTACATACCATCTCACGGTTTTCCCTTATCATTCAAAAGTGTATATCTTATTTCATGCGCATTTAACATGTTTTTGTGATTGTTTTGCATTGCTAGAGATCATACAAAGCTAATGGAATGAATTAATTGAACTATAGTGCCCTGAATCGTGAGATGCCATGATCAAATTTCTAGGGTTTTCAAGCTTTCAAATAGGGCTTTCTGAACCAGGAAAAATTGGGACCAGTGAGATACAGGGTTGAAATCGTGAGACCAAGACGAACACAACCCATACCTCGCGAAATATTTATGTTTGCTATATTTCTATTCGCTATTTTTCCTTGCAGGAGGTAGTGGAGGTTAAAAACCCCCCGTTATCTGATTCTAATTATGCAGGAAAAAGGTTGAAGACGATGACGTGTGGGCATCTGGTTCGTGGGTTTGAAAAAACGCGCGTTTTATTTTTAGTACAGCGTATTGTTTGATTTCATATATAATTATTGTCTTTTATTTTAATACCAACTGAAGCAGCTTGGTTGGATGGTAAACGCGTTGGTCTAGAAGCCTTGGGACCTTGGTTCGAATCCTAGGTCCCCCCAAAACCTTGTTATTTTTATTCTTCAGGAATTCATGTGTAGCTTGCAAAAGGAAGACCACCATACACCTCAAAAATCTATGCGCCAGGTGTCTCCAAGACTAGATCCAATGGTCATGAGTGAAAGATCACCATAGTCTCCAGTCAACACGCGTGTGGACAAATCAGAAATTCAACAGGGCTGGAATGTTAATGGGCTTCAGAATTGCTTTTACACCACAGAATCAGGCCCAGCACCCCCCTATGAGTTTGTTTCTTTTCTTTTCCTTTTTTATTTTTTCTTTCATTTAATTATTTTTATAATTATTATTTATGTCACTAACAAATTAATATTTTCATAATAAAATCAGAAAACTAAAAAATATAATATTTTTATTTATTAAATTTAATTAGTTTATTTTTGTAAATAAATAAATAATTAATTTGTTTAGTTTTAATTAGGCATAATAATAATATTTTTGCAATAAATAAAATTTGTCTAGAATTAGGTTAATTAATATATTTAATCATTTCATTTTTTTTATTATTTCCTTAAATATTCCAAAAAACCAAAAAAATATTCTTTTTAATTATAATTAGCTTAGGTTTAATTTAATTAAATGCAAAATAACAAAAACCTCTTTCTTTCCTAAGAAGGGCCAAAACCCTAAAAAAACTCTCCGATTCAATTTTCTCTCGCGCGTATGATTGTTTTTGATTCATAATTTTTTATCATTGTAATTGCTCCGAGGATGTAATAGCTCTAATTAGGACTTTTTATCGCTTTCATTTAATTTTCCGCAATTTACCTTTTTCAAGGGTTTGTTTTTGGCGATGTAAATACCCGACGCCTTGTAATAGTTTAGTTTTATTTTTCGCAACTATTAATTGCTAAATGTATGTTAACTAGGTTATGCATGACAAGATCTCTCTTAAATTAAAATCAATCGTAGCTCACCATACCATGTACAAAGATAACATAACTGAAACCTGACACACTCGCACATGCCACTCTTAGGGTACGCCTCACGTGGTTCCCTCGACGTGGTCATTAAGTATAGGGTGTTTTAGAGGTCGCCCTCCTGTCTAAAGATTAAAAGTTGCCTCGAAACGGTTGCCTCGATAAAAAATGATCTAGGACATTAGGGTTACCGCTAAGGCGTCCTACCATTGCTTTAGTGACCACATGTCCCATTAATCGAATTGACTCAGAAAACTCCAACGACGGTGCTACCTACTTCTCAATAGTGGGATAGCACTGTCTAAAGGACATTTACACAGCTTAATTTCTTTGAGTAGGTAGAGGTTCTCAGGTACTTGCTCTTTCAAAACAAAACCAACTTTTTTGCACTTACACTTTTCAAACAAAAGTTTTCAAACAACACTTCATACACTCTTGAGGACAGATACAAGAGTTAAATCGAAGTTTTCAAACAAAAACCCACAAACACCAAGAAAGCAAAACTTTTTGAAAACATAGTGAGCAAGTACCTAAGAGCCCGTGGATAACCACAGATAGAAAGGGTGCTAACACCTTCCCTTTCTATAATCTACCTCCCGAACCCGAGAAACATCTCGAAAAGGAATTTTGTTGTGCTTTTGTCCTTTCCTTGTTGGAGAAAAATAAAAGACGGTGGCGACTCTTGCTTACCGCGACATTTTGCGAAACGCAAACGCGAACCAGCATTCTAAAACAGTCAGTTCTATTTCCACCGATCACAATGCATATGATGTTTATGATATCCATGATGTTATGCACAAGTATATATGTACAAACAAATCACACAAGTTCCTAGTTTAGGCTTTCATTGGGTTTCATAGGTAAATACCCTCTTGAAGTTTAGTTGGCTCAACCTGTCCTAGAAATAGTAACCGAGTTCTAAGGAGCTCAATATCACTGGATTGTTTCCTTGTTCATTGTTTCAATTTAGCCTCTTTACTGGCGACCGAAATATTCCAAGAAACCAACCCTCAGTGAGTGTAGTATCGAGTATCTACCAACTTCGGATTGCACCAAAGTTGGTCATCTCACTACATCCTAAAAGGCCAAGTTGGTCAAGTAAAGGTTCTAGAAGTCCATTATTGCTTCATGACATCACTCAGCGGCCCCGTATTCTCTTTGATTGACTCAAAGGCTACCGGTACCCACAAATATGTCGCACTAATATAGCTATTGCTTAGACCATGTCAGTATACCCCACAAAGTTTCCAAAACATATTGCTATTTACCTATAATGTTTCCCAAATCCGGGTGGAGGATTCAAACCCAAACAAAAGAACCAAAATGTAAAGCAAACAAGTCAAATAAATGTAAGCATGTAAAGGTGATCTAAACCCTAAGGTAACCCCATTTTCATCTATTTTTCCCAGCAGAGTCGCCAGTTCTATGATGCGGTAGGAGAACCGACTTGAGTTTTACGTTTGTGTTCGCAAATGTCGCGGTTAGAAAGAGTCGCCACCGACTTTTCTTTTATCCAAAAGGAAAGGTAAAAAATCACAGGAAAGACCTTTGAGATGTTTTCTTGAGTTCGGGGGGTAGATTGTGAAAAGGGAAGGTATTAGCACTCTTTTCATCCATGGTTTTCTAAGGGCTCTTAGTTACTTGTTTAGAATACTTGCTTTTGCTTTTGAAATTGTTTGAAATGGTGCTTTGTGTGGTTTTGAAAGTATTTTGAAAAGAGGCCATCGTTTTGGCAATCTTTGTAATGATTCTCGTTCGTAAGAATGTATACAAAGATGTTTGTCTTTTGAAAAATGTTTCAATGTTTTGAAAGTTGTTTTGAAATGTTTTAAAATGTGTGTGTTTGTTTTTGAAAATAGCAAGGATTGTTTGAAATAGAGCAAGTAACTAGGAGCTATCTACCCTACTCAAATGTCTTTCCTATACATTTTTATTCCTTTGACATTGTTGATTTACCATTGATTTGGTAAACAACCCTATCTTTGGTTATTAAACGGGACAGGCGTGGGTCATCGTATGACCATGATAGCAATGGTGCCAAGTATCTTAGCATGTTTGAGGGACCAAGATCATTTGTTTAGGCAACTTTTAATAGCGTCATCGAGGGACTATGATCTTTTTGTTTTGTTTTGTTTTGCCAAGATACTTTGCATGCATACCATGGCCATTTTTTAGGCAACAAAGTGGGTGAAACCCTAGGGGTGCTTGTGTGCAATGTGTTGTCATTTTACATGCTTTTGTTTGTCTTGGATTAGGTCTTTGCTATTTGTTTGATTTTTGTCTTATCATGCAAAACCCTAATTTACTACACAAATATATAATGCGATAAATTGCTTAAAGTAAACTAAACTATTACAACAATTATTATGGGAGGGGGGATACAAGTTTTTGAATGGGGATATTGCACAAAATAAACCCTAAAATAACTATTACAACCCAATTGAATTATTGTACAAGATAAATAAATATACAAATATTTAAATATGCAAATAAAATGTACTTATGCAAAAATGTTTTGTATTAATTTTATGTATGAAAAAAATAAAATTGTTTAAGTCCTAAAAATAAGAAAAATAATATTGTTATTTTTGAAATGGTGAAACCCTAGTTTTTTTTATTAAAAGAAAAATATGTTCTATATTATTTATTTGGTCTATTTTTTTGTATAAGAAAATATAAATAATATTATATACAATATTAAAAATTAAATATGTGTGAAAATAATTATTTTTATGTGTTAAATAATAAAAATAAAAATGTATGGTATTTATTAAATGTATTTACAATTTATTTGAGAAAATAAGGTTCTATTTATTAATAAGACTATTTTATATGTGGAAAAAAAATTTAAAAAAATTGCAAAAAATTAAGAAAATTATTTTTGTGATTTTTAATGTTCAGAAAAAATTATTAAAATCAATAAACATAAAAAATATAAAAAATAAACAAAATAAGCAAAGGGGGTGCAACTATCAAGTCAGGGGGTATGGGAAGTAAAACAGAAGCCCAAGGCGCGCCAGGCCCAGAACACCAGCTTCGTCCATGTCCTTGGCTTCTTCCCTGCGCGCGTTTTTTTCAAAACCTGCAACTTGCTATTCTTTGCACAAAAACAAAAACTTGCAACATGAAACATGTAGCATTTTTTATCACGATTCCAATGATATAAGATTTGTAAACTAACTTTAAAAGATCAGAGAGAATTTAATCACCCCTAATTTCTGACCTAATTTTTTCATGAACTTCAAGCTTCAAATTCTCATGGCACAATTAATATAAATGACAAATATGCATATGTACAGCTTCACCAAGTTAAGGACTACATTTTTGCTTCACAAATCGTGGCTTGAGGATGCCTAAATAGAGAGATAAAGTTTTGAAAAATACCTCCTTCAGCTGGATCTGGATATGGCAATGTGGGGACTTTGAGTGAGGCCTGAGGATTGTGTGAGCTTCCTTGAAGTTCCCTCAAGCTTTTCCAATGCTTAGCTGGCCTTGTGGATGGATGAAACTCCCTGCACGAGTCAATCTGCAACCTCTAAGTTTGAAAATGCTGATGTTTGAAAAAGAGCTCACAGTTGCAGTGAAAAGGCTTGGATGGTTTGGATGTGATGTATGGAAGGTGTTTGAAGTGTTACAAGGCAAAACGCACGATCAAATATTGAGTTGGCAAGAGTTTTGCAGAAGCTGGAAGTTTTGGGCAGAACAATGAGGTTTTTGTATTTGGGAGAGTTTCAGATGTTGTGCCTTCGTGTTCTAGCTTGAGATAAGTTTGTGAAGTTGTTTTGAATGAGCACAAGTCCACCCTTTAATAGATGTGCAAGTTCTGACTTCTTTTGCAACCTTTCTTGTATTTGAAGAAAAGTGAAGTGACTTGTGCCAAAGGCCTGTACTTGCTAGTTCTAGGGCTTATGAGAGTTGGTAAACCATGCTTGACATCTATGTACATTGCTTGTAACAAAAGAACAGGTCCATCGCTCAAGAATTGTAAAGTTGCAAAAAGCTTGCTTTATGGAAATGGCAATGTGCCCTTTGTGCCATTTATGGATTTATTCTTTGTACAATGCTCCAACAGCCAAAATAAAGCCATTATCCCATGAGTTTGCATTTAATTACGGAGTGTAGAAGGGATTTAGGACCTGTAATGCAAGGTACAAGCATGCTAGGATCTGATTTGCAACTTGGTGTATTGTGAAAATGGCTTGAACAAAAGTGACAAAATGCCATTTTCTCTTCTTCGATTCTCCCTAACCACAAATGATCTTGGAGAGTTCTTGGACATTTTGGAAAGCTTGCAAAATTCTATACAATCCATATTTAAAATGAATTTTGAGATACCTCTTGGAACTAGGTGAAAAATGACCATGAAGTTGGGTCAAAAACCTGCCTAAATTAGGGCAAATTTTCACCAAGTTATTTAGTTCATGGACCCCTATTCACAAATTCATAACTTGATATACATGCATATTTTGGGAAAACTTTATGAAGAAAAGTTGTATATTTCATGGATGACTACAACTTTCATGTTGGAAGTTTTCTTTGAATCCAATTGCATCATGGTGAAAAAATGGTGAAACATTGGGAAAAAATAAGAAAATTTCCATACTTAGAAAATTTCTAAGTTATGAAAATTTTTCAAATTAAAACCCTAATTTGCAAAATTGATTTTCTTGGTGAACAAGTTTCATTTTTTGACATTTCTTGATGAATTATGACCCTTGGCACTTGATTTTGACCAAAATGCCAAAGTTTGACTTTTCAGTGTACAGTTGATTTTTGATCAGTTGACTGGAAAATTCATATGTCAATCTAATGCACTTGAGATCTTTTGAACTATGTGATTAGGTCAAGATGATGCTATTGAGTCCTTTAAATCATGTTTGAACCCAATTGGTCATTGGCTAGGTTAAAAATCAGAAATTGCCCTTTCTTAGTCAAAACCCTAATTTTGACCATTTTGCCCTTTTGATGATTTGATCAAATTTCTTGAGGAGTTGTGATCCAAACTTGATCAAATGGTTCATATGAGTCTAAAATGTTGTTGTGGATCAAAAATTATGAAGTTTGACTGTAATTTGGCCATTGGTGACTTTTCCCCCAATACAGTTGGTTTTTAGGTCAATTGTCCAATTGACTGAGCAAAAATGTGATTCAAGGCTTGAAACTTAACATGAGAAATCTTAGGGGTCCAAGATGGTGTATGAAAGTCACATGAAGCATTGATTGTCCAAAAATCCTTGTGCAAACTCAAACCCTAATTTCAGGTCATCAGTGCAAGATGAGGTCTTGAGCTGAGCAAACCCTAATCTTGTCTTGAGTCCAAGAAGTCTTGTGAGGAAAATCTTGATAAAGGAGAGGGAAAATTTTGGGGTACAACACCTATTAATGTGAGTGTCGCCACTCTTAGTAGTATATAGAGTGAGGTGAGGGAGTGTGAGATTGTTATGGAAGTTTATAGGCCCACTGGTTCTGGTTTTTTCCTAACATATAGGCCCACTGGTTTTGGTTTTTTCCTTTCATTTTTCAGATTATACCATGTGAATGTTGTGTGACAGCGGAGGAGGAGAATAAAAGTTTGAAGGAGAATGTGGCGTCCGAGACGGAGAATAAAAGTTTGAAGGAGCATGTGGCGGCCGAGACGGAGAATGAAAGTTTGACAAAGGATGTGCCGGATGAGACGGAGAGTGAAAGTTTGACGGAGGATGTGAATGAAAGTTTGATGGAGGATGTGGGTGAGATGGAGAAGAATGAAAGTTTGACGGAGGATGTAGCGGGTGGAAGGTTGACGAAGGATCTGGCGGGTGGATGTTTGACAAAGGATGTGGTGGGCGAGAATGAGAAGAATGAAAGTTTGATGAAGGATGTGGCCTCTTTATCCTTGGGTGATGATGCACTTGCTTCGCCTCCACCTCAGCCTAAAACCCGAAGGAAGTTAGTTGCACCTCAGCCTGCAGTGCATAGGAGATCGACAAGGATAAAGACAGTACCTAAGACGTACAAAGACTAACTTTCTGTTATTAATCTATTAATTGTCCTGAATATCCTTGAAACACTTTCTGTCTCTTCTTGATGAGTACTTCATACCCCTAAACTCATAATTTTGTTTAAGGGTCTATTTTACATATTTAGACTTGAAGATTTTTGGGAGCCCGTCACCAAGACCTCTTACGAAACCAGGTTGAGTTTGTACACGCACTCTCACAAAGACCTATTGTGAATTGGATTTTTATGAAGGTTTCACAACTTCCTATTCTCTCTTTTAATAGTTCTCTCTCTCTCTCTCCAAAAGCCAGCCCCTTGAACGCGTGATGGAGCAGAGTATTTATAGATGAATTTTATGTGATTTTGGGGGGGGGGGAAACAAATGGGATTTGAACCTATTTTGGCATCCTGTTCCTTTGCTTTTTCATCACCATTTTTGTATGCTAGTTTGGTGTAATCATGGGATGCAGGCATAGGCTGAGCTAGTTGTTGGTTATAGGTCTGCAGCAAGTTGCATAAAAAAGGTTTTGGGATTTGGTCAAGTTCTGACCAAAGCGTTGAATATGACCTTCATGTGTTAAAGCGTTGTCTTGTTTTTTGAAGCATGTATGGTGGTTGTCAGCAGGAAATAAGGAAAAGCAAAAAGCAAAGCATGAGCTTAGTAGCAAAGTTGCTATCCCAAGACAGTAGAGGTACACATGGTGAAAATCCTTTGGATAAAGACTCAGAAGGTGGTTGTGAGCATTAAATGGGCATTAAAGATGATGAGACTTATCACAACCAGAAATCCTACAACGTGAGATTCTACACCAAGGCTTAGCTCTGGATCAGAAGTTCTAAGCTTGCGTAGCATCCAATCTTTTGATCCTTCTATCTTCTGGCTCCAGCATGTTCTGAAGGAGCTTTCAGACTTTCAGTAAGCTTGCAGCATGCTTTGTAATCTTCCTTGATTTACTCTTGCAAGCTCTGACTGAACCTTTGTGAAAACTTAACCAAAAGTTCTGACCAAACTCTGTCTTGAGAATATCCAGAATTTGCTGAGTGTGAACACTGGTCCAGAAGTTCTGAAATCGTCATATTTCTTTAAACACTTAGAAATTTTTTTAAGTATTTAGAAATTTGACATTTCCAAAGTAAATTTGACTTTTGAATTTTTTTAGATGAAACAAACTTCATATTTCAACATGTCTTGATGAAATATGATTCTTGAAATTTAATTTTGATCTAAAAGTCAAAGTTAGACTTCTCAGTATGCAAATGACCATTTTGCCCTTGTGAGTGATTTTCTTGGAAGATTGCAGTTCAAAGCTTGGAAGCAAACTTGAGGATCCAGGGTGATTCCTTGAAAAAATAAGAGGGCAAATTTTGGGGTACAACAGCTGCCCCTGTTCAATCTTCTTACACCTGAGGAGTTAGATTGGTAAATCTGCCATTCGTGACTCGAAGGTGGAAGATGATTGGACACTAGAGTGCCCAGAAATTTGCACTTGGCGATGCGATGATTGGAGGAATGGGCTTAAAGATGCCATTTGGAGAGGTGATAGAATCTTGTTGGAGATGGGCTTGTAGATGCCATCCAAGAATGCTCGTTGAAATGTAATTCGTAAGTTGAACATCAGAATGGCGCCCGTGTCTGGAGCATATCTGTATTGTATCAAAACTTGAGTTTGAATGAGTATCAGAATGGCATCAGTGTCTGGAGTGTATCTGAACTGTATCAAAAGTAGAGTCTGAATGAGTATCAGAATGGCATTTGTATTTGGTGCGTATCTGAACTGTATCAGAAGTTGAAATTGAATGAGTATCAGAATGGCATCCGTATCTGGTGCGTATCTGGCGCGTATCTAAACTGTATCAGAAGTTGAAATTGAATGAGTATCAGAATGGCATCCGTATCTAGTGCGTACCTGAACTGTATCAGAAGTTGAAATTTGAATGAGTATCAGAATGGCATCCGCATCTGGTGTGTATCTGAACTGTATCAGAAGTTGAAATCTGAATGAGTATCAGAATGGCATCCATATTTGGTGTGTATCTGAACTATATCAAAAGTTGAAATCTGAATGAGTATCAGAATGGAATTCGTATCTGGTACGTATCTGAACTGTATCAAAAGTTGAAATCTGAATGAGTATCAGAATGAAATCCGTATCTGGCGCGTATCTGTATCAGAAGTTGAAATTGAATGAGTATCAGAATGGCATCCGTATCTAGTGCGTATTTGAACTGTATCAAAAGTTGAAATATGAATGAGTATCAGAATGGCATCTGTATCTGGTGTGTATCTGAACTATATCAGAAGTTGAAATCTGAATGAGTATCAAAATGGCATCCGTATCTGGTGCGTATCTGAACTGTATCAAAAGTTGAAATCTGAATGAGTATCAGAATGTCATCCGTATCTGGCATGTATCTGAACTGTATCGGAAGTTGAAATATAAATGAGTATCAGAATGGCATCCGTATCTGGTGCGTATCTGAACTGTATCAAAAGTTGAAATCTGAATGAGTATTAGAATGACATCTGTATCTGGTGCGTATCTGAACTTGTTTCAGAAGTAGAGTCTAAATGAGTATCAAAATGGCATCCGTGTCTGGTGCATATCTGAACTGTATCAAAAGTTGAAATCTGAACGAGTATCAGAATGGCATCCATATCTGGTGCGTATCTGAACTGTATCAAAAGTTGAAATCTGAATGAGTATCAGAATGGCATCCGTATCTGGCACGTATCTGAACTGTATCAGAAGTTGAAATTGAATGAGTATCAGAATGGCATCCGTATCTGGTGCGTATTTGAACTGTATCAGAAGTTGAAATCTGAATGAGTATCAGAATGGCATCCGTATTTGGTGTGTATCTGAACTGTATCAAAAGTTAAAATCTGAATGAGTATCAGAATGGCATCCGTATTTGGTGCATATCTGAACTGTATCAGAAGTAGAGTCTGAATGAGTATCAAAATGGCATCCGTATCTGGTGCGTATCTGAACTGTATCAAAAGTTGAAATCTGAATGAGTACCAGAATGGCATCCGTATCTGGTGCATATCTGAACTGTATCAAAAGTTGAAATCTGAATGAGTATCAGAATGACATTCGTATCTGGCGCGTATCTGAATTGTATCAGAAGTTGAAATTAAATGAGTATCATAATGGCATCCGTATCTGGTGCGTATCTGAACTGTATCAGAAGTTGAAATCTGAATGAGTATCAGAATAGCATCCGTATCTGGTGCGTATCTGGACTGTATCAGAAGTTAAAATCTGAATGAGTATCAGAATGGCATTCATATCTAGCGTGTATCTGAACTGTATCAGAAGTTGAAATCTAAATGAGTATCAGAATGGCATATGTATCTGGTGCATATCTGAACTGTATCAAAAGTTGAAATCTGAATGAGTATCAGAATGGCATCCGTATTTGGTGCGTATCTGAATTGTATCAGAAGTAGAGTCTGAATGAGTATCAAAATGGCATCCGTGTTTGGTGCGTATTTGAACTGTATCAGGAGTAGTCTTTGAATGAGTATCAGAATGGCATCCGTGTCTGGAACACATCTGAAACTGTATTAAAAGTTGTCTGAATGAGTATCAGAATGGTATCCGTATCTGGTGCGTATCTGAACTGTATCAGAAGGTTGATTCTGAATGAGTGTCAGAATGGCATCCGTGTCTGGTGCGTATCTGAACTGTATCGGAAAGTTGGGTTGTTTGATGATGAGTTAATGTAAAACTTCATCTTGGAAAGAAGGAAACTGTGTAGGGTTGCTTCATGATGAGTCTGTGTAAAACTATATCTTGAGGTGAGAAGGAACCGGTGTAGGGTTGCTTCATAATGAGTCCGTGTAAAACTGCATCTGAAATTTCCAAAGAAGGAACCTGTGTAGGGTTACTTCATGATGAGTCCGTGTAAAACTGCATCTTGGAAGGAAGGAACCTGTGTAGGGTTGCTTCATGATGAGTCCGTGTAAAACTTCATTTGGAAAGGAGGAACCGGTGTAGGGTTGCTTCAGCCGATCAAGTAGATAATTGTCCTGGTGTTTCAGGTATTAATCTCTGACCTGAGAAAGAAAGATAGTTTTCTCGGCTTGTTACAGGCGTTAATATGGAACTTGAAAAGGTTGCTGGTAGCCCTCTATTGATTGATCTTTCCTGAAAAGGTAAAGAGTTAGTTGTATGCAATGTCATGATGTATGCAAATAGGATGTATGAAATGTGAAATGTTTAATGAATGTATTTCTTTGTCTGGAAAAATAAATCCTCGACAAATGTCGGGGAGTTGTTAAATCCTGGACTGCTTGTTCATGATTTGGTGTGTCTTCAAACTTTGCTTAGAATGTTTCCACTGGGGATTCCTGCTTTGTTGTTTGAGGAGAACTCCGCTGGGGAATATTGAAAACTTTGTGGGAAGAATGTTTATTCCTGCTTGGGAAAAGAGTTCATGAGTCTCGGTTGTTCGTTGCTCTAGTGGGGAGTCGAAGTTGAACTGATATCTGGTCGGGTCCAAGTTTCACAGTAACTTGCCGGGGATTGTAGAGTAGTCTACTGGGAAAGAGGAGTTATGATCCTTTTATTTGTAGTAGTCGGAGAGGCAAACTCAAGCTGGGGAATCTTACCGTTTGTTGTGGAAATAAACCCTGTCACTGTTCTGCTTGAGAAGTGACGACTTTGTTGGGGAAAGTCTTCGAGGACTCTTGAGGTTGTCTCGACTGGGGAAAGGTGTTCGGAGATTAAAATCTTGCTGGGGAATCATCCTATGAGAAGTAATTTGGGGAGACTTGTCATTGCCCCTAGCAGCAAATGTGTGTGGCATTGCCAGAAATATTTGATTGTACGTAACCCTTTGCTGAGATTGACGTTCAATGCCCCAAGCGACGGAGATGGAGACCTGCCCCTGGTTGCTCTGCATTTCTTGAGAGGTTTCCTGGAATCTTGACTGGACTTCCCCAAGTGTACTGGATAGTGACATGTCATGCCCCCTTGTTGATAGGAAATTTTTCAATGGAAGTGTCATCCTACTTGAATTGATTTTGTTCACTGGGAGAGCTTTCGTTCACTGGGTATTCGTTGTGTGAATTTCTTCGTTGTCAAACAAATAGCCACATACAAACAGTGATATTCAAGTAATGCAAAGTTTATGCTTGTCTTGAAGTTTTGAAAAATGTATTTTTAGCAAGTAAAGGAGTTTGCAACTCAACTCTGGATTTTGAGTAAAGCCTTACATGAGTCAGGATACCTTTTGTAACAGTATGCTTTCGAACTAACCCATGCTTCAATTAGGACTTTTGAAGGGTTGTAACGTGGCTTGGTTCACGGTTTAAGAAACAAAAGATAAAAGCTCAAAGTGTATTTGTACACACCCGCTCTTTGTGATGTTCTTCAGTCCTAAACTCAGTTATTTGTATGTTTGAACTCCAATTGAGTCTGGAATGACGTTTTGGTGATGGTTCCGACAAGATTAAGTTTGTCGGAAGGCAATCATTTTTGCAACATTTTTCATGTTGTCGAGGATTTGTAGTGACCTCTTTCTTTGATTTGTTATCCCTGGTTTGTGCCTGACTGTTCTTGCTTTGAGATTACAGTCAGCGGGGTGCCCCATGTAACACCCCAGTTTCAATTATTTGGTTTATTTAAATTTGGGAAATTATTTTATTAGAATTAATAAAATAAAAAGGAATTATTTATTTTGAAATATGGAGGAAAATGAAAGAAATAAGAAAATGCTGAGTTTTAAGTTATTGGGTTTGGAGGTTGTTAGTAAAGAGTGGGGGTGAAAAAGAAATAAAGTTATGTTTTGGAACTCAAGTTAGTTTCCTCATTTTTCACGATAAACAGAAGTTGGGAATTTGGGGAAATAGAGCTCTGAAGGTACGAAGAACGAAGAACGAGGAACATCGCTCAAGAATTCAAAGCTGCTAATTGATAAGGTAAGGGGGGCTATTACTCGATTTACCTTTGTTTATGGGTTTATGTACGGTTGATTTGGGTAATCGTAGGGAAAAACCCCAATTGTTAGATGTTACTAGGAATTGATACCCTTAGGATTGAACCTTGTTAGAAAAGGGTTAGGTTCCCAATTATTATGAATCGATTAGGAATTTTAGGTTCCAAATGGTGGATTGGAGTATAACTGCATGATCGTGAATTTACCTTAGAGGTTTAGGGATAACCTTAATGTTGTCAGAAATTCCCTAAAAAGGACGATTAATTCCGGTTAAGGTTACTATAATGATTGTTGGTAATTATGAAATGGATGTGTTGTTTTGAGTTGTGAAATATCGATGTCGTTGGGTACCGAAATGCGCGTTTAGCCGGCATTTTCCCGCGTTTGGCTGCTGTTCTGAGCTGCTGCAGGGTCAGGAAAATCCTGTACGCGCTCAGCAACACGGGCCGTGTTGCACAACACGGGCACCCGTGTTGCTCTTCTGTGTTGGGGGATGGTGTGCTTCTGGTTGCACAACACGGGCCGTGTCGCACAACACGGGTACCCGTGTTAGGTCCCCTGTAATGAGAAAAATGTGTGTTTCTGGATATGTTACAACACGGGCCGTGTTGCACAACACGGGCACCCGTGTTGCTCTGCTATGTTGACTTTTCTGAATTTTGGTTTTTGTGCGTTATTGTGGATTTTATTGTCGTGCCTTGGATAATGTTATCGAGCATGAATTATGATATGACTTGATATGATTGATGTTTAAATAGTATGCTGAGTGATTACATGCTATCCATATCTGTTATGATTGATGTTGTTGATGTGCATGATATGTTGATTGATGTTCATAGTATGCTGAGTGTTACATACTTACATATCATGTTGCATTTGTTAATTCCCATTGTGTGGAATTAACATGGTGGCCAATATACGTGTCCGCGATTTAATGGAACGTTGAGGTGGTAGCCGTGTCCGCGATATAATGGAACGGTGAGTTATCCGTGACCCGAGATTTAATGGGGCGGTGAAGTGGTACCACATGCATGGGTGTGTTGCATTACCTTGAATATAACATGAATGGATGATTTTTCCAATGTTGTATTTGATTGTTGTATGCACGTATGATTGCTAAATGGTTGACGATGTTTTGATGATTATTTGCAAATCTGAAAAGTAATATATCATGGGTATATGAATTGTAAAGGTTCTTGTGAACTATGAAATATGCTAATTTTTGGGTGATGATTATGATTTCCTGAATTGATTGTTATGAACGTATAATCAAATGTATAATTGAGATGCTCACCCTTACTGTTGAATATTTCAGATTGAGGAGCTTCGTTCAGGTGCTTGGCGAAGGCTTGTCGTTCTAGTTTATTTTTCGTTTTAGTATTGTCCGGGTCATGCTCTGATAGTTGTAACTCCGGGAACGTTTGTTTGTCGAGCTGCTTTAATCAGACTCGTTTAGTTTCCTTATGTTTGGTTATAATATGATGTTGACATTTTCCAGGTGTTAATCCCTGATGATTGAAAATATTATAACTTTGGTTTTATTAAATAAATTATTCCGCTGTGTAAACATGTATGAGTTACTACTAAGATTATGCATGACAGGAATTTGTGTTATTATTTTAAGAGAATTGTAGCATCCTCGTTGATACATGTACTCTGATATTATGCTTTTAATAATTGCGAAAAAAATTACTCGGGGTTATTAGAGGGTGTTACAATAGTGGTATCAGAGCCTAGTCGGTCGTTGCGACCAGAGTCTTGAGTCAGTCATCCCTTTTGTATGCGATTAGTGTAAGGTAACATTGTCGATACTGTATTCTAATGTGGAGTATGTTTTAATTCTCAGGAATATGGCTGGAGGAGGTAACGGACGAAATGATGCTGCACTAGCTGAGGCTTTGGGTATGTTAGCTGGTGTACTTGCTGGAAACCCAATTGGAGGCGTGATTGGTGCTGATAGGCAATTGGGAAACTTCCAAAGGAACAATCCTCCGTTGTTCAAAGGTACACATGACCCTGAAGGTGCTCAGAAGTGGCTGAAGGAAATCGAAAGGATTTTCCGTGTGATTGATTGTGCTGAAGATCTGAAAGTCAGATATGGTACGCATATGTTGGCAGAAGAAGCCGACGACTGGTGGGTTGCCACAAGGACTGAAATGGTTCAGGATGGAGAGGCGCTGACTTGGGCTAACTTCAGAAGGGCTTTTCTGAGGAGGTACTTTCCTGAAGATGTTCGGGGAAGAAAGGAAATTGAGTTTTTGGAGCTTAAGCAGGGCAATATGACTGTTAGTGAGTATGCTACTAAGTTCACTGAGCTGGCAAAGTATTATGCACACTACAACAATGATGAGGCTGGGGAATTCTCTAAGTGTATCAAATTTGAGAATGGTCTCCGAGATGAGATTAAGCAGGGAATCAGGTACCAGCGTATTCGTAGATTTTCTGATCTGGTGGATTGTAGCAGAATCTTGGAAGAAGATATTACCAAGAATAGGTCGTCTCACTCTCGTGGGGCTGTTGACAAAAGAGGAAAGCAACATATGGACCGTGGCAAGCCATATGGTAGAGATAACCAGAGATCAGGCGGTTGGAAAAGGCCTAGTGGGGGAGATTCTAAGGCTCCTATCAGGTGCTACAGGTGTGGTGAGTCTGGTCATCACATTCGAGATTGCAAGAGTGATGAGAAGAAGTGCTATAGATGTGGAAAGGCTGGTCATTTGTCTATTGATTGCAAAGGGAAGTCTGTTACTTGTTACAATTGTGGCGAAGAAGGTCACATTCGTCCGCAGTGTCCCAAGCCTAGGAAGGATCAGTCAGGTGGAAAAGTGTTCGCTTTGTCTGGATCTGAGACTACTCCAGAGGATCGATTGATTAAAGGTACGTGTTTTATTCATGGCACACCTTTAGTTGCAATTATTGATACTGGTGCAACTCATTCTTTCATTTCTGTGGATTGTGCTGAGAGGTTGAAACTGGACATATCTGGTATGCGAGGTAGCATGGTTGTTGATACTCCTGCATCGGGTTCAGTGACAACTTCACTTGTATGTAGGAATTGTCCTATTGAGATTTTTGGTAGAGGTTTCGGTATGGATTTAGTGTGCCTACCGCTTGAACAAATTGATATTATCCTTGGGATGAACTGGTTGGAATTCAACCGGGTTCATCTGAACTGCTTTGCTAAGACGGTGATTTTCCCAGAGGTAGTTGGCGTCGAGAATTTGACTATGACTGCTAGGCAGGTACAAGAAGCAATGGAAGATGGTGCTAATGTGTTTATGTTACTTGCTTTGTTAGATGCAACAGGAAAGGTCAGGAGTGGTGAATTGCCAGTGGTGTGTGATTTCCCAGAAGTCTTTCCTGATGATGTCGGTGAGTTACCTCCAGAGAGAGAAGTGGAATTTTCTATAGATTTGATTCCTGGTACGAGACCGGTGTCAATGGCGCCATATCGTATGTCTGCGTCTGAGTTGGCTGAATTGAAGAGTCAGTTGGAAGATTTACTGGAGAAGAAGTTTATTCGTCCAAGTGTTTCGCCTTGGGGTGCTCCGGTATTGTTGGTTAAGAAGAAAGAAGGTTCTATGAGACTGTGTGTTGATTACAGGCAATTGAACAAGGTAACCATTAAGAATCGGTACCCGTTACCGAGGATTGATGATTTAATGGATCAACTAATTGGAGCCAGTGTATTCAGTAAGATTGACTTGAGATCTGGATATCATCAGATTCGTGTGAAAGCGGAAGATATTCAAAAGACTGCTTTTCGAACGAGGTATGGGCATTATGAATATTCTGTTATGCCGTTCGGAGTTACTAATGCACCTGGTGTTTTCATGGAATATATGAATAGGATTTTTCATCCGTATCTGGATAAGTTTGTTGTGGTTTTTATTGATGACATTCTGATTTATTCCAAGAATGACGAAGAGCATGCGGAACATCTCAGAATTGTGTTAGAATTGTTGAAAGATAGGAAGCTGTATGCAAAATTGTCCAAATGTGAGTTCTGGCTGAATGAAGTTAGTTTTCTTGGACATGTGATTTCTAAGAATGGTATTGCAGTGGATCCTACAAAAGTAGAAGCAGTATCTCAGTGGGAAGCGCCGAAGACTGTTTCTGAAATAAGAAGTTTTCTTGGTCTTGCAGGTTATTACAGAAAGTTTATCGAAGGATTCTCAAAGTTAGCATTGCCGTTGACGAAATTGACTCGTAAAGGACAAGCGTTTATTTGGGATTCTGATTGTGAGAAAGGTTTCCAAGAATTGAAACGGAGATTGACTAGTGCTCCTATTCTGATTTTGCCGAATCCGGCGGAATCTTTTGTGGTCTATTGTGATGCATCTCTGTTGGGTCTAGGTGGTGTTTTAATGCAGAATCAACAGGTAGTTGCGTATGCTTCGAGACAGTTGAAGGTTCATGAAAGGAACTATCCTACTCATGACTTAGAATTGGCAGCAGTTGTGTTTGTCTTGAAATTGTGGAGACATTATCTGTATGGTTCGAGATTTGAAGTGTATAGTGATCATAAGAGTTTGAAGTATCTTTTCGATCAGAAAGAGCTCAATATGAGGCAAAGAAGGTGGTTGGAATTTCTCAAAGATTATGATTTTGGTTTGAATTACCATCCTGGTAAGGCAAATGTGGTTGCTGATGCTTTGAGCAGGAAATCCTTGCATATGTCTATGATGATGGTTCGTGAATTGGATTTAATTGAACAATTCCGAGATTTGAGTTTGGTTTGTGAAAGTACTCCGAAGTGTGTTCGTTTGGGTATGTTGAAACTTACTAGTGGTATTCTAGAAGAGATCAGGATCGGGCAGAAATCTGATGTTAATTTAGTTGATAAATTGACATTGATCAACCAAGGTCAAGGTGGTGAGTTTAGAATTGATGAAAATGATGTTATGAGATTTGGCGATAGAGTTTGTGTTCCTGATGTTGCAGAAATCAAGAAGAGTATATTAGAGGAAGGACATCGCAGTGGGATGAGTATTCATCCGGGTGCCACGAAAATGTATCATGATTTGAAGAAATTGTTTTGGTGGCCGGGAATGAAAAAGGAAATAGCTGAATTTGTGTATGCATGTTTAATCTGTCAGAAATCGAAGATTGAGCATCAGAAGCCGTCTGGATTTATGCAACCAATGTTTATTCCAGAATGGAAGTGGGATAGCATTTCGATGGATTTTGTATCTGGGTTGCCGAGGACTCCTATGAATTGTGAAGCGATATGGGTCGTTGTGGATAGGTTGACTAAATCTGCTCATTTTATACCGGTGCGAATGGATTACTCAATGGAGAGATTGGCACAGTTATATATTGAGAAAATAGTGAGTCTGCATGGAGTTCCTTCTAGTATTGTGTCAGATAGAGATCCGAGATTCACTTCGAAATTTTGGGAAGGATTGCAGAAGGCTTTGGGTACTAAATTGAGGTTGAGTTCAGCTTACCATCCTCAGACTGATGGACAGACGGAGAGGACGATTCAATCGTTAGAAGATTTATTGCGTGCTTGTGTTTTAGAGAAGGGTGGAACTTGGGATAGCTATTTGCCATTGATTGAATTTACTTATAACAATAGTTACCATTCGAGTATTGATATGGCTCCGTTTGAGGCATTGTATGGTAGACGGTGTAGAACGCCTTTGTGTTGGTATGAATCTGGAGAGAGTTCAGTAATTGGGCCAGAAATTGTTCAGCAGACTACTGAAAAGATCAAATTGATTCAAGAGAAGATGAGAGCTTCTCAGAGTCGTCAGAAAAGTTATCATGATAAGAGGAGGAAGAATTTAGAATTCAGTGTTGGAGACCATGTGTTTATGAGAGTTACTCCGATGACGGGTATTGGTCGAGCGTTGAAATCTAAGAAGTTGACTCCGCGTTTCATTGGTCCGTTTCAGATTACAGAAAGAGTTGGAGAAGTTGCTTATCGTATTGCTTTACCTCCGAGACTTGCGAATTTGCACGATGTTTTTCATGTTTCTCAGTTGAGGAGATACATTCCAGACCCATCTCATGTAATCCAAATAGATGATGTACAGGTGAGAGATAACCTGACAGTAGAAACATTGCCTATGAGGATAGAAGATCGGGAAGTGAAACAGTTAAGAGGTAAAGAGATAGCATTAGTGAAGGTTGCTTGGGGAGGTCCAGCAGATGGAAATATCACTTGGGAGCTGGAGAGCCAGATGAAAGAGGCTTATCCGGAACTGTTCGTCTAAGGTATGTTTTCGAGGACGAAAACTCTTTTAGTGGGGGAGAGTTGTAACACCCCAGTTTCAATTATTTGGTTTATTTAAATTTGGGAAATTATTTTATTAGAATTAATAAAATAAAAAGGAATTATTTATTTTGAAATATGGAGGAAAATGAAAGAAATAAGAAAATGCTGAGTTTTAAGTTATTGGGTTTGGAGGTTGTTAGTAAAGAGTGGGGGTGAAAAAGAAATAAAGTTATGTTTTGGAACTCAAGTTAGTTTCCTCATTTTTCACGATAAACAGAAGTTGGGAATTTGGGGAAATAGAGCTCTGAAGGTATGAAGAACGAAGAACGAGGAACATCGCTCAAGAATTCAAAGCTGCTAATTGATAAGGTAAGGGGGGCTATTACTCGATTTACCTTTGTTTATGGGTTTATGTACGGTTGATTTGGGTAATCGTAGGGAAAAACCCCAATTGTTAGATGTTACTAGGAATTGATACCCTTAGGATTGAACCTTGTTAGAAAAGGGTTAGGTTCCCAATTATTATGAATCGATTAGGAATTTTAGGTTCCAAATGGTGGATTGGAGTATAACTGCATGATCGTGAATTTACCTTAGAGGTTTAGGGATAACCTTAATGTTGTCAGAAATTCCCTAAAAAGGACGATTAATTCCGGTTAAGGTTACTATAATGATTGTTGGTAATTATGAAATGGATGTGTTGTTTTGAGTTGTGAAATATCGATGTCGTTGGGTACCGAAATGCGCGTTTAGCCGGCATTTTCCCGCGTTTGGCTGCTGTTCTGAGCTGCTGCAGGGTCAGGAAAATCCTGTACGCGCTCAGCAACACGGGCCGTGTTGCACAACACGGGCACCCGTGTTGCTCTTCTGTGTTGGGGGATGGTGTGCTTCTGGTTGCACAACACGGGCCGTGTCGCACAACACGGGTACCCGTGTTAGGTCCCCTGTAATGAGAAAAATGTGTGTTTCTGGATATGTTACAACACGGGCCGTGTTGCACAACACGGGCACCCGTGTTGCTCTGCTGTGTTGACTTTTCTGAATTTTGGTTTTTGTGCGTTATTGTGGATTTTATTGTCGTGCCTTGGATAATGTTATCGAGCATGAATTATGATATGACTTGATATGATTGATGTTTAAATAGTATGCTGAGTGATTACATGTTATCCATATCTGTTATGATTGATGTTGTTGATGTGCATGATATGTTGATTGATGTTCATAGTATGCTGAGTGTTACATACTTACATATCATGTTGCATTTGTTAATTCCCATTGTGTGGAATTAACATGGTGGCCAATATACGTGTCCGCGATTTAATGGAACGTTGAGGTGGTAGCCGTGTCCGCGATATAATGGAACGGTGAGTTATCCGTGACCCGAGATTTAATGGGGCGGTGAAGTGGTACCACATGCATGGGTGTGTTGCATTACCTTGAATATAACATGAATGGATGATTTTTCCAATGTTGTATTTGATTGTTGTATGCACGTATGATTGCTAAACGGTTGACGATGTTTTGATGATTATTTGCAAATCTGAAAAGTAATATATCATGGGTATATGAATTGTAAAGGTTCTTGTGAACTATGAAATATGCTAATTTTTGGGTGATGATTATGATTTCCTGAATTGATTGTTATGAACGTATAATCAAATGTATAATTGAGATGCTCACCCTTACTGTTGAATATTTCAGATTGAGGAGCTTCGTTCAGGTGCTTGGCGAAGGCTTGTCGTTCTAGTTTATTTTTCGTTTTAGTATTGTCCGGGTCATGCTCTGATAGTTGTAACTCCGGGAACGTTTGTTTGTCGAGCTGCTTTAATCAGACTCGTTTAGTTTCCTTATGTTTGGTTATAATATGATGTTGACATTTTCCAGGTGTTAATCCCTGATGATTGAAAATATTATAACTTTGGTTTTATTAAATAAATTATTCCGCTGTGTAAACATGTATGAGTTACTACTAAGATTATGCATGACAGGAATTTGTGTTATTATTTTAAGAGAATTGTAGCATCCTCGTTGATACATGTACTCTGATATTATGCTTTTAATAATTGCGAAAAAAATTACTCGGGGTTATTAGAGGGTGTTACACCCCAGTTTTCTTAAGTCTCCTTCGTAGGTTTTGACTTAATGGGCTTTTCTTTTTGAGAGATAATGACTGCCTATGTGGTAGGGAACCATCACTGTATTTTGATCCCATAGGAATGTTTTGATGTCATTCGTTGTATTACGAAATGAGTGTTTGCGATTTGAACGCGCATTTGAATTAACTGAGAGACTACCCTACCACAGGTTTTGATTAAAGGTTTTAATTTTGTGAAAAAGAAAAACGTCTACTTCTTTGGCTCGAAGGGGTTGACTAGGGATTATCTTCCTTATAACTCCAGTGTTTAGGATTTGAAAAACGCATGTACATCGTCAGCAAGGTCTGTTCAAAAGCATACTGTATGAGAATATGGCATTGTTTTCGTCATCCTCCCTATAAAGGCTTGTAACTTTTAGCAAGAGTTGAATGTCATAAAGTGAGTAAAAAGCATAGTTTAAATGTAATGAGAATGAGTGGATTGAATCAAGACAAGCATATGCAGTGCATTAATGAAACAAAGTTTTACATTAATAGATCATTGTTTGAATAACAAAAGAAAATTACAATTGAAAAATTCAAATGAACAGAAACCTCATTGTCTGAACTTGTCACTTTAGGTGGTGAGCCTTTGAAGGATGACAAGAGAACTCAGTCTGGCCATCTTGTGTAAACTCTAGTGCTCCCTCGTCGATCAGGTCTTGAATCTTATTTCTCAACATCCAACAACTATTGGTGTCATGTCCAGGACTGTTGGAGTGGTACGTACATCTTGTATTTGAATTGTACCTTGGGGAGGCTGTGTTAGGATTCTGAGGAGGGTCCCTTAATACAACCAGCTTGGCCTCCAACATGTGTTGCAGTGCTTGAGACAATGACATGTTGATTTCGGTGAAGCGTCTTTCAGATGTATTCCACCTACGCCGATTACCCTGTTGTTGGCGAGATTGTTGTTGGGCTCGTGACGCGGAAGCAAACTGGAAAGGTGCACTTTCGGCTCCTTGTCTCATGGGAGGTCGAATGATGATCTGATCCCCAATCCTAGGTGTTTGCCCCAATTGGTCGTATTCATCCCGATGAAGCTTGTTGATGAGGACCCTCAGCTCTTCTTGTCCTTGTGCCAGATTTTGGATAAGATCCATCTGGTCCACCAGTTGTCCCATCATTTGGACCTTCATCATGGATATCTCGGTTTGTAGCCGTTCCAACTGGTCATCTTTGTTTCCCTCAAGATTCCCCATAGTCATGCCCCTAGTGAGTAGAGCCTTCACCTCTTCTTACCCCTTGGATAGGTTCAAGAACAATTCTCAGAGTTGAGCGTTTTGAGCCTGGATGTCCTTGATAGTCTGCTCCAGAGCCATCTCTACTGAAATAAACAGTAGGAAGATAATGAGACCTGTATGGGAGAAACTTGTCATGATATGATGCATGATATGTGGATGCATGTTTTCAAGGATCTTGCAGGGTAAACACAAGAAAAAGTTAGAAGTTGAACTTTGATCAACATTTTTTATTGGAGAAATTTGTATCGATGGATGTCCTTCCACGGGAATTAAGCTCTCCATGTCAAGTGGGTCATAACCCTTGACTCAAGTTTGTTGTACTTGATCTTTGACGGCGTTTGTTTAGAGGAAAATAAATCCTCTTGCCCCTTGATAGACGTCTGGTTCAACGTGACCCTGTATCAAAGACCCTCGATATCCTTGAAATGTTTATTGAAAATGCTATGGTATGATGTTATGATGTTATGTACAGATATGCGAGGTAAGCAAGTTTATATACAAATAATCATATACACACAAAGCAGACAAGTCCTTAGTTTTAGGCTTGCATGGAGTTTGTAGGTAAGTACCCTCTTGAAGTTTAGTTGGCTCACTATGTCCTAGTTAATAGTAACCGGGTTCTAAGAGATCTCAATATCACTGATTTTTCCCCAAGTTTCGTTCAATAGGCGATTGACTCGCAACCAAAAAAAACTCAAGAGTCAAACCTCAATGAGTGTAGCATCGAGTATCAACCAACTTCGGACTGCACCAAAGCCGGTTATCTCTCTACTTCCTAATGGCCAAGTTGGTCAAGTAAGGTTCTAAGGTCAGTTGATGCTTCACGATACCACGCGGCAGCCCCGTACTCTCCTCGATTCAACTCGAGGGTTACCGGTACCAACCAAAGTGCCACATCAACGTAGCTACTGCTTCAACCATGTCGGTATATGTCGTACAGTTCCCTCACAGTTTATTGTTACTTACCTAAAAGGTGTTCCCAAATCCGAGTGTAGGATTTAAAATAAACCCAAACAAGGAACCAAAATGTAAAGCAAACAAATCAAACAATGTAAGCAAATAAATATGATCTAACCCTAAGGTAACCCCACTTTCAGAAATTTCCCCAGCAGAGTCGCCAGTTCTATGATATGGTGGGAGAACTGACTTGAGGTTTTGCGTTTTGTGTTTGCAAATGTTGCGGTTTAGCAAGATTCGCCACCGACTTTTCTTTTATCAAAAAAGGAAAGGTGAAAAAGCACAGGAAAGACCTTTTAGAGATGTTTTTTGAGTTCAGGGGGTAGATTATGAAAAGGGAAGGTATTAGCACCCTTTTCATCCATGGTTTTCCATGGGCTCTTAGTTGCTTGGTAGATCACTTGCTTTTGTTTGAATGTGCTTGTGGTTTTTGAAAGTATTTTGAAAAAGCGTCGTCGTTTAGGCTAACTTTTGTAATGATTCTCGTTCGTAAGAATGTATACAAAGGTGTTGAGCTTTTGAAAATATTTCATGATTTAGAAAGTGTTTTGAAAGTGATTTTGAAAAACTTCTTTGTAACGGTTCTCGTCTCTATAAGAATGCGTACAAAGTGTTTGTTTCGAAAATGTTTCAAAGTGAAAGTGTAGGTGTACGAAATGTTTTTGTTGTGAGCAAGCGAGTAACTGAGAGTGAACCTACCTACTCAAAAGGTCTTTAAATGTGCTTTTCCTCCTCCTTTAGATGTTGCTATATTACCATTGTTTTGGTAAGAAGCCCCATCGTTGGATGTGAAGGGATGGGCGTTGGGACGATAGTATAGTCATAGAAGGCAACATACGGGACGTTTTAGCAATGTCGTTTAGGGACTAGATCGTTTACCGAAGGCAACATCGAGGGATTACGATCTTTTATCGAGGGTCTTTGCTAAAATGCCCATGCTAGAGGGACATGACTATTTTCCGATAGGCAACAAGTGAGATTACCCTAAGGGTGCATGTGTGCAAAGTGTGTTTGATTGCATGCATTTGTCTTTGATTTTTTGGTGGTCTACTTGTTGGTTTTATCTTGCCATACACGCCTAATTACTAGCATTTACATTTGAAAGCAATAAATTTCAGAAATGTAAAGTCCTACGCTATTACAATATTTAGGGGATGGGGGTACATATTTACAAATGGGGATTGCAAGTGAAAATAAATCCTAAGTTACTATTACAACCATATTGAAATGTACAATATAAGAAATAAATGGACTTGTTTAGAAAATGTTTTTTTGTCTTATGGAAATAAATTAAAAGGAAAATATTTTTATGGTTTTTATGTTAATATTAAAATGATGAAAAGGAAAATAAATGCGAGATAGAAACAGCGTGCTGCTGCAAGAAGAACAACTAGGATCAGAAGTTCTGAGGCCAAGAGCGTTGTGACTCAGAAGGAGACGTCAGTGAAATTAGAAGTTCTGGATTGGTAAACTCTAAGGTCCTGCAAAAATGTTAGAGGGAAAACAGAGGTTCTGGGTGGTGTTCAGCCAGTGAACCTAAAGTCAGAAGTTCTGTATTACGCTAAACAGTGAGCAAACGTCAGCAATTCAGCATATGAAAATCAGAAACTCTGAGTGTTTGAAAACAGCTGATGGAAACATCAGAAGTTCAGTGTATTTGACATGTGAGGAGAACTCAAAAGTTATGTGTTGTGCTGAGCTAGTGAGTGAACCTTAGCAGTTCAGTGTGTTAACAGTGAGAAAAAATCATAGAAGTTCTGTGTGTTATCAGCATGTGAAAATCAGAAGTTCTATATTATATTTCAACTCTTTTCTCATATTAATCAGCACATCAACAACTTATTCATTTTTTTAGCAAACAACAAGTCAGAAGAATAACAGCACAATAGTTCATAGAAGTTCTAATCCTAAGTCTGAGCCTAGCATTATTCTAGAAGTTCTGATCCATAGTTTTTCTATTCATGCTATGATATATACAGCATTAATACTATGATATTTACATGTTAATGATGTTCAGAATGAAAAACAAGTCTGAAAGACTTACCTGGAGCGTGTGTGGAGCTTTGAGCTGCTACCTTTGGATGTTCTGAGTCAGCAAGAGAAACGGAAGAGGAAATGTCAAGCTCTTTGATTCAAAGGAAGAACAAAGTTTTGTTTTTTTGTGTAAGAGAAAATCTGGATTTTTATGAAGGTTTCACAACTTCTTTTTCTCTCTTTTAATAGTTCTATCTCTCTCTAAAAGCCATCCCCTTGAACGCGTGATGGAGCAAAGTATTTATAGATGAATTTTCTGTGTTTTTGGGGGGAAAACAAATGGGATTTGAACCTGTTTTGGCATCCTGTTCCTTTGCTTTTTCATCACCATTTTCATATGCTAGTTTGGCGTAATCATGGGATGCAGGCATAGGCTGGGCTAGCTGTTAGTTATAGGTCTGCAGCAAGTTGCATAAACAAGGTTTTGGGATTTGGTCAAGTTCTGACCAAAGCGTTGAATATAACCTTCATGTGTTGAAGCGTTGTCTTGTTTTTTGAAGCAAGCATGGTGGTTGTCAGCAGGAATTAAGGAAAAGCAAAAAGCAAAGCATGGGCTTAGTAGAAAAGTTGATATCCCAAGATAGTAGAGGTACACGTGGTGAAAATCTTTTGGATAAAGACTCAAAAGGTGGTTATGAGCATTAAATGAGCATTAAACGATGATGAGACTTATCATAAACAGAAATCCTGCAACATGAGATTCTACACCAAGGCTTAGCTCTGGATCAGAAGTTCTGAGCTTGCGTAGCATCCAATCTTCTGATCCTCCTATCTTTTGGCTCCAGCATGTTCTGAAGGAGCTTTCAGACTTTCAGTAAGCTTGCAACACGCTTTGTAATCTTCCTTGATTTACCCTTGCAAGCTCTGACTGAACCTTTGTGAAAACTTAATCAGAAGTTCTGACCAAACTCTGTCTTGAGAATATCCAGAATTTGCTGAGTGTGAACACTGGCCCAGAAGTTCTGAAATCGTCATATTTCTTTAAACACTTAGAAAATTTTCTAATTATTTAGAAATTTGACTTTTCCAAAGTAAATTTGACTTTTGAATTTTTTTAGATGAAACAAACTTCATATTTCAACATGTCTTGATGAAATATGATTCTTGAAATTTAATTTTGATCCAAAAGTCAAAGTTAGACTTCTCAGTGTGCAAATGACCATTTTGCCCTTGTGAGTGATTTTCTTGGAAGATTGCAGTTCAAAGATTGGAAGCAAACTTGAGGATCCGGGGTGATTCCTTGAGAAAATGAGAGGGCAAATTTTGGGGTACAACAGGATCTTATGAAACTTTCTTTAGGTTTGCGCGGTGTGATAATACCATGGCATGACGAGAGGAGGTTACTAGCTCACACAATAAAGGCGTCGAGCTTATGACGTAAAACAAACATGTTTTGTTTATATTTGTTTTTGTTATGTGTTGACTTATGTTTTAAACAAGTTAAAATAGTACTTGTTTTAAATTCTCAAATTTTTACTTTTCAACTTGTTTAATTCATTTTCACCCTTTAGTTTTCTTATGTCAATTTTTGTTTTTCTGCAAGCTTGTCGTGTTTAGCTTGAGGAAGTTTGTATGTTGTGAATATTATGTACATTGAGGTTGTGTAGGTGATTGTGGAGCTTACATAGCAGTTGCACTAGTTATTGTCCTATTTTTCTGCAACTGGTGTAGCACTCTAAGCATGCTCTGTGCTGCTTAGCGCACTTTGTTGTGCAAAGCCAATGAATTTTTTTAATTTTTGCTAGGTTTTTCTTTTTCCCACTTCCACCTAGGCCCTGTAGTTGTAAATAACATTTGTAGGTGTTTAGGTATTGGCTTGCATTTTTGGTAAATCCCAAGTGTATGTGTGAATGTCATGACTGATGTCATAACATTCTAGTTCAGTTTGTACTGACTCATTAGGTACCTTTGCAGAAAAATATTGTAATTCAAATACTGATGTTTATAAGTGTGTATCTGAGCATTTTGCAAAATGATCACATTTTGCTAAATCAGTAGACAGGTTTTCTCAGATGTCATAACAGATGTTATGACATCCTGTTCTGAACTAACAGGATTGCAGGATTGGATAAGTCTGAGTTTTTTCAGGAAATAACTCAGTCCTTCCTAAACAGAATCCTGCGTTTTCTGAGGGGTAACCTAGCTCAACCCTAACCTGGTTAATAAAGTCCTGTGACCTGGTCTTTAGGTCAAACGGAATTATACCTAGGTTTTTGGAAACCCTAACTGAAGTTGCAGCTGTTATATATTCAACAGAGCTGCTGTTTTTCAAGGATTCTTTTTAATTGGTTAGAAGATCATTTGTAAGCCTCACATAATGTAACATTGGGGTGTTTTGTTAGGTAAACCTGTCGGTCTGTGGCAAGGTTACCATGTGTGTAACTCGATACCTGTAGGTAAGAGTTTGAGTGTTCTTGGACGAAGCTATGAAGCAAGTCTAAGTATTTCTGCATTACTTTATATTCATTGTAGTGTAGGAAACCAAGTGGGAGGGCTCTACTTCTTGAGTAGGAGTAAGACTTCTGTTGCTGCGGCAATAGGAATGGAAACTGGTAGGTTTCTATCTAGGAGTTCCTAGGTATAGGTTGCACTGGGTAGATGATTAAGTGAAGGATGGGAACTTGTGAAGTTTAGTCCTGAATTAATATTGCTGATAGTGGATCTTCTTCCTGGCTTGGTATGCCCCCAGAGTAGGTGTGTTTCACCGAACTGGGTCAACAACTGATTTGTGTTTTTACCTTCAGCACTTTATAATTCTGTCTGTTATATATCAAGGTAAAACTGTAATGTTGTAACAGATGATGTCTCAGAACATGTTAAGACATCATGCTGATTTCTGTGCAGGAAAAACAGAACTGTGAAGGTTGTTTGCTCTTTGCTGATCATGAATAGAACTAGTCACATCGTTGTTCTATCCTCTGCACCTTCAAAGTATATCTGGCACAGCTTGGATAAACTGTGCTTCTGTTATTCTTTAGTACTGAATCACGAAAAATTGGGTATCTACCTTGCTGTGTATTTATTATGTCATATCAGATGTCTAGACATTGAGTATAACATCTGAAGACTGGCATACACCAGAATTTCAATTGGTATCAGAGCAGGCATCCTGTTCTGTTTCTGGATGAGATCCATGGGTGATACTTTCTGGTATCTGCAAGGACAATCTTAGTACTGGAGATTGTAACCTGGAAAGGTTTGTTATTTCCCTGAATGGTCCCTTAAAGTGGGAGGATGGACTATTCATGACAGGAACTGTGTGTACCTGTCTTTGGTGATTGGCATTTGGCCTGGTTGTGTGGTAGCTGCTCTAGGTTTGATTTATTTTCAAACCTAGGATTTGTGTACGCCTAAAGTGTGTGTGCAAAGATTGAGTTGTATTATGTTCTTCCGCTGTGTAATACTTGGCAAAACTCAAGCTCTGATGTGTTTCCCCTCTTGTGGATTGAAGGCTACTGTATTCAAGAATTCAACATAAGCTATTGAAGATGTCACAGATACTTGAGTCCTCTCAAGTCCACTCATGAAGACGTTCTTCGTTCAGGATGGTAAGAATCACATAATCACGGATTAGTGTTATACGAAGACCTTGAAGAATTTCAAGGAGGGCCTTGTTCCAAGGTGATGGAACTGATGTTCTATGTGATGGTGGAACAAGTATGCAGCTACTAGTTGAAGAGCATATGTTTTGGGTGTCAAACAAAGGGATACTTTTGTTTGGAACCTACTCCTGACCTGGAAGAGGAGACATCTGTGTGTGCAAAGTTGACAATGGTAGAGTCAACTATGTCTGTGTGCTCCCGAAGGTTACTTTTAGGAGTCAGAACTCTAGAAGTGAAGCTGGTTGAGATGTGACATTGATCAGGGCTGAGCAGTTGTTCCTTGGAGTACTATGGTGTGAAGAAAGACAAGCTCATTGGTTAATAAAAGTCAATGATGGTGCAGCATTATTGCTCCTTCATAGAAGTAGATTGGGATCATGAATCTTGTCAGTTAAACATCATGATTAGAAGTGGAAAATCTTTCAAGATGTGAGAATATGAAGACTCAGAATTTGGTTAAGGTAGTATGTTCTGGCAATACATATCTGCTGATGATTGGTGTTGTTGTCTTCTCTGAAGTACTTAAGGTCAGCTGAAGTCTGATTGGTGTGATTGGAGTATGAACAAGTATAACTCTTGGAGTTACTTGAATCTGGTAGGGATGTCATATGTCATGTCGAGACATTTGTGTACAATGCATGGATATTTTGTGTGGAGCTTCCATGATTGGTAGTTTGAGGGGGAGATTTGGTTAACCTCCTCACATTAGTTCAGCTTGGTGTTTAGCTGGCTGTTGACCTATGTCACATGGGTTCTGGGTGTTGTGTGACATATTTGCAAGGAAGGATTCATCTCTCTCATTTCTAAGGATGATTCTGATCTGGTAGGAGTTTCAAATCTGTTGAGGTGAGTAGAGTTTGTTCAGAGAAAATTCTATTTACTTGAGTCAAGGGTGGCAACCTAGATATCTCAACTCTTTGGTCTCTCAAAGAAAGTGCTTGCAAGAAGAAGATATTAACACACGAAGAGTATGTCAAAGTATTCAAATGGTGAAAGTATCTTACAGGATAACGGGAAGGATTTATGATCAATTGCTATTTGTGACAAGTACAAGTATTTAATTGATTATCCTTGGAGTTCAAGATAACTGATGTTCTTAAAGATGTGGGAACATTCCTTCTTCTAGACCCTGTGAAGAATCACAGGAAGAGTGATGCTTTAGAGCTATCTCTTTGGTGACAGCAAAATCATTTGATCCTTGAAAAGGTTTCCTGGAAACATGTTCAGACTTAAAGCTACAAGAAGAAGAAGACATCATAATCTTGATGATGGTCACTTGGATCAGTCTGGAGCTGACTTCAACAACTAGATGTTATAACATAATGTTGTGACATTTGGTTCAACATCAGATTCTTGGTTGGTGAAGTGGCACATCAACTTAAGATAGGATGATCTACGAAGCTGAAGGTTGGATACTTCAAAAAGATCGTCTCTTTGCAGCTCTTTGGAGTTGTTGGGTGGAGAAGATGTTACATGTTCCTGTCTTAGTGTATCTAAGCCTTTTGTGATAACTTGTAGCTTGAAGTTCAAATTTCAATTAGGAAGATCAGAATATCTTTGGGAGAAGTCTGATAAACATGGAGAAGTCAAAAGTGGCATTTGGTCTATCTCAGCAGTGGATTCAGAGAATCAAGATAATCAACATGTGGCAGCTGATTATTATCGAGAAAGTTTGATTCAGAGTATGAATGTGTTCAACCAATATTGTTGAACAGAGGGTGCGCTCTTGAAGACATGAAGATGTGTCTTATGTTTTCCATTCATCAAGGGGTCTTATTTACTTTGAATCAGAAGTTGTCTTGAAGGTCCAACTGAGTATTGAATGTGACCTACTTGTTTCCATGAGGAGAAGTGATTGTCCCTAACAGGGGGAGTATTGGTTTGTACGGGAAGTCTTCATCAAACTCGTAGGTTATAAAGTGTGGCACTTTATTAACTATTGGGATGATGTGTTCAAGACTGAAGAGGACTATATCTGACCGAATGTCATCACATTGTCTAATTACATTGTTCCTAATTTCCTCTAAAACTACAGACAGGAGGAAAATTGGATGAAGTGTGGATTATTATAATTTGTTATAATAAGCCCATGTGTGTACTGTTGTATGACTCAGAAGGAGTAACCATCCTCTTTGTGTAAATGGAATGGTTTCAAGCTGCTAATATGAAAATAGCAGAATGTATGACGACATAGGATTTGAGCATGTTTTCATCTGCTAAGAAAACAGGGCGTTTGTGTCTCATTATGAAGCATTTTAGTGAGCTGGAATGTTTAGGTGATAACTTGTCATCTAATAAAGGTATTATATAACTGAGGCAGAGTGTGATTTCTAGTAATTGGTGGAGTGGGGAGTAGTCCTTTAAATCAAGAAAGTTCAAATGCTGTTCCTTTAAATCCAGATGTCTCTAAGGATGTTGAGACATAAGACAAAGAAAAGAATGTTGACATTGCTCACAAGAAAAGGAAGAAGCCAGAATCCTCCGAGCCTGATGACAGTGCTTAAAGGTTGGTTGCTATTTGGTGGTGTTGCTGGTTGGTGCTGATATCTGGTGGAGTTTGGAAGTGTATTCAGTTGTTTTCTGCTGCTGCTCTTATTATTTTGTTTTGGATAACTGTATAATTTTATGAACATGTATCTTTGGCCCATTTGTGGCTAAAGAGGGGGAGAATATTTTGGTACTTGACATTCTATTTTTCTGCTGTCACTTATTTCTGCTGCTATCTATCTCTGATTGTTTAGGGTCTTTATCCAAAAATCTGCCAAAAGGGGAGTTTGTAGGTGTTTAGGTATTGGCTTGCATTTTTGGTAAATCCCAAGTGTATGTGTGAATGTCATGACTGATGTCATAACATTCTAGTTCAGTTTGTACTGACTCATTAGGTACCTTTGCAGAAAAATATTGTAATTCAAATACTGATGTTTATAAGTGTGTATCTGAGCATTTTGCAAAATGATCACATTTTGCTAAATCAGTAGACAGGTTTTCTCAGATGTCATAACAGATGTTATGACATCCTGTTCTGAACTAACAGGATTGCAGGATTGGATAAGTCTGAGTTTTTTCAGGAAATAACTCAGTCCTTCCTGAACAGAATCCTGCGTTTTCTGAGGGGTAACCTAGCTCAACCCTAACCTGGTTAATAAAGTCCTGTGACCTGGTCTTTAGGTCAAACGGAATTATACCTAGGTTTTTGGAAACCCTAACTGAAGTTGCAGCTGCTATATATTCAACAGAGCTGCTGTTTTTCAAGGATTCTTTTTAATTGGTTAGAAGATCATTTGTAAGCCTCACATAATGTAACATTGGGGGTGTTTTGTTAGGTAAACCTGTCGGTCTGTGGCAAGGTTACCATGTGTGTAACTCGATACCTGTAGGTAAGAGTTTGAGTGTTCTTGGACGAAGCTATGAAGCAAGTCTAAGTATTTCTGCATTACTTCATATTCATTGTAGTGTAGGAAACCAAGTGGGAGGGCTCTACTTCTTGAGTAGGAGTAAGACTTCTATTGCTGCGGCAATAGGAATGGAAACTGGTAGGTTTCTATCTAGGAGTTCCTAGGTATAGGTTGCACTGGGTAGATGATTAAGTGAAGGATGGGAACTTGTGAAGTTTAGTCCTGAATTAATATTGCTGATAGTGGATCTTCTTCCTGGCTTGGTATGCCCCCAGAGTAGGTGTGTTTCACCGAACTGGGTCAACAACTGATTTGTGTTTTTACCTTCAGCACTTTATAATTCTGTCTGTTATATATCAAGGTAAAACTGTAATGTTGTAACAGATGATGTCTCAGAACATGTTAAGACATCATGCTGATTTCTGTGCAGGAGAAACAGAACTGTGAAGGTTGTTTGCTCTTTGCTGATCATGAATAGAACTAGTCACATCGTTGTTCTATCCTCTGCACCTTCAAAGTATATCTGGCACAGCTTGGATAAACTGTGCTTCTGTTATTCTTTAGTACTGAATCACGAAAAATTGGGTATCTACCTTGCTGTGTATTTATTATGTCATATCAGATGTCTAGACATTGAGTATAACATCTGAAGACTGGCATACACCATAATTTCAACATTAATAATTTTAATTCTTTCTTTTGTTGTTTGGACTCAATTTGGTTCGATAGCTTGAAGCCGCATTTGATGATTTTCCAATTTTGAGTGTGTGAACTTGCGAATGCGTGGTAATGATTTTGTTAAAGTTTTATACACGTTCGAGGTATGTGTTTATTGCTTTCTATACTTTAGCATATTCATGATACTTAGATTTTTTACAATTTTTATACCATTCATTCTTTTGTATACTTATTCATTTGTGAATCACTTTAGTTCCTACCTTTTTTGTGAGGTAGCTTTCCATTGTTCACATATGTTGGAGACCATGGTTCTTGTTTTAACTGGATTTTATTATGTTTAATATATTGTTTGTGTTGATTGTATGAAAGCTTGAACATGATCAAGGCATTTTTTGTTCCATTTTGAGCACAACTACCTTGACCAAATAGTCAATTCACTTGTGAGTGTGTGATCATTAGTAACCCCTTTTGACCCCTTTTTGTCGATATCTATGTTGTTTTTGCTAAATGCTTGTCTATAAGTGTTTGGTTCATATTTTTGTATGGATATTGATTCTTTTGTTTTCTTGAACCCTCAACTATGATTTTTAGTTGAATTTTTACCTTGCCTTATAAAGTAGGGAGTATTCACATTATGATGATAGTTGAATTCAAGTTGGGGAGATAAATGTTTATGTGCTTAAGTTGTGATTACTATGAGGTTGAGAAAGAAAAGAAAAAAAAGTTATAAAAAAGAGAAAAATAGTGAGAAATGAAATGAAAAAAAAATTAAAAGAAAAAGAAAGAAATTTTGAAAAGAGTTTTGAAAAAGAAAAACAAAAAGAGTTTGAAATAATGTGTTAATAAGTGATGTAAGTTGGTTTGAAATTTGGAATGAAGAAGAAGTTTGATTGAAATTATTTTGCTTGAGACTTTGTGAGTTGATCACTCCCTTAGGTTTAGGCAAGTTTTTGTTTTGATTAGCTTTAAGACTTATCCCTTGTTTGTTAATCAAGCCACATTACAACCTTAAAAAAGCCCTTGAGATTCTTGCTTTTGTATTTTCAATATGAGTTTTTGGATGAATGCATAAATTAGACTTTTGTTTGCAAGATTGTGGATGAGTGAAATACCTTATTTTGTGTGTTTTTCATCTACCGATTATTTTTTTGCTAGGTGTGATTCATTTTTGAACTAGTGATGTTTTATAATGTTTGACATGTTCTTTGCATTTAACATTTGTTTCGTGTTTATGTTATCGTCGTAGTTTAGTGGTAAGTATGTTTCTTCGCGTATACCATTTTTCATTTGAACCATTGTATTTGTTTTCTGTTTTCAAAACTTATTGATTCATGATATTTTGGTTGATTACTTTTGGTTATTTGATTTGTTTGTCTTTGTCTGAGGACAAACAAGTTCAAGTTAGGGAGAGTTTAATAAGTTCAAATTGTAGCTATTTTTGTATATACTTTTTTTTTTGCACTTATCGACTTTTTGTTATAAATATCATTGAATAAACTTTACTTTTGTGTAAATACGTTTAGTTTGTATTTATTTGTGTTTTTGTGTACATAGTGTATCATTTGATGTTTTTCCATTCATTTTTTAGGTATTTATTATGTATTTGGAGCATGAGCAATAAAGTGCCGAAGACACTGCTTCAAACGCGCGATTTTGAGCAACTCGTCAACGAATAAGGCTCAAAATCAAAGAATAAAAAATCATCAATTTGGTTGATATTTAGGCATTGTTAGATAGATAATTGAATAAGGTTTCCAATGCTTCGAACCAGGTGTAAATTGGAGTTACGGTTCTCAAGTTATGGCGAAAACAAAAGGCTAGTTTTTTTCTCATGACAATAGAGCTCACTTAGCGGGATTTTGTCGCTTAGCGCGGTCCCCTGGATAGAATTACATTAAAAGGGTCAAAATACACATTGTTTAGGTTATGTTTTGGTGTATTTGTTTCCAACTCATCAAAACTTCATTTTTTTTATAGATTAGCTTATAAAATAACATTAGGGCCTTGTGTATGGATAATTGGAGGTAGGTTTCTCTTCGACCGACGCTGACAAACCGGAAGATTTGTGGTTTATCTCTTCTCCCCACTTTATATTTCTCTTTTGTTGGGTATTTTTTTGTATATTTACTTTGAACATGTGTATATTTGTTGGTCATGGTGTTGTATAAAGTTTGTTTTACAAATCAATCTTGATGTCTTCTTTGATCTTTTTGCTTTATGTATGGATTTGGATTATTATAGACATATAACTCACAAATATTAATTAGAGATGGATATTGTTGTACCCCAAAATTTTCCCTCTCATTTCTCAAGAAATCTCTCATAAGATCCCCATTGATTCAAGACTACACAAGGTTTGATCAGCTAAAGACACCCCTTTAAGCACTGATGACTCAAATTAGGGTTTGAGTTTGCACAAGAACAAATGGACTTTTAATGCTCCAAATGACTTTCCTGTATCATTTTTTACCCTAAAGATGGCTCATGTCAAGTTTCAAGTTTTAGATCACATTTTTGCTCAGTCAATTAATCAGTTGACCTAAAATAAGCTGTATTGGGGAAAAAGTCAATTGTGGTCAATTTACAGTAAAACTTCATAATTTTTTATCCATATCAACATCATGAACTCATATTGTCATTTGATCAAGTTTAGATCACAATTCCTCAAGAAATTTGATCAGAACATCAAAAGGGCAAAATGGTCAAAAATAGGGTTTTGATTGGGAAGGTTCAATTTCTGATTTTTGACCTAACAAATGACTTATTGGTTCAAGGTATGATCTCAAGGATTAAAATGTTTAATTTTGACCTAATGGAATGGCTCAAAATATTTCTCAAGTTCAATTGATTGATAGTTGAATTTCAGTCAACTAATGAAAAGTCAATTGTACACTGAAAAGTCAAACTTTGACTTTTTAATCAAAATCAAGTTTCAAATATTACAATTCATTAAGACATGTCAAAATATGAAATTTTTTCATTAAGAAATCAAAAATTCAAGATTTCATTTTGAAAAGTCAAAATTTCTAAACTTAGAATTTTTTCCTAGTGTTGGAAATTCACATTTTTTCACAACTTTGAGCCAAATTTACACCATAATGTAAGATGATTCAAAGGAAACTTCCAACATGAAAGTTGTAGATCTAAATGATATCTAAAACATTGTAGAGCATAATGTTTTCTATAAATTCTTGGATTTCAAGTTATGATTTTGTAAAGACATGCTCATGAAACTTGAAGACTTAGTGAAAATTTGCCCTAGTTTAGGCAGGATTTTGACCTAACTTCATGGAAATTTTTCACCTAGTTCCAAATTGAATTTTCAAAAATGTCCAACATGAAGGTTGTAGGGGATGTTACAAGCTTTCAAAATGTCCAAGAACTCATTAATATCATACTTGAGCAAGGATAATTGAAGGCAAGAAGTTAGGGTTCCATTCTTGTTTTACAAGGCAGATTTTTAGGATGAACATGAACCAAATCCATGCTAGGCTGCTTAATCTTTGCTTTGTAGGCCTTAAAATTGTTTTCACTCCATAATTAATGTGTTACACAATTTCTAGAGCCATGATCCAAGCATTAGAGCCATTGTCCAAAAGATTCATCCATTTTTGGAAGAAAGCAACATTGCCATTCTTGAAAAGTGACTTTAATCACAAAGTCAACTTGCATTGAGTCTCTAACTTGTTCCTCATGGACAATCTTCCTATAAAAAGTCAAAAGAACATGTTTAAAGTTTGCAACCACTCTAGATAGCATGGTACAAGCCTTGGGAATATGTTTGTCATGTTTACTTCAAAAACAAGCAAAGTTGCCACAACTTGAGAATTCAAATTCTGAGTTGTTGTAACACTTGAAACCTCTTGCCTATAAATACATGCACTATTTGCAAGCTAAAGAATGAATGCTTAAGCCCTGAAACACCCTAAAACAGATAATCACCAAGAACACCTCAAAACTTGTCATTTCTGATTTTTGAACCCAATCTTCAAATCTACTCGTGCGTTTCTTGGCCTTTTGGTTCTCAAAGCTTCTAAACATCATACATAAACAATCCCACACCCTGCTACACTTTTGTAACTCCATCTTCATCATCCTCCATTTTCAAAAACTGAAGCTTGCACCTTGACTTCTCCAGGCCATTCCAGACATCCATTGCTCAAGCTAATCATTTCATTAGCTTCATGGGAACTTGAGGAAGCTAACCTGATCATTGCAACACCTTGAATCAATCTCATTTGCATTTCACGATTTCTAGTTTTGAGGCATCTTTTCTGAACTTCTATCTTTTCATTTAGGCATTGTTAAGCTTGCATTTGTGAAGATAAAATGTAGATATCATTGCCCTAAAACTGTACATGTCCATAGATTTCATTTATATTAATTGAGCTTAGAGAATTTTAGGTTTGAATCTCTGAAAAAAGTTAGGTCAGAATTTGGTACTTTTAGAAATTCTCATCCATCTTTGATTTATAGCTTATGATATTTATATGGTTAGATTCGTATGGAAAAATGAAGCAACTTTCATGTTTGCATCTTTCATTTTTGTTGAGAAATGAGCAAGTTACAGGAACCATGGTTGAGGTTGAAGATGAAGTCATTTTCAGGACTTGATTTATGTTCTATATTTGTTGTTTTGTTTAAGTTAACGGATGTACAGCCTCCCCAGTGGAAAAGGTGGCGCGCATGTATGATAAGGGTCATGGGTTCAAGACCCAACGCTACCTTTTGTTTCATTTTTTCACATTTTTTGTCACAAACAGCAACGCCTGGGCCTTAAGTCGGTGGGCCTTGGATTTTTGCTAACTTCTCATCCCTACCTTCACTTCCACACACTTGGCCCAAACATTTTTATTTTAATTTAATTTAATTTCTTTTTTCTTATTTTTATTTTATTTCAGTTTTTCTTTATTATTTTTTATTACTATTAATATTATTATTATTTTTATTAATAAAAAATCTCAAAATATTTTAATTTATTATTTTCACACTTATTTATTTATTTTCTTTATAAAGACAAAAAGACAAAAAAAAACATTTTTTTAACAAATTAATTTTTTTCTTAATAAATTAATAATTAGATTTAAGTTTAATTATTTATTTATTTTTTATTTAAAATCAACTTAGAATTTAGGTTTCCTTTTTTAATTAATTAATTTTAATATTATATTTTATTAAACTTAAAACCTTTCACAAAAAACCCTAAAAAATGCTTTTTTAGCTTAATTTCTTTTCTTAATTAGTTTAGGTTTATTTAATTTAATTTCAATTAATCATTTTCTTAATTAGGTCAAAACTAAACCCTTTCATTAAAACCAAACAAAAATCATTTCTTTTTCATTTATCTTCTTGTACATTAGATTTTCAATTCTTGTACATTATTTAATATGGTTGTAATAGATAATTAGGTTTAATTTTCTTGCAATCCCCATTTGTAAATTTGTATACCCCCTCCCCTAATGATGTAATAGCGTAGTAATTTTACTTTTCCCAATTCATCGCTTTCATATAAATGTTAGTAATTAGGATTTGTATGGAAAGATAAAATCAACAAGTAGCAAACCCTAATTCAAGATAAACAATACATGTAAATCAAACACACTTGCACACTTGCACCCTTAGGGTAATTCCACTTTGTTGCCTTACAAAAATGGTCATGTTATGCATGTGGGATGTCTTAAAAAAACAATAAAAAATACAAGATCATAGCCCCTTAATGAGGCTTCGAATGTTATCTTTCAAAATGATCGTAGTCCCTCGAAGAGAAATGCTAAGATATCTCACAACATTGCTATCATGACTATACGATGACCCACGCCCGTCCCTTTACATCCAAAGATAAGTATTATTACCAAATCAATGGTAAGATAGTTGTTGTAGCCAAAAATTTACCCTCTCATTTATCAAGTTTTTTCCTCACAAGACTTCTTGGACTCCATGCAAGATTAGGGTTTGCTCAGCTCAAGACCTCATCTTGCACTGATGACCTGAAATTAGGGTTTGAGTTTGCACAAGTATTTTTGGACCATCAATGCTTCATGTGACTTTCATACATCATGTTGGACCACTAATATTGCTCATACCAAGTTTCAATCCTTGAATCACATTTTTGCTCAATCAATTGCACAGTTGACCTAGAAATCAACTGTATTGGGGAAAAAGTCAACCATGACCAATTTACAGTCAAACTTCATAATTTTTTATCCCCAAAAACATTTTAGACTCATATGAACCATTTTATCAAGTTTGGATCACAACTCCTCAAGAAATTTGATCAAATCATCAAAGGGGCAAAATGGTCAAAATTAGGGTTTTGATTGAGGAAGGGCAATTTCTGATTTTTAACCTAGCCAATGACCAATTGGGTTCAAGCATGATTTCAAGGACTCAATAGCATCATCTTTACCTAATCACATAGTTCAAAAGATCTCAAATGCATAGGATTGACAGATGAATTTTTGCAGTCAACTAATCAAAAATCAATTGTACACTGAAAAGTCAAACTTTGACTTTTTGGTCAAAATCAAGTTCCAAGGGTCATAATTCATCAAGATATGTCAAAATGTGAAACTTGTTGACCAAGAAACCTAAAATTTCAAATTAGGGTTTTAATTTGAAATTTTTCATAACTTCGAATTTTTCTAAGTATGGAAATTTCTTATTTTTCTCCAACTTTCCACAACTTTTTCACCATGATGCAATTGGATTCAAAGAAAACTACCAACATGAAAGTTTTATTACTCCATGAAATCTAAAACTTTGATTCACAAAGTTTTCCCAAAAGATTATTGGATCTCAAGTTATGATTTTGTGAATAGGGGTCCATAAACTAAATAACTTAGTGAAATTTTGCCCTAGTTTAGGCAGGTTTTTTACCTAACTTCATGGCAACTTTTCACCTAGTTCCAAGAGGTATCTCAAGATGCATTTCAAAGATGGATTGTAGAACATGTTACAAGCTTTCCAAAATTTCTAAGAACTCTCCAAGATCATTTGTGGTTAGGGAGAATCGAAGAAGAGAAAATGGCATTTTGTCACTTTTGTTCAAGCCATTTTCACAATGCACCAAGTTGCAAATCTGTCCTAGCATGCTTGTACCTTGCATTCCAGGTCCTAAATCCCTTCTACACTCCATAATTTAATGTTAACTCAGTGGTTAAAGCCTTTGTTTTCACTTTTGAAGCATTTCACAAAGAATTATTCCATAAATGGCCAAAAGTGCACATTGCCATTTTAATAAAGCATGCCTTTGCAACTTTACAATTCTTGAGCCATGGACCTGATCTTTTGTTGCAAGCAAGATCCACAAATATCAGGCAATTTTCACCAACTATTATCAGACCTAGAACTAGCAAGTATAGGTCTTGAGCTTGGTCACTTCAACTTTTCTTCAAAATCAAGAAAACTTGCAAAAGTCAAGATAACTTGTCCATCTGATAAAGGGAGGGTTTGGCCTCATTCTAAACAACTTCAGAAACTTGTCACAAGTCAATACACGATTGCCTAACATCCCAAACACTCTAAAACACCAAAAACACAAGTTTCTGCCCAAACAGGGCGTCTTCTGCAGAACCCTTGCCAAATCAATATTGGCTCGTGCATTTCTCACTTTAAGACTTCAAACACTTTACATACATCATACCTAAACTATCCAAGCCTTCATCTTGCAACTGTGAGTCCTATTTCAGACATCACCATTTTCATTTTGGAAGGTTGCAGGTTGACTCGTGCAGGGAGTTTCAAGCATCCTCAAGGAAAGTTGAGCATTGGAAAAGCTTGAGAGAACTTCAAGGAAGCTCACACAATCTTCAGGCCTCACTCAAAGCCCCCATATTGCCATATCCAAACTCAGCTGAACAAGGTATTTTTCAAATCTCTATCTCTCTATTTAGGAATCCTTAAGCTTTGATTTGTGAAGCAAAAATGTAGTTCTTAACTTGCTTAAGCTGTACATATGCATAGTTGTTATTTATATTAACTGAGTAGTGAGAATTTGAAGCTTGAAGTTCATGAAAAATTTAGGTCAGAAATTAGGGCTACATAAATTCTCCATGATCCTTGAGAGTTAGATTATGTTTTTTATATCATTGGAATCGTGATAAAAAATGCTACATGTTTCATGTAACAAGTTTTTTCTTTTGTGCACGTATGTGAGAGTTGCAGGATTGGATATAAACGCGCGCAAGGATGAAGCCAAGGACAGGGACGAAGATGGCTGTCTGGGCCTTGCGCGCCTGGGCCTGTTGTTTTACTACCCATACCCCCAAGTTTACTTTTACACCCCGCTGACCATTTTCTTGCATATTTTATATTTTGACTTGCATTTATTTTTTCTGAACATTAAAAAATCACAAAAAATATTTTCTTTATTTTTTGCATATTATTATTATTATTATTATTGCATAATAAATAGTTTGTTAGGATTTTATACTTTATTTTCTTAAATAAAACTTGTAAATAATTTAAAAATACTATACATTTTTATTTTTATTATTCATATACATAAAATATTATTTCCATACATATGTTAATTTTTAATATTTGTCAATAATATTATTTAATATTTACTTGTATAGAAAATGGACAAAAATAATATTAGAAAACAATATTTTCCTTTAAATCAAAAAACTAGGGTTTCCCCTTTCAAAAAATAATAATATTATTTTTTCTTATTTTTAGGACTTAAATGATTTTATTTTTACATACATAAAATAAATACAAAAACATTTTGCATCCATACATTTTATTACATATTTAAATAATTGTTTATTTATTTATCTTGCAAATATTTAATTGGGTTGTAATAATTTTTAGGGTTTTATTTTGAGCAATATTCCCCATTCAAAAAAATTGTATCCCCCTTCCCATAATAATTGTTGTAATAGCTTAGATTTATTTTATGCAATTTATTGCATTATACACATGTTTAGTAATATTAGGGTTTGCATGATAAGACAAAAATCAAGCAAATAGACATGACCTAATACAAGACAACCAAATGCATGAAAATGACAACACATTGCACACAAGCACCCCTTAGGGTTTCACCCACTTAGTTGCCTTAAAACATGGCCATGGTATGCATGCTAAGTATCTTGGCAAAACAATACAAACAAAAGATCATAGTCCCTCGATGACGCTATCAAAAGGTTGCCTAAAAACAAATGATTTTAGTCCCTCAAAATGCTAAAGATACTTGGAAACATTGCTATCATGGTCATACGATGACCCACGCCCGTCCCGTTTAACATCCAAAGATAGGGTTGTTTACCAAATCAATGGTAAATCAACAATGTCAAAGGAATAAAAATGTACAAGAAAGACTTTTTGAGTAGGTAGAATGCTTCTAGTTACTTGATCAGTTTGCAAACAATCCTTGTTATTTTCAAACAAACTCACACATTTTCAAAACATTTCCAAATAACTTTCAAAACATTGAAACCTTTTTCAAAAGACAAACATCTTTGTATACATTCTTACGAACGAGAATCATTACAAAGATTGCCTAAACGATGGCCTCTTTTCAAAATACTTTCAAAACCATACAAAGCACCATTTCAAACAATTGCAAAAGCAAAGCAAGTGATCTAAACAAGTAACTAAGATCCCATGGAAAACCATGGATGAAAAGGGTGCTAATACCTTCCCTTTTCATAATCTACCCCCCGAACCCAAAAACAATCTCAAAGGTCTTTCCTGTGCTTTTTTACCTTTCCTTTTAGATAAAAGAAAAGTAGGTGGCGACTCTTACTAAACCGCAATATTTGCGAACACAAACGCAAAACCTCAAGTCAGTTCTCCCACCGCATCACAATAGCAATATCAAAGGAAGGAATAAATGAACAAAAGACTTTTTAGTAGGTAGATTATTCTTAGTTGCTTGCTCATTTTCAAAACAAACATCCTTGCTCATTTTCAAAATAAACACCAAACACTTTCAAAAAAAAACTTTTAAAACATGAAATATTTTCAAAATTCCAACACTTTGTATACGTTCTTACAAACGAGAACTATTAAAAATTTTGCCTAAATGAAGGCGCCTTTTCAAAATACCTTCAAAAACCATCACAAAACACATTTTCAAACAAAAACAAGTGATCTAGCAAGCAACTAAGAGCCCATAGATAGCTATGGATGAAAAGGGTGCTAACACCCTCCCTTTTCATAATCTACCCCATGAACTCAAGAAATAATCTCAAAGGTCTTTCCTATTCTTTTCCACCTTTCCTTTTGGATAAAAGAAAAGTCGGTGGAAACTCTTGCTAACCGCAACATTATGATAAAACGCAAAACATCCCAAGTCAGTTCTCCCACCGTATCATAGATATCTATTAGTTTTTAGATTCTAAAGATACATTTAGAGCTAATATTCACTTTGGGTGTTAAAACTTAATGTCTCCGTGTTGTTGTAGCGCACAAGACATTGTCGATATAGTAATACGATTGGTCTCGCATTTTTGCGTTAGACATAACCTTCATTGTGGGTACATCTTGTGGTGTCCATGAGGATTTTGACGAGTACAGTAGGTTGAGTGCAATTGATCTATAGATTTAAATTTGTGACGAGTAGTATATATTCATATCGAATAAGTTATCTATCCTTTATAGTTTTTGTTTACAATTATTTTTTGTTGATACCTTTTCCATACAACCCATTCTACCCCCAAACTCTTTAACGATAGATTTGTCGAATGTCATTTTAATACACCAATATATGTGGACACAATACAATGTAACCTATATCACCTTGTAAATTAATAACTTACTTTTTCTTGCCGCTTTACCGCCGTAACACATTCCCAATGGAATATCCTCAAAAAGAAAGCAGGAATCCCCAACAGGGACATTTTAAACAAGATTGAAGATTCATATTCTTCATCCCCAACAACGGTAAGGGATTTATTTTCCAAGCAAAGATGTTATACGAAGCTACCGATACACTTCAACGACACCTTGCATCCATACATCACTTATAAGTATCATAACATATACATACGAAACACATATAACACTCTCAATTACAAAGAGAATATCATTACGCAACGCATTACATACATCATGACATTGCATAAAAACTAACTTTGTTTTTTTCAGGTTAGTTCACAAATAGACGAATAACATTAAAAATTCTCAAACGAGTCCAAGATTAATTCTCGAAATAAGGCGGGGAAACTATTTGTACGACCATGCGGTATGAATTCCCGAAACAAGACGGGTTCGCCAACAGAAAGTAGTTCGAAGATTAATTCCCGACACAGGACGGGGCAACTATTTGTATGACCAGGCAAATATTAATTCCCGAAACAGGACGAGGAAACTATCTTTATAACTAGGCAAAGATTAACTTCTGAAACAGGATGGGGAAACTATCAACATGTCCAGGTGGTATGAACTCCCAAAACAGGACGAGTTTACCAACAAAAAATAGATTGTAGATCGATTCGCGAAACAGGATGGGGCTACTATCTACATGATGAGCACTTCCCTCAGAGACTAAATCTTACAAGCAACTACTTAAGCAGCATCCCCAGAAGGTCATTCTGGAAAATATTCTTCAGATACAGTCAAACGTAGGCTCATTCGGATACTCCTATCAACACTTATCTTGGATGGCATCTATAAGCCCATCTCTGAAGAAATTTCGTCACCTCTTCGAATAGCATCTTTAATCCAATTCAAGCAATATTATCAACCAACACCGTTACCTCCTGTCCATACGAGTGCAAATTTCTGGGCACTTAGGTGTTCAACCCTCTTCCACCTTCAGATCACGAATGGCGGACGTGCCAATCTAACTCCTCAGGTTTAAGAAGATTGAATAAAGGCAGTTGTTGTACCCCAAAATTTTCCCTCTCATCTTATTTAAGACATTCTCCTAGGGTTCTCAAATGCTCAAGGTTGCCCAAGAATTGATAAGACAAATTCTCCTCCTAAGCAATGGGTCCACAACTAGGGTTTCATCTTTCACAAGGAAATTTGGGTTTCCAAGGTCTCAAATGAAATTCATGTTTCCTTATATGTCTCTAAGAATGCTCATACCAATTTGCATGCCTTGCAACACAAGTTTGCTCAGTCAATTGCTCAGATGATTGAAATTTAATTGTATTGGACAAAAGTCAATTGTGGTTAACATACAGTCAAACTTCAAGATTTTTGCTCAATATTAACATTATGAACTCACATTCATCATTTGATCAAGGGTTAATCATGATTCATCAAGGAAAACTCTCAAATCATTAAAAGTCAAAAGTTACTAAATTAGGGTTTCCCTTAGGAGAAGTCAACTGAACTTTGACCAAGCATAAATTTCACATGCTTCATCAGTTTGCCCTAACTAAAGCTCATTTTGAAGAAAAATCATTTCTCTACAACTTTGTATCTCTAGGCTCAAATCCAAAAAATTCTTCATTTGAGATATATGAGCCAATACATTATAGGTCATTTCAAAAGTCGACAAAAAGACACTTTTTGTCAAGGAAATTTATATTAAGATAAATTCTTCAAATGCAAAAATGATCGACATATAGATTTTAGAGGGCACCATGGGCTTTCCAAAAAGTCCAAGATCACTTTCAAAGTATGAAAATTGAGATAGTTATGACCAGTGCAAATTAGGAAATTTTGAGCAAATGTATGAAGCTCAAATTGAGCAAACTTGATATTTTGAGCTATTGGGCCATGTTTAAGAATCCAAGTGTGTATACACTCTTTATACAGCTCAAATATTGTTCATGTACCCCTTGGTCTATTTTATTTTAATTATTTTTTATTTATTCATTTATTAATTCAAAAATAAATAAGATAAAATATAAGGCTTCTTACACAAAGTCCAATCCCATTTTATCTTTGACCTAATTCATGCTATATAATCTCTATCATTTATACACAAAAGCCATGAACCCTTTTGCTAGAAATCACCTCCAAAAAACTCACAAAATTTTCAAGAATTAAGGCATAATCAAACACTGCTTTCCAGCAAGTTTTAGTGGACCACAAGCACGATATCAGTTTCCTGAGACTTCCAGGAGTCATACCCAACCATCACTGAAGGTCGTAGCACCCAAAATCTCTGTAGCCAAGAACCTCCAATTGATGGAATTTCCATGAATTCAAACTTACATGCCATGCATTATTAATTAAGTTCATGCATATATTCTTGCTTATAATAATGTTTAGATTCGTTTGGAGTCATCGTTTGCAAGTTTTTATGCAGGAATAGAGAATTGCCATAGTTAGAGCACTAAGATTGTAAATTCGTGAAACCCTAGCTACAGGCTGTTTTAATTGAAACTAATATCACCATTAGATTCGTGAGGCCTCAATTAGTGGACAAAGATGCTTTTCATGCTCACTCGGTCTTTATTTTGCAGGTTTGCGAATTCCCCTCGCCGGAGAAGAAGAAGTTGACCACCAAAGGTGGTGGGTTGACTTCAGCGTATTTAATATATATTATTTTAAAGTTGTATCGTTAATGCGAAACAGCTAGTGGTCCAGCGACAAGACATCGTGTGATAAGACGTTTGTGTGCAAGGTCATGGGTTTGATCCCTGCCCCTTGCATTCTTTTCCATAATTATTTGTTTTCTAACCCTTGCAGATCCAGCACAACACGTGCTCATGTGTCCACCATACACCCTCTCATCATCACCCTTGGGTCTCAATAGATTCAGATCCAACAGACTCAGGGCGAATCCTCACCATAAACTTCCCTGAAGCCAGCACCCTGGATCAGACAGACCAAACAATTGGGCCTTGGACTTCATGTTATTCGCACCCCCTCCGGTTTGCTATATTTAAGGCACAATTCCTTTTTTTATTTTACTTTTTCACAACATAATTAGTTTTCTTTAATTTAATTAATCAAAACTAATTTAGACTTTTAGGATTTTTTAATTGTTTTCTAATTAATCAACTTTTTTTTGTAATTAAATTAATTTATTTTTTAATCAAAATTAATTAAGTTTTTTTTTAATAATTTCTTTCTTAATCAACATTAATCAAGGTTTTTTAATCAATTAATCATAAATATCTTTTTTATATAAAAAAAAACAAAAAGCATTCTCTTTTCCGTCGATTTCAATTTTTCCCTTTTTATATTGATGGTGCGTTTGCGAATATATTTTTATTTCTTTATCATTATTATAACTGTCTAAGGGATGTAATAGTTAATTAGGGTTTATTTTCCGTATTTTTCTACTATTATGTATCTCTTCCGAAGCCATGTAATAGTTTTAGATTTACTTTCCGTCTTTTACTTTCCGCATCTACTTTCCATACTTTATTGCTTTATTATTTTTACTGTTACTGTTAGCTAATAGGATTGTATGACAAGATTAAAAGCAAACGGTAGCAAAACCCTAATGTAAGATAAATAAATTGAATTAAACACACTTTGCACACTCGTACCTCTAGGGTAACCTCCCTTGTTGCCTTTAGAACGAAAACAATCATATCCCTCGAACGTGGAAACGCTTTAGCACTGCCCCTTGAAACCAAAGATCGTATTCCCTCGATGACCCTTTCGAATGTTGCCTTCGGTAAACGATCTAGTACCTTAAACTAAAATTACTAAAGCATCCTTACCAGTTGCCTTCTATGACCGAACGACGACCCACACATGTCCCTTCATATCCAACGATAGGGATTCCTACTAAATAATAGTAGGGTAGCACTATCTAAAGGAGGAGAAAAAGAACAATAAAGACCTTGAGTAGGTAGACCATCGTTAATCGCTTGCTCACAATCTTTTCTAAAAAACATTTTTCACACATCACACTTTCAAAATATTTTCAAACACTTTATACGCATTCTTGAGGACTGGTACAAGAACCATTAAAAAGTTGACCGTACTTTAGGCTTTTCAAAATATTTTCAAATAAATCACACACACACACACACAAAGCAATTTTTCAAAATAATGTGAGCTAGCGATTAAGAGCCCGTAGATAACTACGGGTGAAAAGGGTGATAACACCTTCCTTTTTTATAACCTACCCCCTGAACTCAAAAATCTCAAGGTCTTTCTTGTTCTTTTCACCCTTTCTTTATTGGATAAAAGAAAAGTTGGTCACAACTCTTACTATCCGCAACATTTACGATAAAACACAAAAACAAGTTAGTTCTCCCATCGTATTACACATATTTAACCATAATCAACCTTCAATGTCTCATTTTATATTTCTTGATTATAAAATTCATGTATTTGAAGCTTATGTTTGTCAGAATATTAAGGTTAAATACATTAATAACTCCTTATGCATATATTAAGTCTAACATGTAAACATCCATGGAAAAAAATCCTGACAATTCATCTTAGTTCGTTGCATATTCTACTAATAATATGTGCTTGTTGTGGATAATTTTAAGAATAGGCTGGCTAGGTGAAAATATAACGCTCTTTTATATATATGGTTTGGTGTATTATTCTTGTTTAAATTTGTATTATGAGTCTTCCAAATCATGTTATGCAATTTTAACTTGCTAAATGTACAACTTTAAAGAGAGAGATATGTGTCTCACTTGATGGTTGTAAGAGACCCCGCGTGTTTTCCCTTATGATTTTTATTTGTTTGTAACCTTAAAGGTTTAGGGTATCTATAGAGACCCAAGTGCTTAATTGATAATTGATTTCATAACTTCATCATAAAAAACGTAGGGGGAAGGAAAACACATCCTCCCAAATCATGGGTGTGATATGGTGGGAGAACTGACTTGGGATTTTGCGTTTGTGTTTGCAAATGTTTTGGTTTAGCAAGAGTCGCCACCGACTTTTTATTTTATCTTAAGGAAAGGTCAAAGAGCACAGGAAAGACCTTTGAGATGTTTTCTTGGGTTCGGGGAGTAGATTAAATAAAGGGAAGGTATTAGCACCCTTTCTATCCATGGTTATCCATGGGATCTTAGTTACTTACTTAGATCACTTGCTTTGCATTTCTATCATTTGAAATGGTGCTTTTCAATTGTTTGAAATGGTGCTTTGTGCGTGATTTTGGAAAATGTTTTGAAAAGAGGCCATCGTCGTGGCAACCTTTGTAATGATTCTTGTTTGAATGTATACAAAGGTGTTTTTGTCTTTTAAAAGGTTTTCAATGTTTGAAAGTAGGGTTTTGAAATTGTGTTGTGGAGTGTGTTTTGAAAAGTAGCAAGGATGTTTTTGCAAGCTTGATCAAGTAACTAAGAGTTATCTACCCTATTTTACTCAAAGATCTTTCTTATGTTTTTAACCCTTTTAACAGTGTTGTTTCACCATTGCATTTGGTGAACAACCTTGTGTTAGGATGTTTAACGGGACAGGCGCGGGTCATCGTATAGACCATGATAGCAATTGTGTCAAGTATCTTTGGCAATTTTCTTGAGGGACTTGATCATTTTGTTTAGGCAACTCAGATAGGGTCATCGAGGGACTATGATCTTTTTGTTTGTTTTTGTTTTGCCAAAGTACTCAACATGCAACCATGGCCCATTTTTGAAGGCAACAAGTGGATGAAACCCTAGGGGTGCAAGTGTGTATTGTATTTGTTTTTCATGCATGTTATCTTGGATTAGGTCAAACTAATTGTTGGTTTTATTTGCATACAAACCCTAGGTCTAAGCATGGCACAATTGAAAGTTTTTAAATGTACGGGAATTTAAATGCTACACTATTACAACATGATATAGGGAGGGGGTACAAATTTGAATTAGGGATATTTGACAAGAAATTAAACCCTAGATTACTATTACAACCAAATTGAATGTACAAGATACAATATTAAAATGTATAATAATTGAAATAAATACAATAAATAAATGTAAATAAAATGTATTATGCCAAAATGTTTTTTTTAGTATGTAAAAAGTATTTTTCAATGTGAAAAGTAAAATAAAAAGATCAATTTTAATTATTTTTCCTATTTAGGGCAAGAAACCCTAATTCTTAATAAATAATATTACTTATTAATTTTATACAAATATATATTAACAAAATAAAAGTATATTGTAAAAAATGTTTTTTAGTGTAAAATATTAATAAGAATGAAAATATGATATTTTTGTATTTTTTTAACCTAATTATTTAATAACAAGTATATAATTAGGTATATATATATATATATAGGTATATATATATATATATATATATATATATATATATATATATATATATATATATATATATATATATATATATATATATATATATATATATATATATATATATATATATATATATATATATATATATATATATATATATATATATATATATATATATATATATATATATATATATATATATATATATATAGGTATATATATATATATATATATATATATATATATATATATATATATATATATATAGGTATATATATATATATATATATATATATATATAGGTATATATATATATATATATATGTACAAAGATAAAAATTAATTATTTACAAAAATGGATATTTTCAAGAAAATGTTTTCAAATGTAAATAAAAATAATAAATGAAAATAAGTATATTTTTTATATTATTTTTTAGTTTTATTAAAAAAAAGAAAATAGTTTATTTACATATATATACTTAGTAAAATAAAATAAATATAAAATAAATATGAAAAAAAATGGAAAATTATTTTTGGCATTTTTTATATTTATACAAAAAATGATAAAGTGAGGATAAAAAAAATAAAATGTCAAAAATGATAAATATTAAACAAATGGGCCAAGGGGGTGCAAACTGAATATGCATGTGTGAGAAGCAAAAGTAACTCAGGCCCAGCCCACCAGACTTCTTCTTCTTCCTCTTGTTCACAAAACACACGTTTCTGTGCATCAATGGCTAATTCCCTATTCTTTGATTTTTTTGACAAAACTCATAACATGAACATTGTAGAGAATTAAACAACGAATTCAACCATATAAAAAACTTGGATTAACTCTCAAAGACCAGAGAGAATTTCTCTGGCCCTAATTTTTAACCTAGTTTTTTCAGAAAGTTCATGAGTGAAATTCTCTCAACACGATTAATGTAAATGAAAACTAAGCATATGTATGGCTTCAAGGCTATGAGTACAACATATTTTATTCACAAACCTAAGCCTAACCATTCCTAGATAGGGAGATAGAAGTCCATGAAATACCTGTTTCAGTTGACTTCGAGCTGGACAATGTAGCAACCTTCAATGGTGTTTGAGCTTCTGTTGAGCTTGCCTGAGGTCCAAGGAAGCTTCTCCAATTCTTGGCTTGCTTTGAAACAACTTGAATCATGCTGTAGAACTCAACCTGCAGAGCTTTGAAATGAAAATGGAAAAGTGTGTTAGAGGTGTTATAGCTTGCAATGGGGGCCTGGGATAGTTCAGGTGAGTTGATTGGAAGGTGTTGGAACTATCTTGGGACAAAACGCACGATAGAATTTTGTTGTGGCTTGCAAAATGCAGAACCTGCCCTGTTTTGCAGAAAAACAGTGATTCTGAGTATGAGGAGGTATGAGTGATGAAAGGGTCGTGTTTTAGGCTTGTTGGGATGTATGGAACCTGTTCTCAAAGTTCTTGTAAGCTTGTGTTAACAAATATGAGAGCTTGCTTATGTTTTGCCACTTTTATTCTACTTGAAGCAAGAGAATGGAAATGATGTTATAGCCCTGTACCAGCCCTCATATCATGCTGCAACTTTTGTTCTTGGTTACTGGAATTAGTGTACTTGATCTTGCCTCAAAGATCTGGCCCCCATGCTTCAAGGATTTGGTTTTGACATAAAGTGAAATTAGGCAAAAATGGCAATTTGCCTTTTTCTACTTAAGGCTTAATCTTGTGTATAATGTCCAAGTGAACAAAACAAAGGCTTAGACTGATGGTTGGCATTAAATTATGGAGTTCAAATTGGTTTTGAGACCTGTAATGTTGAACCAAGCTAGCTAGATCAGAATTGCAAGTTGTTATGAACATGTATTGGCCATGGACAAAAGTGAGTTTTTGCCAACTTCAAGCATTCGATTCTCTCTAACCACAAGGGTGTTTGAGGAGTTATTGGACAATTTGGAAATCTTGGAACATGTACTAAAATCCATCTTTGTAATGAAACTTGAAACTCCAAGTGTAACTATGTGAAAAATGGCCAAGAAGATGGGTCAAAATCCTGCCTAGATTAGGGCAAATTTTCTCTAAGTTAAAAGTTTTAGGTACCCTTGTTCCAAAAGTCATAACTTGATATACAAGCTTCCTTTGAGAAAACTTTGTGAATCAAATTTGTATACTTTGTGATGTACTACAACTTTTATGTTGCAAGTTTTGTTTGAATCCATTTGTATCTTGGTGAAAAATTGGGACAAAGTTAGGAAAAGAATAAGAAAATTTCATAACTTAGAAAATTTCTAAGTTATGAAAATTTCCCATTTTAAACCCTAATTTGCATTTTTGGGTTTCTTGATGAACAAGTTTCATAATTTGACATGTCTTGTTGAAAAATGACCCTTGGCACTTGATTTTGACCAAAAAGTCAAAGTTTGACTTTTCAGTATACAGTCAAATTTTGATCAGTTGACTGAAAAATTCATCTGTCAATCCTATGCATTTGAGATATTTTGAACTTGTTGAATGGGTCAAGACAATGTCATTGAGTCTTTGAGTCCATATGTGAGCTTGGTTTGCCATTGGTTAGTTCAAACAGTCAAAAATTACCTTTGTGCAGTCAAAACCCTAAAAATGACCATTTTGCCCTTTTGATGATTTGATCAAATTTCTTGTGGAATTGTGATGAAAACTTGATAAAATTGTTCATATGAGTTCATAATGTTGATGTGGGTCAAATTTTATGAGGTTTGACTGTCAATTGGCCACATTTGACTTTTTCCCCAATACAGCTGATTTCTAGGTCAACTGTCCAATTGACTGGGCAAAAATTTGAATCAAGGCTTGAAACTTGATATGGGTAAACTTGTGAACCAAACATGAGGCATGAAAGTCAATTTGGGTATTGTAGGTCAAAATATCCCTGTGCAAACTCAAACCCTAGTTTGGGTCAACAATGCAAGGAGGGGTCTTGAGCAGAGCAAACCCTAGCTTGATCCTGAATTCCAAGAGTCTTGTAATGAGAAATGTTAGTGAAATGAGAGGGAAAATTTTGGGGTACAACAGTTGCCCATGTTCAATCTTCTTGAACCTGAAGAGTCAGATTGGCAAGTTTGCCTTTCGCGACTCAAAGGTAAAAGAGGATTGGACACTAGAGTGCCCGTAAATTTGCACTCGTCAAAACATAGGTGCGGGAATGGGCTTAAAGATGCCATTTGGAGATGGAAAAAACTTGTTGGAGATGGGCTTAAAGATGCCATCCAAGAACCTTTGTTGAATTGCAATGATGTAGGCCAAAAGAATGAGTATCAAAATGGTATATGTGTCTGGAATGCACTTGAACTATATCTGGAGACTGAGTTTGTATGAGCAAAAGAATAGCGTCCGCGTCTGGGGCGTATCTGAGATGTAAATGTGTTTGAATGTTGAATGAATATCAGAATGACTGCCGTGTATGGAGTGTATCTGTATTGTATCTGGGTAACAGAGAAATATCTGTATATGGAGCAACTGTGTGCTGGGGATAAACTCTGAATGAGTGACAGAATGGAAACCGCATCTGGAGCGTATCTGGACTGTATCTGAAGTTGAGATCTGTATGAGTAGTAGAATGACTTTCGTGTCTGGAGTGTATCTGTACTGTTACTTGGATCTGGATGAATGACAGAATAACTTCAGTGGCGACTGTACTGAGGGAATCAAACTGTTGGTGTAAGGGTCAGAATGGCATCCGTGTCTGGAGCATGTCTGAACTTGAAGTTGATAATTGAATCTGAATGAGAGATAGAATGGCCGCCGTGTCTGGAGCGTATCTAGTCTGTATCGGATTGCTGAAGTCTGAATGAGTAGTAGAATGATCTTCGTGTCTGGGGTGTATATGTACTGTATTTGACTTGAAATTCCGAATGAGTAATAGAATGACCGCCGTATCTGGGGTGTATCCATACTGTATCTGAATAATTGTTAACGATAGCCTTTTAATCTTATCCTAAAAAGGGTAAAATGTTAGCTAAAACACAAAGTTATGTTGCATGATATGTATGACGCAATGAACTGTATTTCATCAATGTTTATGATATATGAATGCAATGGTTATGCATGTAAGCTGAGTAGTCATCTTTGTTGAGGAAGATAAAATCCGGATAGCTGGAGATAACGAAATCTTTGACTGCTGCCGGGGAAAATAAATCCTTGACCGATGTTGAGGATTTGAAGATGAGAAACCCTTGCTGACTGCTTGGGGAATAAGGGAAACTCTGAAAAAAGTCTACCGGGGAGTTAAAACCTGGGAGACCTCTGCTGGAGAAATGAGACTGAGAATCTTCAATCTGCTGGGAAATAAATCTGTGGGGAAATGCTCACTATTCTGGCTCCGTCGGGGATAGGATTTTCAGGGTTTTTGGGTTCCACTGGGGATCTTGAAACTTGATTCTGATGGGAATTTTGAAATTCAGCTCAGCTGGGGAATCAAGCTTTAGAAAGCAATTGCTTTGATGGGGATCCTGAAGTTTAACTCCGTTGGGGAAACATACTCCAAATTTTAGCTTTTGTCGAGGATCTGAATGATGTATCGTAGGGGATTTCTTCTGAAATGACATAAAGATATCTTCCTACACCTTTAACCTATCAGTAATTACCTTTTTTCAATTTCGTTTTATTTGTAAGCAGTGATCATGTTCAAATGCATATGCCTTTTTAACAAAACATTGGACGTTTTCAAATAAAACATAAGTGTAAAAAGAAAAGAAAGGCAAGCAAATTTCTGCACTTCGAAGTATATTTGTATTTAACTTTTGTGAGTAACTTTATACAAAGGAGACTGACATCCTAGTAAGAGAACGTTATCACAAAAATTGGAAAAAATTTATACAAAAGAAAGATGGTTATGTGTAACAATTCCATGGGATTCCCATTCTGCTATAGCCTTCACAACTCTGAATATCTTATCCATTCGTCACTTCGTCCATCGATGACTAGGTAGATCAGAAGCTCGGAGCTTGTTGATGAAGAGATTGTTCTTTAAAGTGATCCGATGAGACACAGTCATACGCTTTAATTCCCTAACTTTTGCCTGAATCGCCCTTTCAGGTTTTCGATCCACCGGGAAACCCTTTTTTGCCCAAGTCGCCCTTTCGGGTTTTCAACTTGCCGGGTGTACAGATTTTTTTGTTTTATCCCTAATTTTTGCCTGAACCGCCCTTTCGGGTTTTCGGTTCACCGGGATGCCCATTTTTTCCCAAGTCGCCCTTTCGGGTTTTCAACTTGTCGGATTGTTTTATGCGTAGTATCTTTTGACTATGTCTGCATTCGCAGGGTGCAACAAGTCGTTGCCGTCCATGGTGGTAAGAATCATTGCCCCACCAGAAAAGATGCTCTTGATCACAAATGGTCCTTCGTAAGTAGGAGTCCACTTTCCCCTGGGATCACTTTGCGGTAAGATGATCCGCTTGATTACAAAATCTCCGACTTGATATACTTGACGTCTAACTTTCTTGTTGAAAGCCTTGATCATCCGTTTTTGATATGTCTGACCATGACAAACAGCAGTAAGTCGCTTCTCGTTGATCAAATTAAGTTGATCAAGCCGGGTATGAATCCAATCGTCTTCACTTAAACCAGCGTCCTTCATAATCCTTAAGGAAGGAATCTGAACTTCCATGGGTAGGACGGCCTCCATGCCATACACCAAAGAAAATGGGGTTGCCCCTGTTGAAGTACGTGTCGTGGTACGATATCCATGCAGAGCAAACGGTAACATCTCATGCCAGTCTTTGTAGGTAACTGTCATTTTTTGAATGATCTTCTTGATATTTTTGTTCGCGGCTTCAACAGCACCGTTCATCTTCGGCCGATAGGGAGATGAATTGTGATGATAAATCTTGAACTGTTTGCATAGAGCGGTGATCATAGTATTGTTCAGATTCGTACCGTTGTCTGTGATGATTCTGTCGGGGACACCATACCGGCATATGAGGTTCTTCTTGATGAAGCGGGCAACCATATTCTTTGTAACAGAGGCAAAGGAAGCTGCTTTGACCCACTTGGTAAAATAATCAATAGCGACCAAGATGAAGCGATGTCCATTGGACGCTATGGGCTTGATCTCTCCAATCATGTTAATGCCCCACATTGCAAATGGCCAAGGAGCTGTCAGAACATTGAGAGGAACAGGAGGAATATGTACCTTGTCGGTGTAGACTTGGCATTTGTGGCAAGTACGGGAATGTTGGTGACAATCAGCTTCCATGGTAGACCAGTAGTAGCCTGCCCTTAGAATCTTCTTAGCCATCGTATGTCCGCTCAAATGGGTGCCAAATGTACCACTGTGTATCTCAGTCATGATCAACTCTGCTTCAGCTTTGTCCATGCATCGGAGTAAAACACAATCATGGATGCGTTTATAAAGGATGCCATTGCTTAGGAAGAACTTGGCAGCAAATCTCCTTAAGAACTTTTTGTCATTGACGGAAGCTCCTTCAAGATATTCTCTAGTCTGGAGATACCTTTTGATTTCATGAAACCAGGGTTGTTCCACTACTTCTTCGGTATCAATCTCATGACAGTGCGTAGGTTCGTCCATTCGCTCGATGGTGATTTGGGGAGCCTCGTTATCCCAGTTGAGTTTAAACATGGAAGACATTGTAGCCAGAGCATCTGCTAGATGATTCTCTTCTCACGGGAAATGCTCGAAAGTAATCTGCTCGAAATGAGGCAACAAAGTCAGGACATGTTCTTTGTATGGGATAAGATTAGGATGTTTGGTGTCCCACTCTCCTTTGACTTGACAGATAACCAAAGCCGAGTCCCCAAATACGACCAAAGATTTGATTCCCAAGTCTATAGCAGCCTTGAGACCAAAGATGCAAGCTTCATATTCGACCATGTTGTTGGTACAACTGAAACAAAGTCGGGAAGTGAAGGGTGTATGGCAACCTTCCGGAGAGATGAGTACCGCACCGATACCGTTGCCAAGCGCATTTGAAGCACCATCAAAGTACAGGGTCCATCGGGATCCTTGTTCAGGTCTGTCATACGGTCCGTTACCTTCGATTTTGTCCAAAGTCATGATGTCCTCGTCAGGAAAGTCGAATCTCATAGATTGATAATCTTCGACGGCTTGATGAGCTAGATGGTCAGCTAGTACACTCCCTTTTATAGCTTTTTGGGTAGTATACTGGATGTCATACTCAGTCAGGATCATCTACCATCTAGTGATTCTTCCAGATAAAGCAGGCTTCTCGAAGATGTATTTGATCGGATCCATCTTGGAAATCAGCAAAGTGGTATGAGTCAACATATACTGCCTTAGCCGGCGAGCAGCCCATACCAAAACGCAGCAAGTTTTCTCGAGCAGTGAGTAGCGAGTCTCACAGACGGTAAACTTTTTGCTAAGGTAATAAATGGCATGCTCTTTTTGACCAGACTCGTCATGTTGGCCCAGCACGCACCCCATTGAGTTATCTAAAACAGTCAGATACATGATCAACGGTCTTCCTTCAACGGGTGGCATCAGGATAGGAGGTTCTAGAAAGTACTACTTGATCTTATCAAAAGAAACTTGACAATCATCGTTCCATTCAACTACCTGATCTTTCTTCAATAGTTTGAAAATTGGCTCACAGGTAGACGTCAGGTGAGAGATGAACCTGGCGATATAGTTCAGGCGTCCCAAGAATCCTCTAACCTCCTTTTCAGTACGGGGAGCAGGAATTTCTTGTATAGCCTTTACTTTAGCTGGATCAACCTCAATGCCCTTGTTGCTGACAATAAATCCCAAGAGTTTACCAGACCTAACTCCAAAAGTGCACTTGCTTGGATTCAATCGGAGTTTATACTCTTTCAACCTGGAAAATAGCTTTTGCAAATGATTAAGGTGTTCTTATTCTGTTTGTGATCGAGCTATCATGTCGTCTACGTAAACTTCTATCTCATGATGTATCATATCATGAAACAAATCTACCATGGCGCGTTGATAGGTTGCCCCTGCGTTCTTCAGTCCGAACAACATCACTTTGTAGCAGAAGGTACCCCATTGTGTAACAAAGGTTGTTTTCTCCATGTCCTCGGGGGCCATTTTGATTTGGTTATATCCTGAGAATCCGTCCATGAAAGAAAAAACCTTGTGTTGAGCTGTGTTGTCAACCAAGATGTCGATATGCGGTAGTGGAAAATCATCTTTAGGGCTAGCCCTGTTCAAATCTCGATAGTCTACACACATTCTGACTTTGTCGTCCTTCTTAGGCACGGGCACGATGTTATCAACCCATTGTGGATAGGAGGTAACAGCCAGAAAGCCAGCGTTGAATTGCTTCATTACTTCGGCCTTGATTTTCTCAGACATGTCAGGCCTCATCCAGCGGACCTTTTGCTTGATCGGTGGACAGTCTTCTCTGGTAGGGAGACGGTGAACCACGATATTTGTGTCTAACCCTGGCATGTCTTCATAAGACCAGGCAAAGATTTCAACATATTCGTTCAACAACTGCACTAAGCGCTCCTTGACACTCGGTTCCAGGTTGGCACCCACTTTTACTTCTTTCTTGTCTTCCTCTGTCCCCAAGTTGATGGTTTCTAGCAACTCCTCATGAGGCAGAATGGCCCTCTCTTCCTGTTGTAGAAGTATGGCTAACTCTCCCGGCACTTCATAATCTTCGTCAACTTCGTACTCAGCCTGATTGACCAAATCTTCAGAGTTGTCGAAGGCTAAAACTGAATAGTCACCCATGGAATCCGGAGTGGATGGGTACCTGCATTTGTGAGTGTGGGTGTGTGTAAGGGATAGCCATCCTTAAACAAACAAAAATGCAAAAGGAAAGAAAATGAACACAACAGTTTATAGATGAAAAACGTCCAATGATTCATTAAAACATGACATATGATTATGAAGAAAATCAAGCCCTTACAAATGGACCTACATGCCCCGGGCAAGGCATGAGGTGAAACTAGTGTGCGGATTGTTTTAGTTATTACAGACCATAAAAATGGGAAATTGTTCAAAGATAAAATTACTGGTTGATAAAGGTGATAGGAACAAAATCATTTTCCTCCCAATTGCTCAAACCCCCTTAGACAGTCGGAAAAATCCAATCTTCAGAGTGGCTCTCCTCAGCTTTATCTTCTACGGCATTGATTCCATGGTGAGAAATCTTGAAGGGTGGTCTTCCAATCTTAGAGCGACGCATAGCCTTTTGTTCTGCACCAGTAAACCCTAAACCAAACTTGTCCGTCTTATGGGGAAAGTCAGGCAATTGTCCCCATACTGTGTTCTTCCCCTCCTTAATCACAGCCTCCGCGTCCTTGAGAGATGCCATCCTAGCCACATGCTTGGGAATGATAGGTACCTCAACCACTGCCTTCGCAACTGCTACCTCGGGAGAAACTTCCTCAAAATGTTGAAAAGGCATTTAGATGAAATCGCTATCTAACTCCACATATCGAAAAGAATTGAGATGACTGGTCATGTACTCTTCCTCGCCGTGCACAGTTATGATTTTACCCTTAACAGGATATTTCAGCATCTGATGCAAAAAGGAGGTAACTGCCCCGGCATAATGGATCCACGGTCTTCCTAGCAAACACGAGTATGACGGACGGATGTCCATTACGTAGAAGGTGGAGTTGAACACTTCGGTGCTTACCTTGATAGGAATATCAACCTCTCCATGAACCATTCTTTTGGAACCATCGAAAGCCCTAACGACGATGTTGCTAGGTTTGAGGGTCAAACCTTCGCAATCCAAACGGTCTAAGGCCTTCTTCGGCAACACATTGAGGGAAGAACCAGTATCAACCAGGACATGGGCGAGAGTGGTTCCTCGGCATTCAACTGAAACATGTAACGCATCATTGTGTTTCCTTCCTTTGGGAGTTAAGTCAGCGTCGGAAAAGCCCAGACCATTGTCAGTAATAAGACTGGCCACACAATCCTGAAATTGGTCAGCCGAGGTCTCTTGGGGTACATGTGTCGTCTTCAAGAATTTAATCAGGGCCTTAGCATGGGCCTCTGAACAGAGCAGGAGGGCTAACATTGAAATTTTAGAAGGGGTCTGCCCCAGTTGTTCTACAACGTCGTAGTCACTTTTCTGATTATTTTTAGGATTTCATCCATTTCTTTCTGAGTGGTTTCAGGGATAACCACAGCATGAGCCTTTATCCTGACAGGCATTTCCAATATCCCCTTACCCTTGTTGGTATTATCAGCGGATGGTCTTTCTTCAGGAGTAACCACTTCTTCAATCACTGGGCCTTGCACAGAGGGTCCAACAGGTGCAGAAGCTTTTAAGGGTCCGAAAACTGCTCGAGGGGGAGCAATCTCCGGAGAGAAGATCTGGCCACTGCGGGTTATCTTGCTTGTACCCGCGATGTTCCCTATATCAGGGTCTTCTTCAGAAATCTCTTGGACTGTCTCGATTTGTTTGATGTCGTGGTAGAAGATTTCTCCCCCATAGTTCCACGGTATCATTTTGCTTGATTGGTACAGGACAGGTCCCGGCATGGTGATCTTTAAAGGTACACATTCAGAGTCGGGTGCAATCCTGACAGGCCTTTTGTAAGCCTTGGGAGGATTGTCGGAAATGGTTATGACGGCAATATCTTTGGTTGAAGTATCACAAGCATCAGGAGTAATCAGATTGAAAGTGTTAACAGGGGTTTTCTGGAAAAGTATCTCTTGAGTATCCATCAGGCGTTGGACACCCGACTTCAACATTGGACAATCATCTTGAATGTTCAAACAAAAATAACAGTCTTTACCACAACCAGGAAAGATCCCGGCTCTCAACAAATTTTCTTTAATCACAATCAAAGGAGTCAACAGATTGGCAACATCAGTAACATGGAGGTTTTCCAAAATAGCATGCACATTGTGGCCGTGCTTGGGTATCAGAGCAGATATAACATTGGGCTTCTCAAGAGCATCAAATTCAACTTCTTTGGCGTCAATTAAATCCTGAATTTTGTTCTTAAGTGCCCAGCAATTATTGGTATCGTGCCCAGCACTGTCGGAATGGTAAGCACACTTGGCGTTGGAGTGATAGTATGGAGAGGAGGTGTTAGGGTTTTTTGGCGCCTCCTTCAAACTAGTCAGATTCAACTTCAATAAATGGGGAAGGACCTGAGAGGGCGTCATGTTGATGCGGGTGAACTGCCGTTGTGGCCGTTTTACCCCTTCTGAGAGTACACAGCAAATGCTTCTTTCTTGGCTGGAAAAGGTTTTTTAACAGTTGTGGATGCAGAGGCATCCTTTTGAATCTTTCCACTTTTAATACCGGCCTCCACCCTTTCGTCGGTCAAAATCAGTTCAGTAAATCCCGTAGAAGAGCTCCCGATTAGATGGTTGAAGAAAGGGCCAGATAGGGTCCCCAAAAACATGTCAACTAATTCCCTATCTGATAACGGTGGCTGCACCCTTCCAGCCAGATCACGCCACTTCTGGGCGTACTCCTTAAACCCTTCATTTGAAACCATCCCCATACTTTGTAACTGAGTACGAGTGGGCGCCAAATCAGCATTGTACTGATACTGACGATAGAAAGCAGTTGCCAAGTCTTCCCAATTGTGGACCTCTGATCTCTCGAGCTGATAAAACCAATCTAATTGAGTGCCAGACAAGCTGTCTTGGAAAAAGTGCACCCAGAGGTCTTTATCGGATGAATGAGGTTGGATCTTTCTAACATACGACCTCAAGTGCATCTTAGGGCAAGACAGACCGTCGTACTTGGCAAATGTTGGCACCTTGAACTTGGGAGGGATTACAATCCCATCTACCAACCCCAGTTCCTCAAAATCCAATCCGGGCACCCTCTGCAACTCCATAGCTGCCAATCTGTCTTCAAGGTTCTTATATTTGTCATCCGCTGGTGGATACTGTTGTTCTGAATAGTCTTCGTCTTCTTCCTCTTCCTCTTCTTCTACCTTAGACTCAAAAGGTACAGTAACTCCTTTCCCCTTGCTAATCCCTTCGTCAGACGTTGAAGGAAACTCAAGAGTCCTTCTAGCATCGCCCTTAAACCTTCTTCCGAAAGTGGCTACCCACGGTCTCTTTTTCTTTTTCTTCTCTTTATTCTTCTCTAGAAGAACTTTGAGATCCTCTTGACCCTTTGCCAAGGTCATGAGGAGTTGCTGAAATTGTGAATTTTGTGCCTGTAGGTCCTTTACTGTTTGCTCCAAATCCATCTTGCTGAAATAAACAGCAGAAAGATAAGGAAACCTGGCTTGAAGACCTGTTTATGCATATGATGAATGGTATGTTATTCATGTAATGCATTCAAGGGTTCAAAAATTCAAATTTGTTGCAAACAAAAAGAACGCACGTCATATTAAGAAAAGATTTGTTAGTACATAAATGCCCCCATGGGCGAAATATTACAAAATTCTTAATGTAAAAAGACATTGCGCATCCTCTTTGGTGCGATGTAGGTGTTGAGAGTTTCCTTCTCGTGAAGTCGGCGGGTGAGCTCTAAAACCTTCTTCTCACTGGCATAGAAGCTGGCTTCAAAAGTATCTCGTTCTTCTTTGAGTTGGATCCAACTCTTTTGCATTTCCTCCCATGATGTTGGCATGTCAGGATGTAGGATGGTGTATGGAACCTCTCCTTCTATAACAGGCTGTTTGATCAAGGGGAGAATGTGTGGATATGGCATCATAAGATTCTGGGAGTGGGTATGTACCCACTTGAGGTAAGGCTCAAGGGGGTGGAATTCTTGTGCCCCAGTGTCTTACTATCCACGTTGTTAGGCATCCTCCAAGCTCTGATGAACCTTTGTCGAAGTCCTTGCGCATCGTTGTCGAAGTCAAAAACTAGGTCAGAAATCAGCATGTCATGAGGGCCATCCCTCCGAGCATATCCAAATTGTCTCAAAGCTAGACAAGGGTTGTAGGTAATGCCTCCCCTAATACCGAGTAGTGGGACATTAGGGAATTCCCCATAATGATCAATGATGATGACATTTTCTCTGGACCGAGAACACCAATGTACATCAGAATGTGTGAGGGTCATCAATCATTGTGACCACCTTAAACCCTGCTCATTCTTCAGAATTGATTGTGGAAGGTGAGAAATAAACCACCTTGCTAGGAGAGGAGTACAGCACATGAGAACACCTCTTTTCCTCATTGTTCGTGTGTAAAATGAGTGTAGGATGTCCCCAAGCAATGTAGGTATGGGATTCCTGGATATGAAAATCTTGACAGCATTCACATCTATAAGCTGATCAGCGTTTGGGAACAAGACCAACCTATAGATGAGGAGTGCCACAATCTCTTCAAAGGTTTGTAGATCAAGAGAATTCCAGCAGTCTTGTGCCTTCTCGAACAGAAACTTTGCCAAGAAGCCCTTGACACCACTTTTGGTTTCCCAATGCCCCTTGATGTCAGATGGTTGCAAGTGTAATGCTTGAGCAACATCTTTAGGCTTTGGTTCTTTTTTCGTACCGTTGTAGGGTAGTTGATGAAGAATAGGAATTCTCAGGAGTTGGGAAAATTCCTCCAAAGTTGGTACCAGTTGGTAATCAGGGAATGTAAAACAGTGGTGTAGGGGGTCAAAGAATTGGAAAAGTACTTTTACCATGTCTTCTTCAATACTGGTGTTGACCAAGTTGAGGAGTCTACCATGTCTTTCACTGAAGAGAGAATTCTCGGGAATCCTGGATGTAAGCTCCTTGAGTTGAGAAGGGATTCTCACAAGATTGACTTGAATTGTTTTCCTGCGAAGAGATTCCATGACCTACAAAACAAGAACAAAGATGAAGATCCAAACCCTTGAAATGGTTAGTGGATGCATATGATGCTTTATGATGTTCATGATGTATGTACAAGAACATGTACAAGCAAATCACACAAAACCCTAGTTTCAGGCTTGCATGAGGTTTCATAGGTAAATACCCTCTTGAATTTAGTTGGCTTAAAAACCTGTCCTATAAATAGTAACCGGGTTCTAAGGAGCTCAATATCATTGGATTGTTTTCTATGTTCATTGTTTTGGTTTAGCCACTTAACTAGCGACCAAAATATTCCAAGAAAACAATCCTCAATGAGTTTAGTATCGAGTATCTACCAACTTCGGACTGTACCAAAGCCGGTCATCTCACTACCCCTAATGAAAAGGCCAAGATGGTCAAGTAAGGTTCTAGTTCATTAGTGCTTAATGACATCACTCAGCGGCCCCGTATTCTCTTTGATTGACTCAAAGGCTACCGATACTCACAAATATGTCGCACTAATATAGCTATTGCTTCAACCGTGTCGGTATACCCCGCACAGTTTCCACAATGTATTGCTATCTATGAATGTTTCCCAAATCTGGGTGGAGGATTTCAAGCCCAAACAAGAGAACCAAAATGTAAAGCAATCAAAGCAAACAATAATCATGCAAAGGGTGATCTAAGCCCTAAGGTTACTCCACTTTTAAAGAATCGCCCCAGAAGAGTCGCCAGTGCTGTGATACGGTGGGAGAACTGACTTGGGATTTTGCATTTGTGTTCACAAATGTTTCGGTTTAGCAAGAGTCGCCACCGACTTTTTATTTTATCCTAAGGAAAGTTCAAAAAGCACAGGAAAGACCTTTGAGATGTTTTCTTGGGTTCGGGGAGTAGATTATAGAAAGGGAAGATATTAGCACCCTTTCTATCCATGGTTATCCATGGGCTCTTAGTTACTTACTTAGATCACTTGCTTTGCATTTCTATTGATTGAAATGGTGCTTTTCAATTGTTTGAAATGGTGCTTTGTGCGTGATTTGGGAAAATGTTTTGAAAAGAGGCCATCGTCGTGGCAACCTTTGTAATGATTCTTGTTTGAATGTATACAAAGGTGTTTTTGTCTTTTAAAAGGTTTTCAATGTTTAAAAGTAGGGTTTTGAAATTGTGTTGTGGAGTGTGTTTTGAAAAGTAGCAAGGATGTTTTTGCAAGCTTGATCAAGTAACTAAGAGCTATCTACCCTATTTTACTCAAAGATCTTTCTTATGTTTTTAACCCTCTTAACAGTGTTGTTTCACCATTGCATTTGGTGAACAACCTTGTGTTAGGATGTTTAACGGGACAAGCGCGGGTCATCGTATAGACCATGATAGCAATTGTGTCAAGTATCTTTGGCAATTTTCATGAGGGACTTGATCATTTTGTTTAGGCAACTCAGATAGTGTCATCGAGGGACTATGATCTTTTTGTTTGTTTTTGTTTTGCCAAAGTACTCAACATGCAACCATGGCCCATTTTTGAAGGCAACAAGTGGATGAAACCCTAAGGGTACAAGTGTGTATTGTGTTTGTTTTTCATGCATGTTATCTTGGATTAGGTCAAACTAATTGTTGGTTTTATTTGCATACAAACCCTAGGTCTAAGCATAGCATAATTGAAAGCTTTTAAATGTACGGGAATTTAAATGCTACACTATTACAACATGATATAGGGAGGGGGGGTACAAATTTGAATTGGGGATATTTGACAAGAAATTAAACCCTAGATTACTATTACAACCAAATTGAATGTACAAGATACAATAATTGAAATAAATACAATAAATAAATGTAAATAAAATGTATTATGCCAAAATGTTTTTTTTAGTATGTAAAAAGTATTTTTCAATGTGAAAAGTAAAATAAAAAGATCAATTTTAATTATTTTTCCTATTTAGGGTAAGAAACCCTAATTCTTAATAAATAATATTATTTATTAATTTTATACAAATATATATTAACAAAATAAAAGTATATTGTAAAAAATATTTTTTAGTGTAAAATATTAATAAGAATGAAAATGTGATATTTTTGTATTTTTTTAACCTAATTATTTAATAACAAGTATATATATATATATATATATATATATATATATATATATATATATATATATATATATATATATATATATATATATATATATATATATGTATATATATATATATATATATATATATATATATATATATATATATATATATATATATATATATATATATATTATATATATATATATATATATATATATATATATATATATATATATATATATATATATATATATATATATATATATATATATATATATATATATATATATATATATATATATATATATATATATATATATATATTAAACATATTAAATGTACAAAGATAAAAATTAATTATTTACAAAAATGGATATTTTCAAGAAAATGTTTTCAAATGTAAATAAAAATAATAAATGAAAATAAGTATTTTTTTTGTATTATTTTTTAGTTTTATTAAAAAAAAGAAAATAGTTTATTTACATATATATGCTTAGTAAAATAAAATAAATATAAAATAAATATGAAAAAAAATGGAAAATTATTTTTGGCATTTTTTATATTTATACAAAAAATGATAAAGTCGGGATAAAAAAAATAAAATATAAAAAATGATAAATATTAAACAAATGGGCCAAGGGGGGTGCAAACTGAAAATGCATGTGTGAGAAGCAAAAGCAACTCAGGCCTAGCCCACCGGACTTCTTCTTCTTCCTCTTGTTCACAAAACACACGTTTCTGTGCATCAATGGCTAATTCCTGATTCTTTGATTTTTTGACAAAACTCATAACATGAATATTGTATAGAATTAAACAATGAATTCAACCATATAAAAAACTTGGATTAACTCTCAAAGACCAGAGAGAATTTCTCTGGCCCTAATTTTTAACCTAGTTTTTTTAGAAAGTTCATGAGTGAAATTCTCTCAGCACGATTAATGTAAATGAAAACTAAGCATATGTATGGCTTCAGGGCTATGAGTACAACATATTTCATTCACAAACCTAAGCCTAACCATTCCTAGATAGGGAGATAGAAGTCCATGAAATACCTGTTTCAGTTGACTTCGAGCTGGACAATGTAGCAACCTTCAATGGTGTTTGAGCTTCTGTTGAGCTTGCCTGAGGTCCAAGGAAGCTTCTCTAATGCTTGGCTTGCTTTGAAACAACTTGAACCGTGCTGTAGAACTCAACCTGAAGAGCTTTGAAATGAAAATGGAAAAGTGTGTTAGAGGTGTTACAACTTGCAATGGGGGCCTGGGATAGTTCAGGTGAGTTGATTGGAAGGTGTTGGAACTATCTTGGGACAAAACGCACGATGGAATTTTGTTGTGGCTTGCAAAATGCAAAACCTGCCCTGTTTTGCAGAAAAACAGTGATTCTGAGTATGAGGATGTATGAGTGATGAAAGGGTCGTGTTTTAGGCTTGTTGGGATGTATGGAACCTGTTTACAAAGTTCTTGTAAGCTTGTGTTAACAGATATGAGAGCTTGCTTATGTTTTGCCACTTTTCTTCTACTTGAAGCAAGAGAATGGAAATTATGTTATAGCCCTGTACCAGCCCTCCTATCATGCTGCAACTTTTGTTCTTGGTTACTGGAATTAGTGGACTTGATCTTGCCTCAAAGATCTGGCCCCCATGCTTCAAGGATTTGGTTTTGACATAAAGTGAAATTAGGCAAAAATGGCAATTTGCCTTTTTCTACTTAAGGCTTAATCTTGTGTATAATGTCCAAGTGAACAAAACAAAGGCTTAGACTGATGGATTGGAATTAAATTATGGAGTTCAAATTGGTTTTGAGACCTGTAATGTTGAACCAAGCTAGCTAGATCAAAATTGCAAATTGTTATGAACATGTATTGGCCATGGACAAAAGTGAGTTTTTGCCAACTTCAAGCATTCGATTCTCTCTAACCACAAGGTTGTTTGAGGAGTTCCTCGACAATTTGGAAAGCTTGGAACATGTGCTACAATACATATTTGTAATGCAACTTGAAACTCCAAGTGGAACTATATGAAAAATGGCCAAGAAGATGGGTCAAAATCCTGCCTAGATTAGGGCAAATTTTCTCTAAGTTAAAAGTTTTAGGTACCCTTGTTCCAAAAATCATAACTTGAGATACAAGCTTCCTTTGAGAAAACTTTGTGAATCAAAGTTGTAAACTTTGTGATGGAATACAACTTTCATGTTGCAAGTTTTGTTTGAATCCATTTGTATCTTTGTGAAAAAGTGGGACAAAGTTAGGAAAAAAATAAGAAAATTTCATAACTTAGAAAATTTCTAAGTTATGAAATTTTTCCATTTTAAACCCTAATTTGCATTTTTGGGTTTCTTGATTAACAAGTTTCATAATTTGACATGTCTTGATGAAAAATGACCCTTGGAACTTGATTTTGACCAAAAAGTCAAAGTTTGACTTTTCAGTATACAGTCAAATTTTGATCAGTTGACTGAAAATTCAACTGTCAATCCTATGCATTTGAGATCTTTTGAACTTGTTGAATGGGTCAAGACAATATCATTGAGTCCTTGAGTCCATATGTGAGCTTGGTTTGCCATTGGTTAGGTCAAACAGTCAAAAATTGCCTTTGTGCAGTCAAAACCCTAAAAATGACCATTTTGCCCTTTTGATGATCTGATCAAATTTCTTGTGGAATTGTGATCCAAACTTGATCAAATGGTTCATATGAGTTCATAATGTTGATGTGGGTCAAATTTTATGAGGATTGACTGTCAATTGGCCACAGTTGACTTTTTCCCCAATACAATTGATTTCTAGGTCAACTGTCCAATTGACTGGGCAAAAATTTGAATCAAGGCTTGAAACTTGATATGGGCAAACTTGTGAACCCAACATGAGGCATGAAAGTCAATTTGGGTATTGTAGGTCAAAATATCCCTGTGCAAACTCAAACCCTAGTTTGGGTCAATAGTGCAAGGAGGGGTCTTGAGCAGAGCAAACCCTAACTTGATCCTAAATTCTAAGAGTCTTGTAATGAGAAATGTTAGTGAAATGAGAGGGCAAATTTTGGGGTACAACAATGGGGGAGAATATTTTCCCACTGATATCCTTATATAGTTATATCTACATGTGACTAATTAGGTATGTCATGGACGGGGGATTTAAATCTAGGTGGGCGACTATCCACTCATATTCTAACGACCACGTCGCTTTGGGCACCCCAGCCCGCTTTGGACCCTAGCTCACTTTCTGCCCCTAACTGGGATTCACCAAAAGCATACTTTATCATGGGTCATTCCTTACTCATGCCCAAATAAATAACTATTATCCATGGTTCTTCAATCACATGGGCTTAAAAAAGACAAAGCGATATAATTTTTCCACCTTGAGATTCTGAGAATTCCTTCAGACAATTCCCTCAAACGAAGCATGAGGCGAGTCCCTCACGCAAATCATAAAGTGAGTCCCTCTAGCAAAGTATGGGCAAAGTGCCTCAAGAAAAGCCTGGGGAAAGTTCCTTAACTAAAGCATGAGGAAAGTCCCTCAAGCGAAACATGGGACGAGTCCCTCAAGCAAATCATGGTGCGAGTCTTTTAAGTGAATAATGGGGTGAGTCCCTCAAGCAATGCATGAGGAGAGTTCACCAAATGAAAAAATGAGAAACCATTTTTAATAAGAAATGTAAACGAAATTGTAGCATAAGTTTAATGAACGAGCCTGAAGGTAGCTATTGGTGAAGAGGAATCCGAAGGTTGCAGTATGTGTGGTGAGTGACATGGATGTTAGGGTTATGTTTTGAGAAAGAAGAGTGAAATATGTTAGGGTTTTCTTTTGAGAGAAATAATTGTTATGTACTAAGCGAGAGATATTTTCGCTTATATATATATTAAAAAATATCACTTTTTATCACGGTTAACACGAAGAACTATGATGAAATGATTGGATTTTACACCATAGTTGACTAAAATAACCGTGGTGATATACAAGGACATTAGCTTTTTTTGACCATAAAATGAGATTTTAAAGGAGCTGGGATTCGAACCATGTAACTCCTAACACATTTTACTATGGATTTTAACATTCACCATAGTGAAATATATTTAAGTAAAATTAAAAAAAATGCCCAAAAACGAGATTCCACCACGGTTAACAAAAAGTTGTTGTAATATTGTTTCACGAAATGTATTCTTTGTAGTATTGTATTATAGTCAACGATGTAATATTGATACGATTTAATACATATTAATTTTATGGTTTGCTTTTTATTTACATTGCATTTGCTTGTTTACAAAGTTTCTGGGTTTTTTTCTGGTTCAGGTAAGTTTTCTAATATATGAGAATTAACCTCACGTATTTGAAAAAAAAAACTCATACAAATTTTCAGGGATGCATCTCCGAAGTTACCCTTTTTGTAATAAAATTATTGATGTATCTGAAAATTTACCTGATACATGATAAGGTTTTTGAGATCCAAAATGACCAAATACTTGTATAAATAGGGCGTGTCTCAACCCTTATTTTTTACACAACATACTAAAATCAGAGAATGCATTCATATCTCTACCTTGTATTTGTGCATTTCAATAGTGGGATGTTGTAACACCCTCTAAAACCCTGCAAATAATACAACATAAATAAGAGTAATACAATTCATGCATATCAAACAAGGGTGTCACACATAATTCAAAACCACATACACCTATCATACTCAATAATACTTAATTATAATTCATCCTTTCCATAAACTGCCACATATGCATATCACATCAGAATCATTTTTATGTAAACAAATACAATACTTGAGTTCTCATAATAATCCATTCATTGAATAAATATAGGAATTAAAAGCCAATTCCATACAAAATTCTAATAAGGATAACAAAACAAAAGAGTATACAAAGTATCTCTCAAACATGAATTCGAAAATGTTCCTCAGTGTTACATAACATCAGAGCATGACACAAAATTCAAAATGCGAAAAGAAAAGAAAGGTAGCTCCTCCAGCTACTCTCCTGCTTATAGCGACTCTAATCTTGAGTACGTGAGCGATATCGTTATAAAACATCATTCCAACAGAAGGGTGAGAATTCACATAATTATCGAAATCGCATAATAATATATAATGTATAACATATATGCATAAATATAATCCACTCACACTACAGATGTTTTCCATACATAACATCACCCAACTTATTCATACTATTCACAAGTATACAATCACAATCCACAATTTCACAAATACATCATTTTTACATAATGCACGTAATTTCAATTGTAACATCAACATAATGTGACTCAATATAAGACTCAAATGCAATACTCATGCATGTGGTATCAAACATTGGTATTTTTATTCGACTTTTACTTTAAACAGGGTCCGTTCCCTAGACCAATAACATATAAAAGCACATTCCCTAAGCTTTCAAACCTCGCTATAGGTTTAAGACAAGTCACTAGCTCCCATGAAACTAACAAGCATTGCCTCTTGACAACAATGATGCATGTGCAATTTCAACAATCATATGCAATTAAGACCATCCCTCAATCTTAACATACATGCATATATTCCACAATTCATCATAATTGAATTATAACACAATTGCACATACATACACACATTCATGAATTATTCACAAACAACTCACTTTCATAGTATCATTATTTTGAACCATCATAATAACACATAACAAGCAATGCACCACAATATTATTACGATCTAACCCCAAATCACAAACATACATAAACATATAAACAAAGTTTCATGTTTTTATCAAATAAGCATTCAAAATCCATTCAATACTTATTCTTACAAATTCTAAAATTGATTGTAAATTATTATAAAACATTAGAATACATAATTCCATATAAAAAAAGAAAATATAAAATCATAACTTCAAGTTCACGCTAAACGAGCTCACTGGCGCTAAGCGACCTACCACGCCCTACCAACCCAAGACTTTTGTGCTAAGCGCGCAAATAGGCGCTACAACTTCTGAACGACCATGCTAAGTGTGCTTAACGATGCTAAGTGTTGGGGTTGGTTGAAAATATATATGTTGAAGAAGTCCCACAATACTTATTTTTATGAAGGAAGAGGGAGTCCAAGGCTATATATAGGATTCAAGTTTTTCTTTACAAGATGTACCAATCAAAAATACTTTAAGTTTGTATTTGATTTTATAACTTTTCTCTTATACTCTTGTATTATAGTGTTGTGAGATGTAATTAAATATTTACTTTGGAGAGTGTGAGTGTATTGGGAGCCGTGGAGTGGTTAAGAGTAAATTATGTGTTGAAACAATTTTCACATAGTATTATTCTTTGATTGTCATTTGACAACGACTGTGGTTTTTTCTCTAATTTTGGAGTTTACACGTTATATCCTTATGTTATTATTTTGTTCCTCTTTTTTCTCTATGGTTTATTTTTTTTCCCAACACTAAGTGCCCTATGTAATTTGCAGAAAAATTCATGCGACGACAGCATAATACCCATGCGATATGTGACCCCAAAAACACATTTTAACACCCAAATTCCTGCAAATTAAGGTGCTATAACATATACCTAACATGTAATTTCTAACCAAAACATCACAATACAATTCAACATCAAATACAAGGATTTCTTATCAAAATCTAACAATTACAAAATATAGAATTGAAAGATTACATCCTAAGCATAAATCTACCAATTACACACCACTATACAATTCCCATAACATGCAAATACCCACCTGTTGTACCCCAAAATTTGCCCTCTTATTTTATCAATATTTCCCCTCACCAGACTCTTTGGACTCAAGACCAAATTAGGGTTTTGCTCTGCTCAAGACACCTCCTTGCACTGATGACCTAAATTAGGGTTTGAGTTTGCACAGGGATTTTTGGACTTCCAATGCTCAAAGTGACTTTCATATTTCATATTGGATCTACAAGATTGCCTCTACCAAGTTTCAAGCCTTGAATCAAATTTTTGACCAGTCAATTGGACAGTTGACCTAGAAATCAACTATATTGGGGAAAAAGTCAATTATGGTCAATTTACAGTCAAACCTCATAAATTTTTATCCACATCAACATTATAAGCTCATATGAACCATTTGATCAAGTTTGGACCACAACTCCTCAAGAAATTTGATCAAATCATCAAAAGGGCAAAATGGTCATTTTTAGGGTTTTGACTGTATAAGGGCAATTTCTGATTTTTCACCTAGCCAATGGCAAATTGGGTTCAAGCATGGACTCAAGGACTCAATGGCATCATCTTTACCAATTCACAAAATTCAAAAGATCTCAATTGCATTGGATTGACAGATGAATTTTCCAGTCAAGTCAAACTTTGACTTTTTGGTCAAAATCAAGTGCCAAGGGTCATTTTTCATCAAGATGTGTCAAAACATGAAACTTGTTCATCAAGAAACCTAATTTTTCAAATTAGGGTTTAAAATTGAAAATTTTCATAACTTAGAATTTTTCTAAGTTATGAAATTTTCTTATTTTTTTCCAACTTTGCCCAACATTTTCACCATGATGAAATTAGATTCAAACAAAACTTCCAACATGAACGTTGTAGTCCTCCAAAAAATATACAACTTTGATTCACAAAGTTTTCTCAAAAGAATCTTGGATCACAAGTTATGATTTTTGGAACAAGGGTCCATGAAACTTTTAACTTAGTGAAATTTTGCCCTAGTTTAGGTAGGATTTTGACCTATCTTCATGGCAATTTTTCACCTAGTTCCACTTGGAATCTCAAAATGCATTTCAAAGATGGATTGTAGAGCATGTTACAAGCTTTCTAAAATGTCCAAAACTCTCCAAAATAATTTGTGGTTAGGGAGAATTGAAGGCTTGAAGTTGGCAAAAACTCACTTTTGATCCATGGCATGTTCATATTGATACAAGTCTCAAACTCTAATCAGCCTTGTTGGTACTAGATTACAGGTCCCAAAACCCTTCCATACTAAATAATTAAATGAAAATCCATTGGTATAAGGCTTTGTTTTGGTCATTAGAGGATTATACAATAGATTAATCTAAAAATGGTAAAAGGTAACATTGCCATTTTTGTCCAAATCTTGCTTTATGTCAAATAGAATCCTTGAGCCTTGAATAAGATCTTATGCAGCAAATCAAATCCAAAAACTTGGGGCCAAGCTTGCACAATGTATGCAGGGTTAGAGCTAGCCTGTACTGGCCTGCTCTTTGTCACTTCTCATTTTGCTTCATAACCAAGAAACTTGTCAAATATACTACATCTTACACATCTGATAGAACCAACTCTTGCAAGCTTTTGAGACAAGTTTCACACATTATATTGAACCTAAAACACGAGCCTTTGAGTCCTTAAGCCTTCCATTGCACAAAATAACCTTCCATTGGCAAAACAGGGCACTCCCTGCAGTTTGACTTCCATAGCAAAAACCCCTCGTGCGTTTTTCCTCAAACTGGTTCAAACACCTTCCATATAACCTATCCAAGCTATCCCAACCCTTAAAAACTGACTGTAACTCCATTTGCAAGGTTTACCATTTTTTATTTCAGCTTGTGTAGGTTGAGTTCAACAGGCTTGTTCAAGCACATTCAAGGAAAACTATGCATTGGGGAAGGTTAGAGGAAGTTCAAGCAAGCTCCCAAACATCTCAGGCCTCACTGAAAAGCTCCACATTGCCATACACGAAGTCAACTGAAACAGGTTTTTGTCAACTTCCTATCTCTCTATTTAAGAATCATTAGGCTTAGGTTTGTGAATAAAAAATATAGTATTCATAGCCATGAAGCTGTACATATGCTCAGTTTTCATTTAAGTTAAGTGTGTTAAGAGAATTTGATCCATGAACTTCCTGAAAAAATTAGGTTAGGATTTAGGGCCAGAGAAATTATCTCTGGTCTTTGAGAGTTAGAATGAGTTCTTTACATGGTTGGATTCGTCTTGAAAAATGCTATAACTTTGATGTTATGGGTTTTTGCATTAGAGCACGTATGCAGGTTGTTCATGTTTGAAGTCAGGCGCGCGTTTTTTCTTGACAAAGGTTGAAGACGAAGCCAGTGGGCTGGGCTTGGTCCTGGCATTGTTTTTGACACCCCCCCCCCCCTTTTACTGATTGCACCCCCCTGGCCCATTTCTTTATGTTTTTATATTTTTGTATTTATTTTTCATGTCTGGTTTTATTTTATTATTTTCCAAACATAAAAAATACCAAAAATATTTTTATAAATTTTCACATTTATTTTTGTATTTTATTTTTATTTTTCTAACATAAAAATAATTTAGTGACTATATACTTTTATTTTATTTGATGAAAACTTAAAAATAATACATAAAAATATTATACTTTTATTACTTATACTTAAATAATATTTTTTCTAATATACTTTTTATTTTTGTATATACATTATTTTATTTTATTGTAAATAAATAATATAATTAATATTTTCCTAAAAAACAAAATTAGGGTTTTCTACCCTTTCCAAAAAATATTATTTTATTTTCTTTTTTTTAGTACATTAAATATCTTATATTTTCACATGCATATAAAAATAAATAAATAAACATTTTTCTTGCATATGTAGATTATTTTTGCATATTTATATTTAATTTGTTTATTTAAATATTATTCATTTATTATTTGATACAAAGGAATTCAATTTGGATGTAATAGTAAATATTAGGGTTTCATTTTCTTGCAAAATAATCCCCATTCAAAATAGTATCCCCCCTTCCCATATCAAATGTTGTAATAGTGTAGATTTATTTCGCGCACTTTATGCTTACAAATATGCCATGATTAGAGACTAGGGTTTGTATGCAAAAAAATCCAAAATCAAACAAAATAGCTTGACTAATACAAAGACAAAAAGCATGCAAATTGACAACACAATACACACATGCACCCCTAGGGTTTCGTTCACTTGTTTCCTTTTAAAAGGGCCATGTTATGCATGTTGAGTACTTTGGCAAAACAAAAGATCATAGTCCCTCGATGACGCTATCTTGGTTGCCTATACAAAATGATCTAGTCCCTCAAAAATTTGCTAAAGATACTTGGCACAATTGCTATCATGGTCCATACGATGACCCGCGCCTGTCCCGTTTAACATCCAAATACAAGGTTGTTTACCAAATGCAATGGTAAAACAACACTGTCAAAAGGGTTAAAAACATATAGGAAAGATCTTTGAGTAAAATAGGGTAGACAACTCTTAGTTACTTGATCAAAAAACTTGCAAAAACATCCTTGCTATTTTCAAACACACCTCACAACACAATTTCAAAACATTTCCCAAAAACAAACTTTCAAACAATCAAACATTGAAACATCTTTTCAAAAGACAATACACCTTTGTATACATTCAAACAAGAATCATTACAAAGATTGCCACAACGATGGCCTCTTTTCAAAACATTTTCAAAACCACACACAAAGCACAATTTCAAACAATTGAAAAGCAAAAGCAAGTGATCTAAACAAGTAACTAAGAGCCCATGGATAACCATGGATGAAAAGAGTGCTAACACCTTCCCTTTTCATAATCTACCCCCTGAACCCAAGAAAACATCTCAAAGGTCTTTCTTGTGCTTTTTGACCTTTCCTTTGGATAAAATAAAAAGTCGATGGCGACTCTTGCTAAACTGAAACATTTGCGAACACAAACACAAAACCTCAAGTCAGTTCTCCCATCGTATCACAGAACTGGCGACTCTGCTGGGGATTTATCTAAAAGTGGGGTTACCTTAGGGTTTAGATCACCTTTACATGCTTACCTTGTTTGCTTTGATTGCTTTACACTTGGTTCTATTGTTTGGGTTTGAAATCCTCTACCCGGATTTGGTAAACATTCATAGGTAAATAGCAATACATTTTGGAAACTGTGTGGGGTATACCGACATGGTTGAAGAAATAACTATATTAGTGCGACATATTTGTGGGTACCGGTAGCCTTTGAGTCAATCAAAGAGAATACGGGGCCGCTGAGTGATGTCATGAAGCACTAATGAACTCTTAGAACCTTTACTTGACCACCTTGGCCTTTTTAGGGGTAGTGAGATGACCGGCTTTGGTGCAGTCCAAAGTTGGTAGATACTCAATACTACACTCATTGAGGGTTATTTTCTTGGAATATTTCGGTCTCCAGTTAAGTGGCTAAACTGAAACAATGAACACAGAAAATAATCCAGTGATATTGAGCTCCTTAGAACCCGGTTACTATTTATAGGACAGGTTGAGCCAACTAAACTTCAAGAGGGTACTTACTTATGAAACCCCATGCAAGCCTGAAACTAGGATCTTGTGTGATTTGCTTGTACATATACTTGTGCATACATCATGAACATCATAAAGCATCATATGCATCCACTAACCATTTCAAGGGTTTGGATCTTCATCTTTGTTCCTGTTTTGTAGGTCATGGAATCACTCCGCAGAAAAACTATTCAGGTCAACCTTGTGAGAATCCCTCCTCTACTCAAGGAGCTTACTTCCAGGATTCCAGAGAATTCTCCCTTCAGTGAAAGACATGGTAGACTTCTCAACTTGGTCAACTCCAACATTGAAGAAGACATGATGAAAGTTATCTTCCAGTTCTTTGACCCCCTACACCATTGCTTTACATTTCCTGATTACCAACTAGTGCCTACTTTGGAGGAATTTTCTCAACTCCTGAGGATTCCTATTCTCCATCAACTAACCTACAACGGTACGGAAAGAGAACCAAAGCCTGAAGATGTTGCTCAAGCCCTACACTTGCAACCATATGATATCAAAGGTCATTGGGAAACCAGAAGTGGTGTCAAGGGTTTCTTGGAAAAGTTTCTGTTTGAGAAGGCATGAGACTGCTGGAATTCTCTAGATCTGCAAGCTTTTGAAGAGATTGTAGCACTTCTCATCTATGGGTTGGTCTTATTCCCAAACCCTGATCACTTATAGATGTGAATGCTGTCAAGATTTTCATATCTCGGAATCCTGTGCCTACATTGCTTGGGGACATCTTACACTCATTTTACACACGAACAATGAGGAAAAAAGGTGTTCTCATGTGTTGTACTCCCCTTCTAGCAAGGTGGTTTATTTCTCACCTTCCCCAATCAGTCTTGAAGAATGAGTAAGGCTTGAAGTGGTCACAATGATTGATGACTCTTACACATTCTGATGTTCATTGGTGTTCTCGGTCCAGAGAAAATGTCATCATCATTGATCGTTGTGGGGAATTCCCTAATGTCCCATTACTTGGCATTAGGGGAGGCATTACCTACAACCCCTGTTTGGCTCTGAGACAATTTGGGTATGCCCGAAGGGATGGCCCTCATGATATGCTGATTCTAGACGTGGTTTTTGACTTCGACAATGATGCTCAAGGACTTTGACAAAGGTTTATCCGAGCTTGGAGGATGCCCAACAAATTGGATAGTAAGACATTGGGACACAAGAATTCCATCCCCCTTGAGCCTTACCTCAAGTGGGTACGAACCCGCACCCAGAGTCTTATGATGCCTTACCCTTACATTCTGCCTATGATCAAAGAGCCTGTTATGGAAGGAGAGGTTCCATACACCCTCCTACATCCTGACATGCCAACACCATTGGAGGATTTGCAAAAGAGTTAGATACAGCTCAAGGAAGAACGGAATACTTTTGAAGCCAGCTTCTAGGCCAGTGAATTGAAGGTTTTGGAACTTACCTGTCAACTCCACAAAGAGTAGACTCTCAACACTTACATCGCACCAAAGAGGATGCGCAACGTCTTTTTACATTAAGAATTTTGTAATATTTTGCCCATGGGGCATTTATGTACTAACAAATTTCTTCTTATTAATATGACGTGTGTTCTTTTTGTTTGCAACAACTTTGAATTTCTAAATCCTTGAATGCATTACATGAATAACAAATCATTCATCATATGCATAAACAAGTCTTCACACCAGGTTTCCTTATCTTTCTGCTGTTTATTTCAGCAAGATGGATATAGAGCAGACGGTCAAAGATCTGCAAGCACAGAATTCGCAGTTCCAACAACTCCTCATGACCTTGGCAAAGGGTCAAGAGGACCTTAAAGCACTGTTAGAGAAGGAAAAAGAAAAGAAGAAAAAGAAAAGAGCGGGTGTAGCTACTTTGGGGAGAAGGTTTGAGAATCAGGCTAGAAGGGTCCTAGATTTCCCCTCGACGTATGATGAAGGGGTTGGCAAAGGAAAAGGAGCTGCATTACCTTCCGAATCTGAGGCTGAAGAAGAAGAGGAGGAAGAGGATGAAGATTACTCTGAGCAGCAGTACCCTCCTGCGGACGATAAGTATAAGAATTTGGAAGATCGACTGGCAGCCATGGAGGTACAAAGAGTACCTGGGTTGGATTTCGAAGAACTAGGGTTGGTTGCTGGGATCGTCATCCCCCATAAATTCAAAGTGCCTACATTTGCTAAATATGATGGTTTGTCTTGCCCGAAGATGCATCTGCGGTCTTACGTCAGAAAGATCCAACCTCACTCTTCTGATAAGGATCTGTGGGTCCACTTTTTATAAGATAGTTTGTCGGGTACACAATTGGACTGGTTCTATCATCTTGAGAGGACTGACGTACATAATTGGGAGGATCTGGCTACTGCCTTCTACCGATAATATCAGTATAACACAGACTTAGCACCTACTCGTACTCAACTGCAGAGTATGGGTATGGTCTCTAATGAAGGCTTTAAGGAGTATGCCAGAAGTGGCGGGACTTGGCTGGTAGGGTGCAGCCACCATTGTTGTAAAGAGAACTGGTTGATATGTTTTTAGGGACGCTGTCTGGTCCATTCTTTAATCACCTAATAGGGAGTTCATCGACAGGGTTCACTGAATTAATTTTGAATGTTGAACAAGTTAAAGCTGGCATCAAGAGTGGTAAGATCCAAAAAGATACATCTGCTTCTTCCGCTGTCAAAAAACCTTTTCCATCCAAGAAGGAGGTGTCAGCTGTTTACTCTCAGAAAAGTAGAGGAAGAGTAGAGTGTCGGTCAACGGTGGGGGTTGTAATGATCCAAAAGACAGCAGCTGATCAACCTAGGAATGATCAACCAAGAACCAACCAACAAAGAGGGGGATGGCCTACTAGGCAGTTCACCAAAATAAACATGACGCCTGCCCAGGTTCTCCCCATCTCTTGAAGCTGAACCTTACAACCTTGAGAGATCCGCCACAAAATCCGAATACAACTTCTCCTTTTTACCATGCCAATGCTAAATATGCTTACCATTCTGACGACATAGGGCACGACACCAATAACTGTTAGGCCCTCAAAAACAAGATCCAAGATTTAATAGATGCCAAGGAGGTAGAATTCGACGCGCCCGAAAAGCCGAACGTGATTTCTGCCCCAATGCCAAAGCATGGTCACAGTACCCATGCTATCGAAGAGGATATGTATGTCGCTGTTGTTGATGACTTAATGACTCCATTGCTAATGATCAAGATGAATCTGTTGAGAGTCGGGATTTTCCCAGGCTGTGAAAAAGATTGTTACCTTTGTTCGACCTTGCAATCCTACTGTCCACTATTGAAGTCGGGCATCCAACGCCTGATGGATACTCAAGAAACCCTCTTCAAGAAAACTCTTGTTACTCCTGTTACTCCTGTTACTCATGTTACTCCAATCCATGATGTTGCTATAATTACCATTTCCGACAATCTTTCCAAGGTCTCCAAAAGACCTGTTAAGATTACACCCGATCCAAAGTTTGTACTGCTGAAGATTACTATGTCGGGGCCTGTCCCATACAAGTCCAATAAGACAACCGTGGAATTATGGAGGATAGATCTTCTATCATGGTGTGAAGCAGATCGAATCAATCGAAGAGAATTCCGATGAAGAAACTCCTGACATAGGAAATATTGCGGGGACAAGTAAGATCACTCGTAGCGGAAGAATCTTCTCTCCGAAGATTGCTCCTCCAAGGGAAATCTTTGGACCCTCAAGTGCTCCTGTCAAGATATATGTGCGAAGTCCAGTTATTGAAGAAATTGTTACTCCCAAAGTTATACCCTATGCTGCTACTGTTGATAAAGGTAAGGGGATCCAAGAAGCGCCTGTCAGGACGAGGGCTCAGACTTTGGTTATCACCGAGACAACCCAAAAGGAAATGGAGGAGATTTTAAAGATAATTAAGAAAAGCGACTATGATGTCGTAGAGCAACTGGGGCAAACCCCTTCAAAAATCTCTATGTTGGCTCTATTGCTCTGCTCCGAGGCTCATGCCAAAGCCTTGATCAAATTCTTGAAGACGGCGCACGTGCCTCAAGAAACTTCTGCGAATCAGTTTCAAGAGTGTGTAGCCAGCCTTACAATCGACAATGGTCTTGGCTTTTCTTATGTCGATCTAACATCTAAGGGAAGAAAGCATAATGATACGCTGCATGTCTCGGTGGAGTGCAGAGGAACTACACTTGCTCATGTTCTGGTTGATACCGGGTCATCTTTAAATGTCCTACCGAAGAAAGCATTGGACAGATTGGACTGTGAGGGTTTGACCCTAAAGCCCAGTAATATCATTGTTAGAGCCTTCTACGGTTCTAAGAGGATGGTCCACTGAGAGGTAGACATCCCAATTAAGGTGGGAACATAAATTTTCAACTCTACATTTTATGTGATGGACATCCGTCCTTCATATTCATGCTTGTTGGGAAGGCCATGGATCCACAACGTTGGGGCAGTCACTTCTTCTCTACACCAAATGCTAAAATATCCAGTCCAGGGTAAAATCATAACAGTTCATGGTGAGGAGGAGTATATGATAAGCCACCTTAACTCTTTCCGCTACATGGAGTTAGATGGTGAATTCATAGAAACACCTTTCCAACACTTTGAAGAGGTTTCTCCTGAAGTTGCGACAGCTAAGACAATGACTGCTATGCCCATTGTGATACGGTGGGAGAACTGACTTGATTTTCGCACTTGTTTTCGCACTTGTTCGGTTTAGCAAGAGTCGCCACCGACTTTTTATTTTATCCTAAGGAAAGGTTAAAAAGCACGGGAAAAACCTTTTGAGATGTTTCGTGGGTCCGGGGGGTAGATTATGAAAAGGGAAGGTATTAGCACCCTTTTCATCCATGGTTATCCATGGGCTCTTAGTTACTTGGTTTTAGATCACTTGCCTTGATTTTTGATTGCTTGAAATGGTGTGTGTGTGTGTGTGTTTTGAAAATGTTTTGAAATAGACGCCTTTGTTTCGGCAACCATTGTAATGACTCGTGTTTGAGTATATACAGTGGTGTGTATCTTATCGAAAAGATGTTTCAAATGTTTTTGAAAGTTTGTTTTGAAAGTGTTTGTGGAGTGTGGTTTGAAAAGTAGGCGAGTGTTTTTGCAAGTTGATCAAGTAACTAAGAGTCGTCTACCCCTATTGTACTCAAAGGTTGTTCTTGTGTTTTAACCCTTTTTTAACAATTTTGTTCCACCATTGTATTTGGTGGATAATCTTGCGTTTAGGATGTTTAACGGGACAGGCGCGGGTCATCGTATGGACCATGAATGCAATGATGCCAAGTGTCTTTGGCAATTTTGCTTGAAGGGACTATGATCATTTTGATAGGCAACTTTCGAAAGCGTCATCGAGGGACTTATGATCATTTGAATTGTTTTGCCAAAGAAACTCGACGTGCAAGCATGGCCCATTTTGGAAGGCAACATGTGGGATTACCCTAGGGGTGCAAGTGTGATTGTGTATTTATTTCATGTATTTGTCTTGTATTAGGTTATCTAGCGTTTGATTTTATGTACATGCAAACCCTAAGTCTAACCATGGTATATTTGAAAGCGGTAAATTGCGGGAATTTAAAGTCTACGCTATTACAAATAAGTATCCGGGAGTGGGGGTACAAATTTACAAATGGGGATGAGACTTTAAGGAGAGTAGTGTCCAATAATTACAACCAAATCGAATTGCGCAAATGTAAAATATAATGTATAGAAATGTATAAGAATAGCAAATGTATATGCATCAATGTATTCGTGTATTGTGTATGTGTATGTGTATGTGTATATGTAATTTATTTACAAGTTGAGAAGTGTTTAATCTTAATGAGAAAATTAAGTATTTGATTTAATTTTGTATTCTTGTATTTTACTTATGTATTGTTATCATGTTTTATATTTTTGCTAATATGTACAAATAAGAAAATTTAATTAAAAGAAAAGAAAATGTTTTAAGGTCTATTCTTTTAGGTATTAAGAATAATGTATTTTAATTAATTATGTACAAAAGTTTAACTAAAAAATGAAAATGTTTTAAGTTTAAAGAAAAATATGATTTATATTTTAGTTAATGTATTATATACAAAATTATAATTATGTTATATATAAAAAGGTATTGTTAATTATAAATTAATGTAAAGAAAACAAAATTAATGTATTAAGTAAGTTATAAACAAAAAATGAAAAGGTAAATAAGAAAAAAAAAGTTAAAAGAAGGAAATGAATGGGCTAAAGAGGTTTAGGGCCCAAACAAAGCAAATAGAGCAAATAAAAGGGAGGTGAGGCGCCAGGAGGGGGGTGCACCAACGTTAATGGGCTTAGGTGTTCCAAATGGGCGAGGCCCATGCGTTTTGACACAAATTTCGTTTAGGGTTGCAAGGTTCTGTTCATTTGGGAATCAGATTAGGGTTTGTCAACAACACAGAGGCGCCGTTCGTCCTCTTTGCTTCCTTTTCATCTTCTCATGCCCAACTTCTGAATAATCGTCCGTCCAAGGCCACCGAGCGCCGCCGTTCGTCCTCTTCCCTCCATTGGTCACTCAGCGACGTTCATACACAGGTAATGGCTTTTGTTCGTTTTTTGACAGTCTTTTAGGTTTTCAAATTTTTATGTGTACTTTCATGTTCTGATTTCATGTGTTGATATTGGTTTGTTATTGAGGTTGTGGAAAGGAAAGAAAAGAAGAGAAATGCTACCTTGACCCTTGGGGACGGAGGAGAAGGAGGCGGATTTGGGAGGCGCTCAGGATGGCTGGACGGAGGCTTGATGATGCGCGAGCTTTGGAAGTTTCCCTGGTTTGTGTCTTTACCTTCTTTAGGGTTTGATGATGATACTTGAAAACCTAGCTTCTTTATCTTCTTCTCTTTCTGTTGCTTCAGTTGCCTCGTATGCTTGACCCTTGAATGATTGCTATACTGAATTGCCTTGTATGTTTGCAAACTTGTATGCTTCTTTTTCCTCTTCCACTATGAACTTGCTGAGATGCTTAGAATGTTTGTATTATTTGATGATGATTTTGAGTATTTACCTCTGATATGCTATTGTTGAAACGTTGGTTTTGACTAGCTTTCCCTCTCTTCTCTCTGCCTCGTTTTTGTTGCCTTCTGAATTGTTGAGTTGCCTGTTACTTCGTATGTTTGCTTGTTGAGTAAAGATCTGTTATTATTAGCCCAATGATGAGAATGCTCTGAGGGCTTGTGTTGCCTTGAATGCTTAGGCTCCAATTTGTGGCTATGGCTTTTGGTGAGCTTACAGGTTTGAGTTTATTTGGAGCCTTGGGCTTTGAAAAGCTTAGGGGCTTGTGGTTTTGATGCTTACTGATGGTTAAGGCTGTGCAGTTTGGAAGACTTGGACAAGTGGTTTGGTATGACTTGCTTTGACAGGGGAAGGCTTTTTTGGCTTAGACAGGCACGAGGCTTTTAGGCTTCTGGTTTAAGGCTATGGCTTTGAATGCAGGTAAGGCTTTGGTTTGATGAAGGCTAAGGCTTCTGGTTTTTTAGGCTTCTGTTTGTGTTTGGATGGTAAGGCTTGACAGGTTGGGTGTTTAAGGCTTATACTTGACAGGTTGGGTGTTTTGTTTGTTTCAGGCCATTTGAGGTTTTGAGGCAGCTTGACAGTTTACAGGTTTTTTGGTTTATGCTGTTTGGCTTTTGGTGTTTTAGTTGAGGTTACAGGTTTGGAGGCCTTAGGCGTGTATGTTTGAATGCTCAAGGTTTGATGGACCTTTTTTATCTCCTCAGGGTCTCTGCCCTCTTGTCTTTTAAGGGCAGGAGGCGCTATATTTTCTTGGTCAAATTTGTGGACAGGTTTGCAAGGCTTGAGGCTTTCACTCTTTGTGATCACTTCTGCTGCATATGTTCTGTCTCCTTTTGAATAGCTCTGATACATGCTCTTTTTAGCCTTTAGCCTGCTGTACTGTAATCTGCTTTCCTCTCTCTTTCTCTCTCCGGATTAAAGAAAGCATTTTTATTGCTTTAATTTCGTCTTTTCTGAAAAAACAAATGGCCTAGGAAGATGATGCATTCTGAATATTGCTTGCACTTCTCCCTTTTCCACTGCATATTTCCATGTTTCTTGCATACTTTATGTACTTTCTCTTGACAACTTTTGGAGTTGTTGATACTTTGATATCCTTGGACAACTTTTGGCTTAGTTTGAGAATGTAGTTCAGTTTGCCTTTACTTGTACATGCTGTTTGGAAACTTGGTTGACAATTCTTTTGATTTATGCAGTATGCTTAAAAATTTGAATTTGTGCAAAATCATAACTTTGTACATTTCATGTTTCATTGCAAGCATTTCATCCCTCTTTGTGAACCGGGAGAAATCTCGTGATTTGCAGAGAGGGAAAAACTGATTCCGGCCATTTGTTTTTAATGATGAATCTTTTTTACTGTCTATCTTTAATTATTTTATCTGCTTTGACTTTTCTTTTGTTTCTTGTTTTGCAGATGAAAAATAAATGAGCAACAAGGGAGCATTGGATAGAAGATGAAGACTTAGAAATTTTAGAACATAGTTTTATTTAAATTTAAATTACTGTAACATTGTTATTGTAAATACTTTGTAAACAATAACAATTATACAAATAATTTAAAGATAAGTAAAAAAGTCCTTTTATTGACATTCATTTTTAATTCTTCTTCAGATATTTATCTAATTGTTTATAATTCTTAAATTATAATAAAATGGAAATAAATTCCAATTATTCTAACTTAAAATAAATAATCAATTGATAAACACTGTGGTCTTATCATCAATCAATAACAAACCCGGCGCTCCAATTATCCAAAGCAATGCACAGTTAATCAAACCAAACGACAGTTAATCAAACAAAACGTCCACATGCCTTCTTTCACTGATTAAATCCAAACAACTGCAAATTAACAACCAGCAGCCTCAGTTCTTATTTCAGAGTAATTTGAAAAGCATTGATAGAACTAACTCTTCTTGAGAAATATGCGCACAAAACCCTGATTTTTGACTTAGCACTGGAGAAACGCCTGCTTGATCAAACTTTGAGCCAATTCAACCAATCCTAAGCAATCTGTTTGAACTGTCTTAAAATCAATGAAAACCCTAAATTTTGTTTGACTGATGAGAAAAGTCTGTTTGACCGATTCTTGATCCAGTCTGAAAAATCAGGAAAAGCCCGAAACTGCGATTTCTTGTGGAGAAAGAGGAGGGCAAATTTTGGGGTACAACAGTTGCCCCTGTTCAATCTTCTTGAACCTGAAGAGGTAGATTGGCAAGTTTGCCTTTCGTGACTCGAAGGTAAAAGGAGATTGGACACTAGAGTGCCCAAAAAATTTGCACTCGGTGATGTGATGGTAGAGGGAATGGGCTTGAAGATGCCATTTGGTGATGGGCTTAAAGATGCCATCTGGAGTGTGACAAAATCTTGTCGGGGGATGGGCTTAACGATGCCATCTGGAAATGTTGAATTGTATGTCATTGGTGAGTGGACGAGTATCAGAAAGGTAACCATGTTTTGGAACATCTTTGAACTGTGGGTCTGAACAAGCAATATATTGACATCCATGTTTGGAGAATCCGTAAACTGTTTTCAGAAGTCTTGAAGTTGAATAAGCAATAGAGCAGCATCCGTCGATGGGGAAGCGTCTGTAAGCTGTTTTCAAAAGTTGAGAAGAATCTGAACAAGCGATAAGTTAACATCCGTTACTGGAGAACCCGTAAACTGTTTTCAGAAGTCTTGAATTTGAAGCTTACTAATTCTTATCCTGAAAAAGGGTAAGATATTAGCTGAAACACGAAGTCATGCTGCATGAAATGTATGATGCAATATATGTTATATCAATGTTTATGAGATGAATGTAATGAATGTGCATGTAAGCTGATGAGCTGTCCTGCTGAGGATAGATGAATCCTGAACGGCTGAAGATAAAAGAATCTTGACTGCTGCCGGGGAAAATAATTCCTTGACTGCTGCTGGGTAGGGCAAGAATCTTTTGATCGTTAAAGATGAGAAGTCCTGGGACCACTGTTGGGGGATCAGGAGTTTGGATTGTATGTCAATCTACTGGGGATTCCTATCTTGAGGAGATCTTCACTGGAGAATATTCGAATATTCTGTGAGGAACTGAGAATGGGTCTTCATTCTGCTAATGCTTAACTGTTATCTGGTCGATCTCCAGGCTTTCACAGAAGCTTGTACTGTCATCTGGTCATAATCCAGGCTTCACAATAGCTTGATAAGCTGTTATCCGGTCAAATCCGGGCTTCACGGCCTGTGTTAAAGATATACCACTATCTGGTCGACTCCAGGCTTCGTCGTATTCTTGACTGTTGTCTGGTCGTAATCCAGGCTTCACAGAAATTTGTATTGTCAACTAGTCGTAATCCAGGCTTCACAATAGCTTGCTAAGCTGCTATCCGGTCAAATCCGGGCTTCACGGCTTGTGTTAAAGATATACTACTATCTGGTCGACTCCAGGCTTCGTCGTATTCTTGACTGTTGTCTGGTCGTAATCCAGGCTTCACAGAAATTTGTATTGTCAACTGGTCATAATCCAGGCTTCACAATAGCTTGCTAAGCTGCTATCCGGTCAAATCCGGGCTTCACGGCTTGTGTTAAAGATATACCACTATCTGGTCGACTCCAGGCTTCGTCGTATTCTTGACTGTTGTCCGGTCGTAATCCAGGCTTCACAGAAATTTGTATTGTAAATTGGTTGTAATCCAGGCTTCACAATAGCTTGCTAGGGATTAAACTATTATCCGATCGAATCTGGACTTCATAGCTTGCCCTGAGGGGACATCCTTATCTGGTCGTAATCCAGGTTTGATGGTTGTATGGTATTGTTATCCGGTCGTACCCCGGGTTTCACAATATGCTGTAGGGATTAAGATACTATCCGTTCAAATCCGGGCTTTGTAACTCGAATCTTGTGAGAATTTGATCTTCGACGACTGTAGCTTCCAACAGATGATGAAGGAGTTTTTGAACAACCGATCAATCTGAAATGTAATTTGTTCTGGAGAATAAATCCTGGACAAATGTTGGGGAAATAAACCCATAACCAAAGTTGGGGATAGAAGAACTCTAGGGTTACCGAGGATGAGAAATCCTTGTTGTCTGCTAACTACTTGGGGAACAAGATCTTCACTGGTTGAGGGATCTTAGGACCACTGCCGGGGCTCAGAGCTCCTTGATGACTTGCGGGGTGAGAGAATTCTAATGATCTCTGCTGGGGAGTTCAGAACCTGGTAGACTTATGCTGGAGAGGTATGATTGGGAATCTTCAGTCTGGTGGGAAATATCTCCGTGGGGAGAATGTTTACTGGTCTGGTTCCAATAGGGATTGATAGTTGGAAGTCTTAGCTCCGCCGGGGATAGGATTTTCAGCTTTTAGGGCTCCACTGGGGGTGCCGAAACTTATCTCTGGGGGGACTAAGTTCTGGAAGGCTCTCTGGATGGGGAGATCAGCTTTGAGAAAGCTCTTGTTCTGTTGAGGATCCTGGAGTTTAACTCTGTTTGGGGAATCCTTCTGAAAGGGCGTCGAGATATCTATCTGTACCTTCAACCCATCAGTAATCATCTTTTCTTGATTTGTGAGGAAATGACTATGTTCAAATGCATATGCCTACTTAACAAAACATTGGACGTTTCTCAAATAAACATAAGTGTGAAAGGAAGACAAAGCAAATTTGTGTATTTGGAAAAGTATTTGTATTAACTTTCTATGAGCATCTTTGTACAAAGGAGACAGGCATCCTTGTGAGAGGATGTCGTCGTAAAAATTGAAAATTTTATACAAAAGAAAGATGGTTATGTGAAATAACTCCATGGGATTCCATTCTGCTATGGCCTTCACAACTCTGAATATCTGTTCGTTCAATGCTTCGTCTGCCGGTGACAGAATTGACCAGAAGCTTGGAGTTTGTTGATGAAGAGATTGTCCTTAAAGTGATCTGACGAGACATAGTCATACGCTTTAATTCCCTAACTTTTTCCTGAATCGCCCTTTCGGGTTTTCGATCCACCGGGAAACCCCTTTTTGCCCAAGCCGCCCTTTCGGGTTTTCGACTTGCCGGGTGTACAGATTTTTTTGTTTTATCCCTAATTTTTGCCTAAACCGCCCTTTCGGGTTTTCGGTTCACTGGGATGCCCATTCTTGCCCAAGTCGCCCTTTCGGGTTTTCGACTTGTCGGGTCGTTTTATGCGTAGTATCTTTTGACTATGTCTGTGTTCGCGGGGTGCGGCAAATCATCGCCGTCCATGGTGGTCAGAATCATTGCACCACCAGAAAATATGCTCTTGATCATAAATGGTCCTTCGTAAGTAGGAGTCCATTTGCCCCTGGAGTCACTTTGTGGTAAGATAACCCGCTTGATCACGAGATCTCCGACTTGATATACTTGACGTCTGACTTTCTTGTTGAAAGCCTTGATCATCCGTTTTTGGTACGTCTGGGCATGGCAAACAACAGTGAGTCGTTTCTCGTCGATTAAATTGAGTTGGTCAAGTCGGGTCCGAATCCAATCATCTTCATTCAAACCTGCATCTTTCATAATCCTTAAGGAAGGAATCTGAACTTCCATGGGCAGGACAGCTTCCATGCCGTACACCAAAGAAAATGGGGTTGCCCCGGTTGAAGTACGTGCTGTGGTACGGTATCCGTGCAGAGCAAACGGTAGCATCTCATGCCAGTCCTTGTAAGTGACTGTCATTTTCTGAATGATCTTCTTAATGTTTTTGTTCGCAGCTTCAACAGCATCGTTCATCTTCGGCCGATAGGGAGATGAATTGTGATGATAAATCTTGAACTGTTCGCATAGAGCGGTGATCATAGCATTATTCAGATTGGTTCCGTTGTCTATGATGATCCTGTCGGGGACACTGTACCGGCATATGAGGTTTTGCTTGATGAAGCGGGCAACCACATTTTTTGTAACAGAGGCGAAGGAAGCTGGTTCGACCCATTTGGTGAAATAGTCAATGGCGACCAGGATGAAGCGATGTCCATTGGATGCAGTGGGCTTGATCTCTCCAATCATGTCAATGCCCCACATTGCGAATGGCCACGGAGCCGTCAGCACGTTGAGAGGAACCAGAGGAATGTGCACCTTATCGGCGTATATTTGGCATTTATGGCAGGTACGGGAGTGTTGATGGCAATCAGTTTCCATGGTAGACCAGTAATAGCCTGCCCTTAGAATCTTCTTAGCCATCGTGTGTCCGCTCAAGTGGGTGCCGAACGTACCGCTGTGTATCTCAGTCATGATCCATTATGCCTCAACTTTGTCCACACATTGGAGTAAAACACAATCATGGCTGCGTTTATAGAGAATGCCATTGCTCAGGAAGAACTTGGCAGCAAACTTCCTTAGGAACTTCTTGTCATTTACTGAAGCTCCTTCGGGATATTCTCTAGTCTGGAGATACCTTTTGATTTCATGAAACCAGGGTTGTTCCACTACTTCTTCGGTATTGATCTCGTGACAATGCGCATGTTCATCCATTCGCTCGATGGTTATTTGGGGAGCCTCGTTATCCCAATTGAGTTTAAACATGGAAGACATTGTAGCCAGAGCATCTGCTAGCTGATTCTCTTCTCGCGGGAAATGCTCGAAGGTGATTTGCTCGAAATGAGGCAACAATGTCAAGACATGTTCTTTGTATGGGATAAGATTGGGATGTTTGGTATCCCACTCTCCGTTGATTTGACTGATAACCAAAGTCGAGTCCCCAAATACGATCAAAGATTTGATCCCCAAGTCTATGGCAGCCTTGAGACCAAAAATGTAAGCTTCATATTCAGCCATGTTGTTGGTACAACTGAAGCAGAGTCGGGCCGTAAAAGGTGTGTGGCAACCTTCCGGGGAAATGAGTATCGCACCGATACCGTTTCCAAGTGCATTTGAAGCACCATCAAAGTACAGGGTCCATCGGGATCCCTTTTCAGGTCAGTCATACGTTCCGTTACCTTCAATGTTGTCCAAATTCATGATGTCCTCGTCTGGGAAGTCAAATCTCATGGATTGATAATCTTCGATAGCTTGATGAGCTAGATGGTCAGCTAGTACACTCCCTTTTATAGCTTTTTGGGTGGTGTACTGGATGTCGTACTCAGTTAGAATCATTTTCCATCTAGCTATTCTTCCAGATAAAGCAGGCTTTTCGAAGATATACTTGATAGGATTCATTTTAGAAATCAACAGAGTGGTATGAGTCAACATATACTGTCTTAGTCGGTGAGCAGCCCATACCAAAGCGCAACAAGTTTTCTCGAGCAGTGAGTAGCGAGTCTCACAGTCGGTAAACTTTTTTCTAAGGTAATAAATAGCATGCTCTTTTCGAACAGACTCGTCATGCTGGCCCAAAACACACCCCATTGAGTTATCCAAGACGGTCAGATACATGATCAATGGTCTTCCTTCGACGGGTGGCATTATAATAGGAGGTTCTAGCAAATACTCCTTGATCTTATCAAAAGCAGCTTGGCAATCGTCGTTCCATTCGACTACCTGATCTTTCTTTAATAGTTTGAAAATTGGCTCACAGGTAGAAGTCAGATGAGAGATGAATCTGGAAATATAGTTCAAGCGCCCCAAGAATCCTCTAACCTCCTTTTCAGTACGGGGAGCAGGCATCTCTTGTATTGCTTTCACTTTTGCTGGATCGACTTCAATGCCTTTGTTGTTGACAATAAACCCTAGAAGTTTACCAGACCTAACTCCAAAAGTGCATTTACTTGGATTCAGCCTGAGTTTGTATTCTTTCAACCTGGCAAACAGCGTTTCTAGATGTTCAAGGTGCTCCTCCTCTGTTTGTGATCGAGCTATCATGTCGTCTACGTAAACTTCGATCTCATGATGTATCATATCATGAAATAAAGCTACCATGGCGCGTTGATAAGTTGCCCCTGCGTTCTTCAATCCGAACGGCATCACCTTGTAGCAGAAGGTACCCCATTGTGTAACAAAGGTTGTTTTCTCCATGTCCTCGGGGGCCATTTTAATTTGGTTGTAGCACGAGAAGCCATCCATGAAGGAAAACACTTTGTGCTGAGCTGTGTTGTCAATTAAAATGTCGATATGGGGTAGCGGAAAATCATCTTTAGGGCTAGCCCTATTCAAATCCCGGTAGTCCACACACATTATGACCTTGCCGTCTTTTTTAGGTACTGGCACGATGTTAGTAACCCATTGTGGATAGGATGTAACAGCCAGAAAGCCAGCGTTGAATTGCTTCATCACTTCTGCTTTAATCTTCTCAGACATGTTGGGCCTTATTCGATGGACCTTTTGTTTGATCGATGGACAATCTTCTCTTGTAGGGAGACGGTGAACCATGATGTCTGTGTCTAAACCCGGCATGTCTTCATAAGACCAGGCGAAGATTTCAACGTACTCATTTAACAGTTGTATCAAGCGTTCCTTGACACTTGGCTCCAGATTGGCACCCACTTGCACTTCCTTCCGGTCTTCCTCTGTTCCTAAGTTGACAGTTTCCAACAACTCTTCGTGAGGCAAGATGGCCCTTTCTTCTTGTTGTAGAAGTCTGGCTAGCTCTCCCGATACTTCACAATCTTCGTCATCTTCATACTCAGCCTGATTGACCAGATCTTCAGAGTTATTGAAGGACATAGCAGAATAGTCACCCATAGAATCCAGAGTGGATGGGTACCTGCATTTGTGAGTGTGGGTGTGTGTAAGGGATAGCCATCCTTAAACAAACAAAATCCAAAAAGGAAAGAAAATTAACACAGCAGTTTATCAATGAAAAACGTCCAATGAATCATTAAACATGGCATATGGATATGAAGATAATCAAAACCCTTACAAATGGACCTACATGCCCCGGGCAAGGCATGAGGTGAAAAAGTAGTGTACGGATTGTTCAAAAGTAAATATTACAAACCAACAAGAAATGTTTGACAGATAATTACTGATTAATAAAAGTAATGGGGACAAAGTCCTTTGCCTCCCAGTTGCGTAGTCCTCCCTCAATGGTTGGGTAGATCCAATCTCCAATGTTGGCCTCTTCGTCTTCACCTTCCAGAGCATTGATTCCATAAGGAGAGATCTTGATGGGTGTTCTTTCAACTTTTGAATGGCGCATAGCTTTCTGTCCCGCAGCAGTGAAACCTAATCCAAACTTGTCTGTTTTGTGAGTAATATCAGGCAACTGACCCCATGTTGAGCTCTTTCCTTCCTTCAATGCAGCTTTCGCGTCTTTTAGAGATGCCATCCTGGCCATCTGCTTTGGTACCTCAGCTACCACTTTTGCTACTGCCACTTCAGGAGAGACTTCCTCGAAGTGCTGGAATGGTGTTTCAATGAATTCTCCTTCCACCTCTACATACCTAAAGGAGTTCAAGTGGCTGATCATATATTCCTCTTCACCATGCACGGTTATGATCTTTCCTTTGACAGGGTACTTCAACATTTGATGTAAGGAGGAGGTAACTGCCCCAGCGTTATGTATCCACGGCCTTCCCAGTAAGCAAGAGTATGACGGACGGATGTCCATCACATAGAAAGTTGAGGGGAATACTTCTGTGCCAACCTTAATGGGAATGTCTACCTCTCTGTGTACCATTCTCTTTGACCCGTCAAATGCCCTTACAATGATATTACTTGGCCTTAACTCCAAGCCTTCACAATCTAAACGGTCGAGAGCCTTCTTGGGCAGCACGTTCAGAGAAGAACCAGTGTCGACCAGAACATGGGCCAGAGTAGTTCCTTGGCATTCTACTGACATATGCAACGCGTCGTTGTGTTTTCTTCCTTTTGAGGTCAGGTCTGCATCAGAGAAACCTAAACCGTTGTCTGCTGTAAGACTGGCTACACAGTCTTGGAATTGGTCGGCAGAGGTTTCCTGGGGGATATGGGCTGTCTTCAGGAATTTGATCAATGCTTTGGCGTGCGCCTCAGAACAAAGCAGTAATGCTAACATGGAGATCTTCGAGGGGGTTTGCCCCAGTTGCTCTACCACGTCATAATCACTCTTTTTAATTATCTTCAGGATCTCCTCCATCTCTTTCTTAGAGGTCTCCGGGATGGCCAAAGGTTGAGCCCTCGTCCGGACGAGCTCATCTTGGGTTCCTTTACCTTTATCAGCAGAAGTAGGAGGGACAACAACAGGAATAAAAGTTTCTTCAATCAACGGAGTTTCGGCGGAAAGTCTTATTGGTGCAGGATTAACTCTGGCAGCAACTTAGGGTCCAAAGGTTGCCTTTGGGGGGGCAATCTCTGGAGAAAATATTCTCCCACTTCGGGTGATCTTGCTTGTACCAGCAATGTTTCCAATGTTGGCCTCTTCTTCATCAGAGCTTTCTTCGGTTACTTCGACTTGTTTAACACCATGGTAGTAGATGTCTCCACCGTAATTCCATGGTATTGACTTGTCAGAACTGTAGGGGACCGGCCCAGGCATAGTTATTTTCAAAGGAACAATCTTTGTAGCTGATGTAATCTTAACAAGCTTTCTGACGGCCTTGGAAAGATTGTCGTGAATGGTGATAATCGAGACATCTTCAGTAGGGGTTGGAATAGCAGGAATCTTCTCAAACAGAATTTGTTGACTGTCCATCAGGCCTTGGATGCCTTTCTTCAGTGATGGGCAGTCAAACGGCAGAGAGTAATAACAGTAGCAGTCTTCTTTGCATCCCGGGAAAATCCCGGCTCTTAGCAGATGTAACTTGATGGTTAACAACGGAGTCCTCAGGTCACTGACATCAGAAACATACAAATCTTCCTCAATAGCATGGACATTTCGACCGTGCTTCGGCATCGGAGCAGATATCACGTTTGGCTTCTCTAGAGCATCGAACTCCACCTCTTTTGCATCTATCAAGTCTTGGATTTTATTTTTTAGTGCCCAACAATCATTTGTGTCATGTCCGACGCTATCGGAATGGTAGGCGCATTTAGCATTGGGATTATAGTGTGGTGAAGCAGTATTCACAGTCTTCGGTGCTTCCCTAATCTTGGTGAGATTCAAATTCAACAAATGTGGAAGAACCTGCGCAGGTGTCATATTGATGCGGGTGAACTTCCATGGTGGCCGTTCTCCCCATTGCTGTTTAGGTTTGGACTGGTTATTGCGAGGTTGATCGTTTGATGGATTTTGGATCATCACGGCCCCCACAGTCGACCGACGCTCATTTCTTCCTGCTCCTCTCTGAGAATACACAACATCCGTTTCCTTCTTCACCGTAAATGATTTCTTAACAGTTGTAGATGCAGAGGCATCCTTCTGAATATTCCCATTCTTAATACCGGCTTCTACCCGCTCGCCAGTCAGAATTAATTCGGTAAACCCTGCGGAAGAGCTACCGATCAGATGATTAAAGAATGGACCAGACAGGGTCCCCAGAAACATATTAACAAGCTCTCTATATAAAAGAGGTGGCTGCACTCTCCCGGCCAGATCGCGCCACTTCTGGGCATATTCCTTAAATCCTTCACCCGAGGCCATCCCCATACTCTGTAGCTGAGTACGGGTTGGTGCCAGGTCAGAGTTATACTGATATTGGCGATAAAAAGCAGCTGCAAGATCCTCCCAACTATGTACCTCTGATCTCTCAAGATTGTAGAACCAATCCAGCTGTGTGCCAGACAGGCTATCCTGAAAGAAATGTACCCAAAGGTTTCTGTCAGATGTGTGAGGTTGGATTCTTCGGACATATGACCTTAGATGCATCTTCGGGCAAGATAGCCCATCATATCTTGCGAAAACTGGCACTTTAAACTTCGGGGGGGATCACAATTCCGGCAATTAATCCCAAATCTTTGAAATCTAAGCCTGGAACTCTCTGCAGCTCCATAGCTGCCAACCTGTCCTCCAAACTCTTGTACTTGTCATCGGTCGGCGGGTATTGTTGTTCTGAGTAGTCTTCGTCTTCTTCAGCCTCTTCTTCTTCAACTTCGGATTCGGACGGTACCGCGGCCCCTTTTCCTTTACTGGTTCCTTCTTCAGATGTAGGGGGAAATTCAAGAACCCTTCTGGCTTCACCCTCAAACCTTCTTCCCAGGGTAGCCACCCCGACTCTCTTCTTCTTCTTTTTCACTTGCTCTTTGTTCCCCAGCAGGGCTTTTAGATCTTCCTGACCCTTTGCCAAGGTCATCAGAAGATGTTGAAATTGTGAGTTCTGAGACTGTAGATCCTTGACCGTCTGTTCGAGATCCATCTTACTGAAATAAACAGCAGAAAGATAAGGAAACCTGGTGTGGAGACCTGCTTATGCACGTGATGAATGATATTGTGATACGGTGGGAGAACTGACTATGGTTTTGCGTTTGTTTTCGCAAATGTTTCGGTTGAGCAAGAGTCGCCACCGACTTTTTATTTTATCCTAAGGAAAGGTTTAAAAAGCACAGCAAAAACCTTTGAGATATTTTCTTGGGTTCGGGGAGTAGATTATAGAAAGGGAAGGTATTAGCACCCTTTCTATCCATGGTTATCCATGGGCTCTTAGGTACTTGCTTAGATCAACTTGCCTTGGTTTTCAATTGTTTGAAATGGTGCTTTGTGTGTGGTTTTGAAAATGTTTTGAAAAAGATGCCTTGTCTAGGCTACCCTTGTAACAATTCTTTACTCGAATGTTTTACAAAAGGTGTTTATCTTTTTTGAAAAGATGTTTCAAGGTTTTTTGAAAGTTTGTTTTGAAAGTGTTTGTGATGTGTGTTTTAAAAATGGGCAAGTGTTTTGTTTTGCAAGTTGACAAGTACTTAAGAGCTATCTACCCTAAAGTTCTCAAAGATTTTTGCTACATTTTAACCCTTTTAACAATTTTGTTCCACCATTGCATTTGGTGGACAATCTTGTGTTAGGATGTGTACGGGACGGGCGCGGGTCATTGTTTAGACCATGATTGCAATGGTGCCAAGTGTCTTTGGCAACTTTTCCTTTAAGGGACTTGATCATTTTTAGGCAACTTTCGAAAGCGTCATCGAGGGACTATGATCAATTGAATTGTTTTTGTTTTGCCAAAGACACCTAACATGCAACATGGCCCATTTATTGAAGGCAACAAGTGGAATACCCTAGGGGTGCAAGTGTGATTAGTGTTGTCCATTTTCATGCTTTGATTATCTTGAAATTAGGTCAAACTATTTTGTTGTTTTTATTCGCATACAAACCCTAATTCTATCATGGTATATTTAAAAAGAAATAAAGTGCGAAATTTAAAGTTCCTAAGCTATTACAACATAATATGGGAAAGGGGGTACAAATGTTCAAATGGGGGGTATTTGACAAGGAATTTAAACCTAGCTATTACATCAATATTGAATTATTTACAAGATATTTAATTGCACAAATTAAATAGAAATAAAATAAATATGTAAAATGCAAAAAAGGGTTTTTATATGCATGGAAAAAGGTGTTTTTTATGTCAAATAAACAAAATTAAAAAAGTATTATTTTTGGAGCTTTTGTATGTTTAGGGCAAAACCCTAATTTTATTAAATAAAATGTAATTATTTAATATATACACATTTATTTATTATATACAAAAATAAAATGAAATGAAGTATATTTATATAAAAAAAAAGTATTTTTAATGTCAAATATTACCAAAAATAAAAATGTATATATTTTTACATTATTTGCTAAATATTCTAATAAACATATATATATTTGTATTAATTTCTAAATATGTATTATATATATAAAAATAATAATATTTAATATTTATAAAAGAAAAGTATATATTATATAAAATATTTTCAGAAGATAAAATAAAATAAAAATCAAAAAATGAATGTGTTTACATTATTTTTTCTAGTTATTTTAAATAATAATATTATGTATTTATTTGTGTACAAACTAACTAAAAACTAATAAATATCAAAATAAAATGCAAAAAATGTGGAAAAAATGATTTTTATATTTTTTCATGCTTAAATAAAAATATAGAAATAAAATCAAAAGGAAAAAATGGGAAATGATAAGTAAAAATCAAAATGGGTCAGGGAGGTTCAAAAGCAAAAGCAATGTGTGAATAGGAACAATAGAACAGGCCCAGCCCAATAGGTCCTTCTTCAACCTCTGGCCAGAATTGTGACAAAAAACGTGCGCTTGTACCATGATTCAAACATCCTGATTCCTGGCTTTTTAATGAAAACTCACAACATCAAAAATGTTCAGCATCAAATAACGAATCCATACATACCAAAAACTTGATCTAACTCTAAAAAATGAGAGAGAATGTCATCATTCCCAAATCTTAACCTAACTTTTTATCCATATTCAGACCGTAAATTCTCACAGCATATGCAAAATAAATGAAAAGTAAAGGTATGTTGTTTACCTTGGGTTTTGGTAAACAACCGCTGATCCTCCAAATGGTTACTTATTTGGTTACTCGCAGGATCGATCAGATTGATCCTATGGACATAGGTTGATTTTGAAGTTGGATTAAGTTGGATAAGGCTTTAAATAAAAGGTTTCAAGTAAATTGCATAAAGGAAAGGCTTGGTAAAATAAACAAGGCTTTAAAGTAAAGGTTCGACAGGAAATGTAAAGAGAAAGCAAGTAAAATTCTGGGAAAGTAAATGACTTTAATTGATAAAATTGGTGTTTCACACATACATTTCTCAACAATTCTTTCTCACACGCTGGGTACTTGAATCTAAATGAGTGACTTTGTATGGAATAGTGAACACACGCGAGAAACTACACGTCTACTCCTATTTATACTAAAACATCCCAAGTAACCGTCGGGCAGTTACACTGCTTCGAGATCAATCCACTTGGCACGTTCTCCATGCTCGACGCTCCAGATCCTTGCACGTTTGCACGTAATAACTGCTGGAAACCATTTTCCCTCCAAAGCTTTGAATTTCAAAACTGCTCCACTCTGGACCATCGAACACTTTCATCAAGAGACGTCTTTGACGAGAAACTCCTTCGACGTCGAAGGCAATCAGCCTTCTCCCTTGGAAGAAATCTTCTAAGTATTTTGCCATCTTTCGACGGGCACTTCGACAGGCTTAGCCAGTCGAAAGCATCTTTCAGCTTTAATGGCTGATATCAATCAAAACAAAGGTGTCGAATTTAGGAGCCAACAAATTGCCCCCCAAGAATGCCTTATTTCGACTCTGAAAGAAAAAGACATTCTTTGAAACGCCATTCGACACCTGTCTTTCCACGCTTAGTCACAAGTTAACTTGTGCACTTTTTGTTGCTTTTTACCAACTATTGGCAATCCCAAGAAACCATCATTGATTTGATCCTAGGACGTCACTTTCAGTACGGCGTGCAGTACCAAACGTCACTTCAGAATTTGTCATTATGACAAATCCCAAAAACGAGGACGCACGCTGCGTCCCTCTGTTTCTGCAGAAACGGCCAAAACAACAGGGGGCTGCCACGCGTCCCACTAACTCCTGCAGCATTAAATGACATTTAATGTCCTCGTTATTGGGGATTTTTCCCACTACTATAAATAGCAGTGAATATCCCATTGTGGGACTTTTTACACCAACTAGCCTTCAAACTTCCTTGTTTTCGTACAAGCTTGCTCTCTTTGCAGAAAACTCTTCCTCTTTCACTTCATCTCCAAACTCAACAATGGCCTCTGCTTCTACTGCTCCCAGTGCTAACGCACCAACTGAACATGTTAAACCCAAAGTCTTCGTAACTGCTCCGGTAGTAAACTCTACAGGCAAACGAAGGGTTCCTGAACCTTCTGACATCTTCGTTCGCGATGCTTACTCGCGCCACTTGATGATCCCGGTTGGATACTCCAACCAGATCTTCGCAATGTCTGGCCCCATGAATCCAAGCATCTCTGAAGCTCTGAAGATCAAGAGCTATTTCCCAATCGTCGAGACACTCAAGCCAGTAGCCTGCGCCAAGAAAGACGCAGAAGACAACGAAGACCCTACTCGTGAAAAAATCGACCTCCGCTTCTTCAACAGAGGGGTTAGAGTCTTCAGGTCTTGCCCTAATCTGACCTCCGATTATGTTGCTTGGCTAACCAAGTTGGAGAAGCACCAGACCTCGATCTGGAAGGATATGGGAATCTTCGACCTAGTGATGCTGTCGAAGACAGGCTTAAACTACTCTCCAGAGATGCTTATAGCTTCGCTGTTGTTCTGGGACTACTCCCATTTTACTTTTCATCTTCCATGTGGGATGCTAACCCCCACACTCTTCGATGTAGCAGCTATTACTGGCCTTCGACCAACCGGAGATTACTTCGACCCGGAGGAGATGTCGGAGGACCAAATTGGCTTCTCTGAGACCAAGCCCACATACACCACTTTCATCAACCATTTTCATGACAGGTCGACGGATACAGTGTCGGATGTCGAACACATAGCGTTTCTAGCCTTATGGCTAACTCGCTTTGTGTTTTGCTCGAAGTCTCTGCAGGTGACCAAAAAGATGGTCACTCTTGCTACCCAACTGCATCACCGCCAAAACATCTGTTTGGCAGAACTGATCCTGGCTAGTCTTTATGACTCGATCAGCAATGGGGCCACTCTTCTGAAACATATCGAGGACAGGGCCAGTTTGCTACTCGCTGGGCCTTTCTGGCTACTTCAACTGTGGCTCAATGCCACTTTCGAATCTTTCTTACCCAAGAGGATTCAGATAAATGAACAAGCTCCAGCGATAGCGAATAGACGCATCGAAGGAATCAGGCTGGCTCTGCTGACACCTGTGGAAGATGGCTTGGAGTTTCAACAAACCTTCACTAACTTCGTTCTAATGTTTGCTCGAAGGAAGGAATTTGTTTCAACTATGGCTCCATTCGCTCAACGGAAGGTGGGGCCAGCATGGTTCACAAGGCCACATCCAAAGGAGTCGAGTGGTCCCAATGTCGATGAGCATTCAGTACTTTGGGAGGCGTTCCTTACACCAAGGATCATGCCTCTTCGATTTAAGAGTTCTAAGACTCATTTGAGTCTGCTTGCCTACCAACCAAATCTGGTATCTCGCCAGTTTGGTATTATCCAAACCCTGCCTTCTCCGATTTTCCAAAGGGAGAAGTCAATGTTGTACTTCTGCAACGATTATACAGAAGAAGCTGCCATCAAGCATATCGGAAGATATGCTGGTCGAACCATCCTCTCGCTGTTTAACTACCAGCTTAATTTCCTTTGCTCACCATCCTTCGAGGAGTGGTGGAGAAGCTATTATGCTGAGTACTTCTTCGACGAGAAGGACTTCATGGCTGAGTTGCAGAAGTCTTTTATCCTTGTGTTGGACAAAGTAAAGAAATGTAAGTTTATGCTCTCACATTACTTTTTATCTTTTTCTTCGACTGTTAGCCTGTTAACTTTTCCTTTGCTTTCAGTTGTTCGAAAGCCTGTAGCCAAGAAGGCTACAGAAGGTCAACAGGGAGGAGTCCCTTCAACAAAACCTCCACCGCCGGCGAAGACTGTAGCGCCGGCGAAGACCGCAGGCAACCAACAGGGGGAAGGCTCTTAGAAGAGGCCTCCTATATCGGTAACCAGACTTTCTTCAAATTTCTTCTGGTTTTCGATTTTTTATTTTCGATGCAATTATTCAATCGAATTCCTATTGGTTTTCTAGGCACCTTCGCCCAAGAAACGATCAACTCTGGTGGTCGAATCTGGGAGTGATGAGGAAAGTGATTCCCCTCCTGCCCCCTTGAAAAGGCGAAAGTTCACGAAGGATGCTTCTGTTCCTGCTCCTGCTCCTGAAGGTCGAACCGTCAGAATAAAGGTTGCTGTGAGAAAGCCTAGGCCACCTGCAGTGATCATCGAGGAGCCCACTGAGGAGGAACTGAACGCTCTTCTTACCAAGCATGTCGAAAGTGACAATTCCAGCCCTGGGGCTGGGGCTAATCCACAGGTAATCCCTTAGACATTTTTTTATAACTTAGGCATAGATACCCATATTCGATTGTGTCTCTTTCGACATCTGAAAGTTTGTCTTCTTTCCTTTTTCAGGACACCACTGAGAGTTCTCCGCCAAGGACCTCAGAAACGCTGGAATCTGCTGATCTTAGCAGGCCTCAGGAAAAGGACTTGGGCAATGACGAAGCCCATACTGAGAATGAGGCCAATGTTGAAACAGTGGAGAAAACAACAGAGGAACCCATGGTGGAGGAACCACAGCCAGTGGAGGAACAACAGCCAGAAACGGTTCAGGTGGTGGATTTGTCAGAAGAGGATCATGAAGAAGAAAGGGACCAAGGCAATGATGTCGAAGAAAATCAAAACAATGCCAACAAAGAGAACCAAGGTGGTACTAGCGAAGGACACCAGGGTGACGCTAGCGAAGAACCACAAAATGACGCTGGCGAAGGACCCCAGGGTGATGCTAACGAAGAACCACAAGTCGATGTTGGTACTGCCTCGGTCAGAGTCGAAGAGCAACCAGTCGAGGCACTTAGCACTCAAGAACCTCAAACCCAAGATAATACTATTGCAAGGGTTACCTCCTCGAAGCATCGGTCAAAAGAGGACTTGGAACGCTTGAAACAAGCTGACCCTGTTAGCTACCTCAATGCAATCATCGAGAGTAAGAGTTCGTCTGACACTAGTCGGGAAATTCCTACCCTGTCGGGGAAATCTACTGAAACTTCTCCTCTTGATGATGCATTGGCGAAGGTTAAGGCCCAGTTCTTCAAGAGGGACTTGATGAAGGCTTTAGAGGGGGACCCTACTGCTCCATCATGCTTAAAAGAGGTCTTGAATGCTGTCGACTTCGACGCTGTAGCCCCAGAAATCTCAGACTTGATCATGGAGTTACACTCTATGATTGATCAAGTTTCAGCGGATTACAGGCGCCAAAGAGGGTTCAACAGTCAGCTTGAAGTGCTGCATGGCAAAAGCTCATCTGCATGGACTGCTGTCTCAGATTCGACTTCTCGAATTGCTGAGCTGTCGAAGCAAAAAGCGTCTGCACAGGAAAGAGTTTATGCCATTGATCGAGAGAATGTCTCCTTCCGGGCACAAATCGCAGAGATAGAGGCGAAAATAAACGCCAACACTGTACTCAAGGAGGAAATTCTTTCGACCATCTCAGACACTGAGAGCCAGACTGAGATCAAACAAGGCTTGGAATTCGCTAAGAGGGCCCAAAGCCTCGACGCTCAAATTGCTAAACTAGTGCAGGAAAACTCCTGGTGCAAGAAGAGGTTGGAGCTGCAGTACGCCAAGTATCTTCGACTCAAGAATTCTCTTACCTTTTGATTGATTCTCTTTTGTAACCATCTTCTGTAATCGTTATTCGACAACAATTGCCATTTTGGCTGAAATTAATAAAAATTTCCATTTTGGCATTTTTTATGGTTAATTTAGACTTGCTCTTTTATTATTTTATTTTTATCTCTTGAAGTATAGGTTTGTATTTTTTCAAATATTTACCATTTACTCTCAAGAGCCTTTTATCCCCACTTAACTCTTCGACTTCATAGGCTCCACCAGAAAAAGTTTGGATAACTCTGAAGGGTCCTTCCCATTTGGGTGACCATTTCCCCATGCTTCGATCCCTTCGATCCATGGGAAGAATTACCTTCCAAACTAGTTCTTCAGGCAAAAATACCTTAGGTTTTACCTTTTTATTATAAGAGTCTTCTACTCTTTTCTTCTGAAGCCTGAGTAAGTCGAGAGCGTGTAATCTCTCTTCGTCTAAATCCACCAGTTCATCTAACATCATGTTCCAATAAACCTCAGAAGGAATATCATAATGTCTCTGAACCCTTGCAGACTGAAGACAAATTTCTGCTGGCAACACTACATCATGGCCAAAAGTTAGCCTATATGGTGTTGTACCAGTGGCTTCTTTTGGGGACGTTCAACAAGCCCATAAAATTTGGTCTAACGTCTTATGCCAATTCTTTGGTTTCTTCCCAACATGTTTCTTTATCAAGCCAATCACCACTTTGTTAGCTGCTTCGACCTGACCGTTCGCCTGGGCATAATAAGGCGTGGATGTTAGGAGTTTGAAACCTGTTTCCTGAGCAAATTCCTGCATCTTTCGACCAGTGAAAACTGACCCTTGATCAGTTGTTATTGTCTCGGGAATTCCATATCTAAAGATAATGTTCTTTTGAATAAATTCAATGACATTTTCTTGGTCCACATTGACTAAAGGGATAGCTTCGATCCACTTAGTGAAATAATCAATGCCTACCAATATGTATTTCTGACTCTTTGATGATGCTGGTCGAATCTCTCCAATAAGATCCAACGCCCATCCTCTAAAGGGCCAAGGCTTCACTATCGAGTGAAGTTCGCTTGCTGGTACATGTTGGATGCCTGTATGAACTTGACACTCTTGGCAACCTTTGGCGAACTCAACACAATCTTTCAGCATAGTGGGCCAATATAGTCCTTGTCGAAACAACAACCATTTCATCTTATGGCCTGCTTGGTGAGCCCCACATGCCCCAGCATGCGTAGTCGAAAGGGCTATGTATGCTTCAGTTTCACTTAAACATTTCAACAACACCCCTTCAGGCGTCTTCTTGAATAACTCATTACCCATGAGTACAAAACTCAACGCCCTGTATTTTGTTTTTCGTTCTGTCGAAGCTCCTGGATTTTGAAGATAGTCCACAATGGGTTTCCTCCAATCTTGCTCTGACAAATTATCAATGAACGAAATCTCGAAGTTTGAGTGATCAGCATATCCTAGCCTCGTCGATTCCAAGTCTGATGGTGATAGACAAGTTGCTTTTATCTTTTCTCGAACTTCGATTTCTCTTTGTAGTTTCGTTTTTGAAATCTTATACCCAGATGCAATTTGTGCCAAGTCATTGGCTATTTGATTTTCGACTCTGGGTATGTGTCGAATATTGATCGTTTCAAATTGTTTCAATAAACGATTTGCTATCACAAAGTACATAATGAGATTCTCCCTTATGCATTTATATTCCTTTGTGACTTGCTTGATGACTAACTCTGAGTCTCCCATTATTTCGACTCGAGTTGCCCCCAATTCCAACAATATCTCAAGGCCAGTAATTAGAGCTTCATACTCAGCCTCATTGTTCGAACAAGAACCTTCTATTTTGTACTTGAATGTTGTTGGAATTTTATCTGGAGAAATAATCAAGACTCCTACTCCTGTTCCATCTTTATGGCTGGAACCATCGAAGTAGAATTTCCAAGGTTCTATCTCCACATAATTAATATCCTCGACTTGAATTGAGTGGTCGACTATGAAATATGCAACCACTTGTCCTTTTACTGCCTTAAGAGGCATAAAGGTCAAGGAGTATTCAGTTAATGCTAATGCCCACTTGCCAATTCGACTATGCAAGATAGGTTTCGACAACATATATTTGAAAACATCAAAATGAGACGAAACATAAACATCAACTGGTTTTATATATTGCTTGAGTTTTGTACAAGAAAAATACAGACATAGACACAATTTTTCAACTTCGCTATATCTAGTTTCTGCATCATTCAAAACTCGACTGAGATAATAAATGGGTCTTTCGACTCCATTCTCATCCTCTTGGGCTAACATACTTCCCAGAGTTTTGTCAGATGCAGCTATGTACAATCTCATACTCCTGTTGCTACAAGGAGGCACCAAAATAGGTGGCTTAGTGAGGTACCCTTTGATTTTGTCGAAGGCTTCTTGTTGCTCCTGCCCCCATTCGAACCCCTCTTTGTTCAGTCGAAGTAAGGGTGAAAAGGCCTGAGCTTTCCCACTTAAGTTAGATATAAACCTCCTTAAGAAATTTATCTTGCCTAAGAGAGATTGCAATTCCTTCTTATTCGATGGCGCTTTCGCTTCCAGAATTGCCTTCGTCTTGTTCTGGTTGATTTCGATTCCTTTCTTGTGGACAACGAAGCCCAAGAAATCTCCAGCTTTCACACAGAACGCACACTTCAAAGGGTTCATCTTCAGACCATGTTCTCTCATTCTTTCGAATGATTGTCGAAGGTGGTCAATGTGATTCTTCCTGGAAACAGATTTTATAACAATATCATCAATATAAACTTGCATAAACGTGTTAATAAAATCATGGAAGATAGTATTCATTGCTCGCTGGTACGTTGCCCCAGCATTCTTTAGGCCAAAAGGCATCACTACCCATTCGTAAGTGCCTAAGGCCCCAGGGCATCGAAAAGCTGTTTTCGACACGTCCTCTTCAGCAATGAATATTTGATTATATCCTGAATAACCATCGAGCATACTCAGGTATTCATAACCAGCGGCAGAATCGACCAGCATTTCCGCCACAGGCATAGGATATTCATCTTTGGGGGTGGCAGCATTCAAATCTCTGAAATCTATGCACACCCTTAATGTGCCATTTTTCTTAATTACTGGCACAATATTTGCAATCCATTCGACATACCTTGTAACACGGATGAATTTGCATTTCAGAAGTCTTTCGACCTCTGTTTTGATCTTCGACAATATTTCTGGAGCGAAGCGCCTTGGATTTTGCTTGATTGGCTTCTTTCCAGGTTTGATTGGCAACTGAAGTTCTACCAATCCTCTGTCGAGACCAGGCATTTCGTCATAATCCCATGCAAAACAGTCTTTAAACTCTTTCAGCAACTGGATTACTTCCAACCTAAGTTCTGGATCAATTTTGGCGCTGATGTAAGTTGGCCTTCTCTCTGATCCTTCGCCTAAGTTGATTTCTTCTAAAGGGTCTTGTGCTAACATCTTAATGTTGTTCGCCAAGGGATCCTTTTCGAAGCCCAAAGGCTCATCGTCATAGATAGCGTCGAGCCTCTGTTCCTGCATTTCTTCTGGCATGATATCAGGGGGTTTTGGATCGAAATCCTTTCCTGGGCCAACAGCAGATAATTGTTGATCATTGGCCTGTGTGGCCATGTACTTTACTTCGGCTTCGAGAGCCGTTATCATCTTGGTTTCGGCTACATAAGCCGAAATTCGCTTCAGAGATTGTGACTCAGTCATTATCACTGAATTCACTTCCCCAACCAGTTGGTTGGATATCAGTTAGCCCACTGAAGTCTATGTGGGACAAGTCTTCTCTGTCCCATTGGAAACCATGCTCAGGATGCAGGTATAGGGAACAAAAGGTGTTTGGTACTGGCGCCATGTCGAAGTCAGGTGTTGGACATGGCCCTATGTGAGCCAAGTTTTTGTCGAAATCTGCCACTCCCAAGTGATTCACTTCGCCAAGGTAGTAGCTTTGATCTGCCTCTATGTTTTCGACCATCCCATCTGGACGCCATAGCAGCAGTCTTTGGTGCATCGATGAAGGCACAGCGCCTACACCATGAATCCACTCACGGCCTAACAAAAGGTTGTAGTTAGGTTTGGCTGATATGACCATGAACATCGTTGGTCGAAGGATGGACCCAACTTTGATATCTAGCTGGATCACTCCCATGGTGGTCCCAATGCCGCCCTCATAGTTCGACAGGACCATATTGTGAGGTTTAATTTCCTCATCTCTTTTGCCAATCTTCCTTAGCATAGAGTGAGGGATAATATTGATAGTTGCCCCACAATCGACCAATATTTTATTCACAGTAGTTTCTTCGAGCTTAGCCCTTATGAACAAAGGCTTGAGGTGATTCTTCATCGCCTCTGTAGGTGGCTCGAAGAAGCCATTTTGTTCCTCTGTAGTGCCATTGTCCATGACAAAATAGCACACTGGCCTATGTTTGGCCATTTCTTGTTCCACCTCCCAGTCACTCGCTTCGACTTCTACCTGTCGATTGAATTCCCTGGGCAGCACTGAAACAATATTCACCATTATATCCAAAGTATCGTCGGACTCAGCATCGTCTTCATCTTCGACTTCGCTTTGGTTAGGCCAAACTAGCCTGTTGGTAACTGGTTCTCTCTCCAGAGGCTTCCTTTGTTTCCTTTGAGGAACATTCGAACTAGTTTCTGCCTTAGGTTCGTTGGCAGCCTCCCTTTCTGCTTTTCGTCTCCTTTGATATCTCCTCCATTGGGATCGAGACATAGGATTTTTACCCTTGTAGTTGCTGGGCACTTGAGCAACCTTAGGTGCAGCAACTTGAGGCTCTTTCTTTTGAGTCAGAGAGGAACCTCTTGGCACATCGAAAGAATGCCATTTCTCTTCGTTTGGCCTTTTTCGGCCAGAAGTTTTGTACCAAGTATCTACTGGTACATTTGTTGGAGGCCTAAAAGTCAATGGCCTCTTGTCTTGGTGAGAACCCCTTCTGGGATCATGTCGAAGGTCAGCATTCTCCCTTCTCTTGTTCGCTGCTCTCACGCCTTGAATGTGTTCAGCAGCTTTTTTATCAAAGATCGAACTGCATCTTGGACACAGCATCACCTCTGATTTCTTCTTCTGGCATCTTTGTAAAAAATCTGCCAAGTTTTCGTTTTCCCGTGGGAAAGCCGTCTTATTAGCCTGCTCTTGCCTTATGGCCTCTTCTGATGCTTTAGGGTCAGAAAGCTCGACCATGTTGATATTCATTGTATCTTTGCTAGCAAGAGTTAACTGCTTCATTTGTGTCTCCAGATTCTCCGTCTGGCCTTGAACAGTGGCCAAGCGGGAACTGGGCTTTGGTCCAGTTTTTTGTGCTTCAGCAGTCTTCGTCTTCGGGCCTTCGACCGCTTCCTGGACAGCTTCAATTGTCTTCCTGGATAAATTTCCAGAAAAACTGCCAAAGATTGGCATGTTAATGTGGTCCTTTGAGACTTCGACCATAGTAATTCCTGGCTTCTTCGACTGGATCCTGGTTGCCTCTATCATGTTCACCTCAGAGGGTTCTGCATAGTGGGCTTCAGCCTTCAGTGGATTGGAGTCGACAGCCATGGGGGATTTGTCAGCAAACTTTAATCTCCCTTCCTCAATAGCGTCTTGCACAAGATTCCTGAAAAGAAAACATTGAGAAGTTTTATGGCCCAAAAAATTATGATATTTGCAAAAACCTCTCTTCTTTCTTTGATCAAGAGGAGGCACTTTTACCCCAGGGGGTACTATCATTTGGCCATCTTTAACTAGCAAGTCGAATATTTCATCACATTTTGTGATGTCAAAACTATAAGTCTTTTTTGGGAACCTATCGTTGGTCCTGTCTGGACCAATGGGGTTTTTCCCATTTGAGGGGACTAACTGTTTACAAGAGTATGGTGGCCCTTGTTTTAGTTCTGCTAAATCGACTTCTCCTTCTTCGACAGTTAAAGTATCGTCGAAGGATTCTAGATCTTCGTCATCCATCTCAACGTACGCTATTCTTTCTCTCTTGTGAGTTTTCGTTGCCTTAGCTTTTTCAGCTTTGAGGCGTTCGACCTGTCGAACTCTATCGGCCAGTTGGGCCATGTCTCTAAGGTACTGGGTGTCTAGCTTCTTCCTAATGGAATAATCTAAACCGCCTGCGGCTATTTCGACCAACTCATGTTCTGGCACTTGTGTAAAACATCTCGCCTTGAGCAACCTAAACCTATTCAGATATTCGTCTATAGGTTCAGTGAAACGTCTCTTCACACTGGCCAGTTCTTTCAGGCTTATCTTGGTTTGCCCCATGTAGAATTGTTCATGGAACAATCTTTCCAACTGGGTCCAGTGATGGATCGAATTGGGGGGGAGAGTTGTAAACCAAGTAAAAGCGTTCTTGGTTAAAGAACTTGGGAAGTACTTGATCCTTAGGTTTTCGTTATTCGAAATGTCTCCTGCTTCGATCAAGTATCTCGCCACATGCTCGACAGTAGATTCTGTCGTGTCCCCTGAGAACTTAGTAAATTTGGGGACTTTGCATCTAGGAGGTAAGTCCGTTTGTAACACGTATTCTGACAATGGAGATGTAAAGTTGGGCCTTCGAAAGCCCATATTCATCCCATTCTGAGTCATGATCCTTTCGATCATGGTTGCCAGGTTGTTTTCCAAACCCATGTTTTGGTATTGGATATGCTGAACCACTTCGTCAGCATTTTGGTTTCTGTTAACTAACCTTACCTCTGGGGCTATTACCCTAGGTTCTTCGACAGGTTGTTCGACAGGCTGTTGAGCCTGGTTAATGGTGGTTTCTTCCTCTACAAATATCCCCTGATTTCCCCTTATTTGCACCCTTTGGGGCTGTCGAACAGGTTGGGGTACTCCAAAGAAGTCAGCCAAACGCGTCATTTGCGCTGTAACTTGCTGATTCGATTGAGTAGTGTTTTGTATTAGAGGGTTTAGCACTGTACTCAAAGTTTGTGCCAACATTTGCACCATATCATGGTTGCTTTCGTCCATTTGTTGCCTCAAGACTGCTGTCGAGGCATTTGTAAGGCCATGGGCTACTTGGGACGTTCCTCCTAAGAGTTGGGTCCTATTTCTATTCGCCATGCCTACTCCAGAGCCTTGGAGTGGCGAAGAGGCACTCACGAAAGGATCTGAAAAAGTGGACGCAGCATTCGTTAGGCTTGCCAATTCAGAAGTTGGCATACCATAGAATGGAATAAATCCTGGGGGAACCACAGGCCTTGTGCCTATATTTCCCCTTGGTGGGGGAGTTCCCAAAGGTATTCTGGGGCCTGTTAACGAAGTTATTGGCCCCGTGGTTGTGACCGACACTGCTGGTGTCGAACCAACGTTTGTCGCTTCACTCACGGTCATACTAACCGTTGCTCCCACACTCGTTTGTGGGATTTCGTTATTGTTTGGCGGATTCGCCATCTCTTCCCTTCTTCTGGCAGTATTGTTATCGTTGGTGTATATTCTACCACTTCTCAATAACATACAAATCGAAAAGATGAGATTATTTTCAACAATCAACACACAGTCCCACCAGGTGTGCCAATTTGTTTACCTCGGGTTTTGGTAAACAACCGCTGATCCTCCAAATGGTTACTTATTTGGTTACTCGCAGGATCGATCAGATTGATCCTATGGACATAGGTTGATTTTGAAGTTGGATTAAGTTGGATAAGGCTTTAAATAAAAGGTTTCAAGTAAATTGCATAAAGGAAAGGCTTGGTAAAATAAACAAGGCTTTAAAGTAAAGGTTCGACAGGAAATGTAAAGAGAAAGCAAGTAAAATTCTGGGAAAGTAAATGACTTTAATTGATAAAATTGGTGTTTCACACATACATTTCTCAACAATTCTTTCTCACACGCTGGGTACTTGAATCTAAATGAGTGACTTTGTATGGAATAGTGAACACACGCGAGAAACTACACGTCTACTCCTATTTATACTAAAACATCCCAAGTAACCGTCGGGCAGTTACACTGCTTCGAGATCAATCCACTTGGAACGTTCTCCATGCTCGACGCTCCAGATCCTTGCACGTTTGCACGTAATAACTGCTGGAAACCGTTTTCCCTCCAAAGCTTTGAATTTCAAAACTGCTCCACTCTGGACCATCGAACACTTTCATCAAGAGACGTCTTCGACGAGAAACTCCTTCGACGTCGAAGGCAATCAGCCTTCTCCCTTGGAAGAAATCTTCTAAGTATTTTGCCATCTTTCGACGGGCACTTCGACAGGCTTAGCCAGTCGAAAGCATCTTTCAGCTTTAATGCCTGATATCAATCAAAACAAAGGTGTCGAATTTAGGAGCCAACATATGTACAGTTTCAGGGGCATGAGTAGAACACTTCTTATTCACAAACTTAGAGCTAATGATGCCTACATTGAGAGATAGAAGTTCAAGAATATACCTATTCAGTTGAAGTTGTATCTGATGATGGAGGTACTTTCAGAGCAAGGTGATGATTGGTACAGCTTCCTTGATGTCCAGGGATGTTATTCCAAGCTTTACTTTGTCTTGAAACCTTTTGAATCGAGCTATGGAACTTCAGCCGCAAAACAAGAAAATGAAAATGGTGGTGTTTCCTGGGAGTGTTACAGGTCGTGTTTGGGGTTTGGATTAGCTTCAAGGGATGTTGTGGGATGTATTTGAGGTGGTTTTAGCAAGAGTGCATGGAAGGTTTGAACTAGGGAACTCAAACTGCAGCAGATGCTCTGTTTGGGCAGTTTGAGGGTGATTCTGGGAATGGGGAGGTATTGGAGATGTTAGGGTCGTGTTTCAGCTTAGGAGGGATCTTTAGAATATGCTTGACAAGTTTGCTTAAGGCCTGGTTAGCTGATATGAGAGTTGTGTTCAGTTATGCCACATTTCTTCACACTTAAGCAAGAGATGGCCACTTGAGTTTCTAGGCTGATAGAGGCCCCCAATCTATGCTGCATACATTGGTCTTGGTCAGTGTGTTATGCTCCTTGACTTGTGCTTCAGAGATATGCTTTGGTACTTCTTGGATTTGCTTTTGACATAAAGTCATACCTTTTCAAAAATGGATAATTTGCTTTTTCTATTTTAAGACTAAACCTTCATGTAATGCTTAAACACATAATGCAAGGCTTGAACACAAAGGGTTTGCATTTAATTATTGAGTGCAAATGGGATATAGGACCTGTAATCAAGTTGTGCAAGCTGATTTGAAAAATTGCACAAGTTATGAACATGTACATGGCCATGAATCAAAGTGACTTTTTCCCAACTTGCCAAATTCGATTCTCCCTAACCATGAGGTTGTTTGATGAGTTCTTGGACATTTTGGAAAGCTTGGAATGTGTACTACAATCCATCTTTGAAATGCAAATTGAAATTCCAAGTGTAAGTATGTGGAAAATGGTCTTGAAGTTAGGTAAAAACCTTGCCTAAAATAGGTCAAATTTTCTCTAAGTTAAGAATGGTTTTGTACCCTTGTTCCAAAAATTGTAACTTGAGATACAAGCTTCTTTTGGGAAAACTTTGTGAATCAAAGTTGTAGATTATGCAATAGGCTACAACTTTCATGTTTTGACTTTTGCTTGAATCCAAATGAATCTTGGTGAGAAAGTGGGGCAAAGTTAGGAAAAAATTAGGGTTTTTTCATAACTTAGAAAAATTCTAAGTTATGAAAAATCTTCATTTCAAACCCTAATTTGCAATTCTTGATTTCTTGATGAACAAGTTTCATGATTTGTCATGTTTTGATGAAAAATGAATCTTGACATTTGATTTTGACCAAAAAGTCAAAGTTTGACTTTTCAGTATACAATCAAAATTGATCAATTGACTGGGCAATTCAACTGTCAATCTTGTGTACTTGGGATCTTTTGAACTTGTTGAGCATGTCAAGACAATTCCATGGGGTCCTTGAGTCCATATGTGAGCTTGGTTTGCCATTGGCTAGGTCAAACAGTCAAAAGTTGCCTTTGTGCAGTCAAAACCCTAAAAATGACCATTTTGCCCTTTTGGTGATCTGATCAATTTTCTTGTGGAATTGTGATCCAAACTTGACCAAATGGTCCATGTGAGTTCATAATGTTGATGTGGGTCAATTTTCATGAGACTTGACTATCAATTGGCCATAGTTGACTTTTTCCCCAATAAAGCTGATTTCCAGGTCAACTGTCCAATTGACTGGGCAAAATTTGGAATCAAGACTTGAAACTTGGTATAGATAAACTTGGGAGTCCAATATGAGGCATGAAAGTCATCTTAGGCATTTTTGGTCAAAATATCTTTGTGCAAACACAAACCCTAATTTGGGTCAACAGTGCAAGGAGAAGTATTGAGTAGATGAAACCCTAACTGGATCTTGAGCTCTAAGGGCTTAGTGATGAGAAATTAATGAGAAATGGGAGGGAAAATTTTGGGGTACAACAGTTTCCCCTGTTCAATCTTCTTGAACCTGAAGAGTTATATTGGCAAGTTTGCCTTTCGTGACTCGAGGGTAAAAGGAGATTGGACACTAGAGTGCCCTTAAATTTGCACTCGTCAAAGCAATGGATGCGGGAATGGGCTTAGAGATGCCATTTGGAGATGGGCTTAACGATGCCATCGGGAGGAGTGACAGAAACTTGTCGGGGATGGGCTTAAAGATGACATTTGGAATGAATATCAGAAAGGTGTCCATGTTTTGAACCACATCTGAATTGGGGGTCTGAACAAGCAATAGATTGACATCCGTATCTGGAGGCATCCGTAAACTGTTTTCAGAGGTTGAGAAGAGTTTGAACAAGCGATAGATTAACATCCGTTGTTGGGAAGAATCCGTAAACTGTTTTCAGAAGTCTTGAAGTCGAATAAGCAATAGAGCAACATCCGTTGTTGGGAAGCGTCCGTAAACTGTTTTCAGAAGTCTTGAAGTTGAATAAGCAATAGAGCAACATCCGTTGTTGGGAAGCGTCCATAAACTGTTTTCACAAGTTGCATCTGAACAAGTTGATAGATTAACATCCGTTGTTGGGAAGAATCCATAAACTGTTTTCAGAAGTTTTGAAAAGAAACTGAACAAGCGATAGGTTAACATCCGTTACTTGGAGAACCCGTAAACTGTTTTCAGAAATCTTGAAGTTGAATAAGCAATAGAGCAACATCCGTTGTTGGGAAGCGTCAGTAAACTGTTTTCAAAAGTTGCATCTGAACAAGTTGATAGATTAACATCCATTGTTGGGAAGAATCCATAAACTGTTTTCAGAAGTCTTGAGAAGAAACTGAACAAGTGATAGGTCAACATCCGTTACTCGGAGAACCCGTGAACTGTTTTCAGAAATCTTGAAGTTTGAGGAGGAGCCGGTGTAGGGTTTCCTGATGATGAGCTCGTGTAAAAACTGCATCTGGATGAATCTGGAATAAGCATTAGAATGTTGCCATGTCTGGGTCACATTTGAACTATTCCTGGAAAGAATCTCGAAAGATAATGTTTTTAGTTTGTCGACTGATCTTACCTGAAAAGGTAAAGAGTTAGTTATATGCAATGTCATGATGCATGATACAACGTATGTTATATGATATGAATGTAAATGGATGCGCATGTAAGCTGGAGAGCTGTCTTGCAAAGGATGGATGAATCCGAGATGGCTGAAGATAAAAGTATCTTGACTGCTGCTGGGAAAAATAATTCCTGGTTGTTGCCGGAGAATAAGGAGCTTGGGTTGTATACCAATCTTCTGGGGAATTCCTGCCTTGAAGAGATCTTCACTGGAGAATCTTCGAATATACAATGAGGAACTGAGAACTGAGAGTCTTCAGATTTGCTTGGGGAATACCAGACCTTCAATCGTCGAGGGGCCTTAGAACCACTTGCGGAGACTTGGAATTTCCTTGGTAACTTGCAGGATAAGAGAAATTCTGATGATGTCTACTGGGGATTTTAGAACCTGGTAGACTTAAGCTGGGGAAGTAAGACTGAGAATCTCTAGTCTGGTGGGAAGCATTTCTGCGGGGAGAAGGTTCACTAGTCTGGCTCCGCTGGGGATACTGAAACTTGGTTCTGAAGGGAATTGAGTTCTGGAGGATTCTCTGGCTGGGGATAACAAAGATAAACTCCTCTGAGGATTGCATTGATAAGTTATGCTGGGGAACTTTGACGAACTCCGCTGGGGATAGGGAGAATTTTGCCGAGTGCGATCTTTCGTGGCAATAAGCTGAGGATAACCCAGTTATAAGCCCTTGTGAGGAATAACTTTGAATAAAACTCGGGAGAGACGTCTGTACTCTGTAGGGGATAAGCTTCCAGAATCTACTGGGGATAAGCTTCAAAACTTGCTGGGGATATGGATTCCAAATCTCCTGGGGGTTTCCTTTGAAGGGGTATCAAGATATCCAACTGCACCTTCAACCTATCAGTAATCCTCTTTCTTGATTCATAAGGAAATGATTATGTTCAAATGCATATGCCTATTTAACAAAACATTGGACGTTTCTCAAAATAAAACAATTAGTGCAAGAGAAAAAAGAAAAAGGAAATGACACAAATTTCTGGGAAGAGTATTTGTATTAACTTTCTCTGAGTATATTTGTACAAAGGAGACAATCATCCTAGTAAGAGGATTTCGTCGTAAATATTGAAAGATTTATACAAAATAAAGATGGCTATGTGAAATAATTCCGTGGGATTCCATTCCGCTATAGCCTTCACAACTCTGAATATCTGTCCATCCAATGCTTCGTTTGCCGATGACTGGATTGATCAGAGACCTGGAACTGGTTGATTAAGAGATTGTCTTTGAAGTGATCCGACGAGACATAGTCATACGCTTTAATTCCCTAACTTTTGCCTGAATCGCCCTTTCGGGTTTTCGATCCACTGGGAAACCCCTTTTTGCCCAAGCCGCCCTTTCGGGTTTTCAACTTACCGGGTGTACAGATTTTTTTGTTTTTATCCCTAATTTTTGCCTGAACCGCCCTTTCGGGTTTTCGGTTCACCGGGATGCCCATTTTTGCCCAAGCCGCCCTATCGGGTTTTCGACTTGTCGGGTTATCTTATGCGTAGTATCTTTTGACTATGTCTGCGTTCGCAGGGTGCGGCAAATCGTCGCCGTCCATGGTGGTCAGAATCATTGCACCACCAGAAAATATGCTCTTGATCACAAATGGTCCTTCATATGTAGGAGTCCATTTGCCCCTGGGATCACTTTGCGGTAAGATAATCCGCTTGATTACGAGATCTCCGACTTGATACACTTGACGTCTGACTTTCTTATTGAAGGCCTTGATCATCCGTTTTTGATACGTATGACCATGGCATATAGCAGCGAGTCGCTTCTCGTCGATCAGATTGAGTTGATCAAGTCAGTTCTGAATCCAATCATCTTCATTCAAACCTGTGTCCTTCATAATCCTTAGAGAAGGAATCTGAACCTCCATAGGCAGGACAGCTTCCATGCCATATACCAAAGAAAATGGGGTTGCCCCGGTTGAAGTACGTGCCGTCGTACGGTATCCATGCAGAGCAAACGGTAACATCTCATACCAGTCTTTGTAAGTGACTGTCATTTTCTGAATGATCTTCTTAATGTTTTTGTTCGCATCTTCAACAGCACCGTTCATCTTCGGCCGATAGGGAGATGAATTGTGATGATAAATCTTGAATTGTTCGCATAATGCGGTGATCATCGTGTTATTCAGATTGGTACCGTTGTCTGTGATGATCCTGTTTGGAACACCATACCGGCATATGAGATTTTGTTTGATGAAGCGGGCAACCATATTTTTGGTAACAGAGGCGAAGGAAGCTGCTTCGACCCATTTGGTGAAATAGTCAATGGCAACCAGGATGAAACGATGTCCGTTGGAAGCCGTGGGCTTGATCTCTCCAATCATGTCAATGCCCCACATTGCAAATGGCCAAGGAGCAGTCAGAACATTGAGAGGAACCGGAGGGATATGAACTTTGTCAGCGTAGACTTGACATTTGTGGCAAGTACGGGAATGTTGATGGCAGTCAGCTTCCATGGTAGACCAGTAATAGCCTGCCCTTAGGATCTTCTTAGCCATTGTATGCCCGCTCAAGTGAGTGCCAAATGTGCCGCTGTGTATCTCAATCATGATCAACTCTGCTTCAGCTTTGTCTACGCATCGGAGTAATACACAATCATGGCTTCGTTTGTAAAGGATGTCGTTGCTCAGGAAGAACTTAGCAGCGAATTTCCTTAAGAACTTCTTGTCATTTACGGAAGCTCCTTCGGGATAATTTCTAGTCTCGAGATACCTTTTGATTTCATGGAACCAGGGTTGTTCCACTACTTCTTCGGTATCAATCTCGTGACAATGCGCAGGTTCATCCATTCGCTCGATGGTGATTTGGGGAGCCTCGTTATCCCAATTGAGTTTAAACATGGAGGACATTGTAGCTAGAGCATCTGCTAGTTGATTCTCTTCTCGCGGGAAATGCTCGAAGGTAATTTGCTCGAAATGAGGCAACAATGTCAAGACATGTTCTTTGTATGGGATAAGATTAGGATGCTTGGTATCCCACTCTCCTTTGATTTGACTGATAACCAAAGCCGAGTCCCCAAATACGATCAAAGATTTGATCCCCAAGTCTATAGCAGCCTTGAGACCAAAGATGCAAGCTTCATACTCAGCCATGTTGTTTGTGCAGCTGAAGCAAAGTCGGGCCGTGAAAGGTGTGTGACAACCTTCCGGAGAAATGAGTACTGCGCTGATACCGTTTCCAAGTGCATTTGAAGCACCATCAAAGTACAGGGTCCATCGGGATCCCTTTTCGGGTCCGTCATGCGGTCCGTTACCTTCAATGTTGTCCAAATTCATGATGTCCTCGTCTGGGAAGTCAAATCTCATGGGTTGATAATCTTCGATAGCTTGATGAGCCAGATGGTCAGCTAGTACACTCCCTTTTATAGCTTTTTGGGTGGTGTACTGGATGTCATACTCAGTTGGGATCATTTTCCATCTGGCTATCCTTCCAGATAAAGCAGGCTTCTCGAAGATATACTTGATAGGATCCATTTTGGAAATCAACAAGGTAGTATGAGTCAACATATACTGCCTTAGTCGGCGAGCAGCCCATACCAAAGCGCAGCAAGTTTTCTCGAGCAGTGAGTAGCGAGTCTCACAGTCGGTAAACTTTTTGCTAAGGTAATAAATAGCATGCTCTTTTCGACCAGACTCGTCATGCTGGCCCAAAACACACCCCATTGAGTTATCCAAGACGGTCAGATACATGATCAATGGTCTTCCTTCGACGGGTGGCATCAGAATAGGAGGTTCTAGCAAATACTCCTTGATTTTATCAAAAGCAGCTTGGCAGTCGTCGTTCCATTCGACTACCTGATCTTTCTTCAAGAGTTTGAAAATTGGCTCACAGGTAGAAGTCAAATGAGAGATGAATCTGGCAATATAGTTCAAGCGCCCCAAGAACCCTCTAACCTCCTTTTCAGTACGGGGAGCAGGCATCTCTTGTATTGCTTTCACTTTTGCTGGATCGACTTCAATGCCTCTGTTGCTTACAATGAATCCTAGAAGTTTACCAGACCTAACTCCAAAGTGCACTTACTTGGATTCAGCCTGAGTTTGTATTCTTTCAATCTGGCAAACAGCTTTTCTAGATGTTCAAGGTGCTCCTCCTCTGTTTGTGACCGAGCTATCATATCGTCTACGTAAACTTCAATCTCATGATGAATCATATCATGAAACAAAGCTACCATGGCGCGTTGATAAGTTGCCCCTGCGTTCTTCAGCCCGAACGGCATCACCTTGTAACAGAACGTGCCCCATTGTGTGACAAAAGTTGTTTTCTCCATATCCTCGGGGGCCATTTTGATTTGATTGTAGCCCGAGAATCCATCCATGAAGGAAAACACTTTGTGTTGAGCTGTGTTGTCGATCAAAATGTCAATGTGTGGAAGTGGAAAATCATCTTTGGGGATGGCCCTATTCAAATCCCTGTAGTCCACACACATCCTGACTTTGCCATCTTTCTTAGGTACTGGCACGATGTTAGCGACCCATTGAGGATAGGACGTAACAGCCAGAAATCCAGCGTCGAATTGCTTCATTACTTCTGCTTTTATCTTTTCAGACATGTCAGGCCTCATTCGGCGGACTTTTTGCTTGATCGGTGGACAATTCTCTCTTGTGGGGAGACGGTGAACCACGATGTCTGTGTCTAAACCCGGCATGTCTTCATAAGACCAAGCGAAGATTTCAACATACTCATTCAACAACTGTATCAGGCGTTCCTTGACACTTGGTTCCAGATTGGCACCCACTTGCACCTCCTTTCGGTCTTCCTCGGTCCCTAAGTTGACAGTTTCCAATGACTCTTCGTGCAGTAAGATGGCCCTTTCCTCTTGCTGTAGAAGTCTGGCTAGTTCCCCTGGTACTTCACAACCTTCGTCATCTTCATACTCGGCTTGATTGACCAGATCTTCAGAGTTATTGAAGGATATAGCAGAATAGTCACCCATGGAATCCGGAGTGGATGGGTACTTGCATTTGTGAGTGTGGGTGTGTGTAAGGGATAGCCATCCTTAAACAAAAATGCAAAAGGAAAGAAAATGAACACAAGCAGTTTATCAAACGAAAAACGTCCAATGAATCATTAAACATGGCATATGGATATGAAAAATAATCAAAACCCTTACAAGTGGACCTACATGCCTCGGGCAAGGCATGAGGTGAAAAGATAGTGTACGGATTGTTTGAAAATAAATATTACAGACCAAATAGGAAATGTTTGACAGATAAATTACTGATGAATAAAAGTGATGGGGACAAAGTCTTTTGCCTCCCAGTTGCACAATCCTCCTTTGACAGTTGGGTAAATCCACTCTTCGATGTTGCTCTCTTTGTCTTCGTCCTCCAAGGCGTTGATTCCGTAGGGAGAAATTTTGACTGGCGCTCTTTCAATCTTCGAACGGCGCATAGCTTTCTGACCCGCGGTAGTGAACCCTAATCCAAATTTGTCTGTTTTATGCGGAAAATCAGGCAACTGCCCCCATGCTGAATTCTTCCCTTCCTTTATTGCGGCCCTTGCGTCCTCCAGAGATGCCATCCTGGCCATCTGCCTCGGTGTCTCAGATGCCAACTTTGCTATTATTATTTCAGGAAGGACTTCTTCGAAATGCTGGAAAGGTGTCTCAATGAACTCACCTTCTACCTCCACATACCGGAAGGAGTTCAAGTGGCTGATCATGTACTCCTCTTCACCATGGACGGTAATGATCTTTCCCTTGACAGAATACTTCAACATCTGATGTAAGGAGGAGGTGACTGCCCCAGCATGGTGTATCCAAGGCCTACCCAACAAGCAAGAGTATGACGGACGAATGTCCATCACATAGAAAGTAGATTTAAACACCTCAGTGCCTATCTTGATGGGAATTTCAACCTCCCCATGGACCATTCTCTTCGAACCATCGAAAGCTCTGACAACAATATCACTCGGTTTCAACTCCAACCCTTCACAATCAAGTCGGTCCAAGGCTTTCTTAGGCAATACATTCAGCGATGAACCAGTGTCGACCAAGACATGTGCGAGAGTAGTTCCTCGGCACTCGACTGAAATGTGCAAAGCATCATTGTGGTTTCTACCTTTAGGAGTTAGGTCGGCATCAGAGAAACCTAATCCATTGTCCGCAGTAAGGCTGGCCACGCAATTTTGAAATTGATCCGCAGAGGTTTCCTGGGGCACATGGGCTGCCTTCAGGAATTTTATCAGAGCTTTAGCGTGCGCTTCCGAGCAAAGTAGTAGTGCCAGCATGGAGATCTTTGAGGGGGTTTGCCCCATTTGTTCTACCATATCGTAATCACTCCTCTTGATTATCTTCAAGATCTCATCCATTTCCTTCTTGGAGGTTTCCGGGATGACCAAGGGTTGAGCCCTCGTCCTGACGAGCTCATCTTGGATTCCCTTACCTTTATCAATAGCGGTAGGAGGGACAGTACTAGGAACAACAACATCTTCAATCAAAGGGGTTCTAGCGGAGAGTTTTACTGGTGCAGAGATGACCATGTCGGCAGATGAGGGTCCAAAGATTGCTCTTGGAGGGGCAATCTCTGGAGAAAATATTCTCCCGCTCCGGGTGATTTTGCTCGTGCCTGCAATGTTTCCGATGCTGGCTTCTTCATCATCCGAACTTTCTTCAGTTATTTCGATTGGTTTAATACCATGGTAGTAGACGTCACCGCCATAGTTCCATGGTATTGACTTCTCAGAAACATAGGGGACAGGCCCTGGCATTGTTATCTTCAAAGGAACAGATTTTGTAGCTGGTGTAATCTTAACAGGCTTTTTGACGGCCTTGGAAAGATTGGCGTGAATGGTTATGATTGAGACATCTTCAGTATGAGTTGGAACGGCAGAAACTTTTTCAAACAAAATTTGTCGACTGTCCATTAGGCCTTGGATGCCTTTCTTCAGTAATGGACAATCAAACGGCAGAGAGTAACAACAATAGCAGTCTTCTTTACATCCCGGGAAGATCCCGGCCCTTAACAGATTCAACTTGATGGTTAACGATGGATTTATCAGATTATTGACATCAGCAACATACAAATCTTCTTCAATGGCATTGACATTTCGGCCGTGCTTCGGCATGGGAGCAGATATCACATTAGGCTTCTCCGGAGCGTCGAACTCCACCTCCTTCGCCTCTATCAGGTCTTGGATTTTATGCTTGAGTGCCCAACAATCATTGGTGTCGTGCCCGACACTGTCAGAATGGTAGGCGCATTTAGCATTAGGATGGTAATGCGGAGAGGATGTATTCACATTCTTTGGTGCCTCTTTGATAGTGGAGAGATTCAACTTCAACAGATGGGGAAGCACCTGTGATGGCGTCATATTAATGCGGGTGAACTGCCGTTGTGGCCGTTCCACCCGTTGTTGATTTGGTCTGGACTGGTTATAGCGAGGCTGCTCACTTGGAGGGTTTTGGATCATTACGGCCCCCACGGTTGGCCGGCGCTCAGTCTTCCATGCTCTTCTCTGGGAGTATACCACAGTCGTTTCCTTTTTGAAGGGTTTCTTCTCAACACTTGCAGCAACACCCTTCTGAATCTTTCCTAACTTGATGCCAGCTTCTATTCTTTCGCCTGTTAAGATCAAATCGGTAAACCCCACGGAAGAGTTACCAATCAGATGATTGAAAAATGGCCCAGATAGGGTCCCTAGAAACATATCAACAAGTTCACGGTCGGTTAAAGGAGGCTGCACCCTGCCAGCCAAATCCCTCCATTTTTGTGCATATTCTTTGAATCCTTCGCCTGTTCCTAATGACATACCCTGAAGTTGGGTACGCGTAGGAGCAAGGTCAGAATTGTACTGATATTGTTTGTAAAAAGCGGTGGCCAAGTCTTCCCAATTTCGGACGCTGGTTCCCTCTAGCTGATAAAACCACTCCAATTGAGCCCCAGAAAGGCTGTCTTGAAAGAAATGGATCCAAAGGTTTTTATCTTCCGTATAGGGTTGGATCTTTCTCACGTAGGACCTGAGATGCATTTTTGGACAGGACAGCCCATCATACCTCACAAACACTGGCACTTTGAACTTTGGGGGAATCACAATCCCGGCAACCAAACCCAAGTCTTCAAAATCCAAACCCGGTACTCTTTGTAGCTCCATGGCGGCCAACCTGTCTTCTAAACCTTTGTATTTATCATCAGCTAGAGGGTATTGTTGATCAGAGTAGTCTTCATCCTCTTCGACCTCCTCTTCTTCCACATCGGACTCGGAAGGTACCGCAGCCCCACCTCCTTTACTGGTCCCTTCATTAGAAGTAGGAGGAAATTCAAGCACTCTCCTGGCCTCTCCGTCGAATCTTCTCCCTAAAGTAGCCACCCCGAGTCTCTTTTTCTTCTTTTTCACTGGGTCTTTATTCCCCAGCAAGGTCTTGAGATCCTCCTGACCCTTAGCCAAGGTCGTCAGGAGTTGCTGGAACTGTGCATTTTGAGCTTGTAGGTCTTTGACTGTTTGCTCGAGATCCATCCTACTGAAATAAACAACAGATAAATAAGGAAACCTGGAGTGAGACCTGCTTATGCACATGATGAATGGTATGCTTATGTATGCAATGCATTCAAGGATTTAGAATATTCAAACTTGTTGCAGACAAAGAAGAACGCACGTCATATTAATAAGAAGAAATTTGTTAGTACATAAATGCCCCATGGGCCAAATATTACAAAAACTTCTCAAGGTAAAAAGACATTGCGCATCCTCTTTGGTGCGATGTAGGTGTTAAGGGCCTCTTGCTCATGGAGTCGGCGGGTAAGCTCTAGAACCTTCTTCTCACTGGCGTAGAAGCTAGCTTCAAAAGTGTTCCGTTCCTCCTTGAGCTGAATCCAACTTTTCTGCATTTCCTCCCACAATGTAGGCATGTCAGGATGTAGGATGGTGTAGGGAACCTCTCCTTCCTTGACGGGCTCTTTAATCACAGGGAGAACATGAGGATAAGGCATCATTAGACTCTGGGCTCGGGCTCGTACCCACTTGAGATAAGGCTCAAGAGGGATGGAGTTCATGTGTCCCAGTGTCTTGCTATCAACCTTGTTGGGCATCCTCCAAGCTCTGATGAATCTTTGGCGAAGTCCTTGCGCATCGTTGTCGAAGTCAAAAACTAGGTCATGAATCAACATGTCGTGAGGGCCATCCCTCCGTGCATATCCAAATTGCCTCAAAGCTAGGTAAGGGTTGTAGGTGATACCTCCTCTGATTCCAAGTAAAGGAACATTAGGAAACTCTCTGCAACGATCAACGATGATGACATTTTCTCTGGACCGAGAACACCAATGTACATCAGAGTGAGTAAGAGTCATCAACCGTTGGGACCACCTTGAGCCTTGGTCATTCTTCAAGACAGATTGTGGAAGGTGTGAAATAAACCACCTTGCAAGGAGAGGAGTACAGCACATGAGAACACCCCTCTTTCTCATTGTTCGTGTGTAAAATGAGTGAAGGATGTCCCCAAGCAATGTTGGTATTGGATTTCCGGACAAGAAGATTTTGACGGCGTTGACATCTACCAATTGGTCAGAATTTGGGAACAAGACCAACCCATAGATAAGGAGTGCCACAATTTCTTCAAAGGCTTGTAGGTCCAATGAATTCCAACATTCTTGTGCCTTCTCAAACAAGAATTTTGCTAAGAATCCTTTGACGCCGCTTCTAGTTTCCCAATGCCCCTTGATGTCGGATGGTTGTAGATGTAATGCTCGAGCAACATCTTCCGGCTTTGGTTCCTTTTCTGTACCGTTGAAGGGTAGTTGATTAAGGATAGGGATTCTTAGGAGTTGGGAAAACTCCTCCAAAGTGGGTACCAACTGGTAATCAGGGAAAGTGAAACAGTGGTGAAGAGGGTCAAAGAACTGGAATAGCACTTTCATCATGTCTTCTTCAATGTTGGTGTTGACTAAGTTGAGCAGTCTACCATGTCTTTCACTGAAGGATGAGCTTTCCGGAATTCTTGAGGTGAGCTCCTTGAGTTGAGGAGAGATTCTCACAAGGTTGACTTGGATGGTTTTTCTGCGAGGGATTTCCATGACCTACAAAACAAGAACAAAGATGAAGATCCAAACCCTTGAAATGGTTAGTGAATGCATATGATGCTTTATGATGTATGCACAAAACATATGTACAAGCAAATCACACCAAACCCTAGTTTCAGGCTTGCACGGGGTTTCATAGGTAAGTACCCTCTTGAGTGTAGTTGGCTTAAAAACCTGTCCTATAAATAGTAACCGGGTTCTAAGGAGCTCAATATCATTGGATTATTTTCAATGTTCATTGTTTTGGTTTAGCCACTTAACTAGCAACCAAAATATTATAAGAAAACAACCCTCAATGAGTGTAGTATCGAGTATCTACCAACTTCGGACTGCACCAAAGCCGGTCATCTCACTACCCCTAATAAAAGGCCAAGATGGTCAAGTAAGGTTCTAGGTCATTAGTGCTTAGTGACACCACTCAGCGGCCCCGTACTCTCCTTGATTGAACTCAAGGGTTACCGGTACTCACAAATATGTCGCACTAATATAGCTATTGTTTTGACCGTGTCGGTATACCCCGCACAGTTTCCATAATGTATTGCTATCTATGAATGTTTCCCAAAATCCGGGTGTAGGATTGCAAACCCAAACAATAGAGCCAAGATATAAACCAATCAATTCAAACAATTAGTCATGCAAGAGGGTGATCTAAGCCCTAAGGTTACTCCACTTTTAAACAAATCTCCCCAGCAGAGTCGCCAGTTCTGTGATACGGTGGGAGAACTGACTATGGTTTTGCGTTTGTTTTCGCAAATGTTTCGGTTGAGCAAGAGTCGCCACCGACTTTTTATTTTATCCTAAGGAAAGGTTTAAAAAGCACAGCAAAAACCTTTGAGATATTTTCTTGGGTTCGGGGAGTAGATTATAGAAAGGGAAGGTATTAGCACCCTTTCTATCCATGGGCTCTTAGGTACTTGCTTAGATCAACTTGCCTTGGTTTTCAATTGTTTGAAATGGTGCTTTGTGTGTGGTTTTGAAAATGTTTTGAAAAAGATGCCTTGTCTAGGCTACCCTTGTAACAATTCTTTACTCGAATGTTTTACAAAAGGTGTTTATCTTTTTTGAAAAGATGTTTCAAGGTTTTTTGAAAGTTTGTTTTGAAAGTGTTTGTGATGTGTGTTTTAAAAATGGGCAAGTGTTTTGTTTTGCAAGTTGACAAGTACTTAAGAGCTATCTACCCTAAAGTTCTCAAAGATTTTTGCTACATTTTAACCCTTTTAACAATTTTGTTCCACCATTGCATTTGGTGGACAATCTTGTGTTAGGATGTGTACGGGACGGGCGCGAGTCATCGTTTAGACCATGATTGCAATGGTGCCAAGTGTCTTTGGCAACTTTTCCTTTAAGGGACTTGATCATTTTTAGGCAACTTTCGAAAGCGTCATCGAGGGACTATGATCAATTGAATTGTTTTTGTTTTGCCAAAGACACCTAACATGCAACATGGCCCATTTATTGAAGGCAACAAGTGGAATACCCTAGGGGTGCAAGTGTGATTAGTGTTGTCCATTTTCATGCTTTGATTATCTTGAAATTAGGTCAAACTATTTTGTTGTTTTTATTCGCATACAAACCCTAATTCTATCATGGTATATTTAGAAAGCAATAAAGTGCGAAATTTAAAGTTCCTAAGCTATTACAACATAATATGGGAAAGGGGGTACAAATGTTCAAATGGGAGGTATTTGACAAGGAATTTAAACCTAGCTATTACATCAATATTGAATTATTTACAAGATATTTAATTGCACAAATTAAATAGAAATAAAATAAATATGTAAAATGCAAAAAAGGGTTTTTATATGCATGGAAAAAAGGTGTTTTTTATGTCAAATAAACAAAATAAAAAAAGTATTATTTTTGGAGCTTTTGTATGTTTAGGGCAAAACCCTAATTTTATTAAATAAAATGTAATTATTTAATATATACACATTTATTTATTATATACAAAAATAAAATGAAATGAAGTATATTTATATAAAAAAAAGTATTTTTAATGTCAAATATTACCAAAAATAAAAATGTATATATTTTTACATTATTTGCTAAATATTCTAATAAACATATATATATTTGTATTAATTTCTAAATATGTATTATATATATAAAAATAATAATATTTAATATTTATAAAAGAAAAGTATATATTATATAAAATATTTTCAGAAGATAAAATAAAATAAAAATCAAAAAATGAATGTGTTTACATTATTTTTTCTAGTTATTTTAAATAATAATATTATGTATTTATTTGTGTACAAACTAACTAAAAACTAATAAATATCAAAATCAAATGCAAAAAATGTGGAAAAAATTATTTTTATATTTTTTCATGCTTAAATAAAAATATAGAAATAAAATCAAAAGGAAAAAATGGGAAATGATAAGTAAAAATCAAAATGGGTCAGGGAGGTTCAAAAGCAAAAGTAAGGTGTGAATAGGAACAATAGAACAGGCCCAGCCCAATAGGTCCTTCTTCAACCTCTGGCCAGAATTGTGACAAAAAACGCGCGCTTGTACCATGATTCAAACATCCTGATTCCTGGCTTTTTAATGAAAACTCACAACATCAAAAATGTTCAGCATCAAACAACGAATCCATACATACCAAAAAACTTGATCTAACTCTAAAAAATGAGAGAGAATTTCATCATTCCCAAATCTTAACCTAACTTTTTATCCATATTCAGACCGTAAATTCTCACAGCATATGCAAAATAAATGAAAAGTAAAGGTATGTACAGTTTCAGGGGCATGAGTAGAACACTTCTTATTCACAAACTTAGAGCTAATGATGCCTACATTGAGAGATAGAAGTTCAAGAATATACCTGTTCAGTTGAAGTTGTATCTGATGATGGAGGTACTTTCAGAGCAAGGTGATGATTGGTACAGCTTCCTTGATGTCCAGGGATGCTATTCCAAGCTTTACTTTGTCTTGAAACCTTTTTAATCGAGCTATGGAACTTCAGCTGCAAAACAAGAAAATGAAAATGGTGGTGTTGCCTGGGAGTGTTACAGGTCGTGTTTGGGGTTTGGATTAGCTTCAAGGGATGTTGTGGGATGTATTTGAGGTGGTTTTAGCAAGAGTGCATGGAAGGTTTGAACTAGGGAACTCAAACTGCAGCAGATGCTCTGTTTGGGCAGTTTGAGGGTGATTCTGGGAATGGGGAGGTATTGGAGATGTTAGGGTCGTGTTTCAGCTTAGGAGGGATCTTTAGAATATGCTTGACAAGTTTGCTTAAGGCCTGGTTAGTTGATATGAGAGTTGTGTTCAGTTATGCCACATTTCTTCACACTTAAGCAAGAGATGGCCACTTGAGTTTCTAGGCTGATAGAGGCCCCCAATCTATGCTGCATACATTGGTCTTGGTCAGTGTGTTATGCTCCTTGACTTGTGCTTCAGAGATATGCTTTGGTACTTCTTGGATTTGCTTTTGACATAAAGCCATACCTTTTCAAAAATGGATAATTTGCTTTTTCTATTTTAAGACTAAACCTTCATGTAATGCTTAAACACATAATGCAAGGCTTGAACACAAAGGGTTTGCATTTAATTATTGAGTGCAAATGGGATATAGGACCTGTAATCAAGTTGTGCAAGCTGATTTGAAAAATTGCACAAGTTATGAACATGTACATGGCCATGAATCAAAGTGACTTTTTCCCAACTTGCCAAATTCGATTCTCCCTAACCATGAGGTTGTTTGATGAGTTCTTGGACATTTTGGAAAGCTTGGAATGTGTACTACAATCCATCTTTGAAATGCAAATTGAAATTCCAAGTGGAAGTATGTGGAAAATGGTCTTGAAGTTAGGTAAAAACCTTGCCTAAAATAGGTCAAATTTTCTCTAAGTTAAGAATGGTGTGGTACCCTTGTTCCAAAAATTGTAACTTGAGATACAAGCTTCTTTTGGGAAAACTTTGTGAATCAAAGTTGTATATTATGCAATAGGCTACAACTTTCATGTTTTGACTTTTGCTTGAATCCAAATGAATCTTGGTGAGAAAGTGGGGCAAAGTTAGGAAAAAATTAGGGTTTTTTCATAACTTAGAAAAATTCTAAGTTATGAAAAATCTTCATTTCAAACCCTAATTTGCAATTATTGATTTCTTGATGAACAAGTTTCATGATTTGTCATGTTTTGATGAAAAATGAATCTTGACATTTGATTTTGACCAAAAAGTCAAAGTTTGACTTTTCAGTATACAGTCAAAATTGATCAATTGACTGGGTAATTCAACTGTCAATCTTGTGTACTTGGGATCTTTTGAACTTGTTGAGCATGTCAAGACAATTCCATGGGGTCCTTGAGTCCATATGTGAGCTTAGTTTGCCATTGGCTAGGTCAAACAGTCAAAAGTTGCCTTTGTGCAGTCAAAACCCTAAAAATGACCATTTTGCCCTTTTGGTGATCTGATCAATTTTCTTGTGGAATTGTGATCCAAACTTGATCAAATGGTCCATGTGAGTTCATAATGTTGATGTGGGTCAATTTTCATGAGACTTGACTATCAATTGGCCATAGTTGACTTTTTCCCCAATAAAGCTGATTTCCAGGTCAACTGTCCAATTGACTGGGCAAAATTTGGAATCAAGACTTGAAACTTGGTATAGATAAACTTGGGAGTCCAATATGAGGCATGAAAGTCATCTTAGGCATTTTTGGTCAAAATATCTTTGTGCAAACACAAACCCTAATTTGGATCAACAGTGCAAGGAGAAGTCTTGAGCAGATGAAACCCTAACTGGATCTTGAGCTCCAAGGGCTTAGTGATGAGAAATTAATGAGAAATGGGAGGGCAAATTTTGGGGTACAATAGATATGTTTATTTATGCAATGCATTCAAGGATTTAGAAATTCACAATTGTTGCAGACAAAAAGAACACACGTCATATTAATAAGAAGAAATTTTGTTAGTACATAAATGCCCCATGGGCCAAATATTACAAGAACTTCTCATGGTAAAAAGACGTTGCGTATCCTCTTTGGAACGATGTAGGTGTTAAGGGTCTCTTCCTCATGGAGTCGGCGGGTAAGCTCCAAAACCTTCTTCTCGCTGGCGTAGAAGCTGGCTTCAAAAGTATCCCTTTCTTCCCTGAGTTGGATCCAACTCTTCTGCATCTCCTCCCATGTCGTTGGCATGTCAGGATATAAGATGGTGTAGGGAACCTCTCCTTCCTTAACGGGCTCCTTAATCACAGGGAGAACATGAGGGTAAGGCATCATTAGACTTTGGGCTCGGGTTCATACCCACTTGAGATAAGGCTCAAGAGGGATGGAATTCTTGTGCCCTAGTGTTTTGCTGTCTACCTTGTTAGGCATCCTCCAAGCTCTGATGAATCTTTGACTAAGTCCTTGCGTATCATTGTCGAAGTCAAAAACTATGTCAGAAATCAGCATGTCGTGAGGGCCCTCCCTCCGTGCATATCCAAATTTTCTCAAAGCCAGACAAGGGTTGTAGGTAATGCCTCCCCTAATGCCAAGTAATGGAACATTGGGGAACTCTCCACAACGGTCGACGATGATGACATTTTCTCTGGACCAAGAGCACCAATGTACATCAGAGTGAGTGAGAGTCATCAACCATTGTGACCACCTTAGGCCTTGGTCATTCTTCAAAACAGATTGTGGAAGGTGCGAAATAAACCACCTTGCGAGGAGAGGAGTACATCACATGAGAACACCTCTCTTTCTCATTGTTCGTGTGTAAAATGAGTGGAGGATGTCCCCAAGCAATGTTGGTACGAGATTCCTGGATAAGAAGATCTTGACGGCGTTGACATCTATAAGCTGGTCAGGATTTGGGAACAAGACCAACCCATAAATGAGGAGTGCCACAATTTCTTCAAAGGCTTGTAGGTCCAAGGAATTCTAACACTCTTGTGCCTTCTCAAACAAGAATTTTGCCAAGAAGCCTTTGACACCGCTTCTAGTTTCCCAATGCCCCTTGATGTCGGATGTAGTGCTTGAGCAACATCTTCAGGCTTTGGTTCCTTTTCCGTACCGTTGAAAGGTAGTTGATTAAGGATATGGATTCTCAGGAGTTGAGAAAATTCCTCCAAAGTGGGCACCAATTGGTAGTCGAGGAAAGTGAAACAGTGGTGAAGGGGGTCAAAGAACTGGAACAAAACCTTCATCATGTCTTCTTCAATGCTGGTGTTGACTAGGATGAGCAGTCTACCATGTCTTTCACTGAAAGGAGAGCTTTCGGGAATTCTGGATGTGAGCTCCTTGAGTTGAGGGGGGATTCTCACAAGGTTGACTTGGATAGTTTTCCTGCGAGGAATTTCCATGACCTACAAAACAAGAACAAAGGTGAAGATCCAAACCCTTGAAATGGTTAGCGAATGCATATGATGCTTTATGATGTTTTATGATGCATGCAAAAACACATGTACAAGCAAATCACACAAAACCCTAGTTTCAGGCTTGCATGGGGTTTCATAGGTAAGTACCCTCTTGAGTGTAGTTGGCTTAAAAACATGTCCTATAAATAGTAACCGGGTTCTAAGGAGCTCAATATCATTGGATTGTCTTCCATGTTCATTGTTTTGGTTTAGCCACTTAACTAGCGACCAAAATATTCCAAGAAAACAACCCTCAATGAGTGTAGTATCGAGTATCTACCAACTTCGGACTGCACCAAAGCCGATCATCTCACTACTCCTAATAAAAGGCCAAGATGGTCAAGTAAGGTTCTAGGTCATTAGTGCTTAGTGACATCACTCAGCGGCCCCGTACTCTCCTTGATTGAACTCAAGGGTTACCGGTACTCACAAATATGTCGCACTAATATAGTTATTGCTTCAACCGTGTCGGTATACCCCGTACAGTTTCCACAACGTATTTCTATCTATGAATGTTTCCCAAATCCGGGTGTAGGATTTCAAGCCCAAACAAGAGAACCACAAAGGTAAAGCAAACAAAGCAAACAATTAATCATGCAAGAGGGTGATCTAAAACCCTAAGGTAACCCCACTTTTAAGTATTCTCCCCAGCAGAGTCGCCAGTTCTGTGATACGGTGGGAGAACTGACTTGAGTTTCGCGTTTGTTTTCGCACTTGTTCGGTTTAGCAAGAGTCGCCACCGACTTTTTATTTTATCCTAAGGAAAGGTTAAAAAGCACAGGAAAAACCTTTTGAGATGTTTCGTGGGTCTGGGGGGTAGATTATGAAAAGGGAAGGTATTAGCACCATTTTCATCCATGGTTATCCATGGGCTCTTAGTTACTTGGTTTTAGATCACTTGCCTTGATTTTTGATTGCTTGAAATGGTGTGTGTGTGTGTTTTGAAAATGTTTTGAAATAGACGCCTTTGTTTCGGCAACCATTGTAATGACTCGTGTTTGAGTATATACAGTGATGTGTATCTTTTTGAAAAGATGTTTCAAATGTTTTTGAAAGTTTGTTTTGAAAGTGTTTGTGGAGTGTGGTTTGAAAAGTAGGCAAGTGTTTTTGCAAGTTGATCAAGTAACTAAGAGTCGTCTACCCCTATTGTACTCAAAGGTTGTTCTTGTGTTTTAACCCTTTTTTAACAATTTTGTTCCACCATTGTATTTGGTGGACAATCTTGCGTTTAGGATGTTTAACGGGACAGGTGCGGGTCATCGTATGGACCATGAATGCAATGATGCCAAGTGTCTTTGGCAATTTTGCTTGAAGGGACTATGATCATTTTGATAGGCAACTTTCGAAAGCGTCATCGAGGGACTTATGATCATTTGAATTGTTTTGCCAAAGAAACTCGACGTGCAAGCATGGCCCATTTTGGAAGGCAACATGTGGGATTACCCTAGGGGTGCAAGTGTGATTGTGTATTGATTTCATGTATTTGTCTTGTATTAGGTTATCTAGCGTTTGATTTTATGTACATGCAAACCCTAGGTCTAACCATGGTATATTTGAAAGCGGTAAATTGCGGGAATTTAAAGTCTACGCTATTACAAATAAGTATCCGGGAGTGGGGGTACAAATTTACAAATGGGGATGAGACTTTAAGGAGAGTAGTGTCCAATAATTACAACCAAATCGAATTGCGCAAATGTAAAATATAATGTATAGTAATGTATAAGAATAGCAAATGTATATGCATCAATGTATTCGTGTATTGTGTATGTGTATGCGTATGTGTATATGTAATTTATTTACAAGTTGAGAAGTGTTTAATCTTAATGAGAAAATTAAGTATTTGATTTAATTTTGTATTCTTGTATTTTACTTATGTATTGTTATCATGTTTTATATTTTTGCTAATATGTACAAATAATAAAATTTAATTAAAAGAAAAGAAAATGTTTTAAGGTCTATTCTTTTAGGTATTAAGAATAATGTATTTTAATTAATTATGTACAAAAGTTTAACTAAAAAATGAAAATGTTTTAAGTTTAAAGAAAAATATTATTTATATTTTAGTTAATGTATTATATACAAAATTATAATTATGTTATATATAAAAAGGTATTGTTAATTATAAATTAATGTAAAGAACACAAAATTAATGTATTAAGTAAGTTATAAACAAAAAATGAAAAGGTAAATAAGAAGAAAAAAAAGTTAAAAGAAGGAAATGAATGGGCTAAAGAGGTTTAGGGCCCAAACAAAGCAAATAGAGCAAATAAAAGGGAGGTGAGGCGCCAGGAGGGGGGTGCACCAACATTAATGGGCTTAGGTGTTCCAAATGGACGAGGCCCATGCGTTTTGACACAAATTTCGTTTAGGGTTGCAAGGTTCTGTTCATTTGGGAATAAGATTAGGGTTTGTCAACAACACAGAGGCGTCGTTCGTCCTCTTTGCTTCCTTTTCATCTTCTCATGCCCAGCTTCTGAATAATCGTCCGTCCAAGGCCACCGAGCACCGTCGTTCGTCCTCTTCCCTCCATTGGTCACTCAGCGACGTTCATACACAGGTAATGGCTTTTGTTCGTTTTTTGACAGTCTTTTAGGTTTTCAAATTTTTATGTGTACTTTCATGTTCTGATTTCATGTGTTGATATTGGTTTGTTATTGAGGTTGTGGAAAGGAAAGAAAATAAGTGAAATGCTACCTTGACCCTTGGGGACGGAGGAGAAGGAGGCAGATTTGGGAGGCACTCAGGATGGATGGACGGAGGCTTGATGATGCGCGAGCTTTGGAAGTTTCCATGGTTTGTGTCTTTACCTTCTTTAGGGTTTGATGATGATACTTGAAAACCTAGCTTCTTTATCTTCTTCTCTTTCTATTGCTTCAGTTGCCTCGTATGCTTGACCCTTGAATGATTGCTATACTGAATTACCTTGTATGTTTGCAAACTTGTATGCTTCTTTTTCCTCTTCCACTATGAACTTGCTAAGATGCTTAGAATGTTTGTATTATTTGATGATGATTTTGAGTATTTACCTCTGATATGCTATTGTTGAAACATTGGTTTTGACTAACTTTCCCTCTCTTCTCTCTGCCTCGTTTCTGTTGCCTTCTGAATTGTTGAGTTGCCTGTTGCTTTGTATGTTTGCTTGTTGAGTAAAGATCTGTTATTATTATCCCAATGATGAGAATGCTCTGAGGGCTTGTGTTGCCTTGAATGCTTAGGCTCCAATTTGTGGCTATGGCTTTTGGTGAGCTTAAAGGTTTGAGTTTATTTGGAGCCTTGGGCTTTGAAAAGCTTAGGGGCTTGTGGTTTTGATGTTTACTGATGGTTAAGGCTGTGCAGTTTGGAAGACTTGGACAAGTGGTTTGGTATGACTTGTTTTGACAGGGGAAGGCTTTTTTGGCTTAGACAGGCACGGGGCTTTTAGGCTTCTGGTTTAAGGCTATGGCTTTGAATGCAGGTAAGGCTTTGGTTTGATGAAGGCTAAGGCTTCTGGTTTTTTAGGCTTCTGTTTGTGTTTGGATGATAAGGCTTGACAGGTTGGGTGTTTAAGGCTTATACTTGACAGGTTGGGTGTTTTGTTTGTTTCAGGCCATTTGAGGTTTTGAGGCAGCTTGACAGTTTACAGGTTTTTTGGTTTATGCTGTTTGGCTTTTGGTGTTTTAGTTGAGGTTACAGGTTTGGAGGCCTTAGGCGTGTATGTTTGAATGCTCAAGGTTTGATGGACCTTTTTTTTTATCTCCTCAGGGTCTTTGCCCTCTTGTCTTTTAAGGGCAGGAGGCTGTTTACCTCGGGTTTTGGTAAACAACCGCTGATCCTCCAAATGGTTACTTATTTGGTTACTCGCAGGATCGATCAGATTGATCCTATGGACATAGGTTGATTTTGAAATTTGATTAAGTTGGATAAGGCTTTAAATAAAAGGTTTCAAGTAAATTGCATAAAGGAAAGACTTGGTAAAATAAACAAGGCTTTAAGGTAAAGGTTCGACAGGAAATGTAAAGAGAAAAGCAAGTAAAATTCTGGGAAAGTAAATGACTTTAATTGATAAAATTGGTGTTTCACACATACATTTCTCAACAATTCTTTCTCACACGCTGGGTACTTGAATCTAAATGAGTGACTTTGTATGGAATTGTGAACACACGCGAGAAACTACACGTCTACTCCTATTTATACTAAAACATCCCAAGTAACCGTCGGGCAGTTACACTGCTTCGAGATCAATCCACTTGGCACGTTCTCCATGCTCGACGCTCCAGATCCTTGCACGTTTGCACGTAATAACTGCTGGAAATCGTTTTCCCTCCAAAGCTTTGAATTTCAAACTGCTCCACTCTGGACCATCGAACACTTTCATCAAGAGACGTCTTCGACGAAAACGCCTTCGACGTCGAAGGCAATCAGCCTTCTTCCTTGGAAGAAATCTTCTAAGTATTTTGCCATCTTTCGACGGGCACTTCGACAGGCTTAGCCAGTCGAAAGCATCTTTCAGCTTTAATGGCTGATATCAATCAAAACAAAGGTGTCGAATTTAGGAGCCAACAAATTTCCCCCCAAGAATGCCTTATTTCGACTCTGAAAGAAAAAGGCATTCTTTGAAAACGCCATTCGACACCTGTCTTTCCACGCTTAGTCACAAGTTAACTTGTGCACTTTTTGTTGCTTTTTACCAACTAGTGGCAATCCCAAGAAACCATCATTGATTTGATCCTAGGACGTCACTTTCAGTACGGCGTGCAATACCAAACGTCACTTCATAATTTGTCATTATGACAAATCCCAAAAACGAGGACGCACGCTGCGTCCCTCTGTTTCTGCAGAAACGGCCAAAACAACAGGGGGCTGCCACGCGTCCCACTAACTCCTGCAGCATTAAATGACATTTAATGTCCTCGTTATTGGGGATTTTTCCCACTACTATAAATAGCAGTGAATATCCCATTGTGGGACTTTTTACGCCAACTAGCCTTCAAACTTCCTTGTTTTCGTACAAGCTTACTCTCTTTGCAGAAAACTCTTCCTCTTTCACTTCATCTCCAAACTCAACAATGGCCTCTGCTTCTACTGCTCCTAGTGCTAACGCACCAACTGAACATGTTAAACCCAAAGTTTTCGTCACTGCCCCAGTAGTAAACTCTACAGGCAAACGAAGGGTTCCCGAACCTTCTGACATCTCCGTTCGCGATGCTTACTCGCGCCACTTGATGATCCCGGTTGGATACTCCAACCAGATCTTCGCAATGTCTGGCCCCATGAATCCAAGCATCTCTGAAACTCTGAAGATCAAGAGCTATTTCCCAATCGTCGAGACACTCAAGCCAGTAGCCTGCGCCAAGAAAGACGCAGAAGACAACGAAGACCCTACTCGTGAAAAAATCGACCTCCGCTTCTTCAACAGAGGGGTTAGAGTCTTCAGGTCTTGCCCTAATCTGACCTCCGATTATGTTGCTTGGCTAACCAAGTTGGAGAAGCACCAGACCTCGATCTGGAAGGATATGGGAATCTTCGACCTAGTGATGCTGTCGAAGACAGGCTTAAACTACTCTCCAGAGATGCTTATAGCTTCGCTGTTGTTCTGGGACTACTCCCATTTTACTTTTCATCTTCCATGTGGGATGCTAACCCCCACACTCTTCGATGTAGCAGCTATTACTGGCCTTCGACCAACCGGAGATTACTTCGACCCGGAGGAGATGTCGGAGGACCAAATTGGCTTCTCTGAGACCAAGCCCACATACACCACTTTCATCAACCATTTTCATGACAGGTCGACGGATACAGTGTCGGATGTCGAACACATAGCGTTTCTAGCCTTATGGCTAACTCGCTTTGTGTTTTGCTCGAAGTCTCTGCAGGTGACCAAAAAGATGGTCACTCTTGCTACCCAACTGCATCACCGCCAAAACATCTGTTTGGCAGAACTGATCCTGGCTAGTCTTTATGACTCGATCAGTAATGGGGTCACTCTTCTGAAACATATCGAGGACAGGGCCAGTTTGCTACTCGCTGGGCCTTTCTGGCTACTTCAACTGTGGCTCAATGCCACTTTCGAATCTTTCTTACCCAAGAGGATTCAGATAAATGAACAAGCTCCAGCGATAGCGAATAGACGCATCGAAGGAATCAGGCTGGCTCTGCTGACACCTGTGGAAGATGGCTTGGAGTTTCAACAAACCTTCACTAACTTCGTTCTAATGTTTGCTCGAAGGAAGGAATTTGTTTCAACTATGGCTCCATTCGCTCAACGGAAGGTGGGGCCAGCATGGTTCACAAGGCCACATCCAAAGGAGTCGAGTGGTCCCAATGTCGATGAGCATTCAGTACTTTGGGAGGCGTTCCTTACACCAAGGATCATGCCTCTTCGATTTAAGAGTTCTAAGACTCATTTGAGTCTGCTTGCCTACCAACCAAATCTGGTATCTCGCCAGTTTGGTATTATCCAAACCCTGCCTTCTCCGATTTTCCAAAGGGAGAAGTCAATGTTGTACTTCTGCAACGATTATACAGAAGAAGATGCCATCAAGCATATCGGAAGATATGCTGGTCGAACCATCCTCTCGCTGTTTAACTACCAGCTTAATTTCCTTTGCTCACCATCCTTCGAGGAGTGGTGGAGAAGCTATTATGCTGAGTACTTCTTCGACGAGAAGGACTTCATGGCTGAGTTGCAGAAGTCTTTTGTCCTTGTGTTGGACAAAGTAAAGAAATGTAAGTTTATGCTCTCACATTACTTTTTATCTTTTTCTTCGACTGTTAGCCTGTTAACTTTTCCTTTGCTTTCAGTTGTTCGAAAGCCTGTAGCCAAGAAGGCTACAGAAGGTCAACAGGGAGGAGTCCCTTCAACAAAACCTCCACCGCCGGCGAAGACTGTAGCGCCGGCGAAGACCGCAGGCAACCAACAGGGGGAAGGCTCTTCGAAGAGGCCTCCTATATCGGTAACCAGACTTTCTTCAAATTTCTTCTGGTTTTCGATTTTTTATTTTCGATGCAATTATTCAATCGAATTCCTATTGGTTTTCTAGGCACCTTCGCCCAAGAAACGATCAACTCTGGTGGTCGAATCTGGGAGTGATGAGGAAAGTGATTCCCCTCCTGCCCCCTTGAAAAGGCGAAAGTTGATGAAGGATGCTTCTGTTCCTGCTCCTGCTCCTGAAGGTCGAACCGTCAGAATAAAGGTTGCTGTGAGAAAGCCTAGGCCACCTGCAGTGATCATCGAGGAGCCCACTGAGGAGGAACTGAACGCTCTTCTTACCAAGCCTGTCGAAAGTGACAATTCCAGCCCTGGGGCTGGGGCTAATCCACAGGTAATCCCTTAGACATTTTTTTATAACTTAGGCATAGATACCCATATTCGATTGTGTCTCTTTCGACATCTGAAAGTTTGTCTTCTTTCCTTTTTCAGGACACCACTGAGAGTTCTCCGCCAAGGACCTCAGAAACGCTGGAATCTGTTGATCTTAGCAGGCCTCAGGAAAAGGACTTGGGCAATGACGAAGCCCATACTGAGAATGAGGCCAATGCTGAAACAGTGGAGAAAACAACAGAGGAACCCATGGTGGAGGAACCACAGCCAGTGGAGGAACAACAGCCAGAAACGGTTCAGGTGGTGGATTTGTCAGAAGAGGATCATGAAGAAGAAAGGGACCAAGGCAATGATGTCGAAGAAAATCAAAACAATGCCAACGAAGAGAACCAAGGTGGTACTAGCGAAGGACACCAGGGTGACGCTAGCGAAGAACCACAAAATGACGCTGGCGAAGGACCCCAGGGTGATGCTAACGAAGAACCACAAGTCGATGCTGGTACTGCCTCGGTCAGAGTCGAAGAGCAACCAGTCGAGGCACTTAGCACTCAAGAACCTCAAACCCAAGATAATACTATTGCAAGGGTTACCTCCTCGAAGCATCGGTCAAAAGAGGACTTGGAACGCTTGAAACAAGCTGACCCTGTTAGCTACCTCAATGCAATCATCGAGAGTAAGAGTTCGTCTGACACTAGTCAGGAAATTCCTACCCTGTCGGGGAAATCTACTGAAACTTCTCCTCTTGATGATGCATTGGCGAAGGTTAAGGCCCAGTTCTTCAAGAGGGACTTGATGAAGGCTTTAGAGGGGGACCCTACTGCTCCATCATGCTTAAAAGAGGTCTTGAATGCTGTCGACTTCGACGCTGTAGCCCCAGAAATCTCAGACTTGATCATGGAGTTACACTCTATGATTGATCAAGTTTCAGCGGATTACAGGCGCCAAAGAGGGTTCAACAGTCAGCTTGAAGTGCTGCATGGCAAAAGCTCATCTGCGTGGACTGCTGTCTCAGATTCGACTTCTCGAATTGCTGAGCTGTCGAAGCAAAAAGCGTCTGCACAGGAAAGAGTTGATGCCATTGATCGAGAGAATGTCTCCTTCCGGGCACAAATCGCAGAGATAGAGGCGAAGATAAACGCCAACACTGTACTCAAGGAGGAAATTCTTTCGACCATCTCAGACACTGAGAGCCAGACTGAGATCAAACAAGGCCTGGAATTCGCTGAGAGGGCCCAAAGCCTCGACGCTCAAATTGCCAAACTAGTGCAAGAAAACTCCTTGTGCAAGAAGAGGTTGGAGCTGCAATACGCCAAGTATCTTCGACTCAAGAATTCTCTTACCTTTTGATTGATTCTCTTTTGTAACCATCTTCTGTAATCGTTATTCGACAACAATTGCCATTTTGGCTGAAATTAATAAAAATTTCCCTTTTGGCACTTCTATGGTTAATTTAGACTTGCTCTTTTATTATTTTATTTTTATCTCTTGAAGTATAGGTTTGTATTTTTTCAAATATTTACCATTTACTCTCAAGAGCCTTTTATCTCCACTTAACTCTTCGACTTCATAGGCTCCACCAGAAAAAGTTTGGATAACTCTGAAGGGTCCTTCCCATTTGGGTGACCATTTCCCCATGCTTCGATCCCTTCGATCCATGGGAAGAATTACCTTCCAAACTAGTTCTTCAGGCAAAAATACCTTAGGTTTTACCTTTTTATTATAAGAGTCTTCTACTCTTTTCTTCTGAAGCCTGAGTAAGTCGAGAGCGTGTAATCTCTCTTCGTCTAAATCCACCAGTTCATCTAACATCATGTTCCAATAAACCTCAGAAGGAATATCATAATGTCTCTGAACCCTTGCAGACTGAAGACAAATTTCTGCTGGCAACACTACATCATGGCCAAAAGTTAGCCTATATGGTGTTGTACCAGTGGCTTCTTTTGGGGACGTTCAACAAGCCCATAAAATTTGGTCTAACGTCTTATGCCAATTCTTTGGTTTCTTCCCAACATGTTTCTTTATCAAGCCAATCACCACTTTGTTAGCTGCTTCGACCTGACCGTTCGCCTGGGCATAATAAGGCGTGGATGTTAGGAGTTTGAAACCTGTTTCCTGAGCAAATTCCTGCATCTTTCGACCAGTGAAAACTGACCCTTGATCAGTTGTTATTGTCTCGGGAATTCCATATCTAAAGATAATGTTCTTTTGAATAAATTCAATGACATTTTCTTGGTCCACATTGACTAAAGGGATAGCTTCGATCCACTTAGTGAAATAATCAATGCCTACCAATATGTATTTCTGACTCTTTGATGATGCTGGTCGAATCTCTCCAATGAGATCCAACGCCCATCCTCTAAAGGGCCAAGGCTTCACTATCGAGTGAAGTTCGCTTGCTGGTACATGTTGGATGCCTGTATGAACTTGACACTTTTGGCAACCTTTGGCGAACTCAACACAATCTTTCAGCATAGTGGGCCAATATAGTCCTTGTCGAAACAACAACCATTTCATCTTATGGCCTGCTTGGTGAGCCCCACATGCCCCAGCATGCGTAGTCGAAAGGGCTATGTATGCTTCAGTTTCACTTAAACATTTCAACAACACCCCTTCAGGCGTCTTCTTGAATAACTCATTACCCATGAGTACAAAACTCAACGCCCTGTATTTTGTTTTTCGTTCTGTCGAAGCTCCTGGATTTTGAAGATAGTCCACAATGGGTTTCCTCCAATCTTGCTCTGACAAATTATCAATGAACGAAATCTCGAAGTTTGAGTGATCAGCATATCCTAGCCTCGTCGATTCCAAGTCTGATGGTGATAGACAAGTTGCTTTTATCTTTTCTCGAACTTCGATTGCTCTTTGTAGTTTCGTTTTTGAAATCTTATACCCAGATGCAATTTGTGCCAAGTCATTGGCTATTTGATTTTCGACTCTGGGTATGTGTCGAATATTGATCGTTTCAAATTGTTTCAATAAACGATTTGCTATCACAAAGTACATAATGAGATTCTCCCTTATGCATTTATATTCCTTTGTGACTTGCTTGATGACTAACTCTGAGTCTCCCATTATTTCGACTCGAGTTGCCCCCAATTCCAACAATATCTCAAGGCCAGTAATTAGAGCTTCATACTCAGCCTCATTGTTCGAACAAGAACCTTCTATTTTGTACTTGAATGTTGTTGGAATTTTATCTGGAGAAATAATCAAGACTCCTACTCCTGTTCCATCTTTATGGCTGGAACCATCGAAGTAGAATTTCCAAGGTTCTATTCCACATAATTAATATCCTCGACTTGAATTGAGTGGTCGACTATGAAATCTGCAACCACTTGTCCTTTTACTGCCTTAAGAGGCATAAAGGTCAAGGAGTATTCAGTTAATGCTAATGCCCACTTGCCAATTCGACTATGCAAGATAGGTTTCGACAACATATATTTGAAAACATCAAAATGAGACGAAACATAAACATCAACTGGTTTTATATATTGCTTGAGTTTTGTACAAGAGAAATACAGACATAGACACAATTTTTCAACTTCGCTATATCTAGTTTCTGCATCATTCAAAACTCGACTGAGATAATAAATGGGTCTTTCGACTCCATTCTCATCCTCTTGGGCTAACATACTTCCCAGAGTTTTGTCAGATGCAGCTATGTACAATCTCATACTCCTGTTGCTACAAGGAGGCACCAAAATAGGTGGCTTAGTGAGGTACCCTTTGATTTTGTCGAAGGCTTCTTGTTGCTCCTGCCCCCATTCGAACCCCTCTTTGTTCAGTCGAAGTAAGGGTGAAAAGGCCTGAGCTTTCCCACTTAAGTTAGATATAAACCTCCTTAAGAAATTTATCTTGCCTAAGAGAGATTGCAATTCCTTCTTATTCGATGGCGCTTTCGCTTCCAGAATTGCCTTCGTCTTGTTCTGGTTGATTTCGATTCCTTTCTTGTGGACAACGAAGCCCAAGAAATCTCCAGCTTTCACACAGAACGCACACTTCAAAGGGTTCATCTTCAGACCATGTTCTCTCATTCTTTCGAATGATTGTCGAAGGTGGTCAATGTGATTCTTCCTGGAAACAGATTTTATAACAATATCATCAATATAAACTTGCATAAACGTGTTAATAAAATCATGGAAGATAGTATTCATTGCTCGCTGGTACGTTGCCCCAGCATTCTTTAGGCCAAAAGGCATCACTACCCATTCGTAAGTGCCTAAGGCCCCAGGGCATCGAAAAGCTGTTTTCGACACGTCCTCTTCAGCAATGAATATTTGATTATATCCTGAATAATCATCGAGCATACTCAGGTATTCATAACCAGCGGCAGAATCGACCAGCATTTCCGCCACAGGCATAGGATATTCATCTTTGGGGGTGGCAGCATTCAAATCTCTGAAATCTATGCACACCCTTAATGTGCCATTTTTCTTAATTACTGGCACAATATTTGCAATCCATTCGACATACCTTGTAACACGGATGAATTTGCATTTCAGAAGTCTTTCGACCTCTGTTTTGATCTTCGACAATATTTCTGGAGCGAAGCGCCTTGGATTTTGCTTGATTGGCTTCTTTCCAGGTTTGATTGGCAACTGAAGTTCTACCAATCCTCTGTCGAGACCAGGCATTTCGTCATAATCCCACGCAAAACAGTCTTTAAACTCTTTCAGCAACTGGATTACTTCCAACCTAAGTTCTGGATCAATTTTGGCGCTGATGTAAGTTGGCCTTCTCTCTGATCCTTCGCCTAAGTTGATTTCTTCTAAAGGGTCTTGTGCTAACATCTTAATGTTGTTCGCCAAGGGATCCTTTTCGAAGCCCAAAGGCTCATCGTCATAGATAGCGTCGAGCCTCTGTTCCTGCATTTCTTCTGGCATGATATCAGGAGGTTTTGGATCGAAATCCTTTCCTGGGCCAACAGCAGATAATTGTTGATCAGTGGCCTGTGTGGCCATGTACTTTACTTCGGCTTCGAGAGCCGTTATCATCTTGGTTTCGGCTACATAAGCCGAAATTCGCTTCAGAGATTGTGACTCAGTCATTATCACTGAATTCACTTCCCCAACCAGTTGGTTGGATATCAGTTAGCCCACTGAAGTCTATGTGGGACAAGTCTTCTCTGTCCCATTGGAAACCATGCTCAGGATGCAGGTATAGGGAACAAAAGGTGTTTGGTGCTGGCGCCATGTCGAAGTCAGGTGTTGGACATGGCCCTATGTGAGCCAAGTTTTTGTCGAAATCTGCCACTCCCAAGTGATTCACTTCGCCAAGGTAGTAGCTTTGATCTGCCTCTATGTTTTCGACCATCCCATCTGGACGCCATAGCAGCAGTCTTTGGTGCATCGATGAAGGCACAGCGCCTACACCATGAATCCACTCACGGCCTAACAAAAGGTTGTAGTTAGGTTTGGCTGATATGACCATGAACATCGTTGGTCGAAGGATGGACCCAACTTTGATATCTAGCTGGATCACTCCCATGGTGGTCCCAATGCCGCCCTCATAGTTCGACAGGACCATATTGTGAGGTTTAATTTCCTCATCTCTTTTGCCAATCTTCCTTAGCATAAAGTGAGGGATAATATTGATAGTTGCCCCACAATCGACCAATATTTTATTCACAGTAGTTTCTTCGAGCTTAGCCCTTATGAACAAAGGCTTGAGGTGATTCTTCATCGCCTCTGTGGGTGGCTCGAAGAAGCCATTTTGTTCCTCTGTAGTGCCATTGTCCATGACAAAATAGCACACTGGCCTATGTTTGGCCATTTCTTGTTCCACCTCCCAGTCACTCGCTTCGACTTCTACCTGTCGATTGAATTCCCTGGGCAGCACTGAAACAATATTCACCATTATATCCAATGTATCGTCGGACTCAGCATCGTCTTCGTCTTCGACTTCGCTTTGGTTAGGCCAAACTAGCCTGTTGGTAACTGGTTCTCTCTCCAGAGGCTTCCTTTGTTTCCTTTGAGGAACATTCGAACTAGTTTCTGCCTTAGGTTCGTTGGCAGCCTCCCTTTCTGCTTTTCGTCTCCTTTGATATCTCCTCCATTGGGATCGAGACATAGGATTTTTACCCTTGTAGTTGCTGGGCACTTGAGCAACCTTAGGTGCAGCAACTTGAGGCTCTTTCTTTTGAGTCAGAGAGGAACCTCTTGGCACATCGAAAGAATGCCATTTCTCTTCGTTTGGCCTTTTTCGGCCAGAAGTTTTGTACCAAGTATCTACTGGTACATTTGTTGGAGGCCTAAAAGTCAATGGCCTCTTGTCTTGATTAGAACCCCTTCTGGGATCATGTCGAAGGTCAGCATTCTCCCTTCTCTTGTTCGCTGCTCTCACGCCTTGAATGTGCTCAGCAGCTTTTTTATCAAAGATTGAACTGCATCTTGGACACAGCATTACCTCTGATTTTTTCTTCTGGCATCTTTGTAAAAAATCTGCCAAGTTTTCGTTTTCCCGTGGGAAAGCCGTCTTATTAGCCTGCTCTTGCCTTATGGCCTCTTCTGATGCTTTAGGGTCAGAAAGCTCGACCATGTTGATATTCATTGTATCTTTGCTAGCAAGAGTTAACTGCTTCATTTGTGTCTCCAGATTCTCCGTCTGGCCTTGAACAGTGGCCAAGTGGGAACTGGGCTTTGGTCCAGTTTTTTGTGCTTCAGCAGTCTTCGAATTTGGGTTCTCGACCGCTTCCTGGACAGCTTCAATTGTCTTCCTGGATAAATTTCCAGAAAAGCTGCCAAAGATTGGCATGTTGATGTGGTCTTTTGAGACTTCGACCATAGTAATTCCTGGCTTCTTCGACTGGATCCTGGTTGCCTCTATCATGTTCACCTCAGAGGGTTCTGCATAGTGGGCTTCAGCCTTCAGTGGATTGGAGTCGACAGCCATGGGGGATTTGTCAGCAAATTTTAATCTCCCTTCCTCAATAGCGTCTTGCACAAGATTCCTGAAAAGAAAACATTGAGAAGTTTTATGGCCCAAAAAATTATGATATTTTCAAAAACCTCTCTTCTTTCTTTGATCAAGAGGAGGCACTTTTACCCCAGGGGGTACTATCATTTGGCCATCTTTAACTAGCAAGTCGAATATTTCATCACATTTTGTGATGTCAAAACTATAAGTCTTTTTTGGGAACCTATCGTTGGTCCTGTCTGGACCAATGGGGTTTTTCCCATTTGAGGGGACTAACTGTTTACAAGAGTATGGTGGCCCTTGTTTTAGTTCTGCTAAATCGACTTCTCCTTCTTCGACAATTAAAGTATCGTCGAAGGATTCTAGATCTTCGTCATCCATCTCAACGTACGCTATTCTTTCTCTCTTGTGAGTTTTCGTTGCCTTAGCTTTTTCAGCTTTGAGGCGTTCGACCTGTCGAACTCTATCGGCCAGTTGGGCCATGTCTCTTAGGTACTGGGTGTCTAGCTTCTTCCTAATGGAATAATCTAAACCGCCTGCGGCTATTTCGACCAACTCATGTTCTGGCACTTGTGTAAAACATCTTGCCTTGAGCAACCTAAACCTATTCAGATATTCGTCTATAGGTTCAGTGAAACGTCTCTTCACACTGGCCAGTTCTTTCAGGCTTATCTTGGTTTGCCCCATGTAGAATTGTTCATGGAACAATCTTTCCAACTGGGTCCAATGATGGATCGAATTGGGGGGGAGAGTTGTAAACCAAGTAAAAGCGTTCTTGGTTAAAGAACTTGGGAAGTACTTGATCCTTAGGTTTTCGTTATTCGAAATGTCTCCTGCTTCGATCAAGTATCTCGCCACATGCTCGACAGTAGATTCTGTCGTGTCCCCTGAGAACTTAGTAAATTTGGGGACTTTGCATCTAGGAGGTAAGTCCGTTTGTAACACGTATTCTGACAATGGAGATGTAAAGTTGGGCCTTCGAAAGCCCATATTCATCCCATTCTGAGTCATGATCCTTTCGATCATGGTTGCCAGATTGTTTTCCAAACCCATGTTTTGGTATTGGATATGCTGAACCACTTCGTCAGCATTTTGGTTTCTGTTAACTAACCTTACCTCTGGGGCTATTACCCTAGGTTGTTCGACAGGTTGTTCGACAGGCTGTTGAGCCTGGTTAATGGTGGTTTCTTCCTCTACAAATATCCCCTGATTTCCCCTTATTTGCGCCCTTTGGGGCTGTCGAACAGGTTGGGGTACTCCAAAGAAGTCAGCCAAACGCGTCATTTGCGCTGTAACTTGCTGATTCGATTGAGTAGTGTTTTGTATTAGAGGGTTTAGCACTGTACTCAAAGTTTGTGCCAACATTTGCACCATATCATGGTTGCTTTCGTCCATTTGTTGCCTCAAGACTGCTGTCGAGGCATTTGTAAGGCCATGGGCTACTTGGGACGTTCCTCCTAAGAGTTGGGTCCTATTTCTATTCGCCATGCCTACTCCAGAGCCTTGGAGTGGCGAAGAGGCACTCACGAAAGGATCTGAAAAAGTGGACGCAGCATTCGTTAGGCTTGCCAATTCAGAAGTTGGCATACCATAGAATGGAATAAATCCTGGGGGAACCACAGGCCTTGTGCCTATATTTCCCCTTGGTGGGGGAGTTCCCAAAGGTATTCTGGGGCCTGTTAACGAAGTTATTGGCCCCGTGGTTGTGACCGACACTGCTGGTGTCGAACCAACGTTTGTCGCTTCACTCACGGTCATACTAACCGTTGCTCCCACACTCGTTTGTGGGATTTCGTTATTGTTTGGCGGATTCGCCATCTCTTCCCTTCTTCTGGCAGTATTGTTATCGTTGGTGTATATTCTACCACTTCTCAATAACATACAAATCGAAAAGATGAGATTATTTTCAACAATCAACACACAGTCCCACTGGGCGTGCCAATTTGTTTACCTCGGGTTTTGGTAAACAACCGCTGATCTTCCAAATGGTTACTTATTTGGTTACTCGCAGGATCGATCAGATTGATCCTATGGACATAGGTTGATTTTGAAATTTGATTAAGTTGGATAAGGCTTTAAATAAAAGGTTTCAAGTAAATTGCATAAAGGAAAGACTTGGTAAAATAAACAAGGCTTTAAGGTAAAGGTTCGACAGGAAATGTAAAGAGAAAAGCAAGTAAAATTCTGGGAAAGTAAATGACTTTAATTGATAAAATTGGTGTTTCACACATACATTTCTCAACAATTCTTTCTCACACGCTGGGTACTTGAATCTAAATGAGTGACTTTGTATGGAATTGTGAACACACGCGAGAAACTACACGTCTACTCCTATTTATACTAAAACATCCCAAGTAACCGTCGGGCAGTTACACTGCTTCGAGATCAATCCACTTGGCACGTTCTCCATGCTCGACGCTCCAGATCCTTGCATGTTTGCACGTAATAACTGCTGGAAACCGTTTTCCCTCCAAAGCTTTGAATTTCAAACTGCTCCACTCTGGACCATCGAACACTTTCATCAAGAGACGTCTTCGACGAAAACGCCTTCGACGTCGAAGGCAATCAGCCTTCTTCCTTGGAAGAAATCTTCTAAGTATTTTGCCATCTTTCGACGGGCACTTCGACAGGCTTAGCCAGTCGAAAGCATCTTTCAGCTTTAATGGCTGATATCAATCAAAACAAAGGTGTCGAATTTAGGAGCCAACAGAGGCGCTATATTTTCTTGGTCAAATTTGTGGACAGGTTTGCAAGGCTTGAGGCTTTCACTCTTTGTGATCACTTCTGCTGCATATGTTCTGCCTCCTTTTGAATAGCTCTGATACATGCTCTTTTTAGCCTTTAGCCTGCTGTACTGTAATCTGTTTTCCTCTCTCTTTCTCTCTCCGGATTAAAGAAAGCATTTTTATTGCTTTAATTTCGTCTTTTCTGAAAAAACAAATGGCCTAGGAAGATGATGCATTCTGAATATTGCTTGCACTTGTCCCTTTTCCACTGCATATTTCCATGTTTCTTGCATACTTTATGTACTTTCTCTTGACAGCTTTTGGAGTTGTTGATACTTTGATATCCTTGTACAGCTTTTGGCTTAGTTTGAGAATGTAGTTCAGTTTGCCTTTACTTGTACATGCTGTTTGGAAACTTGGTTGATAATTCTTTTGATTTATGCAGTGTGCTTAAAAATTTGAATTTGTGCAAAATCATAACTTTGTGCATTTCATGTTTCATTGCAAGCATTTCATCCCTCTTTGTGAACCGGGAGAAATCTCGTGATTTGCAGAGAGGGCAAAACTGATTCCGGCCATTTGTTTTTAATGATGAATCTTTTTAACTGTCAATCTTTAATTATTTTATCTGCTTTGACTTTTCTTTTGTTTCTTGTTTTGCAGATGAAAAATAAATGAGCAACAAGGGAGCATTGGATAGAAGATGAAGACTTAGAAATTTTAGAACATAGTTTTATTTAAATTTAAATTACTGTAACATTGTTATTGTAAATACTTTGTAAACAATAACAATTATACAAATAATTTAAAGATAAGTAAAAAAGTCCTTTTATTGACATTCATTTTTAATTCTTCTTCAGATATTTATCTAATTGTTTATAATTCTTAAATTATAATAAAATGGAAATAAATTCCAATTATTCTAACTTAAAATAAATAATCAATTGATAAACACTATGGTCTTATCATCAATCAATAACAAACCCGGCGCTCCAATTATCCAAAGCAATGCACAGTTAATCAAACCAAACGACAGTTAATCAAACAAAACGTCCACATGCTTTCTTTCATTGATTAAATCCAAACAACTGCAAATTAACAACCAGCAGCCTCAGTTCTTATTTCAGAGTAATTTGAAAAGCATTGATAGAACTAACTCTTCTTGAGAAATATGCGCACAAAACCCTGATTTTTGACTTAGCACTGGAGAAACGCCTGCCTGATCAAACTTTGAGCCAATTCAACCAATCCTAAGCAATCTGTTTGAACTGTCTTAAAATCAATGAAAACCCTAAATTTTGTCTGACTGATGAGAAAAGTCTGTTTGACCGATTCTTGAGCCAATCTGAAAAATCAGGAAAAGCCCGAAACTGCGATTTCTTGTGGAGAAAGAGGAGGGCAAATTTTGGGGTACAACACCCATCATTACCAAACCTGTGTCCCGGATGTCATCCCTTAAAGATGCGAAGGCTGTAATCAAGGAAGGAGGAAGTACATTGTGGGGTCAGCTACCAGATTTTCCTTTCAAGACAGATAAGTTCGGTTTAGGTTTCACTCTGCTAGTCAGAAGGCTATGCGTTGCTCCCGGGCTGGTGGACCACCATTAAAGATCACTCATCATGGAATTCATGCTTTGGAAGATGTTGAAGATGAGAGAAATTTTGAAGATTGGATCATTCCAACCATTGAAGGAGGACTGAACAACTGGGAGGCGAAAGACTTTGTTCCCATTACTTTCATCAATCAATAATTTATCTTTTGAACATTTCCTGTTTGGTCTGTAATAATTATTAAACAATTCATACACTCTTTTCGCCTTATGCCTTACCCGGGGCATATAGGTCCATTTGTAAGGGTTTTGATTCTTCATTTTCATATGCCATTTTTAATGAATCATGGACGTTTTCATATATAAACTTTTGTGTTCATTTTCTTTCTTTAAAGGTGGCTATCCCTTACACACACCCACACTCACAAAATGCAGGTACCCATCCACTCCGGATTCCATGGGTAACAATTCTGCTATGGCCTTCAGTGACTCTGAAGATCTGGTCAATCATGCCGAATACGAAGGTGATGAAGACTGTGAAGTGCCTAGAGAGTTGGCTAGACTTTTGCAACAAGAAGAAAGGGTTATTCTGCCCCATGAAGAGTTGTTAGAGACTATCAATTTTGGTACTGCCGAAGACAGAAAAGAGGTTAAAGTAGGTGCCAACCTGGAGCCAAGTGTCAAAGAGCGCTTAGTTCAGTTGTTGAATGAATATGTTGAGATCCTCGCCTGGTCCTATGAAGATATGCCGGGACTGGATACAGATATTGTGGTTCACCGTCTCCCTACAAGAGAAGACTGTCCACCAATCAAACAGAAAGTTCGTCGAATGAGGCCCGACATGTCCGAAAAGATCAAAGCTGAAGTGATGAAGCAGTTCAATGCTGGCTTTCTTGCTGTTACTTCATATCCACAATGGGTTGCTAACATTGTGCCCGTTCCTAAGAAGGACGACAAAGTTAGAATGTGTGTGGACTGCAAAGACTTAAACAGGGCTAGCCCTAAAGATGACTTTCCACTACTGCATATTGACATTTTGGTTGACAATACACCTCAGCATAAGGTATTCTCTTTCATGGACGGATTTTCAGGGTACAACCAGATTAAAATGGCCCCCGAAGACATGGAGAAGACTACTTTTGTTACACAGTGGGGTACCTTCTGTTATAAAGTGATGCCATTTGGACTAAAAAATGTTGGGGCAACCTATCAGCGAGCCATGGTAGCTTTGTTTCATGACATGATACATCATGAGATTTAAGTCTACGTAGACGAAATGATAGCCCGTTCACAGACAGAAGAAGAACACCTCGACCATCTACAAAAGCTATTTGTCAGGTTAAAGGAATACAAACTCAGACTGAACCCTAGCAAGTGCACTTTCGGAGTCAGGTCCGGTAAACTCTTGGGATTCATCGTCAGCAACAAAGGCATTGAGGTTGATCCTGCCAAAGTCAAATCTATATGAGAAATGCCTGCCCCTCGCACTGAAAAGGAGGTCAAAGGTTTTTTGGGACACCTAAACTACATTGCGAGGTTCATCTCTCACCTAACATCTACCCGTGAACCGATCTTCAAGCTGTTGAAGAAAGATCGGGTGGTTGAATAGAATGATGACTGTCAAGTTGATTCGATAAGATCAAGGAGTATTTGCTGGAACCTCCTATCTTGATGCCACCCATCGAAGGAAGGCCTTTAATCATGTATCTGACTGTCTTAGATAATTCAATGGGGTGCGTACTGGGCCAACATGATGAGTCTGGCCGAAAAGAGCATGCCATTTATTACCTTAGCAAAAAGTTTACCGACTGTGAGACTCGCTACTCACTGCTCGAAAAAACTTGCTGCGCTTTGGTATGGGCTGCTCGCCGGCTAAGGCAGTATATGTTAACACATACCATTATGCTGATCTATAAGATGGATCCGATCAAGTACATCTTCGAAAAGCCTGCTTTATCCGGAAGAATCGCTAGATGGCATATGATTCTCACCAAATATGATATACAGTACACGACCCAAAAAGCCATAAAGGGGAGTGTGCTAGCCGATCATCTGGCCCATCAAGCTGTCGAAGATTACCAATCCATGAGGTTCGACTTTCCCGACGAGGATATCATGACTTTGAGCAACATTAAAGAAAACAGACCGTATGACGGGCCTGAACAAGGATCCCGATGGACTCTGTACTTTTATGGTGCCTCCAACGCACTTGGGAATGGTATCGGTGCGATACTTATCTCTCTGGAAGGTTGCCATACACCTTTCACCGCTAGACTCTGCTTCAGCTGCACCAACAACATGGCCGAATATGAAGCTTGTATCTTTGGTCTCAAGGTCGCTATTGACTTGGGAATCAAATCTTTGATTGTATTTGGGGACTCAGCTTTGGTTATCAGTCAAATCAAAGGAGAGTGGGATACTAAGCACCCTAACCTCATACCTTACAAAGAACATGTCCTGACATTGTTACCATATTTCGAGCAGATTACCTTCGAACATTTCCCGCGAGAAGAGAATCAATTAGCAGATGCGCTAGATACAATGTCATCCATGTTTAAACTTAATTGGGATAATGAGGCACCTCAAATCACCATTGAACAGATGGACGGACCTGCACATTGTCATGAGATTAATACCGAAGAAGTAGTGGACCGACCTGGGTTTCATGACGTCAAAAGGTATCTCGATGCACAAAAATATCCTGAAGGAGCTTCAATCAACGACAAAAAGTTCTTAAGGAGATTCGTGGCCAAGTTCTTTCTGAGCAATGGTATCCTATACAAGCGCAATCTTGATTGTGTCCTACTTCGGTGTATGGACAAGGTAGAAGCTGAGCAGATCATGGATGAACTACATAATGGCACCTTTGGAACCCACTCGAGCGGTCATATGATGGCTAAAAAGATTCTACGGGAAGGCTACTACTGGTCTACCATAGAAGCTGATTGTCATCAACATTCTCGTACTTGTCACAAATGCCAAATCTATGCTGACAAAGTACATGTTCCTCCAGTTCCTCTCAATGTCCTAATAGCTCCTTGGCCATTCGCGATGTGGGGAATCGACATGATTGGAGAGATCAAGCCTACAGCATCTAATGGACACCGTTTCATCCTGGTGGCCATTGATTACTTTACCAAGTGGGTCGAAGCAGCTTCCTTCGCCTCCGTTACAAAGAGTGTGGTTGCCCGCTTTATCAAGCAGAACCTCATATGCCGGTATGGTATCCCCGACAGGATCATCACTGACAACAGTACAAATTTGAACAATACTATGATCACTGCTCTGTGCGAGCAGTTCAAGATTCAACATCACAATTCATCTCCCTATCGGCCTAAGATGAACGGTGCTGTCAAAGCTGCAAACAAAAATATCAAGAAGATCATTCAAAAGATGACAGTCACCTACAAGGACTGGCATGAGATGTTACCGTTTGCTCTGCACGGGTACCGTACCATGGCACGCACTTCAACCAGGGCAACACCTTTTTCTTTGGTATACGGTATGGAAGTTGTTTTACCTATCGAGGTTCAGATTCCCTCCTTGAGAATCATGAAGGATGCTGGTTTGAATGAAGGCGATTGGATTCAGACTCGGCTTGATCAACTTAACTTGATTGACGAGAAGCGACTTACTGCTGTTTGCCATGGTCAGGCGTATCAGAAACGTATGATCAAGGCCTTCAACAAGAAAGTCAAGAGACAAGTATATCAAGTCGGGGACCTTGTAATCAAGCGGATCATATTACCGCAAAGTGATCCCAGGGGCAAATGGACTCCTACTTATGAAGGGCCATTTGCGATCAAAAACATCTTTTCTGGTGGGGCTATGATTCTGACCACCATGGACGGCGATGACCTGCCGCACCCTGCGAACACAGACATAGTCAAAAGATACTACACATAAACGACCCGACAAGTTGAAAACCCGAAAGGGAGACTTGGGCAAAAATGGGCATCCCGGTGAATCGAAAACCCGAAAGGACAGTTCAGGCAAAAGTTAAGGATAAATAAAAAAATCTGTACACCCGACAAGTTGAAAACCCGAAAGGGCGACTTGGGCAAAAAAGGGTTTCCCGGTGGATCGAAAACCCGAAAGGGCGGTCCAGGCAAAAGTTAGGGATTTGAAGCGTATGACTATGTCTCTTCGGATCACTTTAAGGACAATCTCTTCACGGGCAAGCTCCAAGCTTCTGATCAATCCAATCATCTGCGGACGAAGCAACGAATGGACAAGATAATCAGAGTTACGAAGGCTATAGCAGAATAGGAATCCCATGGAATTGTTACACATAACCATCTTTCTTTGTATAAATTTTTCTCAATTTTATGACAACATTCTCTTACTAGGATGTTTGTCTCCTTTGTACAAAATACTTACACAAAGTTAATACAAAGATACTTCAAAGTGCAGAATTTTGTTTGTTTTCTCTTTCTTTTTACACTTATGTTTTATTTGAAAACGTCCAATGATTTATTAAATGAGCATATGCATTTGAATATAATCACTGCTTACAAATAAAATGAAATAAGAAAGAATAATTACTGACAGATTGAAAATATGGGAAAACGTCTTTGGGCTATTCCAGGAGAAATCCTCAACGGAGCTAAAGCCTTGAAATACATATCCCCAGTGGAGTTAGGTTTCAAAATCCCCATCAGATTTGAGTTTCCAAACTCCCAATCCCCAGCGGAGCTAGAAAATTTTGAACTGCAAACCCTCAGTAAAGATGAAACTTTCTTCCCCAACAGAGTCCAAAACTTCAACCCTTAAACCCCAGTGGAGACCATCCAGTTTCCTCCATTGTCCCTGAAGAGTCACTTTAAAACCAGATAATTCCCCAGAGAGTTATTTTTCCCCAGTGAAGTCGCCACGATCAAATCAGCACGTCATTAAGATCCCCAGCGGAAGCCATTCAGTTTTCCCCTGATACCCCCATTAGAACATAGATTCTCAAGGTCCCCAGTAGATTGGCATACAACCCAAACTCCTGATCTCCTCAACGGAATAAACATTCTCCCCACATAGTTATTTCCCAGCAGAACGAAGATTCTCATTCTCATTTCTCCAATTGAAGCCTCCCAGGTTTTGATTCCCCGGTAGAGATCGTCAGGGTTTTCCTTATTCCTCAGAAAGTCGTGAAGGATTATCACATCCCCACAAGTCACCAAGGATTTTCAATCCACAATAGTGGTCCAAGGATTTCTCATTCTCAACAATCAAAGATTTTGAATCTCCAGCAGCAGACAAGGGTTTATTTTCCCCTACAGCAGTCAACGATTTCATTATTTCCAACTATCAAGGATTTATTTTCCTCAGCAAGACAGCTAATCAGCTTACATGCGCATACATTACATTTACATATCATAAACATTGATAAAGCACACTTTATTGCATCATACATATCATGCAACATAACTTTGTGTTTTAGCTAACATTTTACCCTTTTCAGGATAAGATTAAAAGCTACCTTTAACAAATGTTCAAAGATTTCAGATATAGTACGGATACACTCCAAGACATGGAAGTCATTCTGCTATTCATTCAGATCTCTTATTTCAGATACATTATGGATATACCCCAGACACGATGATCATTCTACTACTCATTCAGACTTCAGCAATCAGATACAGACTAGATACGCTCCAGACATGGAAGCCATTCTATTTCTCATTCAGATTCAACTATCAACTTCAGGTTCAGATGCACTCCAGACACGGAAGTCATTTTGTCACGTGTCCGGATCCCAGTTACAGTATGGATACACTCCAGACACGGAAGTCATTTTGTCACGTGTCCGGATCCCAGTTACAGTACAGATACACTCCAGACACGGAAGTCATTCTTCTACTCATATAAGATCTCAACTTCAGATACAGTCCATATACGCTCCATACACGGTTGCCATTCTATCACTCATTCAGAATTTATCCCCAGCCCAGAGATGCTCCATACACAGATGTTTTTATGTCGCCCATTCAGAATTCAGATACAATACAGATACACTCCAGACATGACATTCATTCTGATATTCATTCAAGAATCAAATACAATTACAGCTCGGATACGCTCCAGACACGGACGCCATTCCTTCGCTCATACGAACCCAATCTCCAGATGCAACTCAGATACGTTCCAGATACGGATACCATTATGATATTCATCCTCCTGATTAGCAACAAACAATTCCTGGATGGCATCTTTAAGCCCATCTCCAGCAAGATTCTACCATCTCTAAATGGCATCTTTAAGCCCATTTCCTCAGCTATATTTTGACAAGTGCAAATTTACGGGCACTCTAGTGTCCAATCATCTTTTACCTTCGAGTCACGAAAGGAAAACTCGCCAATCTAACTCTTCAGGTTCAAGAAGATTGAATAGGGGCAGCTATTGTACCCTAAAATTTCCCCTCTTATTTTATCAAGATTTCCCCTCACCAGACTCTTTGGACTCAAGACCAAATTAAGGTTTTGCTCTGCTCAAGACACCTCCTTGCACTGATGACCTAAATTAGGGTTTGAGTTTGCACAGGGATTTTTGGACTTCTAATACTCAAAGTGACTTTCATATTTCATATTGGATCTACAAGATTTCCTCTACCAAGTTTCAAGCCTTGAATCAAATTTTTGACCAATCAATTGGATAGTTGACCTAGAAATCAGCTGTATTGGGGAAAAAGTCAATTGTGGCCAATTTACAGTCAAAACTCATAAATTTTGATCCACATCAACATTATAAGCTCATATGAACCATTTGATCAAGTTTGGACCACAACTCCTCAAGAAATTTGATCAGATCATCAAAAGGGCAAAATGGTCATTTTTAGGGTTTTGACTGTATAAGGGCAATTTATGATTTTTCACCTAGCCAATGGAAAATTGGGTTCAAGCATGGACTCAAGGACTTAATGGAATCATCTTGACCTATTCACAAGATTCAAAAGATCTCAATTGCATTGGATTGACAGATGAATTTTCCAGTCAACTGATCAAAATTTGATTGTACACTAAAAAGTCAAACTTTGACTTTTTGGTCAAAATCAAGTGCCAAGGGTCATTTTTCATCAAGATGTGTCAAAACATGAAACTTGTTCATCAAGAAACCTAATTTTGCAAATTAGGGTTTAAAATTGAAAATTTTCATAACTTAGAATTTTTCTAAGTTATGAAATTTTCTTATTTTCCCCCAAATTTGCCCAACATTTTCACCATGATGCAATTGGATTCAAACAAAAATTCCAACATGAAAGTTGTATTCCTCCACAAAATCTACAACTTTGATTCATAAAGTTTTCTCAAAAGAAGCTTGGATCTCAAGTTATGATTTTCGGAACAAGGGTCCATGAAACTTTTAACTTAGTGAAATTTTGTCCTAGTTTAGGCAGGATTTTGACCTATCTTCATGGAAAATTTTCACCTAGTTCCACTTGGAATCTCAAAATTCATTTCAAATATGGATTATAGAGCATGTTACAAGATTTATAAAATGTCCAAGAACTCTCCAAAATCATTTGTGGTTAGGGAGAATCGAAGACTTGAAGTTGGCAAAAACTCACTTTTGATCCATGGCATGTTCATATTGATACAAGTTGCAAACTCTAATCAGCCTTGTTGGTACTAGATTACAGATCCCAAAACCCTTCCATACTAAATAATTAAATGCAAATATATTGGTCTAAGGCTTTGTTTTGGTCATTAGAGGATTATACAATAGATTAATCCAAAAATGGTAAAAGGTAACATTGCCATTTTTGTCCAAATCTTGCTTTATGTCAAATAGAATCCTTGAGCCTTGAAAAAGATCTTATGCAGCAAATCAAATCCACAAACTTGGGGCCAAGCTTGCACAATGTATGCAGGGTTAGAGCTAGCCTGTACAGGCATGCTCTTTGTCACTTCTCATTTTGCTTCATAACCAAGAAACTTGTCAAATACACTACATCTTGCACATCTGATAGAACCAACTCTTGCAAGTTTTTGAGACAAGTTTTACACATTATATTGAACATAAAACACGATCCTTTGAGTCCTTAAGCCTTCCATAGCACAAAATCACCTTCCATTGGCAAAATAGGGCACTCCCTGCAGTTTGACTTCCATAGCAAAAAAACCTCGTGTGTTTTGCTTCAAACTGGTTCAAACACCTTTCATATAACATATCCAAGCTATCCCAACCCTTAAACACTGACTGTAACTCCATTTGCAAGGTTTACCATTTTTGATTTCAGCTTGTGCAGGTTGAGTTCTACATACTTGTTCAAGCACATTCAAGGAAAACTAGGCATTGGGGAAGGTCAGAGGAAGTTCAAGCAAGCTCCCAAACATCTCAGGCCTCACTGAAAAGCTCCACATTGCCATAAACGAAGTCAACTGAAACAGGTTTTTGTCAACTTCCTATCTCTCTATTTAGGAATCATTAGGCTTAGGTCCGTGAATAAAAAATGTAGTATTCATAGCCATGAAGTTGTACATATGCTTAGTTTTTATTTAAGTTAAGTGTGTTAAGAGAATTTGATCCATGAACTTCCTGGAAAAATTAGGTTAGGATTTAGGGCCAGAGAAATTCTCTCTGGTCTTTGAGAGTTAGAATGAGTTCTTTACATGGTTGAATTCGTCTTGAAAAATGCTACAACTTTGATGTTATGGGTTTTTGCATTAGAGCACGTATGCAGGTTGTTCATGTTTGAAGTCAGGCGCGCGTTTTTTCTTAACAAAGGTTGAAGACGAAGTCAGTGGGCTGGGCTTGGTCCTAGCATTGTTTTTGACACCCCCCTTTTACTGATTGCACCCCCCTGGCCCATTTCTTTATGTTTTTATATTTTTGTATTTATTTTTCATTTATGATTTTATTTTATTATTTTCCAAACATAAAAAATACTAAAAATATTTTTATAAATTTTCACATTTATTTTTTTATTTTATTTTTATTTTTCTAACATAAAAATAATTTAGTGATTATATACTTTTATTTTATTTGATGAAAACTTAAAAATAATGCATAAAAATATTATACTTTTATTACTTATACTTAAATAATATTTTTTCTAATATACTTTTTATTTTTGTATATATATTATTTTATTTTATTGTAAATAAATAATATAATTAATATTTTCCTAAAAAAAAAAATTAGGGTTTTCTACTCTTTCCAAAAAATATTATTTTATTTTCTTTTTTTTAGTACATTAAATATCTTATATTTTCACGTGCATATAAAAATAAATAAAAAAACATTTTTCTTGCATATGTAGATTATTTTGCATATTTATATTTAATTTGTTTATTTAAATATTTTTCTTTTATTATTTGATACAAAGGAATTCAATTTGGATGTAATAGTAAACATTAGGGTTTTATTTTCTTGCAAAATAATCCTCATTCAAAATTGTATCCCCCCTTCCCATATCAAATGTTGTAATAGTGTAGATTTATTTCACGCACTTTATGCTTACAAATATGTCATGATTAGAGACTAGGGTTTGTATGCAAAAAAATCCAAAATTAAACAAAATAGCTTGACTAATACAAAGACAAAAAGCATGCAAATTGAAAATACAATGCACACATGCACCCCTAGGGTTTCATCCACTTGTTGCCTTTTAAAAGGGCCATGTTATGCATGTTGAGTACTTTGGCAAAACAAAAGATCATAGCCCCTCGATGACGCTATCTTGGTTGCCTATACAAAATGATCTAGTCCCTCAAAAATTTGCTAAAGATACTTGGCACAATTGCTATTATGGTCTATACGATGACCCGCGCCTGTCCCGTTTAACATCCAAATACAAGGTTGTTTACCAAATGCAATGGTAAAACGACACTGTCAAAAGGTTTAAAAACGTATAGGAAAGATCTTTGAGTAAAATAGGATAGACAACTCTTAGTTATTTGATTAAAAAACTTGCAAAAACATCCTTGCTATTTTCAAACACACCTCACAACACAATTTCAAAACATTTCCCAAAAATAAACTTTCAAACAATCAAACATTGAAACATCTTTTCAAAAGACAATACACCTTTGTATACATTCAAACAATAACCATTACAAAGGTTGCCACAACGATGGCCTCTTTTCAAAACATTTTCAAAACGACACACAAAACACCATTTCAAACAATTGAAAAGCAAAAGCAAGTGATCTAAACAAGTAACTAAAAGCCCATGGATAACCATGGATGAAAATGGTGCTAGCACCTTCCCTTTTTATAATCTATCCCCGAACCCAAGAAAACATCTCAAAGGTCTTTCCTGTGCTTTTTGACCTTTTCTTTGGATAAAATAAAAAGTCAGTGACGACTCTTGCTAAACCGAAACATTTGCGAACACAAATGCAAAACCTCAAGTCAGTTCTCCTACCGTATCACACCACCTTACCTTGATTGTGATGAATCCTTTGAATTCTCTCCTTAAGTGTTCTTTTCTTTTATTTTCTCCCCTTTCCTCTGTTTCTACGATAGTCTTTCTCCTTCTCTTACTAGCTTTTCTATTTTCTTTTTATTAAAAACACTAATAAAATAATACTAACACTAATTCCAATTACCAAGTTAATGGGCTCACTATCACACTCCCACTAACTCTTTATATTATCACAATAAAACCCAATCAATATTATTTCACTATTTCTCTACAATTGTCACTAATTAACTAACCTTTCACTAACCGACATCATTTTTTAACCACACTCCCGTTTAGGGTCACCGAGAAAACATTCCTCACTCATTTGATATCCAAACTGAATAATTGACCACACTTTCCATAAAATTGCAGAGTTGTCAAGCTCGAGTATCAGTTACTCTTGTTTGACAACGAAGGAAAGATCCATTTCACCAACTTTAAACTCAAGGAGAGTGAAGATTTAAAGGTTATGTGGAGTGTCTTTCTCTGTTATGAATCAAAGGGTACAATTGAAGTAGAAACAAAGATTCAGAGATCCGTCAAGGAAATAATCATTATGTTGCAATGTCCCGATGATAATAATATGTAATGTTGAATTTATTTTAATGACCATCTATGTAATGAATGTTTAATGTCATGTTGATGTTCGTGTTTGTTTGCTTTTGAATTTGGTTCCATCATATTTCTATATTTTGAGTTTTTTAGTATCAGATCATGTTCAGATATATATCTTCGAATTCACCCTAAAAAAGACTCACAAATACATATACGAATTTAATTTAATAAAAAAATAAAATTTGATGTGTCCAAAAATATATTTTTGAAAATAGAAAATATTTTGACATTTGGAAAAACATTCTAAATATAAAAATGTAAAGAGAAATTTGCTTGTATTACATAGTAAGATTTATATTCCCAATTTTTTATGCATTTTCTTATTTATTATATTTTCTTTGGCACAATTTATTTTTACATGTTACTAGTAAGCTAACCACCGTGAGTTCAAAATTTACCTTCCTATAGAACTTTGAGAAAGAGCGAACCGCGAATATACGCTTTGAAGTTGAGAGCATCTCTCAGCCAGGGTGCAATTTGTAAATCTACAATTGTTAAAGCCCTTTCTTCAAAAGGACTAAAAGATAAAATAACCCCCATTTATCACGTGTCATCATTTTTGCACTCATCATCACTTCAGAATCCAGATAGTATACATTTGTACAGTGAGCAGTATTGTTCACAGAAACGGCCAAGGAAATCGGCGGTAACCGGTGAAGTAGCAATGTTGACGATGATTAGTCCGATTCGTTTCCCTCTTTACGTCAAATCCGGAACTCACTGCTGCTTCGCCTCCGCCTCAATTTCTGAACCTCAAGTCCTTAACGGCAACCCTGGCGGCACAGTTTCCTCCCGGCAAGAGATCCGTCTCGGTTTGCCGAGCAAAGGTCGAATGGCTTCTGACACTCTCGAACTTCTCAAGGTTCCAATTTCTTTCATAACTCCTCTGAAGTTCAGTTACTGATTTCTGCATTTGTAATTTAACACTCTAATTTCACTCTATCTTTCTCTGTAACTAACTCTAACTAACTTCACCGCCTCTGTTCTTGAAGTATTGTCGATTGTTAGTGAATTTGTAGATGATAACTTGAATAAGCTAACAGATTGAATATGAAGTGTTTGTTGAAATTACCTATTAAGCTAGTTATATATAAGGTTTTAAATATCTATAGGTCCCGTCAAGGCTTTCGCAATTTCATTCCGTTGCGACACTCATTGCGGTTGTTGTAGTGTGAATTAACTACAATTTATTCGGTGAATAATCTGCCTTTACCATTTTGTCGTGGCCGTCGCAGACTGATTTTAAAACCTTGATTATAGATATGAAATGATATAGAAACAATATGACAGATTAATATTTAATTTTCTAACCAAGATAATAGAGTAACATTGAGAGAACGAATGGTAAGTATAAACTACTTGAAATAGCTTATAAAAGAAACAAACACTATAAACTATAAGCTTGAGAGGCATCAGCTATAATCTAATTTTAAGGGCTTACCATACAGAACCTATCTCTCTGTTACTAACTTCAGCTCCTTTGCTCTTGAAGGATTGTCAATTGTCAGTGAAGCAGGTTAATCCTCGCCAGTACGTTGCACATATTCCTCAGGTAAGATGCCTTTTATTTCTTATCTTCATTTTGCAATACTCATTAGTTTTGAATATGGTGCTAATTTTAAGTGGTTAAGCTGGATTCCGATACTCAAATCCGGGTTATAAATTCTGGATAAATGTGCATAATATTTTTAACAGGCCTAAATCTTGGATTTGTTGGATATCCATTTTCAAAAACACAATCAAATTTCAGATGTCCTCATTGTTTTTATTCTCTGATCCTTTATGTTTGATACAAGAGTTTAATGTTTTTGCATAGTGTTCACAAATGTTTCTTGCTGTTGTTAATTGGTGTCTCTTAATTGGTGTCTCTGCTTGCTTTTCTTCTTTCTACATTTCTTGTTAGTCTTATGTTTTAAATTTTTAGATGTTTTTCTTTTGTATACATTAAGATAGCCTTTTTTGGGATGGTTTAATTAAGCTCAATTTTAGTTTTTGTTACATTAGATTAATTTCTGTTGAATTAGAAGAAACTAAGAGACATTTAGGTTAAACTGTGTGTTTTGCAAGTACTACGGAGACTTTATTATATATAGATAGATTACAACTAATTACATGATATAATGGATGTGAGACTATTCTACATACAAATATTCTTAACACTATATATTTACAAATATCAACACTCCCTCAAGCTGGAGCATATAAGTCAAATGCACCAAGTTTGTCACATATATAATTAGTTATGGGATTTCGCAGAGATTTTGTAAACACATCTGCCAATTGATCATTAGAGTTGACAAAGCTTGTGACAATATCGTCAAATTCAATCTTCTCTCTGACAAAGTGACAATCTATCTCAATATGTTTGATCCTCTCATGGAAGACTGAATTTGAAGCAATGTGCAATGCAGCTTGATTATCACATACAAATGTCATTGGTCTTGCTTCTTCAATTTGAAGTTCTTTGAACAACTGTTTTAACCAAATGAGTTCACATGTTGCCATTGCCATGGCTCTATACTCTGCCTCTACGCTTGATCTTGCAACTACATTTTATTTCTTACTTTTCTAGAATATAAGGTTTCCTCTAACAAGTACACAATACCTAGAGGTGAATCGTCTATCAATTGGTGGCCCTGCTCAATCAGCATCGGAGTATCCAACTATCTGAGTATGTCCTTTATCTTCATACACTAAACCTTTTCCTGGAGCACGTTTGATGTATCTCAGAATCTAGATAACATCATCCATGTGTTCCTGACAAGGTGAATTAAAGAACTGGCTGCAAAAGAAATGTATGGACGAGTGATTGTGAGATAATTCAACTTTCCAACCAATCTCCTATACCTTCCCGAGTCTGATAGAAGTTCCCCTTGATTGGGTAGTAGTTTGACACTTGGATCCATAAGAGTATCAACTGTTTGTGTTCAACAAACCTGTTTCTTCCAAAATATCCATAGTATATTTCCGCTGAAAAATCACCAAACCATCTTTAGATTGGGCTATCTCAATACCCAAGAAATACCGGAGTTTACCAAGATCTTTTGTCTGAAATTGATTCGAAAGATGTTGTTTCAACTGGAGTATTCCCTGGTCATCACTACCAGTTATTACAATATCCTCTACATACACAATAAGGTAAATACCAAACTGTTGTACTACAGTGCTGAATCTGTCAAATCAAGCTCTCGGAGATTGCTTAAGACCATAAGGAGACCTGTGTAGCCTACAAATCATATTCGATGACTCCCCCTGAGCAACAAACCCAGGACAGGTACGACCGACGTTGGTTGACGACGCTGATATGTTTGAAGTGGACGAGAGGTCGTGGGGTCAACCGTAGGGTTATCTAGTGGGCCAGGTTCCCTAGAATGATGGGGGATAATGACATATGAGACTTTCGGAAGAGGTGTGGGAGTACTCTCCTGAAGGGGTTCCGGAGTTACTTGGTTGGACTCGAAATATGGAACAAACTCGAAGAAGGTGACATCGGTCGACATGAGGTATCATTGTAGGGTATGTGAATAACAACGATAACCTTTTTGGGATCGATGATAACCAAGAAAAATACACTTTAGTGATCGAGCTGATAGTTTATCAAGACCAGGAGAGATTGTGTACAAAACATGTAGAACCGAAGACTCGGGGAGGAATTGGGTGAAGGGGTGAATGGGGAAAAAAGATTGAATGAGTGATTTTATTGTTAAGGACAAATGATGTCATGCGATTTATAAGGTAACGTGCCATTAACACAACGTTTCCCCCAAACCGAAGTGGAACATTACCATGGAGAAATAGGGTCCAGTGGTTTATACAAGATGCTGATTTTTGCGTTCGGCTACCCCGTTTTGTTGAGGTGTATGAGGGCAAAATGTTTGGTGGAGAATACCGTTACTAGACATAAAAGTTTGAAATTGTTGGGATAAATATTCACGAGCATAAAGGTGACAAAATACCTAGACTCAAGAGTAGAGATAGTACGTGAGGGACCCAAAACATCAGAGTGAACTAAAGCAAAAGGTGATGAAGCTCGTTTATTGACTCGATTGGAGAATTGACTACGAGTGTGTTTCCCTAACTGACACGACTCACAATGTAGATTAGATACTTTCGATAAACTTGACATAACTTCTGTAATTTGGGAAGACTAGGATGACGTAACTGAGCATGGATTGTGAGTGGAGAATCTTTGGCTGAGCATGTCTGAGATGACACTGAGAGGTAATAAAGGCCTTGAGACTCACATCCGACGTCAATTGTCCGTCCCGAACTCCGATCCTGCAGGGTGACATTACTATTAGTGAATGTGACAATACAATCAAGAGAACGAGTTAAACGATTGACTGAAAGTAAATTAAATGGACAATTAGGTACATAGAGAACAAAAGTAACAGAGAGAGAAGATAGAATTTGAACAGTACCAATTTCTTTGGATCAGGTTTGAGAATCATTGGCAGAAGTTATAGTAGGTAAGAAACCAGAGGTAGAGAGGGAAGAGAAAAGATTTTTATTACCAGTAACATGATCAGACGCGTCAGAATCAAGGACTCAAGGTCCAAGAGAAGATGATTGAGAGAAGCAAACAGATGAATTACCAGTGTGTGCAATCGAAGCAGTAGAATCTGAGTTCTGATAATTCTAATACCACTTGAGGAAATCATCGTAGTTTGGCGTAAAGTTCTGAGGAGTAGCCATGAGTGTCGGATTTGGAAAAATTGCATGGTGGCGAGTGCGGCGGTGGGAAAATCGTCGGGATCGAAGGAGACACTTTTTCCGGTAGGGTTAGTTTGCCGGAAGGTCGCCGAAATTAGTAGCGGCAGATGGCGGCAGGAGTCCGGTGGTTACCGGGGAATTTTGAAAAGTGAGATGCAAACCGGAGTAATGAAATGGTTTACAAAATATTTTTTGTCACCGGAAGACAGTGGGTCAACCGGGTAAAGCACGACGAAGAATTGTCTCTCAGTAGACTCTAGATACTATGTTGAATTAGAAGAGACTAAAAGACATTTAGGTTAAACCGTGTGTTTTGAAAGCACTACGGAGACTTTATTATATATAGAGAGATTACAACTAATTACATGATATAATGGATATGAGACTATTAATAATGACTGTAGGTAGTTGGTTGATTTTAGAGAATATGTGGTTCTACTATTGTTTCAACTTGATTGTTAGCTATGTCAAGAAGTTTTCAACTGCCGTCACTGTCACTGCCTATCTTGCAGGAAATCACTTATTGCAAAATGATGTACGCGCAGTAGCTAAGCGGCCGTAATGCTACAATACCCTTATACTGTGACTGCAATACCCTTATACTGTGACTGCAATAGTTATTGCAATCCATTTGAAAACCACACTTTCAATACTCTATTAGAATAAGCCGACTCCCCTTCAAAATTTTTCTCGCACCTTTTTCTCAAGAAATTTAAAATAGGAAAGTTAACAATACCAAATTGTCATGATTTTAATAGCATAACTACAACATAAGGACTTATTTATTTAATTTTTTTTTTCTTTTTCTGAAGTTTGCGCTATTCCTTGATCCAAAACCTAAAAAAAATGTACCAGTCTTTGTAATTATTTGTTTTATGATTAGGTCCAGTTAGAGTTGGTTAGTTTCTTTTGAATTACATGATCCCTAATGTTACAGGTTTACATCCAGTTAGAGTTGCTTAGCTTTCTGTTAATTGGTTATATTGTCAGTTTGTTACTTCACTTTATAGTTAGTAGAATAATAGATACATAGTTAGTAGATTTGGTTAGGTATGTTATCATGTCATGATTACTTACTAATTACTCTAGGTACTAAATTAATTGCTTTCTTTATTATGTTCCTTACATGATGTTTGAATCTGGTTTCATCGATTTTAATAAGTTAAAAACCATTTTAAAAAAATGAATCTTTATGTCCAAAACTGGTTTTAAAAACATGTTATAGAACTGGTTATGCATATAACCGGTTTTATATCAGAATAAAACCAATTGTGTTGATTGGTTATAGTATCCGGTTATAAATAATTGTGGATTGGTTATGTGGACAATCTCGATCCATGAGCAAATCTAGTTTTGAACTCCATTACTTCATGTTTCACTAATATAAATTTACATTGCGTATTTCACTGTTCAACCCCAACTATGATTTACAAATCAACCCTATGTGTATGTTGATACTCACATTTTTGTAGTTGCTAGTTTAAGTTACTGAGTTTGGAATTTGCTTTTGATGCCCAAAATGCCACCTGTCTTGCTATTGGAATCCGTTTCGGTAGAAGAAACCTGTTATGTTATTATTTATACATTTTACTGGTTTTGACTCCTCTAAAGTGAGTACTTAGTAATGTGAGAAAGTCAAAGATTAATATTTCAACACACCCTTGATTTGTTAGTCACGTGTACATGATACAAATACAAAATTATCAACCACAAATTTGTTTACCAACTGTTGATATTACTCACTAAACACTTTAAAGTGAATATTGTTTATCTGAGTGATGTGACATCTCCTAGCTCTTCTAAAGGATAACAAGTGATTTCTCACTCATTGCAGCTTTCCAACTTGGAAGTTTGGTTCCAGAGGCCAAAAGACGTTGTAAGAAAATTGTTATCCGGTGATCTTGACCTTGGTATCGTGGGACTCGATATAGTCAGTGAGTTTGGCCAGGTGAGCATATCTGTGAAATTTGTTTATTATCTCCGGGAGAAATTTCTATTAATTTATTTCTTTTAGTTATGCAAGCAAGCAAATGCCAATGATTATATGTACAACAATTTGCATTCTGTTTACAGTTTTGCAGCAACTACCCTTCTCAATTGATGTGATTGTTTTTCCGGTTACATAGTCTATACTATATATGTGGTAAATGATACAAAATTACTAGCAAAGGGAAATCATTGACAATGCTTAATACAAATTTCTTTGGAAAACACGCCTTCTACTCTACTCATCTGATTCCTTCAATTTCTTTGGAGATGACTTAGATCACCATCTCTTTTCCGTTTCTTCAGTCTTCTTTGCTGCCACATTAGCAGCAATATCATATCCTCTTTCAACCTTTTATCTGTTTGACTCTATCTTTTTCCGGTGGTAAACGGACATGCCCGGCCTGCCAAAAAATGAGGTAGTGCAGGCTGGGCAAAGTAGAAGGGCAGGCCGGAAACCTTGGCTAGGCCCGCTAAAAAATGGGACTGAGGTGGGCCTGCCAGGCCCTGCCACTCCCAAAGCCTAAAAGTGGCAAAAAGCCATGCCACCTGTTTAGGCATGCATCCACCCAAAAAACGGGATAGAATGGGCTTTTGCAGGCCCAGCCCGTTTTGCTAAAAATTGCGGGAAAAACAGGCGGACCAGCCTTTTTGTCACCCCTACTTTTTCCTATTAGATGTAACGTGAGCCTTGCGTTGTTTGGGAATGCTTACTTTGCACAGCAACATGTCAGACACTATTGCCTCTCTTAGTGACAGATTACAGGCAGTGAAGCACTTTTCTGCAGTAAAAGCTAAATGATTCTGCAATTTTTGGTTTTGGAATTTAACCCTCTCCTATATCTGAAAGAATTTATGGCATATTGTTTCCATTTACTCCCATCGCAAGCATAACAAAGCTATGTAGAAACCACATGAAAAATAAACCACTTCTACATTGGGAGACCCCTGGACCCAGCCGCAAACATGAATCTTCCGAAATTTTTAAGGCTAAATCTCCATTTGAAGCTCACCATGGTTTTCATAATTGATGACATTAGATGTTTTTTTTTCTTCTTTTCTGTAAGAAATTGATAGAACCAGTAAATTTAAGATAATGAAACTGTATAATATTTGTGAAATATTTGAGCTCATATGCTCTACAATAAAGGAAAATGATAACCCGAGTGAAAGACTCCTATCCCAGAGCTAAGCTCCTCCCAGAGAGAGAGACTACTCTCCTAACTAACCATCAACAAGAAACCTGAATGATTTTCTCACTCCTTGCTGCCCTCATATTCATACTCACCAACAGAACTGAGTGGCCTCCAATGCCACGTCAGTAGCTACCCTGTTCAGCTAAGTTGTTTGGCTTAGGCCCAAACCCAGTCCTATCACCACCCGCCCCTAGAAAAACAGACCTGTCCTCAAGTCCGAGCTTGAGAAATTGACCTCTATCATTGAACTCTTCTTCCCATTGCGCTTCCTTCACCACACCCATGTACCACCAAATTAAAGACTAACTGAGCCTCTTCTCAAGGAAATCCTTCCATCAAAAAGCTATGTATCTCTAATAGTCCCCTTTGAATCAGATGGTGCTTTTAGTAGCTCCCTTTTGTCATACACTCTCAGCTTGTCACGCAGCGGAAGAAATTTAGCTGCAGAAAGAGGCTTTGTTAAAGCATCTGCCCACTGATCCTGGGCAGGCATATGAACAACTGTTAAGCTTTTGTTCAGGACCTTTTCTCTTACAAAGAAAATGTCCAGCTCCATGTGCTTTGTTCTATTGTGAAGAATAGGATTATGTGCTAGAGTCACTGCACTAAGATTGTCAGATAGGAGTCTTAAACTGACACTTCAGTTCAGTAAGAAGATATTGAATCCATATCATTTCTGCAACCAGCTGAGCCATACTCCTATACTCTGCTTCAGCACTAGATCTTGCCACTAGTTGCTGCTTCTTTGACCACCGGGAGATAACGTTAGGGCCTAGGAAAACACAAGCACCAGATGTTGACCTCCTATCATCAGGATCTGCTGCCCAGTCAGCATCACAGAAACCTAGTAAGAATAGGGGCTGTTGTCTAGAGGCAGGCTGGATAAGTAACCCATACTGAAGTGTACAACTGAGATACCTGAGAATTCTTTTGACTGCCTTCCAATGTTCCTCCAATGGATTAGAGAGGAACTGACACACTTTGTTAACAGAGAAGGACAGTTCAGGTCTGGTTAAAGTGGCATACTGCAATGCCCCAACTACAGACCTGAAGAGTGTTGGATCTGCAACTGTGTCAGAACCATGTTTGGATAACTTGCTGCTAGAGACCATAGGAGCAGGCATAGAGTTAGCAGTGGACATATTTACTTTTGCAAGTAAACCACTCACATATTTGGCTTGAGATAGAATTAATTCCCCATTGGGTAAATGAGAGACCTCAATGCCTAAGAAATAGTCCAGCTGCCCCAAATCCTTGAGAGCAAATTTAGTGTTGAGACGTTTGATAAGAGTGGGAATAAATGTTGAAGAATTTCCAGTGATGATTATGTCACCTACATACACCAGGACCAGAATTGACAGACTGTTTGTATGCAGAAAAAATAGACTAGGATCACATTTACTAGCCTGAAGTCCAAACTGCAGTAAGGAGCACTTAAGCCTATCAAACCACGCCCTGGGGGCCTGTTTTAACCCGTATAATGCTTTATTAAGCCTGCACACAAGAGATTTATCAGAGGCTTCAAACCCAGGAGGCTGAACCATATACACTTCTTCTTCAAGAACTCCATTTAGAAAAACATTATTTATATCTATTTGTTGTATGGACCATCTCTGAGTAACAGCAAGAGTCAAAACTGTCCTGACAGTGACAGGATTTACTACTGGGGAAAAGTCTCAGTAAAATCACTACCTGCTTTTTGATGAAACCCTTTGGCCACTAATCTTGCCTTGTACCTGTTAATGGAACCATCAGGGTTTTCCTTCACACGAAATACCCATTTGCAGCCAATGGGCTTTTTAGATGCAGAAGGAGGCACCAAAGTCCAAGTCTGATTTTTCAGCAATGCCTGATATTCATCCTGCATAGCTTGAAACCAGTGAGGGGTAGCCAAGGCTTGTTTTAAAGTTGTAGGTTCCATATGAGTGAGAAGAAGGGTGGGTTGGATTCTGGGCTGAACAATACCATTCTTGGCACGAGTTTGCATGGGATGACTATTAAGAGGATGAAGAACAGGAGGCACATGGACAGGACTGATGGTGGTACTGGTATATGAAACAGAATTAGGTAGAGAGGAGGGAGAAATAGTGCTTGCTTCAGCCAAATCAGAGAAAACAGAAAAGACAGGCTGGGGAGAATTAAATGAATTGGAAGGGGATAATGGATTAGGTACAGGAGAGTTAGAAGAAGCTACAACCAATGAATTTGCAGGGGAAATGTCTGCATTGGCTGTGTGGCTGGGGGTAGATGGAGACTGATTCACAGTGGGTGAAGCAGCAGGAGTAACATGCTGTAGGGGAGTAGCATGAAGAGGTGGCAGGGTGGGAGAAGAGGCTGCTGATGGCTGCCAAGATTGAGGGTTGAAGGAACTGGATGAAGAAGAGGAATCAGAAGATGGAAAAAGTTCTAGATAGGGAAACCGAGACTCATGAAAGAGAACATCTTTGGAGATATAAATCTGACCATTGGCAGCAAGGCATTTATATCCTTTGTGTATGGAAGAATAGCCCAAGAAAATGCACTCTTGGGACCTGAAATCAAGTTTGTGTGAATTGTATGGCCTGAGGAAGGAAAACAGGCGCATCCAAACACACGAAGAGAGGAATAATCAGGTGATTTTGCATTAAGAGTGTCTAAGTTGACTGATTTTGAAGAGAGACACTAGGTAACCTATTTATGAGGTAGGCAGCAGTTACAAAAGCATGGTCCCATACTTGAGAGAGTTTGGAGTGAGCAAGCAACGCCAGACCAGTCTCAACGATATGACGATGTTTCCTTTCCACAATACCATTTTGACGGTGAGTATAAGGACAGGTGAACCTATGACAACACCTAAGGCAAAGAGATACTCGGTGAGAGGTTTGAATTCACTACCTCCATCACTTTGAACCTCTTTAATTTGACAATTAAATTGAAGTTCAACCGTTGTTTTGAAATTAATAAATTGGGTGAGAGTATCAGATTTTAGTCTAAGGGGAAACACCCAAACAAATCTGAAAAAGGCATCAACACATGTGAGGAAATAGGAGTAGTTACCAGAAGAGTGCATTGGTGCAGGTCCCCACAAGTCACAAACAACAAGTTCAAAAGGACAATGGTAAATGGTAGAGGATAAGGAGGATGGCAGTCTATGGGACTTGCCCATGCAACAAGCAGAACATAGATCATTGGGAGGTTTGTGAGGAATGGGTATATTGCATATTTTAAGAACTTCAGTAAGAGCATGGTGATGGGGTGACCAAGCCTTGTGTGCCATAAGGTGTATTCGTTATCAGATATAGCAAGGGAATGTGGCACATTATAAGAAGAGGTTGCCATACTAACTGTAGAAACATGAGCAATAGGCTGAAGTTTAAAACCAGAATCAATGATATTTTTATTAAGATGAGAAACAAGGTTACAATGGGAGATACAGTTGCAAAGAGCAGCTGAATTACACTTAAAACTATGATTATTACAAGTACTATGACTACTAGCTTGTGACATAGACACAACAGGATTAGCAAATCTGTAGAGATCATCAGCTCCAACAGTGCCACGAAGAAGAACTTCAGAAGAATCCTGCGATTTTACAAGGCAAAACTGAGGATGAAACTCAAAGAAAACACGATTATCTTGTGCGAATTTACTGACACTTATAAGGTTTTTAGTGATGTGAGGCACGAGAAGAAGATTGTGAAGCATAAGAGACGAATTAGGATGCTTAGATAAAGGAAAACTCATGGAACCTACAGAATTAATGCACAAGCCTTGGTCGTTTCCCATATACACCTGTTCCGCGCTAGTTAGGGAAGAAACATCAGAAAGAAACATCAGACAGATTTGAAGCCTCAGGCGTGACATAGTGAGAAGCACTAGAATCAGGTACCACCACTGATTACTGAAATTAGGATCAGTTCTTGCAAGAAAAGCTTGTGGTGGATTTTGTCTAGGTGGTGTAGGACGAGGAGTAGCACGATATCCATATGAAGAAGGATAGGTAGGAGCACGTGGTGCCATCATGTAAGGATTGAAGGGAGCTCGTGGTTGAGGAAAGGAAACAACACCTGAATAGGAGTATCTATGATAGCATACAGAGGCATCATGTCCAGATTTGTGACATTTCTGACATGAAACCTTCCCAAAGCGACCACCACCACGGCCGGAGTGTCCACCACGGCGGGAGCGTCCACCACCACGACTATATCGACCACCACGAGCGCCATAACCGTGGTTTTCAGCATTAGCAGTTACATGACTGGTTCCAGTGAGAAAATTAGGGTTATAGGACCACCACCTGAAACTTCTATAGAAGACGACACTGATGACAGCGAGGCTTGAGTGAGATTCACGGTGACGGGTTCAGTGAGAATTACTTGATTTACGATTCTTTTCAAGGCGCGGTTCATGAGCAAGAAGACTCGACTCAAGTTCATCCAACGAACACAGATCTTCTTTGCTATTCATCGCCGCTACAATCGAATCATACTCCTCAGGAAGCGCATCAAGAACAATTTCAATTAGGTTACGAAGAGGGACAAGATCTCCAATTGAAATCAAGGCTTCACTGATTTCACGAACACGAACCACAAATTCCTCAATCGTGTGTGAACCTTTTGTGAGATTGCGTAGTTAAGATCGAAGTCGCCTCGCCTTCGTCGTGAGTAAGGCGTTGCAGTAGCGATGAACTTCAGACCACACCTGCCAAGAATACATGCATCCACAAGTTTCGGAAGAGAATCGAAGATCGTAGAGAGGAGCCAGGTGCAGATGAGCGCATCCTGTTGCTCCAAATCAAGAAAAGCTGGATTTGCGCCGTCGGTAATAGGATCGGCGCCAGGAAGAAGACGCGGATGAACGAGCGGTGTCGTGACGAACCGCTGTAGCTTATGGCCACGAATCACTCCATCTATCTGTTGCTTCCATTGTTTGAAATTCTTCTCATCGAGTTTGATAGAGATGAGATGTGATAATTTCACTTGAGAGGAGGGAAACACGCCCTCAGAATTGAAAGGAGACGCCATGGAAGCGCTAGATCAAGAAAAGAGCTCTAGATACCATGTTAGAAGAAGTGAAAAGAAGAAGGAAGTGAAAGAATGTTGTTATTGTTATTATCTAATAAAAGATTACAATGAGATCTATATATACACACACACTAGCCTAAATAACTAGATGACAGCTAAGCTAGAATATACAATAGAAATATAAGCTCATTTCTAATACTGAAAGCTAGACTAAGCTATGTATCTCTAAAAGTCGGAAGCCAAATACTTCCATCTTTTCTGACTGACTTTCCCAATTCAACGCAGGCCTCAAATTATCTCACTGTCTTGCTTCTTGCTATACCCGTATGGTGGATTGCCGCCGCCACCATCGATTGTGGTTATTTCTGCATCTACTCACGCTGCTTCATTTGCTAAGAAAAAGGTGTCATCCACTCGACCCTCAAGCTCGTTACCCTTGGTTTTCCCTTCATTCTTCCTTAACACTGCTGTTGCAACACACACACCAAACACTACCACTTTTTTTGTTAAGATACTTGTTCCGAGAGTTTGAGCCCTCTGTATTTACTTCGTTCAACTTCCTCACCGTCTTAGATTTGGAACTGAAGATTCAAAAGTAAGAGAAAGAATGAGCACCCCCAGATGATAGATGATCTTGCAGTTTCGCGAACTGTCATCTTGATTCGACAGAACTCCTCCGCAGTTTTTCGCAGGGAGTCCTTGCTGCGTGATTCTTACTTCCAATGCATCCAAATGTTCAAACATCTGTAGTGTCATGAGTGAGATGGTGACTTTATCAGCTCCTCTCAATAATTTGGCAGTTTGGACCGTTGATAGAACCCGTAAATTCAAAATGCTGAAACTATATATTATTTATGAAAGAGTTGAGCTCACAAATGATAGCCAGAATCTAAGGCCCCTTTTACTTTGTGAAAACATTTTCTATTTTCATTTCGTAAAATATGTTTACTTTAACTTGTTAATGAGGAGATACTAGATTATTGGAGCGAACTATTGTGTGTGCATTTTTCAGAAACAATGAAAATGCCAAAAACTTGTTTTCATTATTTCCAAAAATGCATCATCCCAAGCTAGCATTTCATCTTCTGTTCATCACAATTGTTTCTTTTAAGAGTCTCAATCTCCTTATTAACAAGTTAAAATAAACAAAAAATTCATGAAATGAAAGCAAAATATTTTCAAAATAAACGGGGCCTAAGATTCCTATCCCAGAGCTAAGCTCCTACTAGAGAGAGACTACTCTCCTAACAGACCATCAACAATCAACTTGAATGATTCTCTCACTCCCCTTGCTGCCCTCATACTCCCATACACTAACAAAATTGAGCGGCCTTTAGTGCCAAGTCTATTAGTACCCTGCTCAGCTTAGTTGTTGGGCTTAGGCCCAAATCCGAAGTCCTATTAGAAATAAGAATAGCATATCCCATATTTTCCAAGTTATAAATTAAAATTCTTATCCTATATTTAGTATAAACATGAATTAGACTTCCCTGACAATTCCTATTTAGAGCAATAAGTAGTGACTTTTTATAATCCGTGCAAAAATTATTTTGCCACAGTTCTGACGAGTCCAAAATTAGAGATGCTAGTCTTATACCTAATATTAGAAATGTTTCAAGATCAAGTTACTTCTTTAAAGCATCCATCTCTAGGATCATGGAAAATGTCTCTGCACATGTCGGTGTTATCAAATTGCCCCGTCATGGCCGCTATGGCGAATATACATGGCGGTTTTTGGGCTCGCCGCAATGGTAAATATCAAACGCTATTGCGGGTTTTTCCGCCATAATCCGCAATAACAGCGCCGCAAAGCGGCCGGTATGGCGGGATACTGGCTCTCCACCATGGACCGCCATCCACCATTGACAACACTGGCACATGTTAAAATTTCATATGACTTGGTGCGCTTTAGCCCTGATTGACAGTTCTACTCTGTTCCTTTTTTGTAAGTTGTCCATCTAACTTTATCCACAATTTTCCAGCTTGGAACTCTGCTTTTCCCCTAAGCTTAACTGCAATTGCAGATCAATCCTCTCATATCAATAAACAATATAAGCGACATAGGCCAATGGGCTGAGTTAATGTTGTCAATTTGTAATTTTAATCATGTTGGTTATAACTGTCTGTAATTCAAATAAATAGGGAATGTAGGTTTGGCAGATTTTCTGGGACTGGTTTTTGGGGGGAGGGACCAAACTCTCTAATTCTTTGAAGGGAACCACTTTGTAACCGCAACCCCATTCTTTTCTTAACTTTAAATTAGTCTGTGGTGTGTGATATCTTGTAACATTGCGCGTCCTCTGTTTCTGATACAGAATTCCTGTGTTTCAGTGTAATAAACTTGTTGGCATCTAAATTTATTAACATAGATACTAGTTTCTATCAGATATCCATGAGGATCAATTTTTTAAATATTTAACAATTATCCTTTTCAGGGTAGTGAAGATCTTATCATTGTCCACGAGGCATTGGATTATGGTGATTGCCGTTTATCAATTGCAGTAAGTTTAAAATTACATGCTTGTGAAACTGCTAGTTCCTACTCCAACCAATATCAATGTTTTGTTCAATTAACTCTCTTAGGTAACCTCTTCTGTTTCAGATTCCGCAGTATGGAATATTTGAAAATGTAAATTCACTAGAGGAATTAGCAAAAATGCCTCAATGGACAGAAGAAAAGCCTCTGCGAGTTGCAACTGGATTCACTTATGTATGTGATTCACATTTAACTAATGCTTCTTAGGGTCTGTTTAAGATTTGGTTTTTGGAGTGTTTTGGAGGAGAAGACTTTGGAGGTTTGCATCTATATCTTGAAATGCGTGTGATATTTTTAAATTTTTTAAAAAACAATATACTACATAAGCATTTAAAATCATATTGTTTTTTAATCTTTTTAAAAATATCAAACACATTTCAAGATATAGACGTATTAGAGTTATATCTTAGAATATGAATAATCAGCACTATAGAATAATTAAGTCCAGCCTTAATTTAATAGAATAAGAAAAGTCTTCCTTAATTGTAGAGCTTGAATGATTCAACTCTTGAATGTTCATCTCCTCTTGTATAAATAGAGCATAATGCTCCTTTCCAATTAAGTAATAATAGAATCTGTTTCTCTCTTTTCTCTTTTAGCTTTTTCTTTCTTCTCTCTCATATCTCACTCTAATATGGTATCATAGAGCTTCGGTTCTATCCATGGCAGCGATTCCAGTAACTACAGCTCCGGCCACCCCAACATCTATGTCCTTCCAACTCAAAATCACAGAAAAACTTGATGAGAAGAATTTCCTACTTTGGCGCCAACAAGTAGATCCTTTCGTTAACGCGAACAATCTTCAAAACTACCTTTACCTTCGTGACATACCGAATCAATACCTGACTGATGAAGATCGTGCCGCTGCTCGTGAGAACCCTGTGTATCGCACCTGGATTACGCAAGATCAGTGGCTTATGACGTGGCTTCAATCCACGCTTTCACCTTCAATTCTTTCACGTGTTCTTGGATGCGTTCATTCCTACGAGCTCTGGGAACGTATTCTTGCGCATTTTCAAAAGCTTACACGTGCGAAAGCAAGACAACTACGAGCGGAACTCAGATCTACAACACTTGAAGACAAATCTGTTGGTGATTATCTGGTTCGCATCAAAGCTCTTGTTGACGCGCTTGCTTCAGTAGGAGATCCAGTTCCAGATCAGCAACACATTGATGTGATTCTTGAAGGTCTTCCTCAAGACTTTGCCTCTGTTATTTCAGTTATTGAAAGCAAGTTTGATTCAGTAGAACTTGAAGAAGTTGAAGCTCTTCTTCTTGCTCATGAGATGAGATACAACAAGTATAAGAAACACTCACAAATGGAGGTGGCTGCCTCAGTGAATCTCACTCAAGCCAATTCTCAACCTGAAACTGATAACTCGAATAACAAGAACAATGAACAAGCTGTGAATTCAACCTTTAATCCAACCTATTCAAGAGGAGGCCGTGCAGCTGGCCGTGGTGGTGGACGCGGCCGTGGGAGAGGTAGGTTCAGCAACATTCAATGTCAAGTTTGCTTCAAATATGGTCATCTTGCTGCTAACTGCTATCATAGGTTCAATCAACAATTTCAACCTAACATACCTGCTGATTTTCAAACAATGAACCTACAAAATTTCTATCCGTATCAACCAATTGGTGGACCTCAGTTTGCTCAGCCCATGGTTAACACTCGGTCACGCCCAAGCTATCAACCAAGACTTGCCCCTCTCCCTGTTCCTCAGTCACATATCACTCCCAATGCTATGATTGCTAACACAACTTCAGTTCCAAGCAGTGCCTGGTTCCCAGACTCAGGAGCTTCTTATCATGTTACCAATGCCTCTCAAAACATACAGCAAACCACACCTTTTGAAGGTCCTGATCAGATCTTCATTGGTAACGGTCAAGGTTTGCACATTCACTCTTCAGGCTCTTCTTATTTTCCTTCTCATTCTAAACCTAACACTCCATTAGCTCTTCATAATTTACTGCTTGTTCCTTCTATTACAAAGAACCTGATAAGTGTCAGCAAATTCTGTCTTGATAATAGAGTTTTCTTTGAGTTTCATGCTGATATGTGCTATGTCAAATCTCAGGCTACCAATGAAATTCTGCTCCAAGGTCGTGTAGGAAGTGATGGCCTGTACCAATTTTCCCATCTTCAGCTTCTTAAGTCTCCTTCAACAAGTCAAGTCTCATGTCTCACCTTAGACTCTAATGCTCATGTTTCAAGATCTGATTCCAGCACTAGTGATAGGGTTTCAGTTTCTAATCAAAATGTATCAGCTAATAACTCATATAATTCTCCACATACTTGGCATTTACGCCTTGGTCATCCAAATTCTAATACTATGAGACTTGTTTTAGCTCAATGTAATATTCCTTATTCTAATAAAGCTGAATCTATCTTTTGTTCTGCCTGCTGTATGGGAAAGGCACATAGGCTGCACTCCCCTCAGTCACAAACTCAATATCACTCTCCTCTTGAATTAATTTTCAGTGACCTATGGGGTCCTGCCCCAGTCAAATCCTCCCAAAACTTTACCTACTACATCACCTTTGTTGATGCATACACCAGATTTACTTGGATCTATTTGCTCAAAAATAAATCTGAAGCCTTAACTATCTTTAAACAATTCAAAGTCATGGCTGAATTACAATTTGGATTTCCTATTAAATCTGTCCAAACTGATTGGGGTGGTGAATTTCGCCCATTTACAAAGTTTCTTTCTGATCTTGGCATTATTCATCGCCTAGTTTGCCCTCACACTCATCACCAAAATGGTGTAGTGGAGAGGAAGCATAGACACGTTGTTGATCTTGGTTTAACCCTCTTGAGTCATGCCTCTTTACCTCTCAAATTTTGGGACCATGCCTTTTTAACCGCTGTCTACCTAATAAATAGGTTACCAACCATGTCTCTCAATCAACATATACCATATGCTGTCCTTTTCAATCAAAATCCTGACTATAAATTCCTTAAAGTCTTTGGGTGTGCTTGTTTTCCTCTCCTTCGCCCATACAACTCTCAAAAATTTGACTTTAGATCCCACGAGTGCCTTTTTCTAGGGTACTCTACAGCTCACAAAGGTTACAAATGTCTCTCTCCAAGTGGTAGAATATTCATCTCTAAAGATGTTCTTTTCAACGAGTCCAAATTTCCTTACAATGATCTTTTTTCCTCTAATGTTTCTCTCCCCTCATCAACCATTCCATCCTCCTCCTCATCTAAAGTAACCCTTAACACACAAGCTCTCCCTCATGTTTTTCCCGTTCCTACTGCTTCCACTACCTCACACTCCTCTTCTTCTTCTCACTCCAATTCCAGCCCCACACCTATTGTCTCACACTCCTCTTCTTCTTCCCAATCCAATTCCAGCCCCACACCTACTGCCTCTGGGTCAGCAACCCCTATAACACAAACAGCCAGCACTAATCCTACTCCTTCACCCTCTTCAAATGCCAACAATCAGCCTACTACTACCACTTCACTATCCTCCTCCTCTATTTATGCTCCTAGGGATCCTAACCTTCAGCCTCTCCCCACCAATACTCATCCTATGACTACTAGAACTAAATCTGGTGTACCCTTACCTCGTCTAAATCCTTCCATTTTTCTTGTCAATTCTGAGCCTAAGAGTGTTAAAACTGCTCTCCAAGATCCTAAGTGGTTTGCTGCTATGCAAGAGGAGTATGGTGCCTTGATAAGGAACAACACTTGGTCTTTGGTACCACTGCCTGCTAACAGGAAAGCAATAGGCTGCAAGTGGGTTTTTCGTGTAAAGGAAAATGCTGATGGGACAGTAAATAAGTACAAAGCTAGGCTTGTTGCTAAGGGGTTCCATCAAGTCCATGGATTTGACTTTAATGAAACTTTCTCCCCTGTTATTAAACCGGTCACAATTAGAATTATTTTGACTCTTGCTCTAACTTACAATTGGCCTTTGCAGCAGTTGGACATAAACAATGCCTTTTTGAATGGCATTCTTGAAGAGGAGGTCTATATGATGCAACCCCCTGGATTTACTGCCCCTAATTCATCTCTGGTTTGTCACTTGCACAAGGCCTTGTATGGCCTAAAACAAGCCCCGAGGCAATGGTTTGAAAGACTCAAAACCACTCTTTTATCCTTTGGCTTTCTAAACAGCAAGTGTGATACTTCACTTTTCATCTACAAGCATCACAATGCTGTCATTTATATGCTGGTTTATGTTGATGATATAATCATCACAGGAAACTCCCCTCCTCTCATCAAGCAAGTTACTCAACAATTAAATCATGTGTTTGCTCTCAAACAACTTGGTGACTTGGATTATTTTCTGGGCCTTGAGGTGAAGAAATTGTCCAATGGAAATCTCCTTCTCACTCAATCTAAGTACCTAAGGGACTTGCTAATCAAAACTGATATGGAGAATTCCAATCCAGTTGCTACTCCTATGGCTTCCTCCACCAAACTCATCAAAACAGGGTCTGCTGCCTTGTCTGATGCCTCCCACTACCGGTCCATTGTAGGGGCCCTGCAGTATGCAACAATTACACGGCCAGAAATCTGCTATGCTGTTAACAAAGTATTGGCACACCCCTTGGAGTCCCATTGGCTAGCTGTCAAGCGTATTCTGCGCTACCTAAAAGGAACTATCACCTCTGGTTTATTGTTCACTCCAGCCTCCACTGTTCCGTTCTCTCTGCAAGCCTATTGTGATGCTGACTGGGCTGCTGACCCAGATGATAGAAGATCCACCTCTGGGTCAGCTGTGTACTTAGGCCCTAATTTGATCTCTTGGTGGTCCAAAAAGCAAACTGTTGTTGCTCGTTCTAGTGCTGAGGCAGAGTATCGCAGCTTGGCTCACACCACAGCTGAAGTTTTATGGGTTCAAACTTTGCTAGCTGAACTAAAAATTCCCTTGACAACTCCAACCATCTATTGTGACAACCAGAGCACAGTTGCTATGGCTCATAACCCTGTTCTTCATGCAAGAACAAAGCATATGGAAATTGACCTCTTTTTTGTAAGAGAAAAGGTGATTAATAAGTCTCTCACTGTCTGCCACATTCCTGGTGTTGACCAGAAGGCTGACATCCTCACCAAGCCTCTCTCATGTTCAAGATTTATGGAGCTCAGCAGCAAGCTCAACCTGTCTGCCTCAAGTCAGCCTTTGCAGCCACCTTGAGCTTGTGGGGGAGTATTAGAGTTATATCTTAGAATATGAATAATCAGCACTATAGAATAATTAAGTCCAGCCTTAATTTAATAGAATAAGAAAAGTCTTCCTTAATTGTAGAGCTTGAATGATTCAACTCTTGAATGTTCATCTCCTCTTGTATAAATAGAGCATAATGCTCCTTTCCAATTAAGTAATAATAGAATCTGTTTCTCTCTTTTCTCTTTTAGCTTTTTCTCTCTTCTCTCTCATATCTCACTCTAATAAGACGCAACTTTCCAAAGCCTTCCCCTCCAAAACCTTCCAAAAAAACAACTCTCAAATGGACTCTTAGGGGCTGTTTGGGAGTTTGTTTTTGGGGGGTTTTGGAGGGGAAGGCTTCGGAAAGTTGCGTCTATATCTTAAAATATGTTTGATATTTTTAAAAAGTTTAAAAAATAATATGATTTAATATGCTAATGGAGTATATGGTTTTTTAAAAATATCATACACATTTCAAGATATAGACGCAGTTCTCCAAAAACCAACTCCCAAACAGACCTTTAGTGTTATCTGTGCTAAAGTTTCTACAGTTTTCCTTCTAAAAGAGAACGTCTGATATGGATTTCCTTCTTACTTGTTCAGCTGGGTCCTAAATTTATGAAAGATAATGGCATTAAGCATGTTGCATTTTCAACTGCTGACGGAGCACTCGAGGCTGCTCCTGCGGTGAGAGACAGTGTTTGTTTTATAATATTAGAAGTTATTCCTTTATGTTTTCTTATTATAAAGCATGTATTTGATTGTTCTGCTATGAGTTTGACTTATACTATCAAATGATATTTAATGGGGTTTGGAAGGAGTTTGGCTGATATAGTTGTTGATAAGTTTTGTTTGTTTTTCTTATGGCAATTTTTTTGTCTTTTTTGTATGGCTTAATACACTAATCACGGTTAAATGTTTTCTGTGGTCCCAAAGATCAAGGATGACCATTTTTTATGTCTAATTGCTGAGACAGATTATGTTAAAATTTCATAGGATGAAAAACTTAAAACTGAAGATGTATTCTCGCTGGTTGATTAGTTTGTGGTTAGATATACATAGAGTAGTCAATATTCTGTATTCAAGGACAAAAAATATGATTTTAGTTGATTCATGATGCAAATTACAATTTTTTTTTGTAGAAAATATATTCTCTTCCCATATAAAATATTTCCCTATTATCATTTTCTCTGTTTTTTTGGTCTTGGCACTGAAAAACAAAATTAATTGCTTCATGACCATCTCTATCTCATTGATGCTGTTGCCACCATATGCTTGACCTGATCTTTTTGATTCATTTAGATAGTTGTTTGTCTTTGCTCTATTTAGATGGGGATTGCTGACGCTATCTTGGACCTTGTAAGTAGTGGAACTACGTTGAAAGAAAATAACTTGAAGGAAATTGAAGGTGGAACTGTTTTGGAGAGCCAGGTTGGCAATTGTCAAGTTTTATGACCTTAACTAGCATGATCTGTTTTTTTTTAAACGCACCAGAAAACTGCTGCTTCTTGTGCCTTGTCAGACTTGATTTCACTCTAACAATTGAACACTTTTCAGGCTGCTCTTGTTGCAAGCAGGAAATCATTGATCAGTCGAACAGGAGTACTTGAAACAACTCATGAGATGCTTGAAAGATTGGAGGCACATCTGAGGGCCATGGGGCAGTTCACGGTTCATATATAGAATTTTCAACTCCCCATCTCTCCAAACTCCAGTTTCTTTTCTTTTTGTTCCTTTTTCTAATGCTAGATTCGGCAGGTTACTGCAAACATGAGAGGAAGCAGTGCAGAAGAAGTGGCTGAGAGAATACTGAGCCAACCATCATTAGCTGGGCTGCAGGTGTGATACGGGATGAAACATTTTTCCCAACCCTAATTAATTTCGGGGGAGGATCTACTACCTTTCTGTATTTGCTTTTTGCACTAGCAAAATCTGATCTATATTATGCACTGTAATAGTGAGTAGTATAATCTTTCTTTGACCACTTCTTATTTTAAGAGGAATTGTTGATGGTCCATATGCAGGGGCCCACTGTAAGTCCAGTTTTCTGCAAGCGTGATGGAAAGGTATCAGCAGACTACTATGCCATAGTCATATGTGTGCCCAAGAAGGCATTGTACAAGTCTATACAGCAATTGAGAGCGGTGGGTTTTTGAACTAATCTCAGCTCTGTAAAGTTGTTGTGCTCATCAAAGTTTCTGCTTTATCATATGGCATTACATTTTAGCTAAACATGCCTTCTATTTGAACTGCATATCAAAAAACTACAAGTCTTTTTTATTTATCATGATTCTCATACCAATCTTCTGTTGACTGTGTTCCTATGATGCCAGATCGGAGGCAGCGGGGTTCTCATATCACCCTTGACCTATATTTTTGACGAAGAAACTCCTAGATGGCGTCAGCTCCTTTCTAAACTTGGGCTATAGTCATACATGTGCTACATTTATGGAGTTGTTTTGTTTCCCCACCGCAGAAAGATAATATCAAATGCAGAAAACTGTAGAAACCTGAAATGAAAGAATTCCTACTTTTGCATCAGTTTGTATGTTAAAAATTTTGTATCAAGCCAGTAGTTTTCTTCAATTAATTCCCTCTGTAATAATACTTGGAGTTATAAGTGGGGGTGTGTTCAACATTGCCGTGGTAGTTAAACTATGGTGTTGTAACTTTTAAGTTTTTAGTTGATTTTACTTGTACCAGCTACCTAAAGAAGCTGGTATCTTCTTTGAAATGGTCTTGACGCATGAGAAATCAGAGGGTGATGATTCTCAGGTAGTAGATTGAATCAAATTGTTGTCTTGGATTTGGTATGTGGAACAAACCGAAACAGAATCTCATTCTATATATGGGTAACAAATTTGCTATTATGTATCTACCTAATCTTCATTTTATCTTTGGTTGTATTGGTCTGAGTACTTTGTACTCACTATTTATTAAGTTATTACTTATAAAAAAAAACAATTAATTAAGCAAATTATGTGAATATTTAATTTAAATTTTCTTCTATTTATGTTCCTCTTCAAAAAATGAAAAATATACTTGGTCCCAATTTAATTTTTTTATTATACACTTTAATTAGCGTCTGTTTAATTTTTTTTCTAGTCTTCATAATGAACGTAAAATTCTTCTTCTAATCCAAAGTCTCTCAACATGACCAAAAATATTTTGAGAATATTTTTTGTATAACATTATATCTTTAGGGGTATATATATTGATCGTACCTGATCAGAGTTGGACTGTCACAACTGATTCGAACTGGATTTGAAGGAGATGGGGGTACCTGCAAGACACTTCGATGATAAAGTGAGAGACGGAATGAACAGGCGAATTGTATGTAGGTGTGAATGAATGAATACCTGATCCTCTTGAAATAGAGGGTATTTATAGCCCCCAGCGCTGGGTCAATGTCCCTTTATTGGACTGACCAAAATAGACCCAACAAAGAAACTGCCAGGTTCTACGTGAGTAGTGGGGACCTGCACGTGGTCCCCTACCTAGATGATGCTCTCCGAAGAATAAGGAGGGTGAAGACGCGATCTTCTCGGGGCCCTGAGGACTCCGAAACATCCGAAGGGGTCGAGAGTTTGTCCTACGAGGAGGGTACTCGAGCAAGGCTCGGATTGGGATGTTCCTCGTCTGGGGCGTCTCTCGTCGGGGATGTCTCTCGTCGCGGGCAGTGGTAGACATGGTCGTATTAGTCCTATAGCCTGTGACCGGGTATGCTCGGAGGATCTAATGCCCAGCATGGCACGTGACACGATTTGGATTGGGCCTTACTGATGATTTGGGCCATGGGCAGGCCCAGTCCAGAACATGAGCCCCCCAAGTCGTTGCTCCTGGTGCAGAAGTTATGACTTGATTCCAGTTCACTCTTTCGCGAGGATCGTGTACGCGATGCCAGGATTTTCCCCGTCAAGGAGTGCTCGCGGGGATGCGTCAGTTGCGTCCGTTGGACACGTGGTGTAGCCCTTGGAAATCACAATGCCGCCCTAGAGAATAGGGTCATCATTGTCTAGGCAAGTAGGCGTCGAGGACGGGGGGGGGGGGGGGGGGGGTCGTGGTTCCCCGGCGCGATGTTTCATATTCCACGTCATCTCTATAAATAGGATTCCATAGCCCATGGTTCGTTTCACCTCTTCACACTTCTCATATTTTCTCTATTTTTACTGTCGCGAGTTTTCATAACACCGTTGAGACCGCCGCGTCGTTCTCCGTCTGATTACTTCCACCGCCGTCGCTCTTCAAATCTTCTTCCAAGTAAGTGTCTTTTCCCTTTGATTTCTCGTGTTGTAGATAGTTTTGATGACGTTTTAGTAGTAGAAACTTTTGTCTGGGGATTATGCCCGATAGATTTAAGCGCGCTAGGCGCTTGATTCATGGTTGTGCCCGGGACATTCATAAGTTTAGGCATATGGTTCATGATCGTGCCCGTGACACTCATGCGTTTTGGCTAGTAGATTCATGAACTTGGTCGGGAGATTCATCCTTTCGTTAGTACGTAGGCTAGTTTCCCCGTAATATTCTTGTACCGGGCCAGCAAAAATATGAACTTGGTCGCGGGATTCATGCTTTGCCCGAGGTACTCATGTTGTGCTCGCGTCGTTCATGATTGATGTGCGTCTGCCGCTGGGGGGTCGTTGTTTGGTTGAGATCCACTTGTTTCCCGTTTCTCGTGTGAATGGCCGTAGACTCAATCTGAGTATTGCTTACTTCTCCCCGTCTTTGTGGCGGGCAAGCGAATTTGCTGTCAAATTCACCGGTTTCCTATACTTTGCAGGTAAATGGCCGACATTCCCGAGTCCTCGGGGCGTAATGACGTCGAGGAGACAAGCACAACAGAAGAAACTATTACCTTGGTCGACACCATCGACGACCCCACACTGGATTGGGTTGGTGCTGAGTCCCGGGGAATAGCTTTGGTTTATAGCCTTCGTAGTAGACAAGCTTATACCGTCGTCGAGTATGGCAGTGGTCAAGAAGGATTTCAAAGGAATTTCAAGATAATGAGGCCGTCGAGGGATGCTCGCATCTGTTCGAAGTTCACGCAAGATGCATTCCCTATGTACGAGATCGTATTCAGAGATCTCGGGCTTCGGTTTCCCTTCAACGACTTCCAGGTCGGGGTATTCAACCATCTGAACTTGACCCCCTCTCAACTCCACCCTAATGCGATTGCCTTTCTCCGGGCATTCGAGCTCACTTATCGCTTCCTGAGGATTGGGGCGATGATTCCCCTGTTCTTCAGGGTTTTCCACTTACAACGGCAGTCCCGAGGAGGGAAACACAGCTGGGTGTCCCTTAAGAAGTTGAAGAGACTGTTTAGGATGTACATGGACTCCGTGCGAGATTTTAAATACAAGTGGTATATATTGCAACCGTCCACCCAGACGGCCCTAGATTCGTTGTTCGAACCGGCCACTATGGTAGACGAGGATGGGGAGCCATGTTTGGACGCCGAGGGTAATCCCGAGGTCGGGAGGATCTCCAGATTTCCCATTTACTAGTGCTCGGGTCATTACGACCATGGTCCTGGGCACTACCATACTCCTGCTGGGGGTATGAGTGCTGAGGACGAGGAAGCTTATGGCGTCCTGAACAAGTTCGTTGATGGCTTCTTTCCTGCTCGGTGGGTCACTAGGGAAGGGGACGACATTCTTGACGAGGATGGCTATCCGACATTCGAGGCGCGTCTGATTAATACCAAGGTGCTCGTCGAGTTTCAATCTTACGGGCAGGCTGTAGATCTCTTAGGTTTCTTGCTTTGCTCTTATTGTTATTCCTTTTTAATTGCTTTTAATGTATGTAGCTAACCCCGGTTCGCTTCCCTTGTAGGTCACATGGTGGAGTGTCGTGAAAGATTGCTGAAGTTAACCCAGGACAAGAAAATCAATAAGAGACTGGTGAGACCGTAACAGGCCACGCGGATGGGCCCGCCTGCTGATTCGGGCAGGGAAGGATCCAGTGGATCCTCGGGTTCTCTTGACGCTGAGCGCCAATCTGCGCTGGTCATCAGGAAGCAGAGTCGACTAGAGGATGGGGCGGAAGTGACTGATGGAGGTGTCGCTGCCCGGGCTTTTGGCCTACCACCTTGCTTCATGGAGAAAGACTTCTTTGAGGGGTTTCCCCTGACCGTGTCCGACAATGAGGCCGACATCATCAGGCGGCTTGACAAGGAAGGTCGGAGGAAACACCTTGCTGCTAGTATGGTTGGTGTGGTAAAGATGGCCAAGATGGCGGTGGTCCTCGCGGGGGAAGGATCAGATTCCATGGACCGTGTTCGAGAGCTGGAGTCGGAGAAGGCGGCTCTTGCGGCCAAGTCTCGCAAGTTGAAGGCAGCCCTTGAACGCTCCGAGGAAATGTTCCGCGAACAGTCTGGTTTGCTGTCGGGGGAGAAGGAGAGGGCTGACAGGGCTCTCGAGGAAAGAGATTGCCTTCAGCTTGATAGGGAACGACTGGAGAGCGACAGCTAATAGTTGTCAAGAGAGATTGAGGACCTGAAAGCCGCTATACTTCCTGTCGAAGATGAGCCAGAGGGGATGGCTGACTTGCGTACGCGCTCAGATTTTATTGCTCGCATCCACCTCCTAAAGTCAGATTGCATTGGCGCTTTGGCCGATGGGTTTGAGGCTGCGGTGATTCAGCTATCCGTGCTAAATCCGGGCTTGAACACCGAAGGGGTTGGAGTTCTCTCCCATATCGTCGACGGCCAGGTTGTGCCTCCCCCCGACTCTCCTGATGTGGACGTCAGCACTTCGGGGACTGGTTGACATTTTGTTGGTGTTTGGGTCTGTGCGCCCGTTTATTGTTTTTTGGGGCCTGCGTGCCCGTACTTGTTTTTGGGGCCTGCGTGCCCATATTATTCTTAATTTTTTGGGCCGTCGTGCCCTGGACTGTAATTTCGAATATCGTCGGCCGTTGTGGTGGGTACATTATTAATCCGTGTTTATGATTGCCTTTTTGATAGATGCTTTGTTTGCAATTACCTGCTAGTATCTAGGTATATGCTTGACTGTTATTTTTATAATGAATTCTTGGTAAAGTTTTTGCTCGAGTGGAGATATCCGTTCGACCCCCGTGACGGTTTGACTCACTTTGAAATGTGTCGAATATGCGGAGTGGAGTCCGCATGCCGGGTGCATGACCGCGATCGAGGTCCTACGCCCGCGGTGTGAACTGCCCATCACGAGCTGGGTGTTCTGCCATGTGGGTACTTCGACAGTGGAGCTCGGTCGAGGTGTCCCTGCCGGTCATTTGCGTTCGGCTCATCGGGGTGAACGACGATATGCCCTCGTTGGTTGGTAGGTCGGGTCCGTACCTCGACTCGCCTATGTGGTCGAGACTTTCCCTTTGTTGACTAAAGGTGAATGTTCGACGACAAAAGTCCACAGTTGGTGAGGGATTTAGCTATAGTACTGTTTCAGCTTTGCATCATTCCAGGGCCGTGGTAATGATTCTCCGTTTAATTGCTCGAGATAGTATGCTCCGGTGCCCGTAGCGCCCTGGACGCGATAAGGTCCCTCTCAGTTTGCGGTCAATTTCCCTTCACGGAAATCTTTCTGGTTTCTTCGCAAGACTAGATTGCTGACCTGGAATTCGCGTCTGATGACCTTGTCGTCGTGACGCAGGGCTACTCGTTGTTTCAAAGTGGCCTCGCGCAGGCTGCTCCTGATCGGATTTCCTCGACCAGGTCGAGCTCATCCCTCAGGGCCTCATCGTTCATTTCCTCGTCAAGAGGCATCTCCTTCCGCCTGGAGGGATCCCTGATTTCTACAGGGATGACCGCCTCGGTGCCATATGTTAGTCGGAATGGGGTCTCACCCGTCGTCGAATGGGGCGTGGTGCGGTAAGCCCACAGGACACTATGTAGTTCCTCGACCCACCCCCTTTTTGCTTCGCCCAATCTGCGCTTATGTCCTTGTAGGATGACCCTGTTGGCGGCCTCGGCTTGCCCGTTGGTTTGGGGATGCTCGACTGAGGTGAAATGTTGTTTGGTACCAAGTTTGGCGACGAAGCTTCGGAAGCCTTGGTCGGTGAATTGGGTACCGTTATCTGTGATTAGAGCCTGCGGGATTCCAAATCGAGCGAGGACGTTTCGTTTGTAGAAGCGGAGGATGTTATGGGAGGTGATTTTCGCAAGGGCCTCGACCTCTATCCACTTTGTAAAGTAATCCACAACCACGATGAGGAACTTGTTTTAGTACGTTCCTTGCACGAATGGTCCAAGGATGTCCATCCCCCACCAGGAAAATGGCCACGGGGATGATAATATATTTAGCTTGTGTGGGGGGCGAGATGCATGTCGGCGTGCCTTTGGCACTTGTCGCACCTCTTGACGTGGTCTTTGGCGTCCTGTTGCATTTTAGGCCAATAGTACCCCGCTCGTAGATCCTTCCTTGCTAGGGACTTGCCGCCCATGTGCTGGGCGTTAATACCCTAGTGTATTTCCCGTAATACCTCGAGAACTGTGGATTCGTCGATGCACTTCAAGAGTGGGATGGAAAATCCCATGCGATATAGTTTGTGCTCGATCACCACATAGGAGCACGCTCGTCGTTTGGTCGCGGCTACTTCTGTTCGGTCTGGAGGGAGTTCACCTTTTGTCAGGAAGTTGAACACCGGGGTCATCCAACACGAGCTATCTCCGATGGCGTTCACCTCGGGTGGGATCGAGGTTTTTTCGATGCTCGGGCAAGATAGGGATTCTTGTATGACGGATTTGTTTCCGCCTTTCTTTCTCGTGCTTGCGAGCTTCGAAAGTATATCGGCCCTTGTGTTTTGCTCGCGCGGGACGTGCGAAATTTCTGCTCGGTCGAACTTCTTCATGTATTCTTTGACTAAGTTCAGGTATTTGATGAGGCTGTTGTTTTTAGCCTGATAACCTCCTTGGACTTGGGAAGCGACGAGTTGAGAGTCGGTGAAAATTTGTACCTCACGGGCGCCTAGGTCCTCGGCTAGTCTTAGTCCCGCGAGTAGGACCTCGTATTCGGCTTGGTTGTTTGAAGTAGGAAAGGAGAGGGTGAGCGAGTTCTCGATCACCACACCTTCCTCATTCTCTAAGAGGATCCCGGCGCCGCTCCTGGACGGGCTGGATGCTTCATTGACGAAGATGATCCACTTGTGCTTTTTTCCTGTGGGGGGATTGTATGCGGTCATCTCTACGACTAAATCGGCCAAAGCTTGTGCCTTTAGGGCTTTCCTACTCTCGTACTGAATGTCGAACTCATAAAGTTCCAAGGACCACTTCAACATTCGACCTGCCATGTCTGGTCGACCCAAAAGCTGTTTTATTGGCTGGTCTGTTTGTACTATGATTGTGTGCGCGAGGAAATAGTGTCTGAGCCTTCTCGCTGCATTGACGAGGGCCAGAACTACCTTTCTCTATCTGTTGGTATCTAACCTCGGGCCCTTGAAGTGCTTTGCTCGTGAAATAGATGGGTTTTTGTCCGTCGGGCGTCTCGCGAATGAGGGCTGCGCTGACAGCTTCGGTCGAGACGGCCAGGTACAGGAACAAAGGTTCCCTGTCGATGGGTCGTGATAACACGAGCAGTTGAGATAGACTTTGTTTGAGATGGAGCAGCGCCTGCTCGCATTCCTCGGTCCATTCGAAGGCTGCTTCCTTGCGAATGAGCTTGAAGAAGGGGAGGGCGTGCTGAGCAGATCTCGCAACGAAACGTGATTACAAGGTGAGCATGCTGTTTAGGACTTGTATGGATTTCTTCGATGTAGGCGTGGGGAGGTCGGAGAAAGCCCAACATTTGTCGGGGTTGGCTTCGATTCCTCGTTCTGTCAAGTATAAGCCGAGGAATTTCCCCGCCTTGACCCCAAACGTGCACTTCTCGGGGTTAAATCTCATTTTGCATTGCCTTCCTTGAGCAAAGACTTCCCTGAGGTGAACGGCATGGTCGGTGTCTGCTCTGAATTTGACGATCATGTCGTCCATGTATACCTCGAGCATGTCCCCGATTTGGTTGTGGAATACTTTGTTCATCATCCGTTGATATGTTGCTCCTGCATTTTTTAGACCAAAGGGCATTACATTGTAGTAATAGTTGCCTGAGATGGTCATGAAAGCGGTGCAATACTTGTCGCTTACTGCCATTGGGATTTGGTTATAGCCCTAATAGGCGTCCATAAACGATAGTATTTTATAACCGGCCGAGTTGTCGACCAGCATAACTATGTTAGGTAAAGGAAATGCATCTTTCAGGCATGCCCGGTTAAGATCGGTATAATCAACACACATTCACCACTTTCCATTATTTTTCTTGACAAGTACAACATTTGACAGCCAGGTTGAATATTGGGCTTCGGAAATAAAATTTTCCTCTAGGAGGTCTTTTACAGCTTTTTCAGCAGCCTCCATTTTCTCTGGAGACTGCCTACGTCTACGTTATACTACTGCCCTAGCGGCGGGATCTATGGCGAGACGATGACAGGCGACCTCGGGGTCGAGTCCAGGCATCTCCGTAGTGCTCCACGCGAACAGGTCTACATTCTCACGCAAGCAAGCTTTGATTTGCTTCCTTGCCAAGTCGGAGAGTCCGGTGCCAATCTTCACTCCTCTGCCTGGGCCCTCGCCGAGGGGGACGAGTTCTAAGTCCCCGTCCGGAATTGGTCGAAGGGGGAATTGCTCGTCGCTAGAAGGCTCATTCTGGTCGAAGCGGGTGTCCAGGGATATTGAGTTGACCTCTGGAGGGGTTCTCTGCTCTTCCGCCTTGACGGGCTCTGTCCTCTGAGGCTCTGGTCGTGTCGTTACAGCTCTCTTGGAGGGCCTTGTGCTGGTGTCGACCGTATCGCGTCCCTTGGATGCCGCGTTAAAACACCTTTGGGCAGCGGCTAGGTCCCCTTGGATGGTGGCGACCCGTGCCCTCTTGGTATAAAACTTCATTTTCAGATGAACGGTAGAGGGTACTGCGGTCAGCTCCACCAATGTCGGCCTTCCCAGAATGCAGTTATAGAGGGACGGTCAATCAATGATGTAGTTGTTTAGTTATTGGCTTGCATTTTTGGTAAAACCCAAGTGTATGTGTGAATGTCATGACTGATGTCATAACATTCTAGTTTAGTATGTACTGATTCATTAGGTACCTTTGCAGAAAAATATTGTCATACATGTACTGATGTTTATGAGTGTGTATCTGAGCATTTTGCAAAATGATCATATTTACCTAAATCAGTAGACAGGTTTTCAGATGTCATAACAGATGTTAAGACATCCTGTTCTGAACTAACAGGTATGCAGTTTGGTTAATTCTGAGTTTTTTCAGGAAAATGACTCAGTCTTTCCAGAACAGAATCCTGCGTTTTCTTTGGGTTAACCTAGCTCAACCCCAACCTGGTTGATAAAGTCCTGTGACCTAGTCTTAAGGTCAAACGGAATTAACCCTAGCTTTTTGTGGAAACCCTAACTGAAGTTGCAGCTGCTATATATTCAACAGGGCTGCTGTTTTGAATGGAATCCCTTTTTGACAGAAGATCATTTAGAAGCTGTATAGTTTTTACTATTGTAATCCAAGCAATTATCATTGTGATAAGTGACTTGGAATAGGTTTTAATTGTAAGGATTGTGTAACACTCAAAGCTTTGAAGCAAGAGTGTTTGTATGTCTCTTGACTAAAGCTGTGAAGCAAAGTCAAGTTAGGTTTGTGTATCACTCAAAGCTGTGAAGCAAGAGTGTTTGTGTTGCTTGATTAAAAAGCTGTGAAGCATAATCAAGTGTATGTTTTGAAGAGTGTCTTCAACAATTCATTAGTCAAATTGTTTTTATGTATCACTGATGTGATTGAGGGGGAGTGAGTAGGAACTCAGGTTTAAGTTGTACTTAGATTGAAGTTGCATTGGGTAGGTCTTAAGTGAAGGAGATAAACTGGTTGGTTTATTCCTGAATTAATATCTCTTATAGTGGATTTCCTCCCTGGCTTGGTAGCCCCCAGAGTAGGTGTTGTTGCACACTGAACTGGGTAAACAATTGACTGTGTTCTTTACTGTTTTTGTATTTACTGTCTTATAGAAAGTCAGATACGGTGTCATAACATTGAACGTGACATTGAGTATTTGCAGCCAGAATTTCAATTGGTATCAGAGCAGGCACCCTGCCTGTATTACTGGGTGAGATCTAGGGATATCACTTTCTGGCACTATGGACAAAGAAGGAGTTTTTGGAAATAGACCACCCATTCTGGATGGAACTAATTATGACTAATGGAAACCTCGTATGATTGCCTTCTTAAAATCTCTGGACAAAAAGGCTTGGAGAGCTGCTGACAAAGGATGGATCCATCCCACCATAACTGAGAAAGATGGGACAATCAGTTTGAAGCCTGAGGAAGATTGGAGTAAAGAAGAAGATGAGTTAGCCCTGGGAAATTCCAAAGCCTTAAATGCCCTGTTCAATGGAATTGATAGAAACATTTTCAGACTAGTACATCAATATGAACTGGCCAAGGAAGTTTGGGACACTCTCAAAACTACCCATGAGGGCACTTCCAAAGTGAAAATGTCAAGGCTTCAGATGTTGACTACCAAGTTTGAGAATCTAAAAATGATGGAAGATGAAACCATTCATGACTTTCACATGAACATCTTGGAGATTGCCAACACCTCAGGAGCACTGGGAGAAAAAATGGCAGAAGAAAAATTGGTGAGAAAGATTCTCAGATCCTTGCCTAAAAGATTTGCAATGAAGGTAACTGCCATAGAGGAAGCCCAGGACATCAGCAAGTTGAAAGTGGATGAACTTATTGGGTCTCTTCAGACTTTTGAGATGGGGATCACTGATAATGGTGACAAGAAGAACAAGAGCATAGCACTTGTATCCAACACTGATGTTGAAAACAAGGAGGATGAAGAAGAAAATATTTTAGAAGCTATAACCATGCTTGGAAGACAGTTCAACAAACTCATCAAAAGAATAGATCCAAAGTCAAGGTCTAATGTTCATAACATTCCCTCTGACATTGACAGTTCCAGCAGAAGACCAAGGTCAGAAGAGAAGGGAAACCAAGGCAGAGGTATTCAATGCCATGGCTGTGAAGGATATGGGCATATTCGAGCTGAATGTCCTACCTTTCTTAAGAAACAAAAGAAAGGAATGACTGTTACTTGGTCTGACTGTGATTTAGAAAGTAATTCTGAAGAAGAATCTGCCAAACTAGTTACTGCTCTAACTAGTGTTTGTACCTCTGAAAGTGACACTAGTGATGAAGAAGTGACATTTGAAGAACTGGCTGATACCTACAAGAAATTGTGTATCAGAAGTGCTGAAGTTTGTGTGCAGAATGAGAAACAAGCAAAACTCATCATAAAGCTGGAGGCTGAAAAAAGGGCAGATCTTGAAACTATAAGTCATCTAGAAGGGGAAATTCAATTGCTGAACTCACAACTGAACCAAATGACCAAATCTGTCAAGATGCTGACTAATGGAACAGATAAATTGGAAGAGATTCTTCAGGTTGGACAAAATGTGGGAAACAAATCTGGACTAGGATTTGTGGAAGCAAAGAACTCTGGTACATATAAGAAGATCAGGCCTGATAAGCAAATGTCAAAACAGATGTCTCAACACAACTCTCAACATCAGGAACAGAGACATATGAAGAAAAGGTACCAAAGATGGAGATGTCATCATTGTGGGAGATATGGCCACATAAAGCCCTTCTGCTTCAGATTGCATGGATATCCCAATCAAAACTCAGGTGTCAAACCTAAGTCTAAAAAGGTACCACATACTCCTCAATGGAAGAAAAAGGCTACTGCCCTGATAGCCCATACTTCCCTGAGAGTGTCTGCAAAGGAAGGCTGGTACTTTGACAGTGGGTGTTCTAAACACATGACTGGAATAAAGAACATTCTCAATCATGTTAAACCTCACAACACTAGTTATGTGACCTTTGGAGATGGTGCTAAAGGTGAAATCAAAGGAGTTGGTAATTTGGACTGCCCTGAAGTTCCAAGTCTGAGTGAAGTATTGCTGGTAAAAGGGCTGACTGCTAATCTCATTAGTATCAGTCAACTGTGTGATCTAGGATTCAAGGTCAATTTCTCAAAATCTGAATGTCTTGTAATCAATGAAAAACAAGAAATTGTAATGAAAGGAGTCAGATCCAAAGATAACTGTTACTTGTGGCAGCCTGAGAACACTAATAACTCCACTATGTGTCCAATTACCAAAGAAGAAAAAGAGATGAAACTGTGGCACCATAAGCTTGGTCATCTTCATCTAAGAAGAATGAAAAGAGCTATCTCTATGGAAGCAGTCAGAAGGACTCCAAGACTACAGATTGATAAAAGAAGGGTTTGTGGTGAACTTAAAATTGAAAGGCTTGGTAAAAAGAAACATGTTTATGATGTGGTGGATAAACTTGAAGAAGGATGTGTTGTCAGAACCAGAAGTAATCATGACAAGGATTTTGGAAACAACAAGTCTAATAAATTCTGTTTCCCAGAAGAAATGAGTTGTGAAGTCTCTTCTCCTATAACTCACCATCAAAATGGAGTTGACAAAAAGAAAAATAAGATCATTCAAGAATCAACCAGAACTGTGATTCATGTCAAAAGAATGCCTTCCCAACTTTGTGCTGAAATGGTTGCAGCTAGTAGTAACTGTTCTCAAAATATCTGGACAAAGCAGATGCTCACTGAGTATAATGTCTCACATTATGACATTGTATTGTGACAATCTGATTACAATCAATATTTCCATGAACCCTATTCAGTATAGCAGGACCAAGCACATTGACTTTGTTGAGAAGAAGTCAATTAAACTGGAACATGGTATCATTAAGCTTCAGCTGGCTGATTCTTCTATCAAGGCTCTTGTTGGAAATAAACTTGAAAACTTGAGGGGCAGGTTGGGTATTTGCCTACATGAGAAATTGTAGCAATTAATTTTGCTTAAAACAAGGGTTGAAGGAGTTAATTTTGTTAAGTCTAATTTTAGTGGGTTAATCATATGTTTTCCCAATTCTTTCAAAATCTTTAAGAAGTTGAAAAGACTCTCTTTTGCCTCCTACCTCTCTCGTCTTTGCAACCTGTTCCCTTCTCTCAATCAAAGTTTTTTCTCAAATTGCTACTGGTGCTCTAAGTCAATCAAAATGTCTCAAACATCATCTTCAACCAAGGCGACCTCTTCATCTTCATCATCTGACCAAGACTCTCGAGCAATCACCACATGCATAGAATCTGAAGTTCTTGAGATCACTCCTCTCAGAGAGATGGCTACTGACCCCGCCAAAGTCAAAAAGCTGAGAACTAGACATGCAGGAAGAGCTCAAGCTGCTGCCTCTGGTAATCCTTCTCATCCTTCTTATTCTGTATCAAATAGAGAAGGATCAATTCAAGTTCATCAAGCAATTACTAGGCTAGTGACAAGTATACTAAGCGGAAACCAATCTGTACCGGGGATTTCTGTCCCTTTAAATCAATCAGGAAGCCCAAATGTGGATGTCTCTGAGAATGTAGATGTCTCTGAGAATGTTATGACACAAAATGACAACATTCAGAACCCTTCAGAAAAGACTGCTGATCCGCCTATCATTGATGTGGATGAGGAATACTCAGACAATGATCTGATTGCCAATGTAAACCCTAGCATAGCTAGGAGAATGATGAAAAGGAAGAATAATCAGAATGCTGGAAAATGTTTGACAAAAGATAAACCTGCTAGTAAGAAATCCAAGGCTGAAGGCATGGCTGGAGTAGAATCTATGAAAACTGTTCAGTCCAAAGGGAAGGTGAAATCCCAGGTGCATACTGATAGACAACCAATTTCAAAGAAGAGAAAAGAACCTGAATCTTCTGATTCTGATGAGGAATCAGAGTTTGAGATTGATGCTGAAGAAATTCCTATCAGAAGGAAGCTCCCCTCCAGCAAAATTGCTAGAGTTCCTGAAGTCCCAACAAACAACATCTCTTTTCATCATCCTGGCAATGCAAACAGATGGAAGTATGTTTGCTTGAAGAGAATAGCTTTAGAAAGAGAGCTAAACAATGATGCCATGGAGTGCAAAGACATCATGGACCTGATCAAGAATGCTGGACTGATGAAGACAGTGATAAAATTTAACAAGTGTTATGAAAATCTGGTCAAGGAGTTCATAGTTAACTTGTCTAATGATTGTGCTGATGGAAGGTCAGCTGACTTTGAAAGTGTTTTTGTCAGAGGAAGAAGGGTTAATTTCTCTCCATCATAAATTAACAAATTTCTTGGAAGATCAAATGAGGATTGTCCTGATCTGGAAGTCACTGACAATGAAGTTTGTCAAACCATCACAACAAGGCAAGTGAAGTGCTGGCCCTTGAAAGGCAAGCTGAATGCCAGCAAACTTAGCATGAAATTTGCCATCCTGCACAAGATTGGTGCAGCCAACTGGGTGCCTACAAACCATAAATCAACTATCTCCACAGGATTGGGGAGATTTATTTATGCTGTGGGAACCAAGACTGCTTTTGACTATGGCAGGTATATTTTTGAACAAACTTTAAAACATGCTGGTAGTTATGCTGTCAAAGGACCAATTGCCTTTCCCTCCCTCCTTTGTGGAATTATCCTTGCACAATACCCTGATATCCTGGTGGCAAGAGATACTGCTTGCAAAAGAGCTCCTGCCCTTGGGTTGCACTACAAACTGTTTCAGGGATCTCATGCTCCTGATATTGTCATAACATCAGCTGAGACATCGTCTGTAAAGACCCAGTCCAAAACATCTGATGTCATAGCTGTATTAAAAGAGACCTGCAAAGAACTGGAAGCTAGGAAAAAGACCCTAGAAAACCTAATTGCCAGGTTAGAAAAGGAGGAAGCTGAAGGAAACATAAGGGAAGAGGGTGTAGAAGCTGAAGGTCATCTCAATACTGAAGAAACTAGCTCCTCTGAGTCTGATGAAAGTGCTTAAAGGTTGGTGGAGTTGCTGATTGGTGGAGTTGGTGCTGGTACCTGGTAGAGTTTGGAAGTGTGTTCAGTTTTTTGTTCTGCTCTCATTACTTTTTCTGGATGACTGTATAACTTTTAAGAACATGTATCTTTGGCCCATTTGTGGCTAAAGAGGGGGAGATATATTTTGGTACTTAATTAGACATTCTATTTTTCTGCAGTCATTTCTTTCTGCTGCTATCTATCTCTGATTGCTTAGGGTCTTTAGCCAAAAATCTGCCAAAGGGGGAGTTTGTAGTTGTTTAGTTATTGGCTTGCATTTTTGGTAAAACCCAAGTGTATGTGTGAATGTCATGACTGATGTCATAACATTCTAGTTTAGTATGTACTGATTCATTAGGTACCTTTGCAGAAAAATATTGTCATACAGGTACTGATGTTTATGAGTGTGTATCTGAGCATTTTGCAAAATGATCACATTTACCTAAATCAGTAGACAGGTTTTCAGATGTCATAACAGATGTTAAGACATCCTGTTCTGAACTAACAGGTATGCAGTTTGGTTAATTCTGAGTTTTTTCAGGAAAATGACTCAGTCTTTCCAGAACAGAATCCTGCGTTTTCTTTGGGTTAACCTAGCTCAACCCCAACCTGGTTGATAAAGTCCTGTGACCTAGTCTTAAGGTCAAACGGAATTAACCCTAGCTTTTTGTGGAAACACTAACTGAAGTTGCAGCTGCTATATATTCAACAGGGCTGCTGTTTTGAATGGAATCCCTTTTTGACAGAAGATCATTTAGAAGCTGTATAGTTTTTACTATTGTAATCCAAGCAATTATCATTGTGATAAGTGACTTGGAATAGGTTTTAATTGTAAGGGTTATGTAACACTCAAAGCTTTGAAGCAAGAGTGTTTATATGTCTCTTGACTAAAGCTGTGAAGCAAAGTCAAGTTAGGTTTGTGTATCACTCAAAGCTGTGAAGCAAGAGTGTTTGTGTTGCTTGATTAAAAAGCTGTGAAGCATAATCAAGTGTATGTTTTGAAGAGTGTCTTCAACAATTCATTAGTCAAATTGTTTTTATGTATCACTGCTGTGATTGAGGGGGAGTGAGTAGGAACTCAGGTTTAAGTTGTACTTAGATTGAAGTTGCATTGGGTAGGTCTTAAGTGAAGGAGATAAACTGGTTGGTTTATTCCTGAATTAATATCTCTTATAGTGGATTTCCTCCCTGGCTTGGTAGCCCCCAGAGTAGGTGTTGTTGCACACTGAACTGGGTAAACAATTGACTGTGTTCTTTACTGTTTTTGTATTTACTGTCTTATAGAAAGTCAGATACGGTGTCATAACATTGAACGTGACATTGAGTATCTGCAGCCAGAATTTCAAATGACGAGGAAGCGCACCTTGACTTGCCTCGTTTTTGTATCCTTGCTGAACGTGATTATGAGCTCGACGTATCCCCAAGGCTTGGAAGTTAAGCCGTTAAAGCCCTGCATGTCTGATTCCATGTAAGGTGAGAGGTGAGAGTCGTCGAGCTGCAGGGTTCGGAACAGTTGGCTGTACATTACGTCGATGAAACTTCCTTCATCAACGAGGATGTGGTGTACGTCAAAGTTGGCCATTCTTGCTCTTATCAGCAGAGGAATGACCGAATTAGGGGCCCCTCCGGGGAGCTCTTCGAGATAAAAGGTGATAGGTTCTGACCTACCCTTCACCTTTTCAAAAGTTACCGTTTGAGGGGGGGCCGTGTCGAGCAACTCGTCCAGCTTCCTCTTGGCTTAATTTATGGCCAGGTCATTGAACCCTCCACCATTGATGACCATGGCGTAGGAAAGTGCTCCCACCTACTGTGCATCGACAGCGGTTCTCGCATGTGGTCGGGGACGTAGAAGTCCTCGGGTCTTGTGACAGAGAAGGCGGTTTGGATGGGGACCGACTCGTCAGATGGTCGGGCATCCTCTTCTACTTCTCTTGTCTCATGGGCGTCGCGACGAGGAGCTTCGTTTCGCTGGTACTGGGCGAGTCTCCCCCCTTTTATGAGAGTCTCGATAGCGTCCTTGAGGTGGACGCAGTCTTTAGTCAGATGACCATGGCTCCTGTGGTACTGACAGTATTTGCTCCTGTCCACCCCGGGTTTGGCAGGAGCTGGTCGGGGACGCTTGACACCGCCATCTTTGAAGTCCGTACTTGCACACTCTGCTAAGATGCGCTCGCGGGAAGCCGTGAGCGGAGTGTACTCTGTGAAACACCCCGAAGGCCTCCTCTGTTCTCGGATGTCCTGGAGTTTTTCATCTTTTCTTTTTTCCCCGGTTCTTCGAGGAGGGATGGCCTCTTGGCGCGGGTTGTTGCTGGATCCGCGATTCCCGGGGTCTCGGGCTCTGTTGGTCGTTTCTCTCTCCTCGTAGTCCATGTAGGCCCTGGCCTTCTCGAGGAGAGCATCAAACGTTCGGGGTGGTTCGATGCCCACGGCTTTCCTGAATTCTGTGCTGGGGAGGAGGCCCCTCTCCAACAGGTATCTCTTCATATGGTCCGTGCAAGGACCTGGATGGCTTCCCGGTTGAAGCGGTTGATGAACTCTCTCAAGGTCTCATCCTACCTCTAGACGATAGCCTTGAGCGCCGCTTCGGCCTTCGGATGTCGCCGCGACGCAGTGAATGAGCTTATGAACTGGTTCTTCAAGTTTCACAATGAGGTAATTGACCCCGGGGCGAGACCCTTGTACCAGTCCATAGCTGCTTTCCTCAGGGTCCTGGGGAACAGCCAACATTTGATTGGTCCCCCTACATTGTGGTAGTGCAGCATGGCCTCGAACCCGTCTATGTGATCGACCGGATCGGCGATTCCGTCATACTCTTTCAGGTGTGGAGGCTTCTCCATGCCTGGGGGAATGGGCGGCTTCATGATAGCTTGTGATAGGGGACCGCGGGGGTCGTCCTCATCACTTTGTTCCGAGGAGCGGGACGAGGACCTGATGTATTGTCGATCACGATGGCTCTGGTCGTGCTGGACGTTCCTCGAGCAATGTGTCAGTTGATAGGTTCCTCCGTGTCTGTCTCCGGGAGGTCTTCGTTCTTGCCGTGAAGGGCTATGGTCGCGCCTTCCGTCTCGATGAGTGGTTCTCTCTCCAAGGCGGGTCGCAGCCCGGGTGGTCGGGGCGACGGGCTTCAAGAGATGTCCCGGTCCTGTCTTCGTAGGGGAGATCGGGGACGTTCCTCCATTCTTCGAGGAGGTGGGGATTGAGGCCTCTTGTGTCTCCTCGGGGGCCTTCGGTCATCCTCTAGTGCTCTCAGTCTTTCCCCTTGGGCAAAGATGAGATAATTGGTCTGGTTGATTGCCGCGAACAGTGTCCTGGTCGTGGCGTCTGCCCCGGCGAAGACAGGAACTTCATGGAATTGGGCGGCTAGATAGTTCGGGGGAACTGGATTATCTTCTTCGAGCCGAGGAGGGACTGATGAAGAAGAGGCCGTGGCTCCATCCCGGTAGTTGGAGATTCTGGGGATGTTGCCGCCGGGGGAAGTGACATGGGCGGTGACGCCGACATTGTTGGGGCCAACATTGTTGTCGGCGAGGTTGTTGTTGACCTCGATGACGCGAACATTCTGATTGTCCTGAGTCTGGTCAGCCATGACGGTGGAAGATGGTTTTAGCTTTGGTCTTTGTAAGTGTTTAAGACGGGGAAGCTTAGCTTCCCACAGACGGCGCCACTGATCGTACCTGATCAGAGTTGGACCGTCACAGTTGGTTCGAACTGGATTTGAAGGAGATGGGGAGTACCTGTAAGACACTCCGATGATAAAGTGAGAGACATAATGAGCAGGCGAATTGTATGTAGGTGTGAATGAATGAATACCTGACCCTCTTGAAATATAGGGTATTTATAGCCCCCAACGCTGGGGCCAAGGTCCCTTTATTGGGCTGACCAAAACAGACCCAACAAAGGAACTGCCAGGTTCTACGTGAGTAGTGGGGACCTGCACGTGGTCCCCTACCTGGATGATGCTCTCCGAAGAATAAGGAGGGTGAAGACGCGATCTTCTCGGGACCCTGAGGACTCCAAAACATCCGGAGGGGTCGAGAGTCTGCCCTACGAGGAGGGTACTCGAGCAAGGCTCAGATTGAGATGTTTCTCGTCTGGGGCATCTCTCGTCGGAGACGTCTCTCATCGCGGGGATGTCTCTCGTCGCGGGCAGCGGCGAACATGGTCGTATTAGTCTTATAGCCCGTGACCGGGTATGCTCGGAGGATCTAATGCCCAGCATGGCACATGGCACGATTTGGATTGGACCTTACTGGTGATTTGGGCCATGGACAGGCCTAGTCCAGAAAAAAACACACACACATACACATACACACACATATATATATATATATATATATATATATATATATATATATATATATATATATATATATATATATATATATATATATATATATATATAACCCCTTGAAAATGAAATATTAAATATATTATTCGTATTAAATATATATTTTAATTTCAAAGTATTCGTATTAAATATATCATTTAAAAAATTAAAATTAAAATCTTTAATTATTATTAACTTAAAGTAATTATTTATCAAAATAACATATTAGAAATAAATTATAAATTATAATAGTAATTCCTATTTAGAATAAATTATTTAGACTTTAAATTATAATATAATCTTTATGTTTAAACAAAGTGGAGAAATTATGTTTTAAGATATATAAATTTTTTAAATTTTGATTTAAGTCTTAACTTAATTAAAATTAAAATTATTTATTTTTAAATATAGTAAAAATAAAATTGAAATAAATAAGAACAATAAAATTGTATGTATGTAAAATAAATATCATTTAAATTTAGAATGATTATAAATTAAATTTAAAATAAAATTAAAGTAAAATTGAGATATTGAGTTTTATATATATATATATATATATATATATATATATATATATATATATATATATATATATATATATATATATATATATATATATATATATATATATATATATATATATATATATATATATATATATATATATATATATATATATATATATATATATATATATATATATATATATATATATATATATATATATATATATATATATATATATATATATATATATTTGAAAACTCCCTAAAAATAAAATATTGAATTATTTCAGTTATATCTATTTAAAAAGTTTCTGAAAATAAAATATAAAGGTTCGTTTGGATATACATATTCGAAAGGTGGTTTGAGATTTTCAGAATTTTTTTCCACCTATATTAACCAAGAAATTCCCAAACATTTTAAAGGCAATAATTTAATTAAGTTTGTTATAAAATTTGTAAGTTTGAATTAATATTTAAACAATTCAACTCCAATATATTTTTCTTTAATATTTTTAGATTTAAAATGAACAATATTATAGTTTAATGAAAATTCTTAGATAAACATAAATATAATACATAATCTTACAAAAAAAACAATCACAATTTTATTATTATTATTAATTAAAAACTAAAACTAAAAAGTTTTCCCTATCCTTTATTATCTCAACAATATCATATTTTCAATTAAAATAGAAATTAAATTTTAAAATTTTTCTAGTTGTTTATAAAATATGAATATAATTGTGTTTCTATGTAAATATTTCTCTAAATTTAAATACTACTATGTTTGTTAATTAATTTTGTTTTAGTAATGTTATGTTGTTTGTTTAGATAAAACTACCAAGTTTTTTTTTATAAAATATTTCAATAACTAATATTTTATATTAATTTTAAAATTAATCATGTTTTAAATAAAAAAAATTGAAACCAAAATGGAGGCGTAAACACTATTGGCTCATACACCTAATTTTACACTAAGGCGCTATGATCTCGGATGCATGCTCTCATGTTAATTTTGTTGGCGTATGTTTTGTGAATTAAGAGTAAACTCCATCACCTTCGATACATGCATGTTATTTTTGTATGCATGCGCCAAGTAATAATGCCTCTTAAATTTACAAAGCGTGTCAATAAGATTGACATGACTGCACTACATGCGCTATGCGCCGGAGGTCATGACGTCATACCCCAACAACATTGATGCCTTTATTTTGGTTCAAATTTTTTTATTTAAAACATAGTTAGTCTGAAAATAAATGTGAAATGTTAAAGTATTGTAGTTTTTTTTTTTTGAAAAATTTGATTTATTAAAATTTTTTCCTAGAAGTATAAATAACAGTTAATTTACGAGATTTTTTTTAGAATTCAGACGTAAATTTAAAAACTCTGGAAATTTAACAGTTTAAAATTTTAAGAATAAAAGAGTTATAAAATAAGTAAAGTTAGAGCTTAATTTTTTTTATCGAATAATATATATATTTTTTCTTTTTCAAAACTTTTTTTTTTTCATTTTCAGAATATTTTTTAAAAAGAAATATAAAGTTTTAGAATATTTTTGCTTTTTAGGAGAAAAGTGTTTTCATAATTAACTTTTTAAAAACTTTTTTTTTTTTTTGCTTAAAAAATCAAAATCACTTTTTATGGAATTATATTTTGAAAATCTCTCTTTTTAATTTTTTATTTATTTTGAAAAATATAAATTTGAAAAAAAAACTTAAACCTTTTGTTCAATACAAATATTTATAAACAACAGGACCTTAAATTCCTCTAGAACAGACACACAAATGTTAGTCGAGAAAGCACAATCTTCATCTCAAAGAAAAGTTAGTCAAGAAAGTACAATCCTCATCCAAAGGAGGAGGTTGACGCCCCCGAAAGAACGAGAGCCAAACCCTGTCAGTAAGGGGCAAACAGTCAAGTCTAAAACCTTCGGGAAAGTCGACAAGGTCTCTGCAACATTGTCACTCATAACCGATTGGATTCTCCGTCTTAGAAGCCATAATTGTTCTTCATTATCCATATATTCTGCATACAATCATGAGTAAAGCAAATACGTAAGATGCTTACAAAATATCGAAAGTCCTGAAGGACCTAAATCTTACCCAAGATGGTTTGTCTCTCTTCTCGAGAGTGAGTTCTTAATAGCATCTGGACATCAATAAGGCATTTTAAGTATTTTTTTCAAACTTTTCTATAGAAACACCTCATCCGGTGTACCCTAGATTATAGATGAGCTTCATTAACTAACCTTTTTGATACCGATCCTTATCAAGAAGATCTTTTTCATTGTATACATATAAATGATCCCCTTATAGAAAGTGACCCTCAGTCCAATATTTGGAAAACAAGTCAACGCATCTGCCTTCCACTCCAGCGTCAGTGCTACAAACTGCAGCATGAGCTTCAGGGTTGACGGAGGTTACAGAAAGAATCGATCCTCGAAGGACTGAAGCTTTGGAAGAAGTCCAAAGTTGTGAATAGTGGACTTAAAGTAGAGCAAACCTTTACCCATAGCCCGAGATGTCGGGTCACGATAATATTTGAATATATGAAAGAAGAGAAACACATAAGGTTTTCCATTCACGAACTCTCACTAGTAATGGTAGACTTTCATATATACCAAACATGAAGGGGGAAGTTGCGAAAGAGCCATGGTTAGATGTTTCACAATCTCTCAAAAGCAACGAAAGGGAGACGAAAGCCCATGGTGGAAAAAGCATATTCATAAAAAGGAATGGCACAAGGGCCATATTTATCACATATTCTTTCATCCTTAGAAGGACTCAAGATTCCCCTGTCAAAAGATTGACAACCTCCGTAAAAACGTCATCAAGACCACATGTTTTAGCAAAAATAGAAACAGTGGAAGAATAAACAGAATCCATCTAAGAAGATGGAGTATCCTTCTGGGACTTATGAACAATTTTCTGTGACTTCTTGCTTATATTGCACTAGCTTTACACGTGTAGGAAAATAAAACGTTAAAAAAAGGTAACTGCTAGACTTGAAAAGAAGGACTCAGGGGAAAATGATACTTATTCTTCTGAAAGAAAAGTATATTCTAGAATGCAGAGAGACCTCACCATACACGTCTAATCACTCATGTGTAACACTCAAGAGTTTCAGTCCTAAGAACCGTAATGATGATATCTATGAAGATACGTTTGAAGTATGGTGCATTAAATGTACAATTCTTTAAGAGATGAAATGATTCTTATTCACATGTCTTAAAATGATAAGGGGTAGGTAGGCATCAGGGACTGCAATATCAAGCCCTCGCTTACCTTTACATCGACAAGGGTTTGGGGGACAATTGTTTGGGTCGACTATATCGACCCCGACTAACCACCAGGAGGGGGTCCCATTCCTTCAAGAATTTTCTCAGTACACGAATATTATCATCCTTACGATCACAAAGAATCTCAGATGTAAATGCATCTAAGGACTCTCAGCAAATCACGACTGACAAATATCTAGTTTGTTATTTCCCTCTATCTATATAAAGAAAGTGCCAAATTAAGGAGACATGTTTCAAATTCAATTTCACTTCACTCTTCATACTCATATACTGACTTAAGAGTTAGAGTGTTAACCTTGCAGGCTCATCACTCTACCATTTCAAAAGCTACGATCCTCGATCACCATTGTTCACTTCTCATTTTTGGTTCGTGAACGGAACAAATGGTTTTTTCAAGGCGTCGGAAGTGATGTGGGTGATGTGACTTAAAAATGGACGGGGATAAGTGCAACTGTATGAAAAGTGCACACATGTGAATAATACCTAAGGTTTGTTAAATGTGACTTCAATGAAGAGAATAAAAAATACACCACAATTAAGGCGACTAGGATTTTGAAAAAGAACCATAATTAAAGCGACTAGGGTTTTGAAAAAAGAACCGTAGTTAAGAGACCTAGGGTTTTTTGTATGTGAAAGCAAAATCCTTTCAAGTGAAAGCTCTTGATACATTGTTAAATTTGAATATTATTTGTGATAATGAATATACGAGAATTAATCTCCTTAAATAGAGTATTCTGACCTAATATTTCTTACTAAAGGTCAGAACATGAATTAATATTAATACTAAAAATAAAAATAGTAGAATTAACTATTTACAACACTTACCAAATGAAAATGTATTTCAATATGCTTTACGTTTGTGATGCGAAGGTCTTTGAACAAATATTATACTGGTTTCCTTGTATGTGTGTTGTGTGATGTGTGATGTGTGACGTGTGATGTGAATGTGTTTAAACAAATACAATAACCACATCAATTGACAAGTGACAGTAGAGAATTCTATGTATTATGTTTCAAATGAAAATCTAAAATTTGTTTGCTATTTCTTAATATGCCATAATACAAGAGATGAGTGAAAAGAAAAACAATAACCCAAGATAAATATAGAATCTTTACCACTGTCCTAATCAGGACATGGATATCCTAATATCCGCAATTCACAATTTCTAGAAATTAGCACTCCAAAGCCAAATAACTTGTCATGGTTGGAGCATGAAGAAAATGACTTAGAAGTTGGGTTATAAGTGTGATATTTGTGTGAGTGGTTATCAAGTATAACAATCTTCTTACAACCCTATTGTATGCAACAATATCTTTATATGGTTTACCATTGTCTTGATAAAGCTTAATGGAAGGATCAAGGTGACTAGAAACTCACTTTGAGCTAAATAAACCAAAATCATTCAACAAGTTAAGAGTGTCCCCAATTTCATGATCTTGAAATTATGATAAAAAATATCTTTAATCCTATTGAATTCATTAAGAGAAGTGTCTATCAAGATCATATGTTGATAGACCAATAAAACAATAAAATCTAAAGTATATTTTTGATACCCTTTTTTGCATCAATATGGAGGTTAACGTTTCATTACCACTACTAGCTTGTCTGAGATCATAAAGAATCTTAAGCAACTTGAAAATTTGACCAGGTCTAGTACAAACAGCGGCATAAGAAATATTCACATAAACCTATTATTATAAATATCCATGTAAAAATGCATTTGTTAACATTCCATTGGCCTAAATTCCAGTGATGGATGAAAGCCAGAAAACTAATTGTGGTAAGTTTTGAAATCGGAGAAAAGTTTAAAAAAGATTTAGATAAATTGGAATACATGAAAGTAAAGTTTGAGGTAGAAAGACACCTGGTAAGAGGAGGTTGATGAAGTAAGAATAATGAAAAAGGAAAAAGATATAAACTAAGTTTTGAATCTCACCAAGTGATGTTCTCATGGAAGAAAGAACAAAAACACGTTTCTCTTTTTCTCTGACAAGTACTTGAAATCTTGAAATCCAAAAGCTTGTGAAAACTTCCAAGTATTTAACTCACTATATTTATAAGCAATGACAGTTGAAGAATCAAGATCAACTATGAACAGAAATCACAAGATAAACGACTATAATTCCACTCATGGAAACACACCAAACTCAAGTGCACTTAAGTCCTCTTTGAAATGCGCCACACCCTAGCCGGTCACGTCATCACACGTGTCAGGAATGGATGAAAAACCATCTCAATGATGGAATCACATTAAATGCATATGTTCCCCATCACTTTTTCAAAACTGATCCCAATCTATTCAGTTCTACCTCACCTTGGATCACGACATGAAGTTCAGTCAACAATACTTAAGGCTTCCTCCGTCTCATTTAGTGCTTGGCAAAACCTTAAGGGCAAGTATTCTGAATCGGCCAAAAGACCCATTTAAAGGTCCAATCCATCTCAAGCGCACTCTATTCGACCTAACATATAAAAACAATCCACACTCTATGAAAATGTACGCAATCTTTGATCTCCAATTTCACAATACTCATCTTGAATCTTGAACTAACTTGAGCATTTGAGTGCTAACTATACAGGTCCACATCGCGCCACCGTAAAGAAGATCAAAGTTTATGTTCAAGATCAAACGTTATCCAATTCTCATTATTTCTGATTCCTTCATGAAACTAGAACACCCATCTCTGGTTCCCTAATAGAACACCATGTTTCCACACATATTTTCTAAAATACCCATTGTTATACCCCAAAATTTGCCCTCCCATATTCCTCAAGAAATTGCCAAGCCAAGCTACAAAATTCCCCAAGGGTTGTGCAGTGCAACAGTCTCCCATACAGTCAAAATTAGGGTTTTGAGTCTGATCAAGAAAAGGAAGTGTTCAAAGGTCCAATCAAGTCTCATATGATTACAAACATGGTCAAGCATCCTCATATCAAGTTTCAAGGCATTCAGCTCAAGATTGCACAGTCAAAACCCTAAATTGCACTACAGTCAACTGTAGGGGCAAAATGGTCATTTGGCAGTCAAAAGTTCAAATTTTTGGTCAACATATCATTTTGAAGCCACAAACATCATTTGATCAATGCTTGATCATGATTCTCAAAATTTGGCTCAGAAATCATCAAAGATGCAAAGGTTGCTATATTTGGACAGCTGAAAAAGTCAACTGAAATTGACCAGGGCATAACTTTCACATGGATTATCAGAAAAATTCCATCCAAAGCTCATTTTGAAGAGAAAGACATTTCCTACAACTCATCTTCATACTTCAAGTCCAAGAAATGCTCTCACAAAAAGTTATCAATTTCAACATTACAGGTCATTTTCAAAAGTCAACAAAAAGGGACTTTAAGTCAAAGACCATAACTTGAGATTGGTAAATCAAAATGACATGGGACCAAAGGCATTGGTTAAAGGACTCAAAGACCTTTCCAAAATGTCCAAGAACATGTGAAAAGCTTAAAAATTGAGCAAGTTATGCCTTGTAGAAGTTGGGAAATTTTTGTGAAATGGCAAAAGTCAACTATCCTTGAAAATCCAATTTTTGACAAAAGGGCCCCATTTTTTCCACTTGGTTCATCCTTGTCATGCCACACACGTGTCCCATGGTTAATTTCAAGACCAAATATTGATTTTTTTATTTTATTTAATTTTTGATGATTTAATTCATTTTAATTCTTTGAAAATTCAAATAAAATTTAAAAACCAATGGAATAGTGTCATGTGAACTTGGACAATTTCTATGTATCATGAACCAACTCAAGAAATCAGGCTAGGGTTCATTTGCACACTAGGTCTAGGTTTTGGCTAAAAAGGAGGAAAAATGGTTAAGAGTGAAAACCCTAAGACTAATTCCTTCATGAGCTTGAATCTAGGTCAAAGAGTAAGCCAATTCCATTCCATTATGATCACTGAGTCCAACCCTAACCATAACACAGCAAAAGGCTCGCTCAAAAGCTGATTGGAACTTTGAAAAATTAGCCATATAATGCAAAACTGAAATCAAAGTTAGAGAGTTTTTCAAGCCTTAATTCTTTTTCCATTAGCATCCTGAAGCATTTCTGAACACATCCCAATTCCTAACCTCAATCAAAACGCGAAGAAACGGTAGCTATAACTCAACCTGTACAGAAAATTTTTTGAAATCGTATTCTCAATTCTAAGCATCTTCATTGCATTTCAATTGTACATTCTTGTTCCATGTGAAGTTTCTAAGCTAACCAACATGTTCAATTACGTTTTCGTGTCATATATGCGTTTTTGCAATTGTTGAATTTCTAGGTTTTTCAGATTCAAAATTAGGGCTTCTCAAACGAAGCAAAATTACGCTTCCAGACCAGTGCTATTGGCTTAAGCAGGTTGAGACGAAGAAGATTGCACCCTCGCGCTCAATTTATGAGCAACGAGGGGCTATTCGCTATTTTCTGATAGAGGCCCTAAGGAAACATCCACAAAACCGTTGCCAATGTGTTTTAGTTACAGGGACGACGAAGACGAAGGCATCGTGTCAGCTGGTGATTGATCCATTCAAATTTGCGCGCGTTTGACTATTATGCGTTGGTTTTAATATTTATTATTTGCTAACCATATTATGTTAATTGAAACACAAGTGGCTCAGTGGACAAGTATCAATGCGTTAACCTCAATGACCTGGGTTCAAGTCCCAGGTCTGGCAAAATTCCATATTATTTTTCAAAACCAAATTCTATGCTTTGCTAATGTCCAGGTACACCATGCACACTCAAAAATCAACCTCCACGCGTCCATTAGAAGCAATCCAAGGGCCATGACCAAAGGTGTATCATAGACTCCAGTCAACGTGCAGCACTCTATCCAGGAAAGTCAACTAATTCAATGCAAATGGGCCTGATTTGCTAGGCCTGCACCTCACAATTTTGGGGTCTACCCCCCTGGTTTGCCTTATTAATTTTTATTCTTTCTTTAATCTTTCTTTTTATTTCTTTTATTTGCTATTTGTTTAGTTAATTATTTTTTAACAAAATATAAAAACCTTCAAAAATCAGAAAAGACCATAAAAAATATAATTTTTATTTTAATTACTTTTATAAATAAATTACATGTAATTAATTAGTTTATTTAGGTTTTCAAATTTAATTCTTTTAATAACTAAAAAATTCAAAAAAATAGAGTTTAGGTTTAATAACTTTTATTTTCTTTTTTTTATCTTCTTTTTTTTTTCAGGATAACAATATTATTTATTTATTTTCATAAATCAAAAATTGTACATAAATTAATTTAGAGTTAAATTAGGTTAAAAGTCAATATTTTTCATAATAAACTTAAAAAACATTAGAACTAGGGTTTAGCATTTTAATTTTCATTAATTTTTCTTTTTTCTTTTAAATCTAAAAAACACAAAAATTCATTTAATTTTAATTTTAGGTAACTTGATTATTTTAATTCCTTTAAAGGGTTCAACGCCCTCGCATTTGATTATTTTCTTTTTTCGCGCGTTTCATTTATTTCTTTTGTGAATGTAATGTACTTGTACCAAAGCCATGTAATAGCTATTAGACATTTCTTTTCTGTAATTTATTTTAAAACGGGTCTGGATTAATTTGGCGTTGTAGACCCTCGCCCTTTGTAATAGCGTAGGACTTTTATCTTTTCCGCACTTTAAATTCCCGCACTTTTAACTGTTAAACAATAACATGAAAGAATGAATGCCCAAAAATAAAATCGAATCGTTAGATCACCAATGCATAACAAGACAAACAATAAACTGAAAATGATACACAATTCGCACACACCACCCCTAGGGTACGCCTCACTGTTGCCTTTCGAAAGGTGATCGTCGAGTAGAGGACGTCTTAGTAAGTCCTCATGATCCGGGAACCCGGCATGAGGGTAGCTTCTAAGGTGTCTTCCCATTGCTCCGGTGATCACCATGTCCCTATACACTCGAATTGACCCGAATACCTCCAACGGTTGTGCTACCTACCTCTCAATGGTGGGATGGCACTACTTTAAAGGATATTTACACAGACGAATTCCTTAGGGTAGGTAGGTTCTCAAGGATACTTGCTCTAACTTCAAACAAATCAAAACATCTTTTCACCAACACATTTTCAAAAGCTTTCAAAAAGCAAATTTTTCAAACACTCTAACGTATGAGTCGAACTGAATTTTTTCAAAGAAACTTTTTAAACCCACATTGAAAAGCAAACAAACATTTTTGAAAACACAATGAGCAAGTATCTAAGAGCCCATGGATAACCATGGATAGAAAGGGTGCTAACACCTTCCCTTTCTATAACCTACCTCCCGAACCGAGAGCAATCTCTTTAAGGAATTTTTCTGTGCTTTTGTCCTTTCCATTTGGAGAAAATAAAAGACGGTGGCGACTCTTGCTTCCGCGACATTTCGCGAACCAACTTTAAAACAGTCAGTTCCAGATCCACCGATCACAGAACTGGCGACTCTGCTGGGGAAAAAACTTAAAGTGAGGTGTACCTTAGGACTAAGATCATTGTGTTTTCCATTGCTTTCCTTGTTTGCTTTATTATTGTGGGACTGTCTTGGGAGTTCTATAGATCCTAACCCGGATCTGGGGATACCTTTCTTAGAAAGTAGCAACAAGGCTGTGAGGGAACTGTGCGGGGTATACCGACATGGTTGAAACAGTCTGCTACGTTGATGTGGCACTTTGGTGTGTACCGGTAACCCTTGAGTCAGTCAAGGAGAGTACGGGGCCTCCATGTGGTGTCATGAAGCATCAACAGACCTTAGGAACCTTAATTGAACCATCTTGGCCTCTTTAGGGTAGTGAGATAACTGACTTTGGTGCAGTCCGAGGTTGGTTGATACTCGATACTACACTCAATTGAGGGTTGCTTTCCTGGAATATTTCGGTCGCCAGTTCAGTGGCTAAATCGAAATGATGAACAATGAAAGCAATCCCGTGATATTGGGAACCTTAGAACCCGGTTACTTTGATTAGGACAGGTTGAACCCACCAACTTCAAGAGGGTACCACCCAGACCCCATGCTGGCCTTAAACCTTAAGGGCCTGTCTTGTGTGCCTTGTGTGCCTTACATGTTTGTCTTTGTAAATATCTGTGGTGTTTATTCATAGCATCATGACATCATCCAGCATCATATGCATTAACTAACCATTTCAGGGGTTCAAACTTTCATCTTTGTTCTTGTTTTGTAGGACATGGAAACTGTTCGTAGAAAGACAATTCCAATCAGTCTTGTAAGGATCCCTCCTCAGCTTAAAGAGCTTATATCCAGAATTCCCGAGAACTCTTCATTCAGTGAAAGGCATGGAAGCCTCATCAGCTTGGTCAATACCAACATTGAGGAGGATATGATAAAAGTCCTGTTCCAATTCTTTGACCCTCTGCATCACTGTTTCACCTTCTTGGACTATCAGTTGGTACCTACATTGGAGGAGTTCTCCCGACTCCTGAAGATCCCTATCCTTGATCAGCTACCCTTCAACGGTACAGAAAAGGAACCTAAGCTTGAAGAGATTGCTAAAGCCTTGCACCTACAGTCATCTGACCTCAAGGGACATTGGGAAGTCAGAAGTGGTATTAAAGGTTTCTTAGCCAGGTTTCTGTTTGAAAAGGCCTATGAATGTTGGAACTCCCTTGACTTACAAGCTTTTGAAAAGGTTGTGGCCCTTCTTGTTTATGGTTTGGTATTGTTCCCTAACCCAGACCAGCTCGTTGATATCAATGCTGTCCAGATCTTTATGTCCAGGAACCCTATACCTACGTTGCTGGGGGACATCCTTCACTCATGTTACACTCGAACCATGAGAAAAAGAGGTGTCCTAATGTGTTGCACTCCTCTCCTGGGAAAGTGGTTTATTTCGCACCTTCCACAATCAGTCCTGAAGAATGAGCGGGGTTTGAGATGGTCACAACGGTTGATGACTCTTACACATGCAGATATACATTGGTGCCCTAGGTCCAGAGAAGATGTCACTATCATTGATCGTTGCGGGGAGTATCCTAATGTTCCTTTACTTGGGATCAGAGGGGGTATTACTTATAGTCCATGCCTGGCTTGGAGACAATTTGGTTATGCTCGGAGGGATGGTCCTCATGACATGTTGATTCCTGACATAGTTTTTGACTTCGACAACGATACTCAAGGACTTCGCCAGAGGTTTATCAGAGCTTGGAAGATGCCTAGTAGGATAGACAGCAAGACACTGGGGCACAGGAACTCCATCCCTTTGGAACCTTACCTCAAGTGGGTACGAGCCCGCTCTCAGAAATTAGTAATGCCTTATCCTCACATGCTTCCAGTAATCAAAGAGCCTGCCTTGGAAGGAGAGGTGTCTCATGTTATTCAACACCCTGATATGCCCACATCCTGGGAAGAGATGCAGAAGAGTTGGATCCAGCTTAAGGAAGAACGGAATTCTCTTGAGACTAGTTTGCATGCCAGTGAAAGGAAGGTCTTGGAGCTCACCCGCCTGTTGCACGAGGAAAGGAACCTCAACACTTACATAGCTCCAAAGAAGATGCGCAACATATTTTGGGATTGATTTGATCTTTTGTACTTTTGCCCATGAGGCTTTGATGTATTGAACAATGATTTTCTTAATAATAACGTGTGTTCCTTTTGGTCTACAACAAATTTGAATTTTCGAACTCTTGAATGCATCGCATAAACACATATCATTCATCATGTGCATCATAGGTACTCTTCTTTTCAGGTTGTTTACCGTTCTTCGCTGTTTATTTCAGCATCATGAATCCTGAATCATCAACCGAGGCATCCATCAAGGCTCTTCAAGCGCAGAACGTCCAGTTTCAGGCGCAAAACGCCCAATTTCAGGAGCTGATCAAGGGCTTGGCTCAGGGTCAACAAGAGTTGAAGACCATGCTTCTGAAGAAGACTAAGAAGAAGAGGAGGACTGTGCTATTTAACACTGGGCGCAGACTCGGGAACACTTTGGTTGAAGCTGAAAGGACTCCTCCATCTGTGACGGAAGGTAGTCACCATGAAAGGGAGGTCACTACTCCTGTGGGCTCTGATACTGAAACAGACTTCAACGACGAACAGTACCCTCCTGCTGAAGACCGGTACAAACAGCTGGAAGACAGATTAAAGGCTGTGGAAGTTCAGCGAGTGCCTGGATTGGATTTCGGAGACTTGGGGTTATCTACTGGGGTGGTGATCCCACACAAGTTCAAAACACCTGCCTTCGTGAAGTATGATGGGGCTTCCTGTCCCAAGATGCACCTCCGTTCTTATGTAAGGAAGATCCAGCCTTACACAGCAGACAAGAACCTTTGGATCCACTTCTTCCAGGAGAGTCTTTCAGGGACTCACCTCGACTGGTTCTATCAGCTGGATGGAATCAGCATTCGTAACTGGGAGGATCTGGCCACTGCTTTTTACAAGCAGTATCAGTATAATGCCGACCTCGCTCCTACGCGTACCCAGCTCCAGGGTATGTCGCTAGGGTCGGGTGAAGGTTTTAAGGAGTACGCTCAGAAATGGAGAGACCTGGCTGGCAGGGTGCAGCCACCATTGACGGATCGGGAGCTGGTAGATATGTTCTTGGGGACCCTATCTGGTCCATTTTTCAACCATCTCATTGGTAATTCCTCTGCTGGGTTTACTGATCTGATCCTGACTGGTGAAAGGATCGAGGCCGGTATAAAATCGGGGAAGATACAGAAAGTTGCCTCTTCCAGTACTGAGAAGAAACCCTTTAAAAAGGAGGCTAGTGCTGTATATGGCTCCCGGAGAACAGAGCGACCTGAACACCGCCAATCTGTCAGTGCGGTAATGATTGCCAAACCTGCTGCCGCTCCTCGACCAACTAATCCTCAAAAGTTTGAAAGACCCCGGAGAGAGTTTACCCGGTTAAGCATGACCTTATCACAGATCCTGCCACAGTTGCTATCCACCAATTTAGTGACTGTCAAGGAGGCTCCAAAGTTTCCCAACACTGCATCTCCCAAGTTCAATCCAAATGCTCGCTGTGCTTATCACTCTGATAGCCCGGGGCATAACACAGATGACTGTTGGGCCCTAAGGAATAAGGTTCAAGACCTCATTGATGCCAAGGAGATACAGTTTGAGGCGCCCGAGAGGCCGAATGTTGTAACTGCTCCCATGCCCCAGCATGGAGTGAATGCTGTTGAGGAGGATTTGTATGTAGCTTCAGTGGATGATGTTGCTACTCCGTTGCTGATGGTAAAGAGGAATCTGTTGCTAGCCGGTTTATTTCCGGGATGTAGCGAAGGTTGCCCTCTATGTGTTGCTTCCCATACTGGTTGTTCTCTGTTGAAGTCAGGCATCCAAAACCTGATAGATAGTAGAGAAATTTTGTTCGAAAAGACTATTGTTCCTGCTGCTCCTGTTGAAGAAGTGTCGATCGTTACCATCTTCAACAACCATTCCGAGGCTCCTTCAAAGAAGCCTATACAAATTTTGTCAGTTCACAAGAGTGCTCCCATCACCATTACTGTTCCGGGGCCTATACCCTACAAATCTGATAAGGCTGTCCCATGGCACTATGGGGCAGATGTTTACGTTCTGGGTGTGAAACAAGAGTGCAACATTGATACTGGTGTCTCCAACATCACCGGGCCTGCTAAGGTCACTCGTAGTGGAAGACTGTTCTCGCCAGACATTGCTCCTCCGGCAATTCATAGGCCTTTGATCTTCACACCTGCCAGAGAGCCTGTTTCTCCCCCTGATCAAGTATCCACCCCTGCTACTGAGTCATCTGATGCTCGGGGCAAGGGAATTGCTGCTGATATGCCTGCCAGGACGGAGGCGCCAAAGACCATTGTTGAGACTTCCAAGCAGGAAATGGAAGAAATCCTCAAGATAATAAAGAAAAGTGATTTCAACGTTGTAGAACAGCTGGGGCACACCCCCTCTAAAATCTCCATGTTGTCACTGCTGCTGTGTTCAGAGGCCCATGCAAAGGCTCTGATTGCTTTCTTGAAGACAGCCCACGTACCCCAAGAGACGACTGCTGACCAGTTCACCGACTGTGTGGCCAACCTAACTGCTGATAATGGCCTGGGTTTCTCTGATGCCGATCTGACAGCAAAGGGGAAAAACCATAATGATGCCCTGCATGTCTCCATTGAATGCAGGGGCACTACTCTTGCTCATGTGCTGGTTGACACAGGTTCTTCATTAAACGTGCTGCCCAAGAAGGCTCTGGATAGGCTGGATTGTGAGGGTCTAGAGCTCAAACCAAGTAGCATTGTTGTCCGGGCCTTTGACGGGTCCAAAAGAATGGTGCATGGTGAAGTGGACATCCCAATCAGGGTTGGGTCACAAGTATTTGATTCAAAATTCTATGTGATGGACATCCATCCGTCCTATTCTTGTTTGCTGGGTCGCCCATGGATCCACAAGGCTGGAGCTGTGACCTCCACATTGCATCAGAAGCTCAAGTACCCGGTCAGGGGGAAGATCGTAACAGTGCAAGGGGAGGAGGAGTACATGGTCAGCCACCTCAACTCTTTCAGATACGTAGAAATGGATGGGGAGTTCATTGAAACCCCCTTTCAACATTTTGAGGAAGTGCCACCAACCTTGGCAGCAGCAGAAGCAGATGAAGAGGTTTCTCCTATGAAGATGGCCTCCTTAAAGGACGCCCGGGCTGTGATCGAAAAAGGTGAATGTGCAAACTGGGGCAAGCTCCCTGATCTTACTCCTAAGACTAACAAGTTTGGGCTGGGTTTCACCACAGAAGCTCAGAAAGCGGTACGCAAGGCGAGAATTGGAAGACCTCCGGTGCTCATCACTCACTCTGAAGTGAATGCTATTGGAGAGGAAGATGAAGTGGAGGAGTCAGAGTTCGATAGCTGGATCTACCCGACGGCCGACGGTGGATTGACCAATTGGACTGCTAAAGATTTTACACCCATAACTTTTGTTCCTCAGTAATGAATTTCTTTGTTTTTGATTTGTAATAAACAATAATTTGAGACTATATGGCCCGGTGTCTTACCCGGGGCACCGTGGTTTTATTTATGAGGGCTTTTGTTTGTCACTATCATATATCATGAATAAAAGCATTGGACGTTTTTCACAATTCAAATTTTGCGCTCCTTTTCTTTCCTTTCTTTACATATTGCAAAACAGCTGTATTTACACACACACTCACTCATACAGGTTTCAATCCACTCTGGATCTCACTGGTAACGACTCTGCTACTGCCAGTTATGACTTCGAAAATCCGATCAACTTAGCCGAAGACGAAGGTGAAGATGATTGCGAAGTGCCTGGTGAACTTGCAAGACTGTTACAACAGGAAGAAAGGGCAATTCAACCCCATGAAGAGCCAGTGGAAGTAATAAACTTGGGTACTGAGGAAGACAAGAAAGAGGTGAAGATTGGTGCCGACCTAGAACTCAGCGTGAAGCAACGGTTGACTCAGATGCTGCATGACTATAAAGAAATCTTTGCCTGGTCCTACGAAGATATGCCCGAATTAGATACCGACATTGTGGTCCATCACTTACCAACTAAAGAAGATTGCCCTCCGGTTAAGCAAAAGGTCCGCCGTATGCGTCCAGAGATGTCCGAGAAGATTAAAGCCGAGGTTATGAAGCAGTTTGATGCCGGGTTTCTGGCAGTAACTTCTTACCCTCAGTGGGTTGCTAATGTGGTGCCGGTACCTAAGAAGGACGGCAAGGTCAGGATGTGTGTCGATTACAGGGATCTGAACAGGGCCAGCCCCAAGGATGACTTCCCTCTACCTCACATTGATGTCCTTGTTGATAATACGGCTCAGCATAAAGTGTTCTCTTTCATGGATGGTTTTTCAGGCTACAATCAGATCAAGATGGCTCCGGAAGACATGGAAAAGACTACGTTTGTTACTCAGTGGGGCACCTTCTGCTACAAAGTCATGCCTTTTGGACTAAAGAATGCTGGGGCAACCTACCAACGTGCCATGGTTACTTTATTTCATGACATGATCCATCATGAGATAGAAGTGTATGTTGACGACATGATCGCTAGGTCCCAGACTGAGGAAGAACACCTTGATCATCTACAGAAACTGTTTGACCGGTTGAAACTGTACAAACTTAGATTGAACCCTAACAAGTGCACCTTCGGGGTAAGATCTGGAAAGTTGCTAGGCTTCGTGGTAAGCGACAAGGGAATTCAAGTGGACCCTGCTAAGGTCAAAGCCATTCAAGAGATGCCAGTTCCTAAGACAGAGAAGGAAGTCAGAGGCTTTCTAGGACGTCTGAATTACATTGCTCGGTTCATCTCACACTTGACTGCTACCTGTGAACCAATCTTCAAGCTGCTGAAGAAAGATCAGGTAGTACGCTGGAATGATGAATGTCAGGCTGCTTTTGACAGAATCAAAGAATATCTCCAAGAACCACCCATCCTTATGCCACCAGTTGAAGGGAGACCTTTGATACTTTACCTGACAGTGCTTGATAATGCAATGGGGTGTGTGTTGGGGCAGCATGACGAGTCTGGCCGAAAAGAGCATGCCATTTATTACCTTAGCAAAAAGTTTACCGACTGTGAGACCCGATACTCACTGCTTGAGAAAACTTGCTGCGCTTTGGTATGGGCTGCTCGCCGGCTGAGACAGTATATGCTGACTCACACTACCTTGTTAATCTCAAAAATGGATCCCATAAAGTACATATTCGAAAAGCCTGCTCTGTCTGGGAGAATTGCAAGATGGCAGATGATCTTGACGGAATACGACATTCAGTACACGACCCAAAAAGCCATCAAGGGAAGTGTATTGGCAGACCACCTAGCACATCAAGCTGTGGATGACTACCAGTCAATGAACTTCGAGTTTCCAGATGAAAGCATTATGATAGTAACTGACTGTGAAATACCTGGACCGGATGAAGGACCTGAACCAGGATCCCGATGGTCTATGCACTTTGACGGAGCCTCCAATGCTTTGGGAAATGGTATCGGCGCCATAATTGTATCTCCACAAGGTACTCATACTCCACTCACCGCCCGGTTGTGTTTCAACTGTACCAACAACATGGCGGAGTATGAAGCGTGTATCATGGGTCTTCAAGCTGCGATCGACCTAAGGATCAAATTTCTGAGTGTCTTCGGAGATTCCGCTCTTGTGATCAATCAGATCAAAGGAGAGTGGGATACGAAACACCCAAACTTGATTCCTTACAGAGAATGTGTGTTGGCCTTGATCCCCCACTTCACAGAGATAACATTTGAGCACTTTCCAAGAGAAGAGAATCAGTTGGCGGACGCGTTAGCTACAATGTCCTCAATGTTCAAGGTTAAATGGGATAATGAAGCTCCCCGGATCACCATCTGGAAACTGGACGAACCGGCATACTGTTGTGATCTCGAAACTGAATTGGTAACTGAGAAGCCTTGGTACCACGAAGTGAAGAGATACCTAGAAGCTCAGGAATACCCTGAAGGAGCATCTGTCAATGATAAGAAATTCCTGAGGAGGTTTGCGGCCAAGTTCTTTCTTAGCAACGGCATCTTGTACAAGCGAAACCAGGATTCAACCTTACTGCGTTGTGTAGATAAGACTGAAGCAGAAAGAATCATGGAAGAGCTACATGAAGGGACCTTTGGTACACACTCCAGTGGACATACCATGGCAAAGAAGATCCTACGGGCAGGGTATTACTGGTCCACCATGGAAGCTGATTGCTACCAACATTCCAGGACATGCCACAAATGCCAGGTTTATGCAGACAAGGTGCATGTTCCTCCGGTTCCCCTGAATGTTCTGACTGCGCCTTGGCCATTTGCAATGTGGGGCATAGACATGATCGGTGAGATTAAACCTACGGCATCTAATGGACATCGCTTCATCCTAGTGGCGATTGATTATTTTACGAAGTGGGTTGAGGCAGCATCCTATGCTACGGTGACTAAGACTGTTGTGGCACGGTTCATTCGGCAAAACCTGATCTGTCGGTACGGTGTCCCTGAGCGGATTATTACAGATAACGGTACCAATCTGAACAATAAAATGATCGCTGAGCTCTGCGAACAGTTCAAGATACAGCACCACAATTCTTCTCCTTACAGACCGAAGATGAATGGGGCTGTAGAAGCAGCTAATAAAAACATCAAGAAGATTGTGCAGAAGATGACAGTAACGTATAAAGATTGGCACGAGATGTTACCGTTCGCTCTGCATGGGTATCGTACCTCAGCTAGGACGTCAACCGGGGCAACTCCTTTCTCTCTGGTTTATGGCATGGAGGCAGTCTTGCCAATCGAAGTACAAATTCCTTCTCTCCGGATAATGAAGGATGCAAACTTGAATGAAGATGATTGGATCCAGACACGACTTGATCAGCTCAACCTTATTGACAAAAAGAGACTTGCTGCTATCTGTCATGGTCAGACGTATCAGAAACGAATGATCAGGGCATTTAACAAAAAGGTCAGACCACAGGAATATCAAGTCGGGGATCTGGTGATCAAGCGAATCATCCTTCCTCAGAGTGATCCAAGGGGCAAATGGACCCCTACGTACGAAGGGCCATTTGTGGTTAAGCATGTGTTCTCAGGAGGAGCAATGATATTAACCAACATGGATGGTGACGACCTTCCTCACCCCGCCAATGCAGACATAGTTAAAAAATACTACGCATGAAAAAAGACCCGCTAGGCTGACATGTCTAGGCAAAAATTAGGGCTTCCCGTCGAACCAAAAGGGTTCGGGCAAAATGAAGGGATGAAAATGAAAAATCTGTATACCCGGCAAGTCGAAAACCTGAAAAGGCGGCTTGGGCAAAAATGGGTATCCCGGTGGACTGAAAACCCGAAAGGGCAGTCCAGGCAAAAATTAGGGATAAAAGCGTAATACTATGTCTCATTGGATCACTTTGCATCCAGAATCCGGTACCTACATCAAGTTCAGACGGCATCGATCAGTCAGCTTCACCTTCAACCAAGGTCATCCAGTGATGAGACGCTCAGAGTTATAAAGGCGATAGCAGAGTTGAAACCCAGTGGATCATTCATACTTCACACAGCTGTTTATTTTCTTTTGTACCAAACTTGTATAAACTCTTTTGCTCGGCGACGCTCCTCTTACTAGGATGTCAGCCTCTTGTACACAAAACGCCTATTCACAGGCCATTCAAAATCAATACAAATATACTTTTCAGTTAAACGTGCCAATTGTTTTCCTTTTTTCTGTTTTGTTTTGCGAAGAACGTCCAAGGTTCAATTTGTGATATATGCATTGACAATAATTTGCTAGCTCATAAATATTTGCATACGAAACAAAGAATTAATTGCAGGTGACACTAGAAACAGGGGCAATAAAGAGTTGTCTGAACAGTCTAATTGTTCCATCCTCCAAGGTACCAAGGCAGGTTCAGCCAAAGAACCTAACCAGACATCTTGAATTCCCCAGAGAGTGAGACAGCAAGTCAGTACATTCTTCCCCAAACAAAGTTAACAAGTCTCAAGGAAATTGGGTATCCTCGAGTAGATCCCAATATTCCCCAGCAGCACATATTCTTAACAAGCATACATCAACATTCAAAGGAATCACTTCCCCAGCATATCAAAACTTCCCCAGGAGAGTCCCATCCAAGTTCCCCAGGAAAGATGGAATTCATCTCCCCAAGCAGTAAGCTCATCCCAGTAAATTCTGGAAGCTTATCCCCTAGCAGAGCATGAACGCGTCGTCCGGCTCCATTTAAAGAGTTATTTCCTTAACAGGATATAACTGGGTTATCCTCAGCCAAAAGCCAAGGGAAGGTCGTCGTCAACGTAGTTCTTTCCTATCCCCAGCAAAGTCAATTCACACTTCCAGTACAACAACGGTATCCCCAACAGAGTTACTATCAACACTCAGCAAAGCATCTCTATCCCCACAAAGTATTGCTTCCCAGCATGATCGCTAGAGCATCTTTTCTCCCCGCAGAATCTTCTATTCGCCAAGTTTATTCCGCAACGGAGTCATCTTCTCCTACCGGTATTCTTGCAGTTATCATCCCCAGCGGAAGCAAAATCTATTCTTCGACATCAGCCCAGGATACGGCTTCCTGGCACCCGTCAAGGATTTACTTTCCTAGACGAAAACATACATAAAACGTCACATACATCATCATAGCATGCATAACGCACTGCATCATACAAATCTCGTTTATGTTGAGAACATCATTGCTTGATTCATATCATGCATTGCATATGACTGACTTTTACCTTTCAGGAAAGATCCAGTTAAGTTCTCAAGCTACGTTTCAAGACCTAGACCGGTTCAGTTAAATCGTCCCAAGATTTTCCTGATTGCTTATCCGGTCAGAGGCCTTCTCTGGTTCAGTCAGATCGACCCTAAGATCTCCCTGATGCTTATCCAGTTGAAGACATTTCAAGACCTAGACCGGTTCGGTTAAATCATCCCAAGATTTTCCCGATGCTTATCCAGTCAAAGGCCTTCTCTGGTTTAGTTAAATCGTCCCCAGATTTTCCTGATGCTTATCCAGTTGAAGACATTTCAAGACCTAGACCGGTTCGGTTAAATCGCCCCAAGATTTTCCCGATGCTTATCCAGTCAAAGGCCTCTCTGGTTCAGTTAAATCGTCCCAAGATTTCCCTGATGCTTATCCAGTTGAAGACATTTCAAGACCTAGACCGGTTCAGTTAAATCGACCCTAAGATTTCCCTGATTCTTACCCAGTCAAAGGCCTCTCTGGTTCAGTCAGATCGACCCTAAGATTTCCCTGATTCTTATCCCAGTAGAAGACACCCAGATTTTTCTCAACGAGCGTTGTTGAAGTTAAAATCACCAAGCATCTAAAATCAGCTCCTGCAACGTGTCAGGTACTCATTTTTCTTTTGCAGGTATGCAGGTTCTCGCCAAGGAATCTCTTACGCAATCAAACATCCAGATGGCATCTATAAGCCCATTCCCATCATTGCTAACATGTGAGCGCAAATTTCCGGGCACTCTAGTGTCCAATCATCTTTTACCCTCGGATTACGAAAGGCACGTCAGCCAATCTGCATCCTCAGGTCTAAGAAGATTGAACAGGGGCAACTGTTATACCCCAAAATTTGCCCTCCCATATTCCTCAAGAAATTGCCAAGCCAAGCTACAAAATTCCCCAAGGGTTGTGCAGTGCAACAGTCTCCCATACAGTCAAAATTAGGGTTTTGAGTCTGATCAAGAAAAGGAAGTGTTCAAAGGTCCAATCAAGTCTCATATGATTACAAACATGGTCAAGCATCCTCATATCAAGTTTCAAGGCATTCAGCTCAAGATTGCACAGTCAAAACCCTAAATTGCACTACAGTCAACTGTAGGGGCAAAATGGTCATTTGGCAGTCAAAAGTTCAAATTTTTGGTCAACATATCATTTTGAAGCCACAAACATCATTTGATCAATGCTTGATCATGATTCTCAAAATTTGGCTCAGAAATCATCAAAGATGCAAAGGTTGCTATATTTGGACAGCTGAAAAAGTCAACTGAAATTGACCAGGGCATAACTTTCACATGGATTATCAGAAAAATTCCATCCAAAGCTCATTTTGAAGAGAAAGACATTTCCTACAACTCATCTTCATACTTCAAGTCCAAGAAATGCTCTCACAAAAAGTTATCAATTTCAACATTACAGGTCATTTTCAAAAGTCAACAAAAAGGGACTTTAAGTCAAAGACCATAACTTGAGATTGGTAAATCAAAATGACATGGGACCAAAGGCATTGGTTAAAGGACTCAAAGACCTTTCCAAAATGTCCAAGAACATGTGAAAAGCTTAAAAATTGAGCAAGTTATGCCTTGTAGAAGTTGGGAAATTTTTGTGAAATGGCAAAAGTCAACTATCCTTGAAAATCCAATTTTTGACAAAAGGGCCCCATTTTTTCCACTTGGTTCATCCTTGTCATGCCACACACGTGTCCCATGGTTAATTTCAAGACCAAATATTGATTTTTTTATTTTATTTAATTTTTGATGATTTAATTCATTTTAATTCTTTGAAAATTCAAATAAAATTTAAAAACCAATGGAATAGTGTCATGTGAACTTGGACAATTTCTATGTATCATGAACCAACTCAAGAAATCAGGCTAGGGTTCATTTGCACACTAGGTCTAGGTTTTGGCTAAAAAGGAGGAAAAATGGTTAAGAGTGAAAACCCTAAGACTAATTCCTTCATGAGCTTGAATCTAGGTCAAAGAGTAAGCCAATTCCATTCCATTATGATCACTGAGTCCAACCCTAACCATAACACAGCAAAAGGCTCGCTCAAAAGCTGATTGGAACTTTGAAAAATTAGCCATATAATGCAAAACTGAAATCAAAGTTAGAGAGTTTTTCAAGCCTTAATTCTTTTTCCATTAGCATCCTGAAGCATTTCTGAACACATCCCAATTCCTAACCTCAATCAAAACGCGAAGAAACGGTAGCTATAACTCAACCTGTACAGAAAATTTTTTGAAATCGTATTCTCAATTCTAAGCATCTTCATTGCATTTCAATTGTACATTCTTGTTCCATGTGAAGTTTCTAAGCTAACCAACATGTTCAATTACGTTTTCGTGTCATATATGCGTTTTTGCAATTGTTGAATTTCTAGGTTTTTCAGATTCAAAATTAGGGCTTCTCAAACGAAGCAAAATTACGCTTCCAGACCAGTGCTATTGGCTTAAGCAGGTTGAGACGAAGAAGATTGCACCCTCGCGCTCAATTTATGAGCAACGAGGGGCTATTCGCTATTTTCTGATAGAGGCCCTAAGGAAACATCCACAAAACCGTTGCCAATGTGTTTTAGTTACAGGGACGACGAAGACGAAGGCATCGTGTCAGCTGGTGATTGATCCATTCAAATTTGCGCGCGTTTGACTATTATGCGTTGGTTTTAATATTTATTATTTGCTAACCATATTATGTTAATTGAAACACAAGTGGCTCAGTGGACAAGTATCAATGCGTTAACCTCAATGACCTGGGTTCAAGTCCCAGGTCTGGCAAAATTCCATATTATTTTTCAAAACCAAATTCTATGCTTTGCTAATGTCCAGGTACACCATGCACACTCAAAAATCAACCTCCACGCGTCCATTAGAAGCAATCCAAGGGCCATGACCAAAGGTGTATCATAGACTCCAGTCAACGTGCAGCACTCTATCCAGGAAAGTCAACTAATTCAATGCAAATGGGCCTGATTTGCTAGGCCTGCACCTCACAATTTTGGGGTCTACCCCCCTGGTTTGCCTTATTAATTTTTATTCTTTCTTTAATCTTTCTTTTTATTTCTTTTATTTGCTATTTGTTTAGTTAATTATTTTTTAACAAAATATAAAAACCTTCAAAAATCAGAAAAGACCATAAAAAATATAATTTTTATTTTAATTACTTTTATAAATAAATTACATGTAATTAATTAGTTTATTTAGGTTTTCAAATTTAATTCTTTTAATAACTAAAAAATTCAAAAAAATAGAGTTTAGGTTTAATAACTTTTATTTTCTTTTTTTTATCTTCTTTTTTTTTCAGGATAACAATATTATTTATTTATTTTCATAAATCAAAAATTGTACATAAATTAATTTAGAGTTAAATTAGGTTAAAAGTCAATATTATTCATAATAAACTTAAAAAACATTAGAACTAGGGTTTAGCATTTTAATTTTCATTAATTTTTCTTTTTTCTTTTAAATCTAAAAAACACAAAAATTCATTTAATTTTAATTTTAGGTAACTTGATTATTTTAATTCCTTTAAAGGGTTCAACGCCCTCGCATTTGATTATTTTCTTTTTTCGCGCGTTTCATTTATTTCTTTTGTGAATGTAATGTACTTGTACCAAAGCCATGTAATAGCTATTAGACATTTCTTTTTTGTAATTTATTTTAAAACGGGTCTGGATTAATTTGGCGTTGTAGACCCTCGCCCTTTGTAATAGCGTAGGACTTTTATCTTTTCCGCACTTTAAATTCCCGCACTTTTAACTGTTAAACAATAACATGAAAGAATGAATGCCCAAAAATAAAATCGAATCGTTAGATCACCAATGCATAACAAGACAAACAATAAACTGAAAATGATACACAATTCGCACACACCACCCCTAGGGTACGCCTCACTGTTGCCTTTCGAAAGGTGATCGTCGAGTAGAGGACGTCTTAGTAAGTCCTCATGATCCGGGAACCCGGCATGAGGGTAGCTTCTAAGGTGTCTTCCCATTGCTCCGGTGATCACCATGTCCCTATACACTCGAATTGACCCGAATACCTCCAACGGTTGTGCTACCTACCTCTCAATGGTGGGATGGCACTACTTTAAAGGATATTTACACAGACGAATTCCTTAGGGTAGGTAGGTTCTCAAGGATACTTGCTCTAACTTCAAACAAATCAAAACATCTTTTCACCAACACATTTTCAAAAGCTTTCAAAAAGCAAATTTTTCAAACACTCTGACGTATGAGTCGAACTGAATTTTTTCAAAGAAACTTTTTAAACCCACATTGAAAAGCAAACAAACATTTTTGAAAACACAATGAGCAAGTATCTAAGAGCCCATGGATAACCATGGATAGAAAGGGTGCTAACACCTTCCCTTTCTATAACCTACCTCCCGAACCGAGAGCAATCTCTTTAAGGAATTTTTCTGTGCTTTTGTCCTTTCCATTTGGAGAAAATAAAAGACGGTGGCGACTCTTGCTTCCGCGACATTTCGCGAACCAGCTTTAAAACAGTCAGTTCCAGATCCACCGATCACACCCATGTTTCAAACAAAAAATTGCAATGCAAAGCACAAAACAATTAAATTGGCACATGTATTAAACAAATTAAAAGGTTGTATTTGACAAATTAGAAAGCAAGCCAATTGAGTTGGCACCTCCAATACACCTAACCAATCCAATTGTTGGCTATGTATTAATGTTAAGAGGAGACGCCAATTTATCCGGCGCCAATGTGTTGGAAACTTTTTTTAATATTTTAATTAATTAATTAAAAAATTAATAAACACTAATAATAGTCAACCAAACTTGAATCAAACCATGAACACCAATTTGGGTCAGGTGAATGGATAGTTTCAGTTTTGAAATAATAAAATTAATAACCTTATTTGGATAACATGTGAACACACACCCAATCTATATGATTCATCAGACCCACCTAATTTGACCATAGATAAACAAAAAATAATACTAGACTAGGCTCAACCTAATTTTTCTCTCAATTCTTTCTTGTTGGTTTATTGTCCACCTTATGACATGAAAAAAAAATCTTTGTTTAATTACAACAAGATTTAAGACTAAAACTCAATGAGTGACATTGACTTTTTTTGCTTAATTGGTGACACCAAATTGAAGTTGTATTTTGCTAATTTTAAAAAGTATCTTATAATATCAAATTGACATATTTTGTATATTATGAGATTGAGGTTGAAAGAGTTCATCGATAATATTAGGAAATTTTTCATTGCACCCTTACACTTTTTTCTAGGTGTTGTGTGAACTTTTTAAAATGCTCCATATTTTTGGAGATATATCTCTGGACACACCAAATCCCATTTTTTTACTAAATTAAATTCATTTTTAGGGTGTATTTGAGATGTATCTCTGAACATGCTTGGTTTCAGAAAACTGAAAAATAGAAACATGACAAAACCAAATTCAATTGCAAACCAACACATACACCAACATCAATATTACATTAAATAAAAACATTCATTACATAGATAGTCATTAAAATAAATTCAACATTACATATTATTTTCATCCGGATGTTGCAACATAATGATTATATATTCGATGATATTTGAATCTTCGCATCCAGTTCAATCGAACCTTTTGATTCAAAACCGAGAAAAACACTCCATATAACCTTTAAATCTTCACCCGTCTTCAATTCAATTTTTGTGAAATGGACCTTCTCTTTGCTATCAAATAAGGGTGACCGATGCTCGAGTTTGACAACTCTGTAGTTTTGGAAAGCATATGAGAGTTTTCCATTTAGATATCAGAGGAATGTTTTCTAGGTGATCCTAAACAGAAGTGGCGACTTCTTGTCATTGAAATACACAAATGCAAGGCGAAGATATGAATTCATTATCTGGTTTTAGTGTATTGTGTAGCAAATAAGGATTGATACACACCCTATTTATACAAGTATTGAGTCAATTCAGACCTCACAAACCTTTTCATGTATCAGGTAACATTTCAGAAATACATCTCTGAATACACCATACTTCATATTACAAAAAGGGTAACATCAGAAGTACATCTCTGAAAATTTGAATTAGGTAAATTCATATATATGAACCAGACAAAAACCATAAAATTTGTGAACAAGCACATGCAATGTAAACCAAAACCAAACCATAAAATAAATATGTATTAAATCGTATCAAAAATTACATTATTGACGATAATACATATAAAAAAGTGTATCAATTACAATCTAAAATGCATCAAAGATCTGGTACCGCATAAATCTACAGTTGGTTCTGCCTTCGACACTAGTTGATTTAATTCCCTTTCAAGCTCCATCAATTTGGTGAACTCTAGCATCCTCTCCAGAATTTAACCCGACCAAGTTTTCGCCTCATTTGTTGAATGTGATGTCCACTCCACCGATGTAGCTGGTATTGGACACCTAGGTTTAAAATAAACCTGAAAAATGTAGCAATTTTGAAAGATGAAATTCAATGTCGACTGAGATACACATCCAACCAATTGTGAATAAAGAATATTGTCTTTGAATCTATGTTCTTGCACCGTTACACTTAGACCAAAAGTGGTTTGTATTTTCTGATTGTTGGTTTTAGAGCATTTGGTTCACCCCGTCCTAATCTCTATAGAAATCACCCTTACTATCACTAAACCATTTCTTCAATGTCGAATGTGTTGATTCAACTTTGTTAGTTGTTATATTCCCGAGGTGTGTCTAACCTGATCGGTCCATGCACAAACAATTTTCTCCTTCACTTGGTCCAGAATAATACTCTTAATGTATTTTAAGAAATCTGGATATCAGACACGCATGCTCATAAATTGCATTACAGAGGCAACATGCAATTCTTTTATGGATGAATTTAATATACTAGTCCATGCATCCATAATCTTATCCAACACCATACTTGGTTTGAACATTTTTCTGTCTTCACCCTTGATTTATTTGGTGCATGCCGGTCTTAGCCGACTCCTCACATTTTTTGTAAGGTGATATTGACAAAGTAATGCGTAGGATGTAAGAAACACCTTTGAAACAAAATTCATTAGTGTGGTGTCTCGATAGGCGAAAATCACCTTTAACATGTTTTCTTGGTCCTTCAACAAAGTCTTGCACAGTTTCAAGGCCCAAGTAACATTGACCTCTTTTTCGGATTCCAAAAATGAAAATTCCAATAAAAAAGTCTTCTCTGCAAAAGTAACACCAACAATTTCAAGAAGCGGAAACCTATACCTGTTGGTCTTGTACATTACATCGATAATGAGGAAAATAGGAAATATACTGAACAACCGATCAATCACCATTTCTACTTTGTTTATGTCACTCATTCGATGCAAATTCCTCAAATCTGTAACACTTTGGTTTGTCTTTTTATCGTTTTGTTTAAGTTATTTTATATTTTGGAAATTTATCTTTGTATGATTTTTATTTGAATTTTATACCTTTTAGATGCTTTTGATGGTCTGGTTTGGTAGTTGTTGGTATTCTTAGGTGCAGGTAAAGATCTCCGGAAAATTTGAGCAAAGGCGAAGAAATATGGAAGACACAAGGGCCCTGACACGGCCACCCGTGTCAACTTAGGCGCTATATATTCCAGCTCTTGGGATTTTTAAATGTTTGGAGAATTAAGGGTATTCTAGACCTTTGGCAATGCTGAGAGATGACCTAATATTATAAAAACCTGATTGAGAGAAGGGAATGGGACTTTTTGGAATGATTGAAGAATTAATACAATAGAAGTGTGGAGGTTCAAGAGCTTGGGGAACGGAGAATCCTTCATGCACGATAGCAATTGGAGATCGACAATTCCAGAATTATTGTAATGTCTAAATTAATTATGTGTATTATTTTTCTTTTGAACACTATGAGAGGCTAAACCCCCCAATGATAGGGGGTATCCCTGATTTGTCATGATAAGAATACTGATCTGTTTGTTTCATTCAACATAATAGTTCGTCTGCATTAATTTTATTGTTCAGAATACTTTATCGTTTTCCCTATCGGACCGATAGGGTTTCACTTTTCTTGACACAGTAGAACTGGACAGTCGTGTTAAGTATTTTTGAACAATAATATTATAGAAGGTTTCACCTAGGACTAGGGAAATCTTATAATAACCAACAATTCTTGATAATCACATGCTTGGCTTTTTCACTAATTTGAATGGACATTGAAATTAGGATAGAAGATCAAAGGTTTTTTCACTAAGGACTTAGGGAAAGACACACTTAAGAATTGGTAATTGATTTGATGAACTTGTTGAAAATATCAAAGAGTAGAAGTTGTATTACGACAAATCATACATTCACCCCTAGCATATTTTAATTGAACAGTCAAAAGTCATATTTTAATTTCTGTTCTTTTACACATGTGCAAGGATTTATCCAACCAAACAAAAAAAATAGTTTTTGTTCAATTGAATTAATAATAAGACTCAGTATTTGCTACGCAGTCCTCGTGATCGATACTTGGGGTAAAACTCATCATTTCTACATCGGTAAAAATAGTACACTTGCTATTTTTCCGATCAAGTTTTTGGTGCCGTTGTCGGGGAATGCCAAAATACAAAGTTAATTATAGTTCAATTGGAATTTTATTTCTCTACAATTAAAATTTTATTTTTTCTGTTATATATTTTTTATTATTTTATATTACTATTACCAATTTCTGTCTAATCTTTTATGCGAGGTAAGGCCTCAACTGAATTTCTTTTTGACGCAGAGATTGAAAGAACTTTTCACTCAAGGCAAAGAGAAGCGAGATTAGCTAGACTGGCATCTGAAGAATAACTTATCTCAGATAATTCTGATTCTAATTCAGAACACTGTTTAAAGCATAAAAAGACAGATCCAGGGCCAGAAACCATGGGTGAAAATCCGCCATGACATGAGAGACTCCTTGGTGATTATGGAGGGACAAATGCACCGACTGGTAGATTGACGATTGTGAACCACCTGGTGAATATACCACACTTTCAGCTGCATCCCATTACTATCACTTAACTTGAGAGGAGATCTCTTTCGGGAAGGGTAAATGAAGATGCTAACAAGCACTCGCAAAAAATTTAACCATGAGCACAACTCTGAAAATAGATGGGCATACCGAGGAACAAAAAAAGTTGAGAATGTTCCCTTTTACTTTAGCTGAAGAAGCTGAAGACTGGTTCTTTTCCTTGCATACTAATAGTATCACAACTTGGGAAGAGATGGAGACAACTTTTCTAAAGGAGTATTTTCCAGCCTCAGTGTTCATACGAAAAAGGTATGATATGCTAAATTTCAAGCAAAAAGAGGGAGAATCGTTGGGGGATGCCTATAAAAGGTTCAACAGACTTCTAGTGGCCTGCCCTACCTATAATCTGGACCATACTGATCAGATGCAAATGTTTGTAAATGGTCTGAGAATTAATACAAAGCAGCTGATAGACACAACAACTGGTGGCTCATCAAATTTCTCAACAGCCACTGGTGTGAAGAAGATAATAGAAGCAATTTCTACAAATGAGCATTTAGAGTTATATGACAAGGTTGCCAGCAAGTCTGAAGGAGTCATTTATTTGAAGTTGGAGCCTAACAAACAATTAAAAATTGAAGAAACAATTGTTGTAGAGGTAGACAAGAAGCTTAAAGCATTGAATTTAGGCACTCATTAAGTTTCCCAAATTCAACAAGCACAAAATACTGTATGTGAAATCTGTAATGGGCCGCACAATACAATGCAACGTTTAGCTTCTCCTCAACAAATTGAAGATATTAAGTTCTTGAAGCAGGATAATCCTTATTCAAACACCTACAATCTGGGGTGGAAGAATCACCCAAACTTTGGGTAGAGAGATCAAAAAGGGAATGTTTAACAACAAGGGCAAGGGAAATATTAGAACCAATATCAGCAATAAAAATAGTAACAAGTTCCTAAGAAGGCAAATTGGAAATTGGCTATAGAAAAGATGACAGCTCACAATATTCAGTTCCAAGAAGAAACAAGAAATAATCATAAGAACACATTCTCCTCCATTAAAAATTTGGAGGTACAAATGGGTCAAATAGCACAACAAATGGATAATGCTCAAGCACCAAGCACTCTACCTGGTGAAACGGTTACAAATCCTAGAGATAATCACATTGTGAATGCAATTGTGACCAGAAGAGGTAAGTCAGCGAGAATGGTGAAACAGAGGAAATACCAGATGAAGGTTTGATAGAAGTGGATCTAGAAATATGAGATGATCTGAAGCAGGCTGAGGAAGTGGTTATAGAGCCAGTGGTTGAGAAGGAAAAACAGAAGGATCCTAAATCTAAAATCATTCTTCCTTATCCTTCAAAAACAAGGAAGAAAGATCTTAACGAGAAATTTTTGGAGAAATTCTTGGAATTGTTCGAGAAACTTGAAATTAACATCCCTTTTGCTGAAGCTCTGGAACATATGCCTATATATGCCAAATTCATGAAAGACATAATCTCCGAGAAGCGTTCCATAGACAATTTTCTGGTAATGCTGACTGAAACATGTAGCGGTGTATAATTGGGGATAAATCATTCAAGAAAGCACTTATTGATTTGGGGGATAGCGTAAGCCTGATGCCACTCTCAATTTTCAAGAAGCTTGAGCTCGGTGAGGTACAAGACACAAGAATGACACTTTAGTTTATAAATTATTCAGTGAAAAGACCTTATGGTATCGCGACCGACGTTCTTGTGAAAATTGACAAGTTTGTGTTCCCTGTTGATTTCGTAGTTCTTGAAATGCCAGAAGATGAAGAAATACCGCTCATTCTGGGAAGACCTTTTCTAGAGACGGGAAGATGTATGATAGATACTAAGGAAGGTACCATGACCCTCAAGGTCTATGGTGAGAAGCTAAAAATTAATGTGCGAGAAACCATGAAATTCAAAGATGAGGAAAATATAAGTAAAAGTATTGAAGTGCTGGACACAGTGTTCATTCACTCAGTTCAAAGAAAAATTCTTGAATTACCTTTGGAGAGAGTTCTTAGCTTGTCAATTTCTGAAAGCAATAAGAAAATAGATGAGAAAGAATCTGAAGTGATAGCTATGTTTGAAGCACAACCCCTGTGGAATATATCAAAACCACAACGGTGGGAAGATTTAAGACCACCTCAATCTCCTGAAGAAAAACAAGAGGTGAAAAAGGGAACAGAGTTGAAACAACTACCTGAAAATCTCAAGTATTTCTTTCTTGATGTAGAGGAGCAATGTCCAGCTATTATCAACTCTAGCTTAAAGTAAGTTCATGAAAACCAGCTCATTAAACTACTCAAGAAATACAAGGGTGCTATCGGATGGGTGTGATACGGTGGGAGAACTGACTAGTGTTTTGCATTCGTATTCGCACTTGTGCGGTTAGCAAGAGTCGCCACCGACTTTTTATTTTATCCTAAAGGAAAGGTTAAAAAGCACAGCAAAAACCTTTTTGAGATATTTCGTGGGTTCGGGGGGTAGATTATGAAAAGGGAAGGTATTAGCACCCTTTTCATCCATGGTTATCCATGGGCTCTTAGTTACTTGGCTTTTTAGATCACTTGCCTTGTTTTTCGATTGCTTTGAAATAGTGCGTGTGTGGGTTGTTTTGAAAATGTTTTGGAAAAAGATGCCTTGTCTTAGGCCAACCTTGTAATAATTCTTTACTCGAATGTTTTACAAAGGTGCATATCTTTTCGAAAAGATGTTTCAAAAGTTCGAAAGGTTTGATTTTTTGAAAGTGTTGTGGATTGTGGTTTTTTGAAAAGAAGGCAAGTGTTTTTTGCAAGTTTGATCTCAAGTAACTAAGAGTTATGTCTACCCTATTGTACTCAAAGGTTTTTTGTCATGTTTTAACCCCTTTTAACAATTTTGTTCTACCATTGAAATTGATAGACAATCTTGCGTTTAGGAAGTTTATTCGGGACGGGCGCGGGTCATCGTATGGACCATGAATGCAATGATGCCAAGTGTCTTTGGCAATTTGTTTTGGAGGGACTTGATCATTTTTGATAGGCGACTTTCGAAAGCGTCATCGAGGGACTTATGATCATTTGAATTCGTTTTGCCAAAGACATTCGACGTGCAAGTATGGCCCATTTGGAAGGCAACATGTGGGATTACCCTAGGGGGTGCAAGTGTGATTGTGTATTGATTACATGCATTTGTCTTGTATTAGGTTATCTAGCGTTTGATTTTATGTACATACAAACCCTAGGTCTAACCATGGTATAATTGAAAAGCTGTAAATTGCGGAATGTAAATCTACGCTATTACAAAATAATGTCCGGGAGTGGGGGTATAAATGTACAAGGGGATGAGACTTATAGTACTTACAACCAAATCGAATGTCGCAATCAAAATATAAATGTCAAATGTATAAATGCAAGATAAAACGTGTGTAGGGCAATATATTGTGTAAGTGCAAATGTATGTGTAAGTGTAAATATGTACAAATGCGAATTATGAAATTGAGTCGTATTAGGGTTTTGTCTTAGATATACGTTTTTAAATGAATTTTGATTTTTTTTGTATGCCTATGTATAAATGAAGGGTTTTGATTACGTGTTAAGTTTTAATTGGAGAGTATTTTAGTCAAAATGTTTGGGATTTTAAATATTAGAAGAAAAATGTATTGAATTATTATGTATGAAAAAATGTTAATTAAAAAGTTTAATCTTAATTATGTATGAGAATGTATAATATGTACAAAAATGAATTTAACTAAAAAGTTTCTTCAATTTAATCATGTATAAAAAAGAATTTGGTTATTTTTATGTACAAATGTGTATATATAAAAAAGTGTTTTAAACATGTGATGAAAAATGTTTTAATTGGGTTAGTATATATTTTTTTTATTAAATAAGTATATAAAATGCTTTAATTAAATTGTAAATAAAAAGAAAGTATTAAAATGATTTTTTGTAAAGCAAATGAAGTATTTTTTTTTTATAAAAATATTAAAGGGTTAGTATTAATATATAAAAGAAGAATAAAAAATGAAAAGAGGTTAATGTTTTATAAAAATAAAGTTAGGGTTAGAAAAAGAAGTTAGTGTTAGAAAAAGCAGTAATTCGTTGGGCTTTAGGAAACGGGTCAGATTAAGCCCATGGTTGATCCAAAGGCAAAATTTTAGGGTTTCACATTGTTGGCATTTTGACAGTTTGAAACGAAAAGCTAGGGTTAACAGCGGCGCCGTTTGTGGTATCTTCTTCCGATTAGGCTTCCTTGGGCGTCCTCCGGCCACCAACGTCAATCTCAAACTCTCTTCCCTCCAAGGCGTAAGTTCGCATCCTCCATACAAGGTTCGTTCTTGATTAATGCTTTCTTCTTCTACTGAATTCGCGCGTTTTTGGGTTCGTTTAAACTGAATCTTTTAATCATTTATGAGGTGAAGGAAAGGAAGAAAAAGAATACTGCATGCTACCTGATTTTTGGAGATGGAGGAGAGAAGAGTGGTGATGCTTCAGGAGGCCGGAACGGCGTGAGGAAGGCAGTGCTGTGACGAGACTTTGAGCTTTTTTCTGGTACCTTCGTTCCCTTACCTTCTTGCTTAGGTTTTTGATGATGATGTTCACTGAGAAATCCTAAACCCTCGCGTCTTTACCTCTTCTTCTTTATGCTTATGATTTAGAATATTGCTTCCTTTTGATGAAGCTTCTGAGTTCACTTTGAATTGCTTCTTTCTTCTTCTTCTTCCACTGTGATGCCTTGATTCGTTGGCTTAAACTCTTGCTTGATGTATTGTGATAGCTTATGTGTGCTTGCTTGCCCAAGGATGAACCTAGGGTTCTGAGGGCCTATGTTGCCTTGAGGGTTTGAACAAATATTGCCTTGATGTTGCCTTCTGAGATGCCTATGATGAAGTTAGCTTCTGAGGCTTTGGTTATGTTTCATGAATGATGCTTTGTGGCTTGGGATACTCAGCTTCACAGGGTTGTAGGCTAATGTTGGTTTGATGGTGAGGTTATGATTTTTTTGAGAATGTGTTATGTGGTTTGAAAGTTGAGGCTATTTGTTTTTTAGTTTTTTTTGTTCTGAGACTGATGCAGGTTTTTGTGAGTATACAGATTGAGACAGGGTAATGGCTTTTGACAACAGTAATGGGGGTGTTTTTGAGGGGGATGCAGGTTTATGTGTTATTGTTGTGTTGAGGCTAATGCCGGTTCATTGGTGGTGAGGATATTGGTTTTTGGTTGTGGTGATTGGTTTTGGTTGTTGATGATTCTGGTTAGGCAGCATGTAGAGTTTTTGTGGTATTGTTTTAGATATGGTTATGACTTGGATTATCAGGTTTCTCGTGTTTTGCATAAAGGTTTGGTTATTGAGTTGGGATATCAGGTTTTTTTGTTGTGTTTGGCATAAAGGTTTGGTTATGGTTTTATGGTTCTGGACAGTAGTGAGCTCCTCTTTTTCTTAGGCAGGTTGTGGTTTGTTTGTATATTTTGAACTGTCCTGAACTGCTATCTTTCTTTTTCTATCCTATTCTGCTATGCTGCTGAACTGGTTTTCTGCTTTTATGCAGAGTTGTGCTTAGTTTGTATACTTTCCCTTCTCTCTCACCTGCTGCTACCTCTGAACTGAGTTTGTCTCTTTTATCTTGTATATCTTTCCTTTGACTTGCCTACTACCTGCTGTGCTGCTATTGAACTGTGCCTACGTTGAATTGCTATGCCTGCTGAACTGCTATGCCTGCTGAACCCGGTCTTGGCTTTTGTGTATTTTGTTTTCTTCTCACTCTTCTAATGTCTGCTGTGAACTGAATATTTTCCCTTTTCTCTTACTCTGAACTGCCTTTCCTGAACTGTCTTGGCCTGCTGCCTTATCTCTCTTTTTATCTCTCTTAAAGTACAGATTAAGAATTTTATATGATATTACTGTACTGTTCTGAAGGGGCTGACTAAGGAAATGATGAAAAAGATAGCTTATTACTTGCATAATACACTATTGCATCTCCTTTTGACAGTTTGGATAAATCTTGCATTTTGATATCTTTTCCTCAAACCTTCTTTGACAGCTTTATGCTTTTATTGATTTTCTTTGGTATCTTGGCATTTCAGTTCAGTTTTGAATGGGAATTTTAGATTTGAACTAAATGGTTTGAAATTGTAAATTGAGATTCTTATGTAGCTTAAAATTTGTAACCTATGCATTTTTGACAATTGCATTTCATGAGATAAAATAATCTTCCCTCTCTGTGAACCGGGAGAAATCCCGTGATTTGCAGAGAGGGCAACTGATCCCAGTCAGTGGCCCCTAATGATGAGCATTTTTTTATCTGCCTCTGCCAATTAACTGCTTTTGACTTTTCTATTTCTTTTTGCAGATGAAAGATGGAATGCCGGAGCGGAGTGAAGAATGAAGAGTATTTAGAAAATAGGATATTTTTTCATTCTATTGTAATATTTAAATTAAATGTAAATTATTGTTTGTAATAAACAACAATTTATAAATACTTTAAGTATCAATAAAAATTCAAATTATCCGATTAATTCTAATTTCTTTATTGTTTATTTATTTATTTAAAATTCTTAGAATTAACAATTGAAAAATAAATTCAATCATTTATTTTCAGAATAATAAATAACTTAAATAAAACAACATTGACCAATTAAGTCTGTCTAATCCAAAATCCAAAGCAAAGCAGAATATTGACCAATTAAGTCTGTCTAATCCAAAATCCAAAGCAAAGCAGAATACTGACCAATTAAGTCTGTCTAATCCAAAATCCAAAGCAAAGCAGAATACTGACCAATTAAGTCTGTCTAATCCAAAATCCAAAGCAAAGCAGCAATTAACCCAGATAGACTGATCAAACACATGAATACTGTGAATTCCAAAACTGCATCTTGCATCTGACTGGCCCAATCAGAATGTACTGAATTCAAACCACTGTCTCTTTTGTTGATTAAACCAAGATAACGCGACTTTTAATCCGAATCTTGAAATAAACCGCAAAGTGTTGTGGAATTCAAATTCTTCTGAGAATATGCCCATGAAACCCTAATTCCTGATTAAATGCCAAATCACGCTCGCTTGATCAAAATTGAACCCAAAACCAACCAAACCCTAAGCCCACTGTATGAAACAATTCAGAGCTCTGAAAATCAGTAAAACCCTAATTTTGTTTGACCGTCAAAAAAAAAGTCCGTTTGTCCGATTCTTGAGTCAGTTTGAGAAGTCTGGAAATGTTTGAAGCTGAGATTTCTTTGTGGAAAAGCGCGAGGGCAAATTTTGGGGTACAACAGTTGCCCCTGTTCAATCTTCTTGGACCTGAAGAGTTAGATTGGCAAGTTTGCCTTTCGCGACTTGAAGGTAAAAGGAGATTGAACACTAATGTGCCCAGAAAATTTGCGCTCGTCAATGTGACGGTGGAGGTGAATGGGCTTAAAGATGCCATCTGGTGCGAGAGAATTTTGTCGGGGGATGGGCTTATAGATGCCATATGGTGATGTTGAACTGTACGTCAATGGTGAGTGGACGAGTATCAGAAGGGCATCCCTGTTTTGGAATATCTCTGAATTGGGGTCTGACTAAGTAACAGATTGATGTCCGTGTCTGGAGAATCTGTAAACTATTTGAGATTGAATAAGCAATGGAGCAGCATCCGTTGTCGGGAAGCGTCCGTTACCTATTGAGAAGAGTCTGAATCAGTCGGTAGATTGACCTCCGTTGTAGGGAAGAATCTGTAAACTGTTTTCAAAAGATTGAGAAGAGTCTGAACAAATCGGTAGATTGACATCCGTTGTAGGGAAGAATCCGTAAACTTGTTTCAGAGGTTGAGAAGTTGAAGAGGAACCAGTTGTAAGGTTTCTGCTGATGCGTCTAAATGAATCTGGAATAAGTACCAAGATGTTGCCGTGTCCGGGTCACATCTGAACTATTTTTTTGATGAATCTCAGGAGATGATCGGTGTTTGTCGGCTGATCTTACCTGAAAAGGTAAAGGGTTAGTTGCATGTAATGTTATGGTGCATGATGCAATGCATGTGACATTTAATGTTTATGATATGAATGTAATGAATGCGCATGTAGGCTGATGAGCTAATCTTGCCAAGGATACATGATTCCGAGATGGCCGGAGACAAAAGCGTCATGACTGCCGCCGGGGAAAATAAATCCTTGGCCGTCACTGGGGAAGAGAATTCCTGATGACCTCTACTGGGGGACTCCAACTAGTAGACTCATGCCGGGGAGACCAGATTGAGAGTCTTTGGCTTGATGGGAGGTAACCCTGGAGACTTCACTGGGGAACTCAAGATATGCCTCCTCAAAACTCTGTGGGGAGAAAGTTTGCAAGTCTGACTCCGCTGGGGATTGCAGGAATTTTGCTGGGGATAGGGAGAATCTGGCGAGTGCGATCTTCCGTGGTTGTTAGCTTTGAGAAGAATCTGAACAAGCGATAGGTTAACCTCCGTTTACTTGGAGAACCCGTGAACTGTTTTCAGAAGTCTTGAAGTTAAATCAGCAAAAGAGCCGCATCCGTTGTTGGGAAGCGTCCGTAAACTAAATTCAAAGGTGCATCTGAACAAGCTGATAGATTAACATCCGTTGTTGGGAAGAATCCATAAACTGTTTTCAGAAGTCTTGAGAAGAATCTGAACAAGTGATAGGTTAACATCCGTTTACTTGGAGAACCCGTGAACTGTTTTCAGAAGTCTTGAGGTTGAATTAGCGATAGAGCAGCATCCGTTGTTGGGAAGCTTCCGTAAACTAATTTCAAAGGTGCATCTGAACAAGCTGATGGATTAACATCCGTTGTTGGGAAGAATCCATAAACTGTTTTCAGAAGTCTTGAGAAGAATCTGAACAAGTGATAGGTTAACATCCGTTTACTTGGAGAACCCGTGAACTGTTTTCAGAAGTCTTGAGGTTGAATTAGCGATAGAGCAGCATCCGTTGTTGGGAAGCTTCCGTAAACTAATTTCAAAGGTGCATCTGAACAAGCTGATGGATTAACATCCGTTGTTGGGAAGAATCCATAAACTGTTTTCAGAAGTCTTGCAGGGGAACCGGTGTAGGGTTTCCTGATGATGAGCTTGTGTAAAACTGCATCGGGTTTTGAACACTTTCGACATTCGAATGCCCCAAGTGGTTGTGAAGGAGTCCTGAATCAGATTACTCTGCATATTGAGAGATTTCTTGAAATCTTGACTGGACTGCCCCAGGTTAACTGTAATTTTGAAAGATCTGTTGGACCTTGACTGGCCTGCCCCAGGTTAATTGAATTGCGACATGTCATGCCCCTTGTTGATAGGAGATTTGATGGAAGTGTTATCCTCTTGAAGTGATTTAGACTTACTGAGAGAGTTTTCGTTCCTCCGAACATTTGCTGTGTGAACTTCTTCGCTGTCAAATAAAAGGGATAAATGCAGACAGTGATATTTGAATAATGCAAAGTTCATGCTTGTCTTTGAAATTTTGAAAAATGCGTTTTTAGCAGAAAACGTTTCATAAGACAAGTTAACACAAGATTTAGAGCAAAGCCCTACAGGAGTCAGGATACCTTTTGTAACAGTATGCTTTCGAACTAACCCATGCTTCAATTAGGACTTTTGAAGGGTTGTAACGTGGTCAGGTTCACGGTTTAAGAAACCAAGGGTAAAGGCTCAAAGTATATTTGTACCCACCCGCTCTTCGTGATGTCCTTCAACCTAAGCTCAGTTAATTATGCGTCATACTCTGTCTTGAGTTTGGAACGACTTTTGGGTGATGGTTCACCAGTTTGCATTTGGGAGACAGTCATCATCTCCTCTTCTTTTCCAACATTTTTCATGTTGTTGAGGATTTTGTAGTGACCTCACTATTTTGATTTTGATTCGTTATCCCTAACTTTTGCCTGACTGTTACCGTTTTCGGGATTACGGTCAGCGGGATGCCCCTGCTTTCTTAAGCCTCCCTTATAGGTTTTGGCTCGGTGGGCTTTTCTCTTTTGAGAGATTGACTGTCTATGTGATAGGGAAACACCCTTATCTTTTATTTCCAAAGGAATGCTTTCTTTTTCGACGTCGTTCGTTGGATTACGAATTTGAGAGTTTGCGACTTCAATGCACATTTTCTCTTGAATTAACTGAAATACTACCCTGCCCCAGGTTTATATCAAGGGTTTTGATCGTTTCAGAACAGGAAACTCCTACTTCTTTGGCTCGAAGGGGTTGACTAGGGATTAACTTCCTTATAACTCCAGTGTTTGGGAATTGAAAGAAATGCCTGTACATCATCAGCAAGGTCTGTTCAAAAGCATACTGTATAGGATCATGGTATTGTTTCGTCATCCTCCCTCTAAAGACTTGCAGCTCTTTATCAAGAGTCAAATATCATAAAGAAAAGCATAAGAATAGTGAAACGAATGGATGAATTCAAGACAAACATACGCAATGCATTAATGAAAACAGAGTTTAACATCAACAAATAATTGTTTTGACAGCAAAAGAAATTACAACTTCGAAAAATTCAAAAAGAAGCAAAAGTCTTTCAATTCGAGCTTCGTCACTTCAAGCGGAGAACCCCTTTAACGGAATATCTTCATCTCGCCGTTTGGCATGAACCTCAGCACCCCAATGTCAATCAGATCTTGAATTTTGTTCTTCAAGGCCCAACAGCTATCGGTGTCATGTCCTGGGCTATAGGAATGGTAAACACAAAATGCATCGGGATGATAGTCAGGAGCGGAGGTATTAGGGTTCCGGATAGGATCCCTCAAAGCAGTCAGATTAACCTCCAACAAGCGCTCCAGAATTAGAGATGACGGTATGTCAGTCTCTGTGAACTGCCTTCCCGACGTTTCTTGTCTACGCCGATTGCCCCGCTGACGCCGGCGAGGTTGTTGATGGGTTTGTGACCCTGAAGCTAGCAGAGGAGCTTTCCCCTTGTCCTCTTGAGTGGGTGGGGGCTGAGTGGTGACTTGCTCTTCGACCTCAGATGTTTGCCCCAGTTGGTTGTTTTGAAGCAGTTGGCGGACCAGAATTCCGAGTTCCTCTTGTCTTTGAGATAGGTCTTGGATGAGAGCCATCTGGCCCACCAAATATCCCATCATTTGGGTCCTCAGTGTTGTCAAATCAAACTGCAGCTCCGCAATCTGATCATTCCTGGCATTGTTGGAATTCCCCAAGCCGTTGGTGAGGAGAGCTTTCATCTCTTCTTGCCCCAGAGACAAGTTCATGAACATCTCCTGCAGTTGAGCAGTCTGGTCTTGGATGTCTTTGACAGACCGTTCTAGAGCCATCTCTTGCTGAAATAAACAGCAGGAGAGTAAGGAAACCTGAAAAAGGAAAGGTCGTCAAAATGCAATGCATGATATGTGGATGCATGTTTTCAAGGATCTCTTGGGGTAAACACAAGAAAAATGTTAGAGGTTGAACTCTGTTCTTGGATTGGAGATCTCTGCACCGGTGGACGTCCTTCCACGAGAATCAAGCTCACCATGTCGAGTGGGTCATAGCCACTGATTCAAGTTGTTGCACTTGAACTTTTGACTGGATTGGTAAGAGGAGAGACCTCTTGTCCCTTGATAGATGTCTGGTTCAACGTAACCCTGCATCAACAGAACCCTCGAGATCCTTGAAATGGTTATTTGAAAATGCTAGAATGCTATTGTGATGTTATGATGTTATGTACATGTATGCCCAGGCAGGTGGGTGTATATATAGGCAAACAATATTCACAAAAAGCACACAAGGCCTTAGGTTTAGGCTTGCATGAGGTTCGGGTACTACCCTCTTTCAGTTTGTTGGTTAAAACCTGTCCTACCAAAAGTAACCGGGTTCTAAGGATCCCAATATCACTGGATTGCTTTCATTGTTCATCGTTTCGATTTAGCCACTGAACTGGCGACCGAAGTATCCCAGGAAAGCAACCCTCAATTGAGTGTAGTATCGAGTATCAACCGACTTCGGAGTACACCAAAGTAGTCATCTCACTACCCTAAAGAGGCCAAGATGGTCAATTAAGGTTCTAAGGTCAGTTGATGCTTCGCGACACCACGCGGCGGCCCCGTACTCTCCTTGACTGAACTCAAGGGTTACCGGTACACACCAAAGTGCCACATCAACGTAGCAGACTGCTTCAACCATGTCGGTATACCCCGCACAGTTCCCTCACAGCCTTGTTGTTACCTAAAAGGGTTTCCCCAGATCCGGGTTAGGGTCTATAGAACTCCGATACAAAGCCCATAAATGTAAAGCAAACAAAGCAATCAATTGAAAGTAAAGGTGATCTAAACCCTAAGGTAACCCCACTTTTAAAAAAAAACGTCCCCAGCAGAGTCGCCAGTTCTGTGATACGGTGGGAGAACTGACTAGTGTTTTGCATTCGTATTCGCACTTGTGCGGTTAGCAAGAGTCGCCACCGACTTTTTATTTTATCCTAAAGGAAAGGTTAAAAAGCACAGCAAAAACCTTTTTGAGATATTTCGTGGGTTCGGGGGGTAGATTATGAAAAGGGAAGGTATTAGCACCCTTTTCATCCATGGTTATCCATGGGCTCTTAGTTACTTGGCTTTTTAGATCACTTGCCTTGTTTTTCGATTGCTTTGAAATAGTGCGTGTGTGGGTTGTTTTGAAAATGTTTTGGAAAAAGATGCCTTGTCTTAGGCCAACCTTGTAATAATTCTTTACTCGAATGTTTTACAAAGGTGCATATCTTTTCGAAAAGATGTTTCAAAAGTTCGAAAGGTTTGATTTTTTGAAAGTGTTGTGGATTGTGGTTTTTTGAAAAGAAGGCAAGTGTTTTTTGCAAGTTTGATCTCAAGTAACTAAGAGTTATGTCTACCCTATTGTACTCAAAGGTTTTTTGTCATGTTTTAACCCCTTTTAACAATTTTGTTCTACCATTGAAATTGATAGACAATCTTGCGTTTAGGAAGTTTATTCGGGACGGGCGCGGGTCATCGTATGGACCATGAATGCAATGATGCCAAGTGTCTTTGGCAATTTGTTTTGGAGGGACTTGATCATTTTTGATAGGCGACTTTCGAAAGCGTCATCGAGGGACTTATGATCATTTGAATTCGTTTTGCCAAAGACATTCGACGTGCAAGTATGGCCCATTTGGAAGGCAACATGTGGGATTACCCTAGGGGGTGCAAGTGTGATTGTGTATTGATTACATGCATTTGTCTTGTATTAGGTTATCTAGCGTTTGATTTTATGTACATACAAACCCTAGGTCTAACCATGGTATAATTGAAAAGCTGTAAATTGCGGAATGTAAATCTACGCTATTACAAAATAATGTCCGGGAGTGGGGGTATAAATGTACAAGGGGATGAGACTTATAGTACTTACAACCAAATCGAATGTCGCAATCAAAATATAAATGTCAAATGTATAAATGCAAGATAAAACGTGTGTAGGGCAATATATTGTGTAAGTGCAAATGTATGTGTAAGTGTAAATATGTACAAATGCGAATTATGAAATTGAGTCGTATTAGGGTTTTGTCTTAGATATACGTTTTTAAATGAATTTTGATTTTTTTTGTATGCCTATGTATAAATGAAGGGTTTTGATTACGTGTTAAGTTTTAATTGGAGAGTATTTTAGTCAAAATGTTTGGGATTTTAAATATTAGAAGAAAAATGTATTGAATTATTATGTATGAAAAAATGTTAATTAAAAAGTTTAATCTTAATTATGTATGAGAATGTATAATATGTACAAAAATGAATTTAACTAAAAAGTTTCTTCAATTTAATCATGTATAAAAAAGAATTTGGTTATTTTTATGTACAAATGTGTATATATAAAAAAGTGTTTTAAACATGTGATGAAAAATGTTTTAATTGGGTTAGTATATATTTTTTTTATTAAATAAGTATATAAAATGCTTTAATTAAATTGTAAATAAAAAGAAAGTATTAAAATGATTTTTTGTAAAGCAAATGAAGTATTTTTTTTTTATAAAAATATTAAAGGGTTAGTATTAATATATAAAAGAAGAATAAAAAATGAAAAGAGGTTAATGTTTTATAAAAATAAAGTTAGGGTTAGAAAAAGAAGTTAGTGTTAGAAAAAGCAGTAATTCGTTGGGCTTTAGGAAACGGGTCAGATTAAGCCCATGGTTGATCCAAAGGCAAAATTTTAGGGTTTCACATTGTTGGCATTTTGACAGTTTGAAACGAAAAGCTAGGGTTAACAGCGGCGCCGTTTGTGGTATCTTCTTCCGATTAGGCTTCCTTGGGCGTCCTCCGGCCACCAACGTCAATCTCAAACTCTCTTCCCTCCAAGGCGTAAGTTCGCATCCTCCATACAAGGTTCGTTCTTGATTAATGCTTTCTTCTTCTACTGAATTCGCGCGTTTTTGGGTTCGTTTAAACTGAATCTTTTAATCATTTATGAGGTGAAGGAAAGGAAGAAAAAGAATACTGCATGCTACCTGATTTTTGGAGATGGAGGAGAGAAGAGTGGTGATGCTTCAGGAGGCCGGAACGGCGTGAGGAAGGCAGTGCTGTGACGAGACTTTGAGCTTTTTTCTGGTACCTTCGTTCCCTTACCTTCTTGCTTAGGTTTTTGATGATGATGTTCACTGAGAAATCCTAAACCCTCGCGTCTTTACCTCTTCTTCTTTATGCTTATGATTTAGAATATTGCTTCCTTTTGATGAAGCTTCTGAGTTCACTTTGAATTGCTTCTTTCTTCTTCTTCTTCCACTGTGATGCCTTGATTCGTTGGCTTAAACTCTTGCTTGATGTATTGTGATAGCTTATGTGTGCTTGCTTGCCCAAGGATGAACCTAGGGTTCTGAGGGCCTATGTTGCCTTGAGGGTTTGAACAAATATTGCCTTGATGTTGCCTTCTGAGATGCCTATGATGAAGTTAGCTTCTGAGGCTTTGGTTATGTTTCATGAATGATGCTTTGTGGCTTGGGATACTCAGCTTCACAGGGTTGTAGGCTAATGTTGGTTTGATGGTGAGGTTATGATTTTTTTGAGAATGTGTTATGTGGTTTGAAAGTTGAGGCTATTTGTTTTTTAGTTTTTTTTGTTCTGAGACTGATGCAGGTTTTTGTGAGTATACAGATTGAGACAGGGTAATGGCTTTTGACAACAGTAATGGGGGTGTTTTTGAGGGGGATGCAGGTTTATGTGTTATTGTTGTGTTGAGGCTAATGCCGGTTCATTGGTGGTGAGGATATTGGTTTTTGGTTGTGGTGATTGGTTTTGGTTGTTGATGATTCTGGTTAGGCAGCATGTAGAGTTTTTGTGGTATTGTTTTAGATATGGTTATGACTTGGATTATCAGGTTTCTCGTGTTTTGCATAAAGGTTTGGTTATTGAGTTGGGATATCAGGTTTTTTTGTTGTGTTTGGCATAAAGGTTTGGTTATGGTTTTATGGTTCTGGACAGTAGTGAGCTCCTCTTTTTCTTAGGCAGGTTGTGGTTTGTTTGTATATTTTGAACTGTCCTGAACTGCTATCTTTCTTTTTCTATCCTATTCTGCTATGCTGCTGAACTGGTTTTCTGCTTTTATGCAGAGTTGTGCTTAGTTTGTATACTTTCCCTTCTCTCTCACCTGCTGCTACCTCTGAACTGAGTTTGTCTCTTTTATCTTGTATATCTTTCCTTTGACTTGCCTACTACCTGCTGTGCTGCTATTGAACTGTGCCTACGTTGAATTGCTATGCCTGCTGAACTGCTATGCCTGCTGAACCCGGTCTTGGCTTTTGTGTATTTTGTTTTCTTCTCACTCTTCTAATGTCTGCTGTGAACTGAATATTTTCCCTTTTCTCTTACTCTGAACTGCCTTTCCTGAACTGTCTTGGCCTGCTGCCTTATCTCTCTTTTTATCTCTCTTAAAGTACAGATTAAGAATTTTATATGATATTACTGTACTGTTCTGAAGGGGCTGACTAAGGAAATGATGAAAAAGATAGCTTATTACTTGCATAATACACTATTGCATCTCCTTTTGACAGTTTGGATAAATCTTGCATTTTGATATCTTTTCCTCAAACCTTCTTTGACAGCTTTATGCTTTTATTGATTTTCTTTGGTATCTTGGCATTTCAGTTCAGTTTTGAATGGGAATTTTAGATTTGAACTAAATGGTTTGAAATTGTAAATTGAGATTCTTATGTAGCTTAAAATTTGTAACCTATGCATTTTTGACAATTGCATTTCATGAGATAAAATAATCTTCCCTCTCTGTGAACCGGGAGAAATCCCGTGATTTGCAGAGAGGGCAACTGATCCCAGTCAGTGGCCCCTAATGATGAGCATTTTTTTATCTGCCTCTGCCAATTAACTGCTTTTGACTTTTCTATTTCTTTTTGCAGATGAAAGATGGAATGCCGGAGCGGAGTGAAGAATGAAGAGTATTTAGAAAATAGGATATTTTTTCATTCTATTGTAATATTTAAATTAAATGTAAATTATTGTTTGTAATAAACAACAATTTATAAATACTTTAAGTATCAATAAAAATTCAAATTATCCGATTAATTCTAATTTCTTTATTGTTTATTTATTTATTTAAAATTCTTAGAATTAACAATTGAAAAATAAATTCAATCATTTATTTTCAGAATAATAAATAACTTAAATAAAACAACATTGACCAATTAAGTCTGTCTAATCCAAAATCCAAAGCAAAGCAGAATATTGACCAATTAAGTCTGTCTAATCCAAAATCCAAAGCAAAGCAGAATACTGACCAATTAAGTCTGTCTAATCCAAAATCCAAAGCAAAGCAGAATACTGACCAATTAAGTCTGTCTAATCCAAAATCCAAAGCAAAGCAGCAATTAACCCAGATAGACTGATCAAACACATGAATACTGTGAATTCCAAAACTGCATCTTGCATCTGACTGGCCCAATCAGAATGTACTGAATTCAAACCACTGTCTCTTTTGTTGATTAAACCAAGATAACGCGACTTTTAATCCGAATCTTGAAATAAACCGCAAAGTGTTGTGGAATTCAAATTCTTCTGAGAATATGCCCATGAAACCCTAATTCCTGATTAAATGCCAAATCACGCTCGCTTGATCAAAATTGAACCCAAAACCAACCAAACCCTAAGCCCACTGTATGAAACAATTCAGAGCTCTGAAAATCAGTAAAACCCTAATTTTGTTTGACCGTCAAAAAAAAAGTCCGTTTGTCCGATTCTTGAGTCAGTTTGAGAAGTCTGGAAATGTTTGAAGCTGAGATTTCTTTGTGGAAAAGCGCGAGGGCAAATTTTGGGGTACAACAATGGGCAATTGCGGATTTGAAAGGAATTAGTCCCACAATTTTCATGCACAAGATATTGATGGAAGATAATCAGAAACCTGTTGTCCAACCACAAAGAAGACTCAATCCTTCCATGAAAGAAGTTGTCCGAAAAGAGGTTGTGAAGTTGTTGGATGCAAATCTTATTTACCCTATTATCTGACAGTGCATGGGTAAGTCCGATTCATGTGGTACCTAAGAAGGGTGGGACAACTGTCATCCAAAATGAGAAGAATGAATTAATTTTCACCAGAACCGTTACAGGATGGAGAGTGTGCATAGATTATCGAAGATTGAACACTACTACAAGAAAAGACCATTTTCCCTACCATTCATTGACCAAATGTTGTAAAGGTTAGCTTGTCATGATTACTATTGTTTTCTTGATGGTTATTCAGGATACAATCAGATTGCGGTAACTTCAGAAGATTAAGAGAAGACTGTGCTCACATGCCCTTATGGTATTTTCGCCTATAGGAGAATGCCATTTGGGTTGTGTAACACGCCTGCTACTTTTCTGAGATGTATGACCTCTATATTTATTGACATGCTTGAAAAACATATGGAAGTGTTTATGGATGATTTTCCAGTATTCGGAACTTCTTTTGATAATTTCTTGACGAACTTACCTCTGGTGTTAGAAAGATTTCAGCAGACAAATTTGATTCTGAATTGGGAGAAGTGTCATTTTATGGTGCGTGAAGGTATAGTATTGGGTCACAAAATTTCCCATAAGGGAATTGAAGTTGACAAAGCCAAAGTGGAGGTAATAGCAAAGGTACCCCCACCAGTGAATGAGAAAGGGATAAGAAGCTTCTTAGGATACGCAAGATTTTACCGTAGGTTCATAAGAGATTTCTACAAGATTGTGAAGTTGTTAACTAGTCTGTTTGTGAAGGATACGCCATTTCTTTTTGATGAAAAGTGCGGTGAAGCTTTCGAGACTTTGAAGAGAAAACTAGTGTCTGCTCTGATTGTGATATATCCAAATTGGTCTCTTCCTTTTGAGATCATGTGTGATGCAAGTGATATGGCAATAAGAGCAGTGTTGGGACAGAGAAGATAAAAGCTCTTGCATGTAATCTATTATGCAAGTCATGTTTTGAATCCAGCCCAAATGAATTATGCTACGACTGAAAAAGAATTGTTAGCAGTGGCATACACTTTTGACAAGTTCAGATCATACTTGTTAGGTTCATAGGTAATTTTTTATACTGACCATGCAACTTTGAAGTATCTTTTGTCTAAACAGGAATCAAAACCAAGGCTGTTGAGCTGGATATTACTCTTGCAAGAGTTTGATCTGGAAATCTGGGACAAAAGAGATGTGAAAACATTGTTGCTGATCACTTATCCCAGATTTCCCCGATAGAAGAAACTGAGGAGAACCACCTAATCAAGGATGAGTTTGTTGACGAACGAATCCTAGCTATGATTGGCGTACCGTGGTTTTCATACTACGCGAACTACTTGGTATGTGGAGCAATGCCTGATGATTTTGATTCTAACAAGAGAAAAAAGTTTATACATGATTGTTGGTTTTACTTGTGGGACGAACCATTCCTGTATAAGAAAGGAATCGACGGACTAATTCGAAGATGTGTCCTAGAAGAAGAACAGAGAGATATCTTAAAAGCCTGCCATGACTCAGAATATGGAGGACATTTTAGTGGAGATATAATAGCGGAAAAAGTCCTCCAATATGGGCTATACTGGCCCTCGCTTTTCAAGGATTCCCAAGGCATAGTGCAAGAATACGACAGGTGTCAGAGGACAGGAAACATCTCAAAGAGGAACAAAATTCCTCAGAATGCTATGTTGGAGGTAGAATTATTTGATGTGTGGGGAATAGACTTCATGGGACCATTCCCACCCTCATTTACATCTTAGTGGTGGTGAACTATGTCTCAAAGTGGGTTGAAGTGGTAGCATTATCCACTCATGATGCCAAGGTTGTAGTCAATTTCCTGAAAAACAATATTTTCTCGAGGTTTGGGGTTCCTAGAGCTCTAATTAGTGATGAAGGTACCCATTTCTTAAACAAGCTGTTGAAGAAATACAATGTGAAACACAAAGTCGCCACTCCGTATCATCCTCAGACGAGTGGTCAGGTTGAAGTATCAAACAGGAAGATAAAGCAGATTCTTGAGAAGACTGTCAGTGCATCGCGAAAAGATTGGTCAGTGAAACTGGAGGATGCACTATGGGCATACATAACATTATTCAAAATTCTAATAAGTATGTCTCTTTATCCGTTAGTCTATGGTAAAGCTTGTCATCTGCCGCTCGAACTCGAGCATAAGGCATTTTGGGCTTCCAAATTCCTTAACCATGATATAATGAAAGCTGGTGAATCCTGAATTCTTCAACTTCACGAGTTAGAAGAGTTTAGGAATTAAGCTTATGAGAATTCCAAAATCTATAAAGAAAAAACAAAGAAATGACACTATCAGAAGATCGAGAAAAAGGAATTTTGGGAAGGTCAGTTAGTTCTCCTATTCAATTCTAGGTTGAGATTGTTCCTTAGAAAGCTGAAGTCGAGATGGTCATGACCATTTGTTGTTCATATAGTATTTCCTCATGGAGCGATCAAATTAAAAAATCAAGCCAATATGGATATATTTAAGGTGAATGGACAAAGGTTGAAGCCTTATTACACTGGGCAGGAGAAGGGTCTGATTGATAATGTTCGTCTTATAGGGTAAGATAGAAGATCTTCAAGTCATGCGATGTTAAATGAAGCGATTCGTGGGAGGCAACCCACATGTCTTATTTCTAATGATTTCTTGTGTTTTGTTTTCATGTTGTACTTCAGGTTTTCTTTTCCGGAAAAGAGTGATTCTTTTTAGTGTCGATTGGCATAAACAGGTGACAAAGACAAAGGAAGAAGTGGACCAATCAGGGTCTGACACGGCTATGTCATGAGACACGGTCCGTGCCAGCTCATCTAGCACAAGGAAGGTGAAAGTAGCAGGGCCTGACACGACCAACTGTATCACGGGACATGGCCCATGTCAGGAAAGTTGGGATTTATAGATAAAGGATGCAATAGGACAGATCTTGACACGGCCAATCGTGTCAATGGACACGGCGCGTGTCGGGCCATCCGGGCAGAACCAAAACATTTCAATATGTGGGCCCCGTGCATAATTTTGTTTTTAAATAACCCTATTTCTCTATTTCTCTTTCTTTGTCTCTCATTTGTAACCTAATCTCCCATCTTCTTCCTTCTTTTACAAAACTCCATAGCAACCACCTCTATAAGCTTCACTTATCCACCACCAGACTACATCTATCACCATACCGTCTTCACAAAAGGTGTGTCAAATTCCATCCTCTACCACTCCACGGTAGCATTTTCCTCTAATTCTTACATTCAATTTTGTGTGATTTTTCTAGGTACCCAAAATTTCCCCCAAGTGTAGTACAAGAGGCAATCAACCTACTGCTGAACCATTAAGGGCCCGATCAAGGAGAAATCCCATTCCAATGGGACAACCTAATGCTCATGGCATCACCTTTGAAAACCCGGCACACGAGGTGTGCTACTCGCGCCATATTCAGTGTAATATGATGCCAACAAGGTACATATGTTCTAACACTTTATTGACACTATGTTTATCTGATGAGATCAATCACATGTTTCATATCTTAAGAGTACTAGAATTTATGCATTGTGAAGCTCCAACTTTTAAGTGCATAGCCCTTGAATTTTTAAGTTCTGTAGATTTTAAGTTGCAGCAAATTTGGGAAGGTACCAACAGATGCAATTCAGGTACTATGACTTTCAGGTTATACAATGCTGACCATTAATTGAAGGTGGAGGAATTGGGAAGAATCCTCCGACTCCCCATTTATGGACCCGGAGCTGTTCCGGAAACATTTAGTACAAGTCAGTTCTGGTTGAATATCACGAGCTTGAGTGGTTATGTTGCTAAGGGAGCTAAGGTGTCCCGTATCCAAAACCCCTGTTTTTAGTATGCTCAAAAATGTTTAGCCTATTCTTTGTTCGGCCGAGGGGATAGTACGAGGGTGGCAACGAAGCCAAAGCTATATTTGATGTATGCCATAGCCAACGTAATTTCGGTTAATGTGGCCGCTTTTGCAGCAAATCATTTAGGTAAGGTGGGTTGTGCAGCAACTGGTGGAATTTCAGTGGGAGGAATGATAACCCAGATAGGCAGGTATTTTGGTTATGATCCTGCGATGCTGAATGAGGCGCCCATTGCATGTATGACTAAGCTAGATATGAGCGCCCTTGTCAACCAAGGCATGATCCAAATACAAGGAAGCCGTTTTGGTGTAATCAGTCAGAAGAGAGTTATTCTTACACTTCTTGACCCTGCCAGAATTGTTATCTTAGAGCGAGAGAATTGGTGGTATGTGAGTGATGTCCAGGAAGATCAGGACGAATATGATGAGGATAATAGGGCTGAGGAGGATCAAATGGAGGAAGACTATCAGGATCACGAACTGATGTGTAATCACCCAAAGATTCCTACCCAAGAAGGTGAAAGGTCATCATCTTTCACCCAAGAAGAGTGGGTATGGATACAAACTAAGTTTGGTGACCTCCGTGCGAAACAGGCACGACAGGGTGTCGAACATGCCCTTCTAGGAAATGAGCTGACCTGTCAGGGATAAATGTTGAATGACATGTACCGGATGATGCAACACTTGATGTTGCAATTCCCTCCTCCTCAGCAGTAAAGCACTGTGAGTTCACCCTCACTATCTTGAATTCGAACATTGAGGTCAATGTTCGGTTTAAGTGTGTGTGTGTGTGTGTGGGAGGGGGGGGGGGGTTATTATTTTTGTTTTGATTATTGTTTTTGGTTTTGCCTTTTTGTTTTATTTTTTGTTCGTGTTAGCTTGTATGGTTGTGTTTTGTTTACTGATGTGTTGTAGATTGATTGGATTTTTTCAGATGAAGGGTAAACGAGTAGCTAAGTGGATGGAAGATGCAACTTGAACTTGATCCTCCGGCACCCTGGGAAGTTGATACAACTGAAGAACAAAAAGAGTAATAGTTGGATGCATTTTGGTGACACTGGACTGAGATGGTAGTATGGTATACCCGAACCGAAAAAGAAGCCACATTACACGAGTAGTGCTTTGGAACCTGTAAGATTACCCAACACGGTGAGAGTTAATTCAGGTATGTATCTATCACTCTGATTTTGTGTATGTTCTACCAGAATAACACAACATGATAACACACACTGAGGCATGTTGTTTGTTTTACCTCCGAGCCTTTCTAGCCATCCCGTACTATTATGTTTATCCTTTGTTAACCATATTTGAGCCGTATCCATTTGTTTGTAATAACCATATATGTTAACACAAGACCAAACACTTCCTACCCTTGTTCGACATAAGTGTGTAAATTATGAAACAGTGCAAAGTTCTAAGTTTGGGATTGTTGTCTATATAGAATAAAAAAAAAGAAAAACTAAAATAAAAGAGAAAGGGAAAAGAGAAAAATAATGGATACACTTGAATGTCCCGAGAAAAAGAGAGAGAATTTATAAAGCAAAAGACTCAGGTAACAGTGAAACACTCAAAGCAAAAAAAAATTGAGTGAAACAAAAGAGTCGAGAGAGTAAAATCCCATTGAAATAAATTGAGCACAAAGATAAGAAAGACAACACAAACGCCTAGCCAAAAACACTTTGGGTATCTGTTTTCTTTGTTTATCCCACCGTACCCAATCCCTGTTACAACCCAAAGACCTCCCAAAGTGTGTGGAATCTGTTTGTGTAGTGAAGATAGAACTCATTCAAAGTTAAGAGTCAATATTGCATACATTGAATGCTGAGTGCAAAACACTTTAACCCCGAGATATTTAGTGAGAAGTGTGAAAAATCTTACAGGTAAAGAAGTATTTTGAGGTGGAAGTGTAGCGGATAATTTGGATTGAGGAACCAGAATCTTGAACGTGAAGGTGGAAAACAAGTTGCAAATAACATCAGTTGTATTGTGGTAAGAAGGAATTTCGGGGTGACGTTGTTGTTGTCTGGTACATCACTCGAGGACAAGCAATGAGTTAAGTTTGGGGTTATGATCGATCATCATTTCTACTTCGTTTCCGTCACTCATTCGGTGCAAATTAGTCAGATCTGTAACACTTTGGTTTGTCTTTTTATTGTTTGTTTAAGTTATTTTATATTTTGCAAATTTATCTTTGTATGGTTTTTATTTGAATTTTATTCCTTCTAGATGCTTTTGATGGTCTGGTTTGGTAGTTATTGATATTCTCAGGTGCAGGTAAAGATCTCCATAAAATTTGAGCAGAGGCGAAGTAATATGGAAGACACAAGGGCCCTGACACGGCCACCCGTGTCAGCTTAGGCGCTATATATTCCAGATCTTAGGATTTTTAAGTGTTTAGAGCATTAAGGGTATTATGGACCTTTGGAACTGCTGAGAGATAACCTAATATTATAAAAACCCGATTGAGAGAAAGGAAGGGGACTTTTTGGAACGATTGGAGAATTAATATGATAGAAGTGTGGAGATTCAAGAGCTTGGGGAACGAATAATCCTTCATGCGCGATAGCAATTGGAGATCGATGATTCCAGAATTCTTGTAACGTCTAAATTTATTATGTGTATTATTTTTCTTTTGAACACTATGAGAGGCTAAACCCCCTAATGATAGGGGGTATCCCTTATTTGTCATGATAAGAATACTGATCTATTTGTTTCATTCAACATAATAGTTTGTTTGCATTAATTTTATTGTTCAGAATAATTTATCGTTTTACCCTATCGGACCAATAAGGTTTCACTTTTCTTGATACAGTAGAACTGGACAGCCGTGTTAAGTATTTTTGAACAATAATATTATAGAAGGTTTCACCTAGGACTAGGGAAATCTTATAATAACCAACAATTCTTGATAATCATATGCTTGGCTTTTTCATTAATTTGAATGGACATTGAAATCAGAGTAGAAGATCAAAGGTTTTTTCACTAAGGACTTAGGGAAAGACACACTTAAGAACTGTTAATTGATTTGACGAACTTGTTGAAAAGATCAACGAGTATAAGTTGTATTATGTCCAATCATACATTCACTCGTAGCATATTTTAATTAAACAGTCAAAAGTCATATTTGAATTTCTGTTCTTTTACACATGTGCAAGGATTTATCCAACCAAACCAAAATAATAGCTTTTGTTCAATTGAATTAATAACAAGACTTAGTGTTTGCTACACAATCCTCGTGATCAATAATTGAGATAAAAATCATCATTACTACATCGGTAAAAATAGTGCACTTGCTATTTTTCTGATCAACAACTTAATACTTTCGGGATGAGTCCAAAATATGTCACGAATAATGACTTTGTCATCACATAGTATGTACCTAGAAACATAATGGTTTTCATCCAAAAGTTTCAAAAGTTGTTGCACTTCAGATCTTAGATCCCTTATCGCCATGTTGTTTCAATGATGCACATTGTATTCCTTCTTTATATTTGTAACACTTTCTGGGTGTTTCCGTTTCAAACATGCAAGTATGTTTTTCGCACCACTATGATTAAAGACATGTTATAAACATTGTCATTCTCCTCCGATTTAAGATGACATATGATAGGATGATTGACTATCTTTGTTTGCAAGACATGGTTATGTATTCAAAAAATCACATTAGATTTCCACATCCCATCCAAATTACAATATCCGCACAATTTAAACCGACAACCACACTTTCTCGTTTCAGTGTTATCACGTTTCAACTCCCGAATCGGGGGAACATATGTGCCACTTCTCTCGTATCTCATGGTTACAAATGTTTGTATTTTACTTGAACCATTGTCAGACCTTCCGATTATAATACCAAACCCCAAGTTCCTGGCTATCAGCGAACCCATTGAAACATATGTTCGCGAGCAGTATACAATTGTTCATTTATGAAACATTGACCAACATCTATCTCGACAAGAATCAGTTTAACATCATCATTCACTTCTTCTGGTTTAACATCATGATTTACTTCAACTAATTTAACATTATCCTTCGATACATCCTATTTTACATCGTTACATATATCATCTTTGAGAAACATATCCGGGTGAACCATATCTAATAAGAATCAAAACAGGAAAATGCTTAAAAACCAGTAATAGATGAATTCAGATATACATGTCCAAAATTTTATATGTGAATTTAGATATGTATATCCGGACAACGAATGTTTTTTCAGCTTAAACTCAAGATTAATGCAAGCAATGAGGGATGAAATGAGGAAATTTCACCTTAAATTGCAGCTTATTTTGCTTCCTTTTGATGTGATAAACTGCAAGAAATCTGATTTTGGAATCGAAAAGTTGATTGATAATAATATTTTTTAGTGTTTTTTTTGGTTATGGAGGTGTTTGAAGAGTGAGAAATATGACTATGCAAGGTGGTCATATATTCAAGTTCCTGCTGGACCTTTTCGAAGATACATCTCCGAAAATATCACCGAGGGGTTATAAAAAAATCTTCTAATTGAAAAAGAGCAGTTTTGGAGATGTATTTACGAATTTACCCTTGGGTTTATTCAGAGATGCATCTCCGAACTAAATTTAGACAAAAATTGACATTTGGTGCATTCAGAGATGTATCTTCGAATAAACTCAAGAGTATTTTAGGATTTTTAGAGTGCGATCCATAGTGCAAGTAGGGGTGTTCAAAACTAAACCAGCCCAATAGAAAACTGCAAACCAAACCAAACCAAACCGAAAACACAAAAAATCGCATTTGGTTCGGATGTGTTTTGATCATCTTTTAACAAAACTGCACGGTTCGATTCAGTTTGCGGTTTGTATTTCGCAAATCGAACCAAATCGAATCAAACTGCATTATGTTACAACCTAATCTTATGATTACGACCAATTTTCTCATCGGCTTTCGCCACCGGTATAGTTCAGTTCGGAGGTCAATTTTGACATCAAGTGGTTCTAGCCCCCTCCCAGTCGTAATTACGGGGGATCGAACCGCGATCCTCGCTGCCAAATCCAACGTCAATCACTACTGGACCAACTAACGATGGCTAATTATTACATATTTTAATATAAGTGTTTGTTTATTTTATAATTCAACTTTATAAATTTTAAATTTTTTAATGTTGTTAAAAACATAAATTGATATAATATGTTGCATTTGATGTATTTGTTTTTATTTAAAATACGAGTAATATGATTTGTTCTTAGAGATTTTATATAAATTAACCTCAATTTAACCATGATAAAATAAAAGAAAAAGTTAACTTGTATTTTAAGGGCACAAGTTAATAAATTATTTGTAAAAATATTTTTTTGAATTACGTACATTCAATATTTTAAAATTTTAAATATGAATTTACTACATTTAATTATATTTAAATTTTTTTAATTATAATATGTCTTTATGTGCCATAAGAACATACATTAGCATGATCCTAAAATAAAAAAAATATTATATTTAATTATAAATTTTTGTGAAAAATATTTATAAGACCATTTTTAATCATAAATTTTTGTAAAAAATATTTATGAGAGCCTTTATCCCACCATAATCACAATTTAAGGGACTTTTTATATAAAAAATTGTAAAAAAAATTTGTGAAAAACATTTTTAATCACAACCTATGCCCTAACCAAGGTAAGTAGTAGTTTCTCTACCCTACTTGTCGTTTCATTAGCTTAACTTGTACCATTTACTTTCTTGATTTGGTGGTTTCAACTTTGAACTATGGGCTATTATGATTTGTGAAGGTCATGCATGAATTTGTCTCCCTGCATCAGTTAAGCAAAAATCATCTTTAAATGATTTAGTTAGACACTTGTCTACCTGTTTACTTATATATTTGTTTATTAAACTTGTTTATGACTACACTTACATCCATGCGTATCCATTTATGGCCAGATTATAGCAACATGATTAGAGGTGCGTGCAGAGATTATATAACTAGTTGTTTTCATTTTGTTCTTTTAATAGAAAATAGTCTTCTCAGAAAACAGAGGGATTCTTAATAGAATTTTGTTATGTTGTATCAGTGTACCAGAATTACGTATCGGAATTTTGGCTATCCGATACAAAAATTGGTATAGCATTTCAATTTCGCGATACTTGCGATTTTCCGGTATATCGATATACCGGTTATGAATGGGGTGGAAAAGTAGAATCTAAAAGATGGAAATATTGAAAAAGGAAAATGTAGGCTATTGAGTCGGTGCCTAGTATTATATATACCTGTCCATTCTGAGTTGGTTCCTGGTATTATATATATATATATATATATATATATATATATATATATATATATATATATATATATATATATATATATATATATATATATATATATATACCTATCTGCTCATTTATCCTGTTAATTCATTCTTCAATTGCTCTTACTTCAATTCTTTGGCTTATCTTCTTCATTTCTTCAAAGCTTTTACACTTTTTCACCATAATTCTTTTTCAGGTAAATCTTTTTTTAGATGATTTCTTTTTTATCTCTTGTTATCTAGATTTTTGGTTTCTTTCATTTGTTCCATTCCAATATAGGAAATTCTGTGTTTTTATTTGTTGAATTCTGAGTTTTTATTTGTTCCTCTATTTTTGTATAGAATGGAAAGTGTCGGAGATACGTCAAACCCTTCCTGAAGGACTGACATTGGATGAAAATTCTGTCAACTATTACATGTAAATTCTACAAATGGCTGCGTTTGCAATTTTTCTTCCAGATTCTCTCAATTTAAGTTTTTAACTGAGTTTTTATTTCTGTTTTAACCGCTTTGTGGCTTCCGATATTTACCCGTTACGCGATCCAATATTTCTTATATGGGTTTTTTGGTATCCGATATTTTCCAATATCATTGTATTGTAGAATACTCTTGATGATTTTAACTAGATAAATGTGAGTCTTTGTACGATGTAATTATCTAACTGACTCTTAGAATTTAATACATACGGTAACTAATTCTAACAAACAAAAGACTACTAGTGAGTACTAATTACTCCTAACTTCCCTCAAATCTAAGGTGGTCGACCAAGTTTACACTTGTCAAACATGTTTGTCCCTAATTCCCTATGTAGTAACGCCCTTCTAGAATTTTGTTGATCAGCGTCTCAAGTCGGTAGCCAGGCTCCACGACAATACTACCATGGCTCCTATCGTCCTGATCCCAAAGAAGGAAAGAAAAAAACGGATTAAAGCAAGGAGTGGAGGGGGATGAGGGGTCAACCTCTTTCATGACCCATGGCCCCAGTGTGTTACTTGATTTAGAGCACCTCTAGCGGCCTGTTTTTTCTATTGGTTCACCAGCTGTCCAACGGAGCGTGTGTTTTTTCTTTCCATTAAAGTTCTCCAGCTGGCAAACGTATACATAGCAAGCAACGGTTAGTTTTTAATTTTTTATATTAAAAAATTAAAACTAGCCGTTGGCTAGTTTTTTTTTTTTTTTTTTAATTTTTTTAACTTATTTTTTTTGTTTATAAATATAAGTTTCAAATTATTTTACCAACACAACATTTTTTTTTACTTCTACTTTCTCTTAAATTTCAAATTCCTCTCTCACAATTTTATTATTTTACTCTTCAACTTTAAATTTTTTTTCCAACTATTTATTCTCATTAGGACAAATGGATCCTAATCAATTTCATTATCAACAAGCTATGTTCAATTTCATGCAAAATTATCAAAATCATAATCCTCAAAATTCTCAAATTCCATCGATGCCAACAAACCCCGCCATATTTTTTCCATCACCAAACAATCCAAATATGTATCATATACCTCAAATGAATTCTAATAGTATGGAATTTTCTACCCAAGTTTCACCATTTTCTACTCAAGTTGGTACTCAAGTCGTTAAAAAAAATCTCGAGAGCAATTTACAAGGGATGAGGATATACTTCTTATCCAATCATGGCTCAATGTTTCAAAGGATCCAATTGTGGGAGTTGATCAAAAGGCTGAGAGTTTTTGGTTAAGAATAGCTGCCAATTATAACCAGTATCGTGGGCAATCGCGGGAAAAGTTAGGGGGCAATTAAAATGACGATGGCATAGAATAAATGGTTTGGTTCAAAAATTTGTTGGGTGTTACAAACAAGCTGTTAATGGAAAGAAAAGTGGGACATCAGATAACGATATCATGGCCTCTGCACATGCTTTTTTTGCTCAGGATGAAGGTACAACATTTAATCTTGAGTACGCATGGCGATTGTTAAAAGATGAACCTAAATGGATGGGAGAATCGATTGGAAATTCTTCAAAAGTAACAAAGACTTCTGCTAGTGGGGCATCATCGGCTAACTCAGATACACCTTCAAGTTACGAGTTTAACTCATCATCACCAATGGAGCGTCCAATGGGACAAAAAGCAGCAAAAAGGAAGGGTAAGGCAAAGGAAATTCCAAATGCAACACAAGATGCAAGGAATAAAAGAGCAGCAGCAATGGAAAGACTAGCTCAAAGTAAGGAGGACGAGCTAGAATTAAAGGCAATGCAAATCATCATGAAAGACACTTCTACTATGAGTGATAGTCAACGAGATATTCATGAAAAATATTGTAATAAGATGAAAAAAAAATATGGATTGTAATTAGTATCACTTATGTAAAATGGTCATTAGTACCACTTTAATTTATCAACACCTATGTAAAATGGTCATTAGTACCACTTTAAATTATCAACACCTATGTAAAATGGTCATTAGTACCACTTTAAATTATAATAAATATTATGTTATTCAAACTAGCCGTTATTCAAACTAGCCGTTATTCAAACTAGCCGTTATTCAAACTATCCTTTATTCAAACTAGCCGTTATTCAAACTAGCCGTTATTCAAACTATCCTTTATTCAAACTAGCCGTTATTCAAACTAGCCGTTATTCAAACCATTATATATACTATCACTTATGTCATTGTTTTCCCATTCTCATCTTATTCTTCTATCATACTTCTCTAATTCTTCTCTCATTTTTCTATCACTCTTAATTCACTAAAATGGATTCAGACAATTCAGATGATTTCGACCAAGAATTTTGGGAGTTGATTGAAGAAGAATTTATCGACGATAGTGATGAAGAACAATTGCTTGAAAATGAACGTCAATCTGGAAGTTCATCTATGCCAAAGAGAAGAACAATGGTAGATCGTAGTCGTGAAGAAGGGCACAATCGATTATTCAATGATTACTTCTCGGAAAACCCAGTATACACAGATGTTCAATTCCGAAGAAGGTTCAGAATGCATAGGCATGTATTTCTTCGAATTGTAGATGCCCTTGGAAATCATGATGAATATTTCCAAATGAGGGTTGATGCAACTGGTAAAATGGGTCTTTCACCATTGCAGAAATGTACATCTACTATTCGTATGTTGGCGTATGGGTCTCCTGCTGACGTTGTAGACGAATATGTTCGAATAGGTGAAAGCACTTCAATTGAGTGCTTACAAAGATTCGTTCGGGCGTGAATGCTGTATTTGGGGATGAGTATTTGAGAAAGCCTAACAACACTGATGTTGAACATCTTTTACAAATGGGAGAGTCACGTGGCTTTCCAGGTATGTTGGGTTCCATTGATTGTATGCATTGGGAGTGGAAAAATTGTCCTGTTGCATGGAAAGGACAATTTTGTCGAGGTGATCATGGAAAGCCCACAATCATGCTTGAAGCAGTGGCATCACAGGACTTATGGATTTGGCATGCTTTTTTTGGTATTGCTGGTTCAAACAATGACATTAATGTGTTAAACCAATCCAACGTGTTTAACGATATTTTGGAAGGACATGCTCCCAATGTGCAATATACAATCAATGGAACACCATATAATATGGGGTATTATTTAGCCGATGGTATATATCCTGAGTGGGCTACATTTGTGAAGACCATTTCAATGCCACAAGGAGAGAAGAAAAAATTATTTGCTCAACATCAAGAATCAGCTAGAAAAGATGTGGAGAGGGCATTTGGAGTGCTTCAATCTCGATTTGCAATTATACGTGGTCCAGCGCGTGCCTGGCACATGGACACCCTCAAACATACCATATATGCGTGCATCATATTGCACAACATGATTGTTGAAGATGAACGACATACATATGGAGGTAATTTTGATTACTCTTATGATAATGTGGATAACAATCACTCAACAACTGAAACATTTAGCGGTCCTCATCCGAATCTTGCAACAAGACTACAAAGAAGAGCAAATATTCGTGAAAAACAAGTTCATCGTCAACTTCAAGGAGATCTAGTCGAGTATATTTGGGAACGTTTTGGACATGAAGATGATGAAATTTAAGTTTGATTAATTTATGTGATGTTATTTATTTTTATTGTTTTTAATTATATGTAATGTATTTGAAATTAATTTTAATTATCATTTTAAATTATAAGTTTAATTTGAATTTTATTTATTTTATATAAATTTTAATTTAAATAATTAAAATTATTATTTTAAATGATATAGAATTTAATATGAATAAAATATTAATATATAAAGTAAAGTTGTGGGACCCATTATGAGTTCTTTAGAGTTGCACCATTGGAGTGAAAAATTAGTTGGGTTGCTTCAAGCTGACGTGGCTTAATGGGTCCCGCAAAGAACCCTAAATTGAGTTGCACCATTGGAGATGCTCTTAGGAGTTAGTTGACCGTAGACTATAATTGAGACATGTGGACGATATAGATTTATTTGAGATAGTTAACTATTTTTTTCTCCGTTACGCTCCAGGACATAACTGGTAGAAGTTCTCGATGTCGACCCCCTACACGAGGGACTCCAAAGTGCCATTCATTGATTCTTGTGAGAATGGAAAGGGAGGCTTTTCGTTCACTTTTCAGAAATGGAAGAAATCTATTCCAGTGTCGTAGAGAACATTATGTGTCTTGATCTAAAAACATCTGCGGATATTTATATCGAAACCATCCATAGATGGGTGGAGGAGATAAAGGAGAACCCTAATCCCCCTAAAATTCCTCATTAGACAACACTTGTCTTTTTTTCTCGAGTAATGGGCGAATAAAAAATTTCACTGTCCTTGATGTACTGAAGAACTAGATTGAGAGAGACTAGGTTGATTGGGTTTATATGCTTCTGTTATTTAGGTTATGAATTACCAAATTTACCTGCAGTTTGTTTTGGAATAATTTGAAAATATGGTTGGCAAATGGAGAATTTTGATTGAAAAAGTAATCGAAAATTAATAATGAGAATATTGTATTTGTTTTTGGATGCCAAGTTTATATGAGAAATTGACTCTTAAGATTTTTTTTTGTTTTCAGATTTGATCCTATTGAGTCTTTTTCTTGGTGGTTAGAAAGGTGGAAGACAAGAAGGAATTTGCACTGAAGCATGGTTTTATATATTTTGGATATTTGTGTCAACATCTAAAGGCAAGAAAATACATTTTTATGTGCTTGACTGCAACACTGATTAGAAACACCTGGCGGTAGAATGCTCAATTTCGTTAATTTATAATGTTGAGGGGTGCAAGGATTCCCTCTAACACTTTTTCTTATCGAGTGAAAAACATATGTGGATCACACTCAAATCTTACTAACTAAAAATGGTTATTTTCTTAACTAAGAGATTTTAAGATACTAAAAGCAATACATATGATTAATCAATTCTCTTTGATTTGGAGATATTTCTTTCGATAATATCATAAACCAATATGTTCTTTTTAACAAAAATCATAAAACATTACTTGTTAATAATGAAATGTTACTCTACTGATAAAAATAAACAAACATTATAGTTTCATGTGACAAGATTGTTTTAGCATATAAAAGAATATTTTTGGCGAATTTTATTACTGCCATTTTTCATAGAATTTCTTATTTCACTCTATGTTTTTCTTATACACCACGCAAAATTTCATAAATATCTCTCAAAACCAAAAGTATATTTTCGATATGCAGTAAATTCTGATAAACTATACATTGAAATCGAAATTTAATTTTCGATTTTGATTCGGAGAAGTAATTCCGATTTTTAACTACACAAAAATCAGAAAATCATTATTGAAATACATCAATATAACAAACCGAAAATAAGATGCATAATATAAACATAGGAAATACATAAACATAAGTCAAACATTACAAATCAACATCCATATGGACGTTGCAACATCATGATAATATCATGGACCGATCTTGAAATAATCGCATCTAGCTCGATCAGAACTTTCTCCTTCAAACTGGTAAAAGTATTCCATATAGCTTGTATATCATCGTCGTTCTTTGTCAACAGAAGGCGAGTAGTACTCCATATTTACAACTTTGCGATTGTCGTCATAAGGTAGCAGGTCCTGCAATATGTCTTACATATCTTTAAGGGGCGTGTACTCGATGAACTTAAATTTGCGTGATGGTGTAACATCGGTAAAGTGGACAACTCCAACATGCCATTTGATGTTCATTTCTGGTTTTTGGTGTTGTGGTATGAAATAATATAACAAGTGAGGTTATTTATAGTAGTTGGAGGCAAACATGAACCATACAAATCTTATCCCTATGTCAGAGTTAAATAGAATAATATAAGGAATGATGATTGAAATTGTGATACAGTGGGAGAACTGACTTGATGTTTTGCGTTTCGATCGCACTTGTGCGGATAGCAAGAGTCGCCGCCGACTTTTCTTTTATCCAAAAGAAAAGGTAAAAAAGCACATGAAAGACCTTTCGAGACTATTTCTTGGGTTCGAGGGGTAGATTATGAAAAGGGAAGGTATTAGCACCTTTTTCATCCATGGTTTTCCATGGGCTCTTAGTTACTTGTTTAGATCACTTGCTTTCATTTGACAGTGTGCTTGTGGTGTGGGCTTTGAAAGTGTTTTTTAAAAAAATCTCTTTATAATGGTTCTCGTTTCTATAAGAACGCGTATAAAGTTTTGTTTTGAAAAGTGGTTCAAAGATGTGTTTGTGAATTGTGTTTCAGAAAGTGTTTTTGAAAAGATGTTTTGAAATGGTTCTCGTCTCTATAAGAACGTATACAAAATTTTTGTCTTTTGAAAATAGTTTGAAATGAAAGTGTAGGTGTAAAAATGTTCTTGTCGTGAGCAAGCGAGTAACTAGGAGCGAATCTATCTACTCGAAAGGTCTTAAATTATTCTTTTCTTCCTCCTCTTAATGTGGCTATCTTACCATTAATTTGGTAAGAATCCCCATCGTTGGATATGAAGGGACAGGCGCGGGTCAATTTTTACAGTCATCGAAGGCAACTTATGAGACGCTTTAGCAATTTTCGTAAGGGACGAGATCGTTTTATCGAAGGCAACATCGAGGGTCATCGAGGGACTACGATCTTTTTTTTATCGAAGGGTCATTGCTAAAGCATCCCATACTCGAGGGACATGACTGTATTTCTAAGGCAACGAGCGAGGTTACCCTAGAGGTGCGCATGTGAAAAAGTATGTTTGTTTCAAGTTATTTTATTCTTTAATTAGGTTATCTAGCGATTGATTTTTGAATCTTGCCATACACGCCTAATTACTATACAGTATAAGGAAAACAGTAAATTGCGGGAATTGAAATTCTACGCTATTACAAAGTGTTCGGGAATGGGGGTACAATTTTTACAAATTGTGATGAGTCAAATGCGATAGAAAGGTTCAAATAGCAAACAATACAACCAAATCGAATTTTGAGCGATTAATTAAAACTACAATAATCTACGAAATAAAATTAACCAACAAAATATGGAAATAAAATTTTAAGTATTTTACTTGAAAAGAGGAAAGTAAAACCTATTTTAAAAAATAAAATAAAATAATTGATTAATTTGTATGTATTATTTTTGTATTTTTACTTACTTAAATAAAATCTAAAGAAGGATAAAAATTAAATTCTACTATTTTTTAGTGTTTTGTTATATGTAAATTACTTAATAATTTTATCTACAACAAATTTTTTTTTTTTTAAGAAAAAGAGAAGTTGATAAAAAATAATCACAAAGTTTAGATTAATTAATTATGTAAAAAAATGTATGTTTTTTTAAGGTTAGTTGAAGTATTTTATTAAAACTAAAAATATAAGTCAAAAGATAAAGTTGAAAGAAATAAAACAAAAAATGCCCACAGGGGGAATCAAACTCAAGCCATTTGGGTTATCCAGGATACACTTTACCAACTGAACTACACTGCTTATTCATAATTCAAATGGCTTAAATGATAAATGTAAGGAAAACGCTTAGCAAGATTGGGCCAAAACGCCCAAGAGGCATGACCCGATTTGACAAAGGGAATAGAAAGGGTTTGAAAACCTTAGGAAAGAGAGAGGTGTGGCGCTGCTCCTAGGGAAGAAGGAAAAAAAAATTATTATTGCTATCCCACTTAATGATTTTTACTCCTAATAAAACTCTGATTAAATATCAATTAAGAAAAAAAAGGAAACGTGCTCTCTCTTCCTCTCTTCACGTCATCTCTCTCACGATGAACAAACAAAACCCCTTTTTTTTGTCCTTCTCTTCTATTCTATCAACGAATCTTCCTCCATCTTCTCTCAACCGAACCTAAACCCTCTTTGCTCGACACTATCTCAATCTGCTCTGAAACTTTCGGTTACTTCTCTGTATTTAGTTTGACGATATATCTCAAATGATTCAACAATAACGGAAAATCAACATGCACAACAATCAAATCAGAGAGAAGTTTGATCAAGCTAGCATAAAATCCATGGATGATAAATTAAATGCGAAAAGACGATATGGTGGCAGAAAAGGTACCTTTTGGAGTCTTTCCGGCAGAGTTTCGAAAGAGGTAAATCCCGAGATCCTTCTACCTTTGAAATGCGTTTAAGTTCCGATTTTCTTGTTCTATGAAAATTACTTTGAGGATGCGAGTTGGTTTTGTCGATATTGACGCAAAAATCGTTGTTGGTATTGATTTGCAGGAGCTTAACGAAAGCGTGAAACGTTCGCTTCTTGATTTGGTTAGAAATCTCAGAATTTTGTGAAGCTTGAAGGAAACTTCAGGGAAGATATTATCAAAATCTCTGCAGAATTTCTTTATATTTTTCGTTCTAATCTTTTCTTCCTTGGTGAAGGTATTTTCGTTCTTTGACTGTCAAGTTGTTTTTGTTGGTTCTCTATGATGTGAGATTAAGGGTGGTGGTCGACTTTTTCTGAGTTGGATAAAAAATCGTTTTGTTTTCTTTGTTTTTCTGGGTTTTGGATGATGGTTATTTGGTTCTGAGTTTTGGATGATGGTTATCAGGTTTTGGGTTTTTGGGTAATGGTTTTCAGGTTTTGGAGTTTTGGATGATGGTTATTTGGTTCTGAGTTTTTGGGTGATGGTTATCAGGTTTTTGAGTTTTGGATGATGGTTATTTGGTTCTGTTACTGTGTTTTTTGTGTCTTCTGAATCAATCTCCCCTCTCTCTGTTTTATTGAACCTCTTTTTATGATGTGGCCTATGGTCTTTGGTGTTTACAACAAGTTTTGTGGTCCTGTGATTACAGCAGGTTTTTTCTGATTTTGTATTTTACAGCAGGTTTTGTGTTTTTTGTGTTTTCTGAATCAATCGCCCCTCTCTCTGTTTTATTGAACCTCTTTTTATGCTGTGGCCTTTGGTCTTTGGTGTTTACAACAGGTTTTTTGGTCCTGTGATTACAGCAGGGTTTTTCTGATTTTGTATTTTACATCAGGTTTTATGTTTTTTTTTTGTGTTTTACAACAGATCTTCTTTTTGTAGCAGAGCTTTTGCAGGATGTATTTTGGGAAATTTTGTAGCCTATGTGATCTCTTTCCTCTCTTCTCTCTCAATGACAATAAAAAGCAATTTTCTCTTTTGCTTATTTTAACATTCTGAAGGGTTTGCAGCATTTGGAAAATGATGATGCTTTGTCTCTTGAGCAAGTTGACTTGCTATTTTGTTTGATTTAGCATCTGGCTATTTTGTTATATTTGCCACATTGCTTCCTTGTTTTAGCTTATGATGATGCTGTTTTGCTTCAGTTTGTGATGGTGTTGTTTTGCTTCAGTTTGTGATGATGCTGTTTTGCTTCAGTTTGTGATGATGTTGTTTGCTTCAGTTTGTGATGATGCTGCTTTGCTTCAGTTTGTGATGATGTTGTTTGTTTGGACTGTTGTAGCATTTTTTTATTGTGTGCAGCCTTGGGCTATCGTGCTTACGAATTTCTCTTTTTCCTTTTTTTTGTGAACCAAGAAGGGCAACCTTTTTGTGATTTGCAACTGGGGAAATGGGTTGTGATGAAATAAACAACGTTCTGATTCCACGTTGCAGACCCTAATGATGAACTTATGAAATAGCTTTTTTTTGGAAAATTCTTTGTTCATGTTCATATATTTTTGTATTAATCATGCTTTCTTTCTCTTGTTTTCATGTGAGCAAAAGTGGGGATGACAAAGCAAAGAACGCAAGAAATCTGTGGCAAACATGAAAGTCTTGGAGAAAATCAAAGGAATTTGATATAACTTCAATCTTCAAACAACTTAATCATGGATTAGTTCTCTTAGGCCAAACATTCACTTGATTTTCTTTGTAACTTAGAACAATTCTTCTTGTATTTTGATGTATTGTATCCAATAGTTGTACCAACTTATCTTTGAATAACAATAAGTTGTAAAACATAAAGTATTAAAAGAATTCGAATCCCAAAATAAATGTTTTAAGGACGTAAACCATCTGGTCAACCTGAATCCCAAAATCATAATTGTCCTAAATGACAGTCTTAATCTCCATCTCTTGTCCCAAACAAATCATACTCTGAGAACAAACATTATCTTTTCAGTAAACTGTGTTTAAGAAAAATTCAAAAGCAATCAATGCCTTGCGATGATTTGATAATTTTAAAGTCTTCCAAACTCAAATTTCTTCCGATTCTTTGAAGATAAACCCGTGAGCGACATCACATGTGACCATGAACAGACATAATCGTCTCAAAGTCTTGTAACTTGAAGAAATCATAACTACAACCTTGAGGAAGCATGAAGGCCTATGAAGGCCAATTAGATCTTTGAAAACTCATTTTCTTTTGAGAATTGCAAAAAACCCTAATTGTTGATTTACTGCCCCGGAAGAGAATCTGTCTGGTAGATTTCCGAGCCAACTTAAATATCCAAGAAACCCTAGGGTTGTATCTTGTATGAAAAATGGGAGGGCAAATTTTTGGGTACAACAGAAATGAATAAACTTTACCTTAAATTCCACTTCCTTGAACTCCTTTTGATATGATGAACCACAAAAATGAAGATTTAGAGTGGAAAAATAGATTGAGAATGGAATGGTTTTTGAGAGGTTTTTTAGAAAGAAGAAGAAATGGTTGATCAAAAGTTGACAATGTTGGTTACTCTTTTAAACATTATGAATTTTCCATAATACCGGAAGTATACTTCCGGTTAAAAACGAAGTGATAAGGTGGCAGAAAAAATCAATCCTCCCGTTCTAAAAACTGAAAACATAATACCGATACAAATCCAGAAGTATATCTCCAGTTTTGTTTTTTACATTTTGAAAAGTGAAACCACATTTTGCATGTTTTTATAAAATATAATGCGAATCAAAAATGTATTTCGATTTTTTGAGAGATATTTTTAAAATTGTAAAAGATACTTCTTTTAGGCATGGGTAGAATAAGAAATCTCTTTTCTCATTATACCAAGATTATGAAGCCTTTAGCACATCTAAGGGCCTCATAAGAGTTATGTGAATCCTAGTTCTATGTTACTCCGACTTTAAATATTGAAAAAAATTTAAAACAATCAAATAAATAGAGATTCCCTTTAACTAGAGTGAATCTTATATTCTCAGTTAACCTTAGCTATGTTATTATGCATATTTTAAATAAAATTGGATTGACCCGCACAATTTTGTTAAAGAATAGTTTAAACACATTTGAAACAAATGTGGTTTTTTTGAGGTTTTCGGTTTGACTCGGTTTTGTTAACGGTTTTTAATTATCTCTAGTTCAGTTTTAGACACTCCTAACTAAGAATATGAAACACACACTATGAAAGACTCTGATTTGATGATCATGATGATATAATTAGATATGGTAAATCAAATATCTCTATTATGACATAATAGGAAGTGATTCAAGATATATTTTTGAAAGTATTATAATATGAAGCTACACATCAAAGAATAGATGCATAAGATAGTTTGTCTAAAAACTACTTATATAAAACCGCGCGAAGAATAAGTAAAAACTAATGAGACTTTTAAGAAGGTGAAACCAACTCTTAATGATAATACCAAGCCGACACCATTATATTTTGAGCATGTTGACTCACTTTATCTAAGATACCAAATCTTAACAAAATCCGACATAAGACCTTAGCCAATATAACTAAATCATGTCCTACAAACATCCTTACATATGCTTATAATACTTTCTGAAACTATAGTTCATTTGCCTACTGCAATTATGATCTCTTCCTACCATGTCTAAGACACTATTATTGTATCACAATACTGCCAAACTTAAACTTTAATTAACAACTAGGAAAAATGGTTGCTTCATAATCACAAGAAACAATATGAAAAAGTGAAACGCTTAAACTTACCGAATACCGTTCAAATAGTGCAATCTAATGGAATGAATTACCAAAACTGATTAAGGAATTTAAGTTAAATAAGAAAGAGTAGAAATTTAGAAATTTAGGCTAGTTCTCACGCAAATAGTGCTTATTTACATTATTGAGGTAATTGCTATTTTAATTTCAAAAGTTATCGAATAAAGAAGGATTGAGGTTTCACTTGATTATGAAGGGTGTGCCTAGATAATCTTAGGTGGAAATTGTTGAAGGTGAAAAAATACACACAAGAAGATGGGTGAATTGTGTATCAGATGATTTATGCCTTTTCAAAAGACTAATTTCTGAATCTGGTCAAGTTCAAATTCTAAGTTAGAGTATGCAGCAATAAAATATTTAAAGTGTGAAAGCAATAAGTAAATCACACACAAAGATTATCTTGGAGATTTCTAAGATATACAATTAAACCATCACATGTAAAGATTTTTCTTGAGATTTCTAAGATATACAAGTGAAAGAAACTCTCAAGTCTATGTGCAATATAATAACTATATAATAGCTTGGAGAACGTGAAGGTTCTGGTTCAAACGTGTTGTATGTTGCTTTTCTTGTTGTTACTTCTTTCAAATCTTCGGTTCCTTATATAGAAGGAACAAAAATAGACGTTGGAAGTTTCTTGCACAAGTGTCTTTGCTGAAGAAGTAATTTTTAAGAGAAAGACGTTGGAGTTGGTACGATGAGAATCTTCATCTTTTAAATAATATCCTTATCCTTTGTGTCTTTCTCAAGTAAGACGTACATATGCATGAAGTGATAGACTGAAGAAATCATATCATTCAGCCTTAAGCCTTTTGCTAAAATCTCTATTTGACTTTCTCCATAATTCTAGCCGTTGACAAGATGCTTTTGTACAGAGCACGGACAAAAGAGCTTTTTACTATGTCTCTAGCAGAGCGCTTAAAGTTTCGTTTGAATTATTAGAGGCAAAGTCAATGTTACAATTGAGTTTCTATTTGATCATGAGAAACTGAAAACATATGGCTCTTGAGGTTTTATTAGAAATTCAGGATCTAATCCTTTGGAATCTAAATTTTATGATTCTTCTTTACAAGTTACTTAACTGGGTCAGAACAAAGTTAATAACTAGCTTTAATAAACTTGTACACTTAATCAAATATTAGTATACTCTTTTGTTCTTTAACTACTTTTGTTATCATCAAAATCCAAGGAGTATGAGTATGAGCATGAGCAGATTTTGTTTCAACAATCTCCCACTTTTTGATGATGACAAACACAAGTATTTAAGAACAACGGGTTGGTCAGTTTCAATAATTTGACAACATCATAGTCTGAAGTTTGTAAGCTTCCTCTGAGTCTAACAGTCCATAGGTTGAGATTTGTAAGCTCCACCTAAGTTTCATCTAAATAATTTAAACCAGTTTTAGTAACTTGACAAGATCAGAGCCTGAGGTTTGTAAGCTCTCTCTAAGTCTAACAGTTCATAGGTTGAGTTTTGTAAGCTCCCCATAAGTCATATCCAAGTTATTAAACCTTTATTTTTAAAATAATCAGCAAAGTAACTTTGAAAACTTCAGATCTTGAGGTTTGTAAGCTCTCTCTGAGTCTAATAAAACACAAATTGAGTTTTGTAAGCCCCCTCTTAGTCTTATTTGAGTTATTAAGCTTTTTATTTTAAAGAATCATTAAGCCCATGTTCACTTATTGAATGAAGTGGGTTCAGAATCTAAATAAATTTTAACACATAACATAAGTTTATTCTTTAAATACTTTCATATTTCTCCCCCTTTTGTCATCCACAAAAGTAAGCAAATATAGTAGAGAGAAAAAGATATTGAACAATAAAAATATAGTAGATTTAAATAGAATAAACTATGCTGGAAAATAAGTTCAGTGTCTTAAACCATAGCAAAAAAAAGATTCTAGAACCTAATCCTAGATTTTCTTCAAAAGCTCCAGGATAGTCTTTATATCAGATCCCATTTCTTCTTGCTTAGCTGCCACACAACTGAGTTGGATATCCATTGTCTCTTGAATTTAAGTGTTCATATGAACTCGAAGTTTGCCATGTAAGCTAATATGGCCTCCAAATGAACTCTCCACTGATTTGCTGAAGCAACAACTTCTAATGATAAGTTTTTCAAACTATGTTTGATAGAGTCAACAGAGAGTTTAAAATCATCCCATCTCGCATCATAGGCTGCAATATCAGTTGTTCCATGTCTGTCATAGACAAGCCACTTGACCTTGTTATAAAATTCAGTTCTAAACTTATTCATTTGAGAAAGAATATGGATGTATGTGGCTTGATTTAGGTTATCTAAAGGTAAGGTAGAGGGAGGAGCGGGGGTTACTACAATATAAGTAGTGTCATTTCCAGTTTCAGAGAGTTGTTATGTGCCATGTTGTGCTATAGAAGCAGCTTCTCTAACAGGAGATGGAGATTGAAGGTTAGAAAGAGATTCACTTTGAGGTTGATTTTCTAAGTGAGTTTCTGAAAGAGTTTCTTCAGATACAACATATTCAGGTTCATCAATGTGATGATTATGGATTTGTCATTCTGAAAAGCTGGATGAATGTGAGTTGGAGGGCAGAAGAATTTTTTTTAGAGGTTCAACTAAAAGGTGTTACATGCATATTTTGTCACAGGGTGATTCAGTTATTCTTATTAATGATGAAGATTTCAGAGATGAATCAAATAGAGGATCAAGAAGGTCACCTGATGTAACTTCAGCAATCATAAGTTCTTCTATATAAACCAAATATTCTGCATCACGCTCCTCTGAACCTACTTCAGCATCCTCATGCTCTTTAGTCAAGTTATCAACAGTCTTAGTGATAATACCAGAGACACTCCTTTCAGAGTCTTCAGGAGCAACAATATTTGACCCAACAATATCCTCTTAAACAAATTTAGTGACCTCAGGGGAGATGTTGTTACAGATTCAAATCTTGATCCAAAATTCCCCCTTAGAACATTTTTGTCACCCTAGATAGACTTATTAGCATGAGATGTAGAGTTTTGTGCATAAAACTTTGAACATGCTATGACCATAGTTGACATAATAGTGTGCACCTATTGTCTTACTTTCCTTATCAAAGGTGCTTCTTCCTCATCATCATCAGGAAATACCACTACTCTTGCCTTTTCTTCATAGGAACACGGCTTTTCTTCTTTTATGGAGTTTTGCGACTCATAGTTTTAGTTGACAAGACCAATGTAGAGGCGACCACCTCTTCCACTTCATTTCTTAGTTATTTTTATGCATCACTAAGAAGCTTCTTCTTAGAAGGATTTAAAGAGGCTTTTCCTTTATCTGAAGTAGTCATCTTTCTTTTCCCTTTCATGATAGATACATCAGCAAATCTATCATGTACATTATCTGTGGTCATACTCCGGGTTCTCTTTGAACCATTAATATATACTCTCTTATTGCTTCAGGATTATCTTCTTTGGTGATCATAGGGAAATTACTCATGTATTCTCTATTTTCATCTCTTTTGATTGTGATAGGATCATCAATCATCACCACATCTTTCTTCTTTAGAACTTGCATGTTAGCCAACACATTTGCAGAGAGAATATTTCCATAACAAATTTCTAGATTCTCATCAGTCTTGATTTTCTTCATCAGGTCAATCAATCTGCACTGGTAGAAGATTTTAGAGAGCAATCTGGCATATGGAACACTTCTTTTATGAAGTTTATGACATTCTTTGATAGATTCACAAAGGTGATTAAAGATGCAAGCAACAAGATTGATGGGTTGTTCAGTGATCAGAAACCATAGGAAATGCTTGTGGTCCCATGATATTTGATCAGAACTACCATCTCTTGGAATCAGACAACTGATAATGATCATGAACAAAATCTTGTAATCAAGATACATGTTTTTCACTTTTCCGTAATCAGACTTTATTTCAAAGATAGTTTCTTTAATTTCAGAAGCAAACTCCGACCCGTGGTTTAAGTTAAATTTGGAAATTCTAGAATTCTTAATTTCTATCACTTGAGCAATGTTATCTTGTGTGAGTGTGATGTTCAATCCATTGACTTCTGACCTTATCTCAATACATTTGAATTCCTTTAATCCCATTTTTGTTCTTGTTTTACCCTTCAAACTTTAGTCATTTTCCATAATATTTCTTTCTTCAGCCATTGTAGAGTATTAATCATAGACTTCAGCCCTGACCCAAAAATCTATGGCTAAGAGAGAATATGTTGGACCATTTAAAATATTGAAGTAGTTCATCAAACCTAGTTCTTCAAAGTATTCCTTTAGTTTATACCCATTTCCAACAAAGTTATCAAAATCTACAACTTGTTCAATGATTAACTTGAGATCATCTCTTCTAAATACTGAGGTGTTGGGTCTAACATGTAGACTATCTCCAGACTCCATATCAATAGGAACTGATGGTGATGAAGAGGATGTTATAGATTAGGTTTGTGGGTTTTTCTAGGGTTTTTTAGAGAGACAAAAAGTGTAGGAAATAATGTAGAGTTGTGTGTGATAATGGTGAGTGACACGATGTTTAATAAGGATTATATAAAATATTTGCACTAAACCAGGATAGACAAATAAATAAATAAATTGAAAAAAAACCTACAAATTAACCTATATAGCTACCGAGCAAGCATAACTATTGTCAAACGTGTGGAATCTTATAAATGAACATGTGTCATCAAATCCAAATGCAGTTAGCATTAAATAATTCATTTCAAGTTCTAGTGTCTAAAGTAAATCAAAAGCTACTCATCATCATAGTTGGATTATCAGACTCTGACTGAGGCTACTTTTGATTGACAACACATAAAGACACTCAACTCAGAAACAAGCACATATAATGTTTGTTCAAGGAAGTTGAATTATCTAGGCATACATCATAGGTGATAGAAACTTTGCTTTCACGCAATTGACAACCATCTTACTGATATATTATTTAGAGCAAATGTTTACAATATTCATCGGCTAAGATGAATCATATGTCTTCTGTAGACAGAGTAACAAGTTACTTGTCTTACACTTAGCTCAAGATACTTGGTTTTCTCCAATGAGTTGATAGTTTCCACAAGTGGACTTATCTCCCAAATCTATTCAAATCATAGTCAATATTACATAATTTAACCAATTGATATTTTCAGATTTTACAAGATTCCTTTAACATTTAAGTGAACTTCTTTAGAATTTGATTGACATCTTGCACACAAACATAAACTGCATAATATACCAAAATTAGCATCTGAAAGGTTAATCAGAGGGAACATACCTCTTGAAGGAGCTTTTGATCCTTCTTTGATACAATTCTCCTTAATGATCTAAGAAGCATGATTTATGCAGGAATTGTCAGCTCAAATATAGTCAGTCTTTAAGATTGAACCTCTTCAGAAGTTTCTATTTAGATCTTCAGACTGATACTTATAAATTCTACTTTCTTTGGTTGATTACTTCAGTTTATTCATCAAGCTTATTTTCAAATTCCACTTTTGTTCCAACAATGCTCCTTTGATTGAACTGAAGAAACCAAGAAATCAATAGAATTCATAGCCATAATCTGTCCATTGTGGCTCTTTCTAGAATCTGCACTTTCTTCCCCTTTTAGTGTTAGGATTTGGAATGTATTCCTTCTTTATTTTGTATCTAATAGGCGGCCATTGTTCTAACATTATAATTTTATCATTTTTTCTTCCTTTGGACATATGTACATCAAATAAAATTTGAGATCTAGGCATCCACTCTTATGGGTCCTCTATGCCTAGTTCTAGCAGGCTTTTTTATGTACTGTGCTTTTGCCTGATAGTAATGTCTAGGCTTAGTCCAAAATTTTTGTTTAAAAAAGTTTTGTCTTGGATGAGAATTAACATAAGTTTCTGAACCCTTCATAATCTTTGGTCCATAGGTCCTTTGTTCTGGTTTCTTCAAAACCTTTGACTTGGAGGTCATTGGTTCTGAATTTCTCAGAACTTGTGACTTTTGAACCTTAGGTTCTGGTAAGATCTAAACATTTGATTGATAAACTGTAGGAACTGAGATCTTTAGTACCTTTGACTTTGAAGTATCAGGTGAAAATTTGTTCAGATATTTTGAATCAACAATCTTGGGTTCTGGTTGGGTCAGATTATTACCCTTATTAGAAGCAGGCACAAAATAAGATTTTAGCACTGTTTGAGCACTGCTTGAAAAAGAAGGATCTGGGGGTTTCTTTAAGAGATGAACTCTGGAGAATTCTCCATTACAACACAAACCTTCTCCTTTTCTTTTAGTTACTCTATAGATAATGGAAGCAAGTTTACTTCTTTCAAGACCTGTTGTAATAAAGCTCTAAAGAGCTATCTCATGCTCATCTACATATTTATCAGAAGTTTTATCTAAGAAAGTCTTACAATCTTTTTCAAGAGATTCAAATTTGTCTTGAGACATTTTTAATTCTTCTTTCAAAAGATTATTATCTCTCTTTAAGATTTTTCATGTGTCTTGCTTTGTCTTTGCAACAAATTATGAGGTCTTGAAAGAAGGAAATAAGATCAGAATGAGATAAGTTAGAAAATGCCTCATTTTCTTCGTCTGATTCTAAACCAGAGCAGGATTTAGATTCTACATCAGATGATGTGAGAGCCATCAACACCGGTTTTGCTTCTCCTTCATCTTTGTTAGAACTTCCTTCATTATCAAAGTTCATTCCATGTTGTCATGCGACTCTTCTTGAATTTGTTTCTAAAGTCGTCCTTCTGGAAGCTTCCTTTCTTTGACTTGTCCTTCATATATTAGGACAGTCAGATATGAAGTGACTAGGTTTGTTGCAGTTGTTGCAGATCTTTTGGTCATCATCTTTGTCTCAGGAACTAGAGCCTCTGAAGCCACAATTTCTAATGGAGAATCTCTTTTTCCTTGTAGCCAGTTGTTGAAACCATTTAATGAAAAAGGTTATTTCTTCATTATCACAGTTCATTAGAAGCTTCTTCTGATTACTGATTTTTGAGGATCTGTAAGTTTTACTACCAGACTTCTCAGTAGCAGATTTTAAAGCCAGTGATTTGGTCATCTTTGCAGCTCATCTCCATTCAGTTCCATTTCATGGATCTGAAGGTTGCTTATCATACTTTTAAGACTTAAAGTATTTAGATCTTTAACTTCCTAAATAGTTGTTACTTTTGGTCTGAATCTTACAGGAAGAATCCTAGAATCTTCTAGACATGATCTGCTGAAGTATAACTCTTGTTCAAAACTTGAAACCTAGAGAACTTAGTTTCAATGTCTTCATCGTCCTTCATTATAAAGAATTCATACTGGTGAACCAGAAGGTTGACCTTATCCTCTTTCACTTGGTGGTTACCTTCATAGGTAGCACATAATGAATCAAAGATAGTCTTTACATTTGACTTATCTATGATTTTTATATACTTAGAGTGAGGTTGAGCATCAACAATAATACCTCTTACTTAGTGGTGTTTCCTGTAAACTTTCTTTTGAGCTGGTGTGTGAACTTTTCTATCAGCAGGCATTCCCACACCATTCACTTCAATTTCAATGTCATCCTCAAGGATGTCCCATGACGCATCATCAAGGCCAATGGTGTAAGTGTATATTTTGCTCTTCCACCATTCAAAGTGAGTAGAGTTACCACTGAATGCAGGTGGTTTAGCAGAATATGGACTCTTTTCATTAGCACTATAATCATGTGGAATACTAGTGCCATTAACATGACTATCACTAGTATCTCCTATCTAGTATGCTTTTTATCTTCAAGATCTTTTTTTGTACCACTGTAAGTGTTAAGCACATACCTTGCTCTGATGCCAACCGAAGGTGAGAAAATACACAAGAAAGGGAGGGAGTGAATTGTGTATCAGATAACTTATGCTTTTTCAAAAGACCAGCTTCTGAATCTGACCAAGTTCAGATTCTAAGCTAGAGTATGCAACATCAGAATATTTAAAGTGCATAAGCAATTAGTAAATCACACACAAAGATTATCCTGGTTCCTCTATAACAAGAGTAGTCCAGTTCCCTTGCCACACAAGAGCTTTTTACTATAATCAGAACCTGATTACAATTTGCTTAGACCCATCCATCCAAGACTTCCTACTCAATCTCACCAGAAAAAGACTTCTTACCTAAACCAACTATTTAGGACTTCCTTGCTCAATCACACTAGAAATAGACTTAATTTCCCAAACTCATAGTCTTAGAATTCTTGCACAATAACACTTGAAAGATACTTCCTTTCACAAACTAACAATCCAGGATTTATTTTCTCAAACACTCAGCCTGATACTTTCTTGCTCAAACACAGTCTGAGAGTTTTATAAATACTAAACAAAGTGTTTAGGATTTTTAACAAGATGTATTTGATATACAATCAGAGATATAATTAAATCAGCACACGCAAAAACCTATCTTGATATTTCTAAGATATACAAGTGTAAGAAACTATCAAGTCTATGTGCAATACAACAACTATATACAATAGCTTGAAAAATGTGAAGGTTATTGTTCAGACGTGTTGTATGTTGCTTTTCTTGTTGTTCTTGTTGTTACTTCTTTTGAATCTTCAGCTCCTTATATAGAGGGAACAAAAAGAGATGTCGGAATTTACTTGCACATGTGTCTTTGCTGAAGAAGCAGTTTCCAAGAGAGAGACGTTGGAGTTGGTACGATGATAATCTTCATCTTTTAAATAATCTCTTTATCCTTTGTGTCTTTCTCAAGTAAGGCGTCCATATGCATGAAGTGGTAGACTAAAGAAATTGTATCATTCAGCCTTGAGCCTTTTGCTAAAACCTCTATTTGACTTTCTCCATAATTCTAGTCGTTGACAAAATGCTTTTGTACAGAGTACGGACAAAAGAGCTCTGTACTATGTTTCTAGTAGAGCGCTTGAAGTTTCGTTTGAATTTTTAGAGGCAAAGTCAATGTTGCAATTGAGTTTCTGAAAACATATGGCTCTTGAGGTTCTATTAGAACTTCAAATTATGATCCTTTGTAATCTAAATTTCATACTTCTTCTTTACAAGCTACTTAACTAGATCAGAACTAAGTTAATAACTAACTTTACAGAACCTCCACACTTAATCAAATATTAGTATACCCTTTTGTTCTTTAAGTATTTTTGTTATCATCAAAACTTATGGAATATGAGCAGAAATAGATTTTATACCAACAGCTGTGTCCGAAGAACACAATTCACACTCATTTGTATTTTGGAAGTGTTCTAATGTAAAGTTGGTGTATTGTAGTGCATCCAAATTGTACTATTTTTTTTATAAAAAATCCTTAATCTTTAGAATAGTTACGTGCATAATTGACTAGTAAATCCCAAGACATATTTGTACGTATATTCTTAGAAAAGTCTTTGATTGTTGTTGTAAAAATAGAATTCGACTATAGGCTTTGTGAAGAACGAAGGAAATAAGTTGTAAAGAAAACAAGGGTTTTCGAGTAGGTCGAGATCCTAATAAAATGCAATGTAAATGGATAAGAGAAATACTGAAAAAGACAAGTAAAAAGTAAAGCTAAATGTTTTGCTTAAATATACTCATTTCTCACTCTTGTTTGGGTACTTTACGTTTGTGGAGTTTTTGTAATGATATTTCCACCTTGAATCCTAAAATGAGAACCCTATATATACTAACACATAAATAACTGTCTGTAGCGACTTTATTTCTAGCGCTCGACACGTATCTCACTGCATGTTTTCCAACCTTTTAGCTTGCTTCCACGCGTCTTCAATACATGGATGAGACCAAAAAGTAGTTATTCAACCCGATCTTGGAAAAACGTGGGCCACAAAGGTTTAAAACCTGCATTCCACCTCTGAACGAACAACACGTGTCGCCTAAAGAGGTGCCATTTGTTAAAAAAAGAGAGAAATGAATAGTTTTTCCATCACTAGAAATTCATTTTTCCCTTTTGCATTTTCTCTTCTTTTACTTTCGACTTTCTTTGTTCTAAAAAAAACCCTTCAAGCTCTTTTTTCACTTCATCTTCTTCAACGCTACTCTCCTTCTCTGCAACTATGGCTTCTTCATCTAAATCACAAAGTACATTTCCTCTTGCTGCTGAAATCAAAGTCTCCATTGTTGTTGGGAATCAAGTCTACGTCCCGGAACCACCATTAGAGGAAGAAAAAGCTAAAATATGGAAATCTCAGGTACTTATTCCTTTTTCTGTTTCTAATAAAACTCATGCATTTTTGAGTCCAATTCCTGACCTCAATGTCAATACTGAGAAATTGAAGGAATTTTTCCTTGTTATCACCGTGTTAAACCCTTTGACCTGAGTCATATAACGCTCCTTGTCGTACCTTTCACTTTGCGCCTTCCCTCAAGAACAAAGAGGATTATATTGATTGGTTAAACAAAGTTGATTCGAAGAAGGCACAAATTTGGAAAGAAGAAGTTTATTGAATTGATCAAGTTGTCGAGGGTTGGCCCTCCGTACTGTCAAAACACGGTTGTCACAACGTTACACTTTTGGGAAGGTACGATAAACATTTTCCAATTGTCTTATGGAATGATCACACCAATTTTGTTCGATGTGGCAACCATCACTGGCCTTCGCCAACTGAAAAAGTTTTTCGATTCTATTGAGAGGGATGAAGACACTATTAATTTTGATCAAAAACGTACCAGCTTCACTAAGTTTATCTCTGACCACCATGAAAACCAAATTAAGGAAGTGTCAGACAAAGAGCATACCGCCTTCTTGACAATGTGGTTGTCGCATTTCGTCTTCTGTTGCAAATCTCTAAAAGTAGCCAAAAGATTTCTTACTCTGACTAACAAATTACATGATGGTCAAAACATTTGCTTAGTCCAACTGATCTTAAGTTCTCTATACGAGTCGTTAGGGCTTGCAATTCACACCCTCAATATTTAAATAATGGGTGAATATAGATCTACCCTAAATGATTTGACCTTACAAAAAAGACAAACAACGACAAAACTAGACTAAGTCCAACTCAATTAGTTTCTTTTCAAATTCTCAATAAACCTATCAATTTCTCAAGGACCCCGCCTAAACTCATTTTCCTCCTTTCTTGAAGGAAGCTCAGACACTACATTTATTAGTTGTGAATTTACCCACGGTTTCTTTTATTTACTGCATTTTTACATGCGGGTTAAATGTCAAACAACCCTCAAACTAATATTTTGAAGGTAGGATTTCTAAATAACTATCTTATTTTCTCTTATTAACTATCTAGCTAATTGCACTGGTATTTCAGTTACATAATTAAATCCTAAAATAAACTCACCACTTATTCTAAAAGGTTGTCTCAAGTTTCCCTACGTTCTATATTTGTGATCGTTTTAGCTGTAAAATTCTAGAGATAACTCAAACTAGTTTCAAATACATACCAATAAACACCAAAACGACAACCAAAAAAAAAAAATCCAATTCTTCTACATTGATAAGGTGTCTCGGCCAACCAAAAAAAAAAAAAAAAAAGAGAAAGAAAAATTTATTTTGCTTACCTCTTGTAGTCCAGTTGTACATAACCTTCAAAATTGATAGAAACTCACATGCAATTGAAGAAGATGGAATTTAAGAATTTAGCTTTTTTTAGGACTCGGCTAAAATTGAGAAACTTCAAAAAATCTCATTATTTTTCATATTGAAAGGTTTTCAACAATTAATTTATGATTTGAAGTAATTATTTTTCCTATTGAAAGGTTTTCAACAGTTGTACATCATCATGGGAGTACTTCATCAATAATGGCAGCAAAATCAACCAACATATAGAGCATTTTATCAACCAAGCATTCTGTCACTCCACAACATATAGATATACTAGCCGAGTATATAACAACACATAGGCATATCAAACATGCATCCAAATCAACAAACAGATTATCCCATTATCAATAAATCTAAAACATATGAACTTCTTAAACTCAATGTAAAACAGGTAGCTCTTCTAAAATTCACAATTTTAACATTACTGAGCTACAAATACAAACAATAAACAGTAATTTGACTGTAATAGTAATGGGAGTCTTCTTCCACTGTGTGAAAGCATTATATTGAATCTACTATACATCACATGTAATGTAATACTTTATTCCCATTAGTGTTCATGAAAGATTTTACAAGAATGCCATGTAATTTATCTTCTCGCTTTGTTTTGTACCAAAATATCATCATAACAGCTGAACTGCTGCTATAGCAGGTATTTTTTCTCGCAATTTTTGTGTTACAGCAACACGCACAGTTATGACCCCAGCAGCTGGACCTGTGATTCGAACCTTTACTATTGGCTCCTCAATGGCTACTAGTTCAAGAGATCCACCAGCTGCCCCAACCAGGTATGGCCTTATTTCCTCTAATACCTGAGACAGTTACTACATATTAAACTCATCAAACATTACAGATTAACAGACAAAAAACATGTGCTCATTAAGACAAGTGAACAGGTTCGGCAACAAACAATGGCAATAGTAACTAAACTAACAGATGATGATATTAGTCTAGAAATCCCATACCACCAAGTAACAGTGTATCATTTTAAGCTAGAAATTTACTTTCTATTGTCTAAACTAGCTACTTTTTGTGTGAGAAATGTATTAAATTTTTAGTTAACTTAGACAACAAATTACTTCCGAGAAATTTCTATGACAAAAGTGTGTAACTTTACCCCAAAGGGTTTGAACTTCACCAATGATCTCTCCTCTATGATGGTCATAAAATTAATTGATTAAGTGTAGCCATTTCAGAAAGCGGAAACGATGGTCATTCTCTCCCAAAGCATATATAAATGTACAAGTAGCCATTTCAGATAGCGGAAAATATGATAGAAATTTTCTCAACAGGCGACAACAAATAATAAATATTCAAATATGAGGTATGGCACGTGCAAAATAAGCAGTTTAGTATATGCAATGCATATCCATAATGCTACGCATGACTAACCTTTTCAACATTTTCATCATTTAACTCAAGACCGGTCTCTTCATCAGATATCGGTTCAACTGCAACTATTTCAGGGATCTTTTCCATTAATCGACGTTCAATACCCAATTTCATTGTCGTAACAGAACTTGGACATGATCCACAAGCACCTTGTAACTTCAACCGTACAACATTGCCATCGATTTCATGTAGAGCAACATTTCCACCATCAGAAATGAGATACGGTCGAATTTCATCAAGCACAGTTTCTACATTTTCAGCGGTTAATGGCAATTCCACAGCTGGATTTGGAGTGGCAACAGCCTTTATAGCTGTACAAACATAATAATGAAGATCAGATTAGGGGTCCCAACTCACAATTTCCCAAACCGAATTGTTATATAAATGTCAACTCAAAAAAAGAAATATCAACCCTGAATTCAGAATCAAGGCATTTAGTACTAGGCTTATTCACAATTCATAATCATATACATATGGCATTGTTTAGATAAACAGCTTAATTACGCCCTTATAAGTGTTCATATATAAACTATTTATATGACAAAAGATAAAATAAATCAAACTGTTTTCAAATAAGTGGTGATAAATTGTTTTGATAAGCTATTTTGGACATAGGAAATAAGCTGGACATAACTCAAAGGAGCCAATCCTAGCTAGCCATCCTCACTAAACGAACCTTTTTAGTAAAAAAAGGAAAAGCTATGGGAGGCATAAGTTGTTTTTAAAATCTGTCTCAAAGAAACAATCTTAAATGTCTAAAGCAATCCAAACAGACCCTATGTTAAAGATTAAAAAAAGACATGGAAAATTGAACTGGATATAGTGAATTAAGGTTTGAAAAGGGGAAAACTAACCAAATGGGCGTGTAGAGTGCGGTGAATGAAACGAAACGCAAGGACGCAGAGAGTTATTGTTCGTCCTCCTAAAAGGAACACGCTTACCGAAAAACCCTGTACCCTGCGATGACGAAACTATATTAGAACGAGTTTTTTTTTTAATGTAAACAAAAAAAAGAAGCGAAGAAGATAGAAATGAAACCTGTTTGGTGGTGGAGGAAGGTTGAGGAGTTCTGCAGTAAGATTGTGAATTGAGCACCACACCTTGCATCGGTGTGTTGATATTTTGACCTAACAAACCTAATCGATCAATGTTCCAAATTGTTCTTCTTTCTTTGTATTGTTCTTCTGTCACCACCCAAACACCATCGCAATTCGCAGCAAATTCCGTTTCTGCCTCTGCTTTCTTTCTTTAAGCCCGCCCTTATGGGCTTTACTTTATCGGTTTACTTTTTTTAACTTGCCACCCCAAATTATATTTGACACTCCCATATTTCTTTAATGACAAAAATGTCCTCACTATTATTTATTCTTTAAAAAATGAAAATCTGTAAAAAAAAATCACTTTGGATATGTAGTTAAAAAAAATTTTCGATAGCCGTTTTGAAATTTCTGGTATCCAAATTCGCATTCTCATCGAAAATTGTGTGCAAATTGTAAAATTTTTGAAGATGATTTATCGGAAATTTTAAAAAATTTGGTACTCTTATGAAAAACCAAAGAAATATACTGGAAATTTACAAAATTTTCAGATAATTACATATATCTTATAGAAATTTAGTTTATACTTGAAATTTTTGATATTTCTGCAAAAAAAAAAGTTATGCTTGTGTGGGACAAAATCGATAGCTTCTTCTATCGATTCCTGTGCAGATTTTACGTAGTTCTTCACCACTGATATTGCATGTTTTCTATGTAACAAATGAATTTTTTGAAGGTTTTCATGTCTTTATGATATTGATAGTTTACCCTTTATATATTGTAATTGACATATATTTAAGTCTCGTTCTGAAGTTTTAGCATGAGCACATGTTAATGGTAAACGACATGGTATTATTGTTGTCACTGTTCATTATGATTCTGCTAATGGAAGGCCAGGGAGAAAAGATAAATTGATTTTGAGTTGTGACAGAGGAGGAAATTACAAAAGAAAGAATGCGTCTGAAAGCAATAATTTCTCATAAGGCATTTATAGTATGAAAGTTAAAAATATTCTATTGCTTATAGATACAGTGTCATATTTGTCTCCATTTCTATGAGACTTAACATCACATTTTCCCTTTTGCCTTACCTCCACGTATGTATACGAGCAAGCATAAAATCATTGTTGTTTATTTTGTCAACAAAAATCATTGAATTCCGATAAAGTTGAAACCTAATTGCCCACTACCTCCCGTCACTGACCGTTGGAGACATAATTATACTAATAATATAAAAGTATGAGAATCAACATATATATGTCGCTTTTTCCACTACCTTCCAATAGCTTTTTCCAAATTTTCGGTACCCGCTTGAACTTTTTAAAAATTTTGATATTTTGAAAAGGGTATTTACGTAAAAGCACTAGATAAGGGGGGAAGGGGGGATTCCAAGTACAAATTGAGGGTGGCAAGTTAAACCATCACGTTTTGGGGATTACTCATTGCAAGTAAAATTTTAAACTAAAATTATCTCACTTGCAATGACTTTTTGTGTATTTCATGCGTTCGAAAATGCATCTCCGAAATATAAAAGGAAAAACCCGGGTTTCCAATTTGTTCACCCTTGCTCGGTGGGGTAGATAAAGTATTACCCATGTTTTTTCATGATTTAGTGCTTACACCCTGTGAAAATTTGAAAATGTCATTCGTATCATTCAAAAATTAGAATTCAGATGCACCCATTTTAAATCAAATTCACTTCTTCTAAGAGACACTCCTATTTTTGTCAAAAAAAGTCAAGATTTTAATCTCTAGATATACCTGAAGCTACTCGAAAAAATAAAACAAATAACTTCAGATGGAACAAACAGAGTCGCCACCTAACTTTATTTATCCCGAAAAAAGATATAGGGAAAGGAAAATATAGAGAAAACCTTTGATATTGGAAAAAGAACATGGTCTTACAACCAAATCTCGGATAAGAGAGTCGATTACACAAGGGGGAGGTATTAGAACCCCTCAAGTTCGTGGTACTCCACGAGATCCACTCTTATTATCTAATAAATGGGTGTATATATCTAAAACTTACTTGCTAAAAGGGAAATGTATGCATAAATTCATTGAGAAAAAAGAAAAGGTTTTTATTAGTATGTTTGCCTGAGCATTGAAACTACATGCCTACGTATCCACAAGGGAATCAGAACATCGTAGTTCTTCTTAAAAATATTTTATTTGTTGTGTGTTTTTTATGGATGATGTTAAATTCATTTTCTAACAGTTAACGTTGCCACTTGATCGTTTGAGACTACGCATCGTTATTTTGTGTAGAATGGAGTTAACATATCCTTTTTGAAAATGTTTTAAAGTGAAAAAACCCTAAAGAAAAAATGATTTAGATTTGGTTTGTGTTTTTATTTTTGTTAGGAAGAAGGTATTAAGTGGACCCTCATCTAAGGAGACACCCATCACCTTCACACCTTAGTTTTAAAAAGGGTTTTGAATATTGTTAAGTGTTTTTGGATTTTTGAATGAGAAAATGTTTTAGTCTTAATGATGCAATGCAAAAAGAAAAGTCTAATGGGATACTTGATGCTAATGTTTGTCATGCAAAATTTGGGCTTAGGGTTTGGATTATGGGGAAAATCTACCCTAATGTTGTGAGTACAAACTTCATCGTAAGATATTTTGAATGATGTCCAAACTGGGAAAAACTTGTACTTCTGAGTATTGGATGATAGTTTCCTTATGTCTTGTGGCACTCCTCTGCATTAGAGGTCTTAGAAATCATTAAAAATCATCTTAAAATTGATTCAAGTCATTAAAAATAGTTTTCTGTATGATTTTTCACTGCATGTGTCGATACATCAGTATTTCCGGTCGACACGTGTAACCCATTATTAAAGCTTGTAGCCTCTGTAAGTCTTAGGCTAACACATGCATGATTCAGGTCGACACATACTGAAGCTTTTCTGAAAATTGCATAAGTTCTTTTTTTATATGTCGACACATCCACTTTTTAGATCGACACATTTACTATCGTTTTAAAGCTTGTAGCTTCTAACTTGTTTCGGTCGATATATAGTTCTCATAGGTCGACACATACATTTTAAAATTCATGTATGTGTCGACACATACGATATATATATGTCGACACATACTTTTATGTTTGGTTAATTTCTTTAAATATTTATATTCCAAATTTACCCCTTTTGCCCTAAAAGTTTCAAAACTATAAATTTTCTTTCATGCATCATTCATAAGTTGGTGAAACCATAAAATTATCCTATTTCTCTCTTCATCTACAACATCCAATCTATGCATACACACTGACATTATATTGTAATGGTGTTTCGTTGGGGTGCCATCTAGACAAGGATTTCTAGTATCCAATTGTATATTGGGTGGAGTTTTGTAGGGGTTTTCATTCAGGAAAAACATCAGGTTTGTCCTCCAAGATCATTGGTTGATTTGGGGTTTTCGTGCAAGATCGTTCAAGAGAGAATCATGGTCAAGTGAACAACCTTGGAGTGCTTAAAATATTTGCAAGGAACCTTGGAGTGTTTGAAATCTTAGTAATGAAGTAGCTTAAAGTGCCAAATATAATTGAAGACCTTATGTTAATAGATTGCAATCATATTTTCTCGAGTGAACAACCTTGGAGTGTTTGAAATCTTTGCAAGAAACCTTGAAGTGCAAGGAAGTAGCTTAAGCTTGGAATAAGTTGAATCCATTGTGTGTTTGATCTTGTTGAACATCAAAATAAGAGAAGGGGTTGAATCAACATCAAACAGTTAGGTTTTATAGGATTTCTCTTGAGCACTTCTCTTGTAACCATACTTTTTCAAAGTAAGAAATTATCCTAATTCCAAATTTGGAATTGGGGTGAGATGTAGCCATAGCAAGGATGATTGGTGAACTTCCTAAAAAAATCTCTGTGTCTCTTATATTTTTTTACTTTACTTTCTTTAATCTTCATACATCGATTTGTCAAATATCATTGAGTAATCTATTGACGTGTAGGAATTTTTCGAAACAGTTTTTCTTTTGAATTGTTTGTTGAGTTGCTTATAATCACTTTTCATTATAAGTGCTTTTTCATATCAACACAACACAAAGGAAAATTCTGAAATTTTGATTGCACGCCAAGTGTTTGACAAATTGTTTAGCTTGTTTAACTCAAAAGAAAATTGCAATGTTCTATCTCTTACTTTCATTTACTCTCTATATGCAATTTGTTGAATATGTTGTTTGATCGATTGATTCGTATAGAATTTCTCTTTGATTATTAAAGTTTAAATTGATTTTTTGATTAGCTTATAATCACTTTGATTGTAATTGCTTTTGTGTATCAACAAATCTCAAAGAAAATTCTAAAAAATTGATTACGCGCCGCTTGTTCGATAAATTATGAAGTTATGTTTTTAATATGATCTCATTGGAAATGGGAAACCGTTGTGTTTGATATTAAACTATTAATGGAGATATTATTATGTTGATTAATTTTTATCATTATGTTAATTCCATATGGCTCGTACGTATTCGAGTTTCTAATAACTAGGTTAGTTTAGACTACTATATTTGATATAGGCCAAAAACCTTTCGCTCAACATTGTTTTTAAAATAAGGTTTAATACATATATTTTGTTTGTTGTGTGTTTTTTATGGATGATGTTAAATTCACATTCTAACAGTTAACATTGTCACTCGATCGTTAGAGACTACACATCAATGTTTTGTGTAGAATGGAGTTACATATCCATTTTGAAAATGTTTTAAAAAGTGAAAAAGTCCTGAGGCCAAAATGATTTGGATTTGGTTTGTGTTTTTGTTAGGAAGAAGGTGTTAAGTGGGCCCTCATCCAAGGAGACACCCATCACCTTCACACCTTAGTTTTGAAAAGGATTTTGAATATTGTTAAGTGTTTTTGGATTTTTGAATGAGAAAATGTTTTAGTCTTAATGATACAATGCAAAAAGAAAAGTCTAATGGGAGACTTAATTCTAATGTTTGTCATGCAAAGTTTGGACTTAGGGTTTGGATTATGGGGAAAATCTACCCTAATATTATCATGCTTGGATTTAGATCCTAATTTCTATATTGATTCAAGTTTCATAAAGTATTTAAGATGAACCAATTAAGCTTAAGGGAACATGTTATTCACACAAGCAATGAGCACACGAGTGGATAAGAATCAAAGAGTTTTATTTTGCAAAAGACTTGTGACAAAAGAGTGAAAGTTGAAAGAATATTTTTTGATGTTTTATGGTTTATGTTTTAAAGGAGTTTATGAATGAAATATGTTCAAAAATGAGACAAGCTTGTGAAAACATGGATGAATTTAATGTTTGAAATAATGTATGCATCACAATCAAGATGAAAGTCATGGAGTATAACTTTTGATTTTGAACATGTTATATGATTTATTTTAAATTTGAATGGGTAAATCCCAAAATAAATTCAATCTATCATGAAATTCTTACTCAAGAGTCAAGATATCAAGTGAGGATCAAGATTTGTCATGGTAAGTTCAATCTTGTGAGAAAAGTTGAGGAATTAGTCAAAAGATCATGTAAAAGTCCTTAAGAAAACCCTAAAAAGGACTTAGTATGATTTAATAGAAAAATAATGAAATAAAAAATATTTTTCTGATATTTTTTTATATTTATAGAATAGAGGTGGTGAACTAGTAGTGTATAAAAAATTAGTTCAAAAGAGTTAAATTTAATTGCAAAAAGAATTGGATGAAAATTGAGAAAGAGGGTGAAAAATATTGAAGAAAACAAGTTGTAAAAATTTGGAATGGGATTGGAAGGTGTTGAACCCGTGCCTTTTGAGTGATTGATTAAAATATTAACCACTGGGCCATGCGCCCAATGGTGACAAATAATTCCAACCTTCGGTGTTATCTTAAAATAAGTGACGAAATAATGTAAAAATTTAAAATCAAAAGGTATGGGGCGAGGGGGGTTTGAACCCCAAACCTAAGGGTGAGAGGCACGCGTTTTAACCACTGGGATGGTGATACATCTGTTAGTTTAAATTCCAAAAATTATATTTATTATAAACTCAGTTTTTAAAAATGGAAAAATGGCGCCTATGTCCTTCTTCTTCCTCGAGTGGACAACAACAATAAACCCTCCATTGTTAAATTTCTAACTCCTTCATTTCTCAATCATTTTGAAAAATGTAAACACCAAACTTGATTGAAATTTTACAAGGAATGCAATGGTGTAATTTATTTAAGCTATAAATCAAAGATGAGCAATAATTTTATCAAGTACCAAAATGAAACCCTAACGGTTTAGAGACACAATTCTCATCACACAAGTAATATAAATGAAAATAAGCACATGGTTAGCTTCAGGGACATGATATCTGAAGTTTTGGCTATCATATCCCAAATGTCCTAAGAGATATCGAGACACCGGATCCGACTTCACACACAACAACAAGATGTATAAACAAAAATAACAGTGTTGAAAGTAAATAACACAAGATATGTTTACCTAGTTCAGAACAACCTTCCTACTCGTGGGGCTACCAAGCCATGGACGGAATTAACTAGATAGTATCAATTTGAAGACCTTATAGCAAACCTCCAGTTTATGGTCTACACACTTAATCACTACGCTTTGCTTAACTTCTACCTAAGACACGCCTAGGTATGAGGCCTTCCTCAAATCCCTCTTCAATTACACTTAGCAATGAACACCTAACAAAGAACTTACACCCACACATAAGGATTCTAAAAACTCTAACATAAATACATCTATAAATTCCACCTAATACTAGGTATACACCAGTCTATTTATAACTTTATTCTAGACTGGGTTGGGCTTCAAAACCGTAACAATGAGGCTGCACAAAGTCTACAAAACTCCTCCAAGAAAATAGGTCTTCAATCATTAATTTCCTAAATTGTCTCCATATTTAGAAACTAATCAAATATTCAAAAACCAACAGAGAATATTTTGTTATGTCAATCTTGGGCGCCACATAAGCTAACCGAATATTCCCTTAATATTCAATAGCTAAAAATCAGCTGATCCACAACTGTCAGCTTGCGATAGATGCGATGTCCTATATCCTTGTTGGGACATCTTACTCGACATATTGAAAATAGAATGTTGGAACATCTTGTTCAACATGTTACTGCTAAAATGTTTTTACCAAAATGTAAGCAAATTATAATTTCAGAGAAATAACAATCTCCTCCTTTGGCACGTTTTGGCTAAAACACCCAAACAACCCTTACACAATAAAGTATGCTTGAAAATAAATCAAGCATACACATAAGAGGTACAACATCGGAAAAAACACATATGCAAGGTTAGCAACACAAATATTAGCAGCACACACATAAAATAGTTAATAGTTAGTTGATCTACTAACATAGTTGCACCAAAAATAGGGGAACACCTAAGTTCTCACACCATGATGTCAAGGCATCATGCATGAAATCTCTTCAAAAACCAACTTCAAAACCCAGAAAGAACTCCCCCTCAATACCTGCTATCACAAAATAGAGAATCCTAGAATTCTCCCCCTAAGCAAGTGCCAGCTCCAACACCCTCAATATCATATTACTCCCCTTTTTTATCCACAATGTGACAATGGTAAGCAGGCAATATTAGCAACAAAAAAAATAAGCACCTAAGGTTATAGAAGCATGATGCAAAAATTTAAAAATATTTTGGGCATTTAGCCCTTACAAAATCATAAACCAAAATAAACATAATCATAAGATAAATCTAAGCAAAATCCCATGACCAATTGTCATGCACTAGCATATTCTTTTTCCTCGAAAGCACTGGCACAATGTTCATTAGGTGCAACATTGTACTTAACATCCTCAACACAAGATGCAACACCAACAGTAACCGATATAGCTCTTCATAGATATACATCCCAAGTCTCCTCCTTAGGTTCTCGAACTGAGCAGCATCAAGAGCTTTTGTAAAGATATCAGCAAGTTGATTCCCAGTATTGACATGCTCAAGTTTAATGATTTTATCCTCCACAAGTTCTTTGATAAAGTGATGTTTGATGTCAATGTGCTTGGTCCTACTATGCTGAACAAGATTTTTGTAAATATTTATAGCACTCAAATTGTCACAAAACAATGTCATAGTATCTTGTATGACATTGTATTCAGACATAATTTGCTTGATCCATACCAGTTGAGAGCAACTTCTTCCTGCTGCAATGTACTCAGCTTCAGTAGTAGATAGAGAAACACAATTTTGCTTTTTAGTGAACCACGGGATCAAGTTGTTTCCCATAAAGAAATATTCTCCAGAGGTACTCTTCCTATCATCAACACTTCCATCCCAATCAGTATCACAAAATCCCACCAACGAGGAATTTGTATCATAGGAGTACAACATACGATAGTCACATGTTCCATTCACATACTTCATAATCCTCTTTACTTGGTTAATGTGACTTACCTTAGGTTCTTCTTGATATCTCGCACATACTCCAACAACAAATGTGATGCTTGGTCTGCTAACAGTAAGATATAGAAGACCGGAAATCATGTTTCTATACAAACTTTGATCAACACTAACTCCTTTTTCATCTTTGGTTAGCTTCAGATGTGTAGGAGCAGAAGTCCTCTTATGGCTTGCATTTTCCAACCGAAACTTCTTCACAACATTTCTTGCATATTTGCTATGATAATGAAAAATGGAGTCCTCCATCTGCTTGACTCGTAATCCAAGGAAGTAAGTCAGTTCACCTACCAAACTCATCTCAAATTCAGATTGCATCTGTCTAACAAAATGTTGGACCATGTCATCCAAAATTCCTCCAAAAACAATGTCATTCACATAGATCTGAGCTATCATCAACTTTCTAACTTCATCTTTAAAAAAGAGAGTCTTGCCAATTCCATCCTTTCTGTATTCATGACTGTAATACGATGGGAGAAGTGACTTGTTTGTTTTGCATTTTATCGCAATTGTTGCAGATAGCAAGAGTCGCCACCGACTTTTCTTTTATCCAATAAGGAAAGGGTGAAAAGAACAGGAAAGACCTTTGAGATGCTTTCTTGAGTTCGAGGGGTAGATTATGAAAAGGGAAGGTGTGATACGGTGGCAGAACCGACTGTTAAAACTGGTTTGCATTTTTTGTTTGCAAAATGTCGCGATAAGCAAGAGTCGCCACCGAATTTTATTTTATCCAATCAGGAAAAGGAAAAAGAACAGAAAAAACCTTTTTCGAGAATGTTTCTGAGTACGGGGGGTAGATTATAGAAAGGGAAGGTGTTAGCACCCTTTCTATCCGTGGTTTTCCATGGGCTCTTAGGTACTTGCTCATTTTGAAATTTCTTGTGTGTGCTTGTTTTGAAAAGTTTTGTTTTACTTTGTTTTAACCCTTGCTTCTGTCTTCAAGAGTGTTACGAAGTTGTTTTGAAAACTTTGTTTGAAAAATGTTTGGTGTGAAAGAGTTTGTTTGTTTGAGCAAGTACCTAGGAACTAATCTACCTACTCGAAAAAGACTGTTCGTTTTCCTTTATACAGCGCTATCCTACTATTAAGGAGTAGGTATCCCCATCGTTGGATTTGTAAAGGGACGTTCGAAGGGACAAAATGGTCACTGAAGGCAACAAGTAGGGATACCTTAGCGTTTCGAAGGGACTATCGTCATAAGATCAATTCGTAGGCAACTCGAGGGACAACTAGGGACTGTGATCTTTATGACGACTTTGAATCGCGGGTCATTGCTAAGGTATCCCTACGTTCGAGGGACACGACCATTATTTCCGAGGCAACCAAGTGAGGCATACCCTAAGGGTGCAAGTGTGCAGCAGTGTTCGTTTTCAGATATTTATCTTGTAATTAAATGATCTATTTAATTGATTAAGCATACAAACCTAGGTTGCTAACAATTATATACAAGCATATAAATATAAAAGCGAGAAGGTAAAGGTCCTACGCTATTACATGGCTTTTGCAGATACATGATTATCTTGACTGTAAATAAAGATGCGAAAATTTAAAATCCTAATTAAATCTATTACAACCTCGGAACAGTTACAATAATAGAAAAAGAATTAAAATGCGCGCGGCGAATTAAATGCGATAATGAAAGAACCCTAAAAATTTAATTGAAAAAAGTATTTAGGTTATTATTATTTTTTGAGAAAAATTAATTAGGTTATGTACAAATTAAAACCCTAATTTCTAATTGATTTAAATTATATAGAAAAAACAATTAAATTGCCCTAAATAATTAAACTAATTAATTAATTAAAGAAACAAAATATTTTTTATGAAAAAGAGATTTTTTAGGTTTTTTATGATTTTTTGATTTAATAAAAAAATATGATTTTTGTATTATTTTGTAAAAAGAAAATAATTAACAAAATTAAAAAAAGAATTAAAATAGAAGGTTTAGAGATTAGGCCTGTTAGAAGCTGAAAAAGAGGGGGTCATGTCTGAATTTTGTAAGCCCATTAGCTGCTGAGCCCAACCTTGCGTGGATCTTGTGTAGCCCCTCTTGGTGGGTGCACCATGGACTTTGCTGCCTAGGACGTTGGATTGGATTGGTGATGAATCAAATGGCTGGTTTAATGGATGTATGGTAGGCGCCTGGATGCGTGGAGCATAGAATCTGCAGTTAAACATTAAGAAAATAGGGAAAATGCTGGGACCTGGGATCGAATCCAGGTCTTCCTACTCATACAACACGCTCTTCACCAACTGGGCTACATGTTTTAGTTGTTAATATAATAACAAAAATCAATAATATGTCAAACAAACTGGATAAGACAAAAAACAAAAAGCGTGTGTTTTATTTAAACAGGCTAATGGTTATCAGCCACGTTGTCTTCTTCTTCCCCTGTCCGTCGTTTTAGGTATGAGACTTATACCTACGGACAGTCTGCCATGGCTGTAGCCCTGCATCTTTCAAAAATCACAAGCAAGCATGATAAATTACTGGTGAATACATAGATCAACTCGTTTTGATCACACGAGTATCATGTTGCTCTTTTCTTGGCCCAATTTAACCTGTAGAATAAAGCCCTAAAATGTAAGCATGAACCCTAATAATGGCAATTCATCATTTATGCATCAAAACACAAAATTGCATAAACCAAAACATTCCAAATGATGATACAAATGTCATGCTATGCTTAAAAGTTATTAACCATGCGTAAATTGTAAAATCAAATTCAAGATTATGTGAGCAAACCGTGGGTCTGTAGTTCACGATTCTGGCCGTGTGGAAGCTTGCAAATGATCGTGTTAGCTTCTGGGAAGGTCCAGGAAACGATTGAGAGTGTTGAAATGCTTTGAATTGCCTTCTAGGTCCCAAAACGATCCAACACTTTTGTTTACTTTTTTGAGTTTTGGTACGGCCTTTTTCTACTGCAAATCCTTGTGCTCTTGGCTTGGTTATGTTCTGTATTTGTAATAGAACGAATTAGGTTAACAAAAACGCATTGTATCTTGGTAAATTAAGGAGATTGGATTTGATTTTGTTTTTGTATTATATCTTTCCAAAACAACCAAAATCATGCTATTCTTTGCTTCAATCAACCCTTGCACGATTTGGATATGATATGCTAGCTTGATTGGATTTGATTCCTACAAAAAATCAGATCAAAAATCAATCTTTTACATTTTTTATAATTGATTTGATTTAATTTGAATTTTAAGTAATAAAAAATCCAAATAAAATAAATAATGAAGAAAATAAAGTGTAGATGCTGATTTGGGTCGTGGACCATGTCCCAAGCAAGATTCAATCATGAAAAACTAGGCCCTTTTGACAAAAATGCATTTTTGAGCACATTTGACTTTTGGCAATTTTGCAAAAATGGTCAACTTTGACAAGGCCTATCTCCTCCAATTTTAACCCTAAATAGGTGTTCTTGGACTTTTTAGAAAGCTTAGGATGTCCCCTAAACAACCCTTTTGGTTTCATCTCAATTGGGTCTTCCATGTTCATGTAAGAAGCTTTGACCCAAAAGGTGTTTTTGTTGACTTTTCAAAAGGACCAATAATGTAGAAATTCATATCTTTTGATGAGTGCATATTTTGAACTTGTGGGATGAAGATGAATTGTAGGGAATTACATCCTCTTAAAAATGAGCCCTGGATGGGAAATTTCTGATAAGGTATGAAGAAGTTATGCTTGGTCAAAGTTTGGTTGACTTTTCCTGAGAAACCATAATTTAGCAACTTTTGGGTTTTGATGAATTTGGGGCATTCCTTGAGGAATAATGATCAACCATTGATCAAATGATGAATATCACTCCAAAATGTTGATGTTGACCAAAAATCTTGAAGTTTGACTGTATGTGGGCCACAATTGACTTTTGACCTAGTACAGTCGATTTTCAGGCCTCTGAGCAATTGACTGAGCAAACTTCTTGTGCAAGGCATGCAACTTGACATGGATGATCTTGAGAAAATATTGATACCATGGAAGGAATTTTGGACCTTTGGAGCTCCCACACCCTGATGAAAATGGAAACCCTAATTTGAGGTACATTGCCTTAGGAGAGAGTTTGTCTGGTCAACTCTTGGGCATCCTTGAGCAAATTGAGGACTTCAATGAGCATGTGTTAAGTAAAATGAGAGGGAAAATTTTGGGGTACAACAGAAGGTATTAGCACCCTTTTCATCCATAGTTATCTATGGGCTCTTAGTTGCTTGCTAGATCACTTTTGAAATTGCTTTTGTTTGAAATGTGTTTGTGGTGGGTTTTGAAAGTATTTTTGAAAAGCGCCTTCGTTTAGGAAAACTTTGTAATGATTCTCGTTTCTATAAGAATGCATACAAAGTGTTAGACTTTTGAAAATATTTCATGTTTTGAAAGTGTTTGGTGTGTTTGAAAATATGTTTGTTTTTTTAAAGATTGATTGTGAGCAAGCAACTAAGAACGTTCTACCTATTCGAAAGTCTTTTGTTCATTTCTTCCTTCCTTTGATTTTGCTATCTTACGATTGATTGGTAAGAAGCCTTATCTTTGGATGTAAAGGGACAAACGTGGGTCATCGTATAGTCATGAATAGCAATGTTGTGAGATATCTTAGCATTTCTCTTGAGGGATTAAGATCATTTGTAAGGCAATATTGGAAGCGTCATCGAGGGACTATGATCTTGTATTTTTTTTTTATGGTTTTTGCTAAGATGTCTCACATGCATATTATGACCATTTTTCTTAAGGCAACAAGTAGAGTTAACCCTAGAGGTGTAAGTGTGCAAAGTGTTTGTTTTTCATGCTTGATTTATCTTGGATTAGTGTTTTCTAAGCATTGATTTTATCTTTCCATATAAACCCTAAGTTACTAGCATTTTATATGAAAGTGATAAATTGCGGAAAGTAGACTTACTACGCTATTACATCATTTGGGGATGGGGTGTACAAACTTAAAAATGGGGATTACAAGAAATTAAATCCTAATTATCTATTACAACCATATTGAATTTGAATAATGTACAAGAATTGAAAGGAATGTGATGTACAAGACATGAATGAAAAGAAAATGAATTTGTTTTGATTTTGTTAAAGGAAGATTTTGGCCTATTTAACTAAAAGGAAATTTAATTAAACTAAAGAAAAATTAAGATTAAGTTAAAGAAAAGAAAATAAATAGAAAAAATGTTTTTGGTCTTTTCATTGTAAGAAGTTAAATAAACTAAATAATTTAAATATATTTTTGGTGTTTTTGTATAGAAAACAGTTTTTTTTATGTTTGGGCTCAGGGGTTGTTTGTTAGTTAGTAAGCAGGGGGTCAGAAACATAAAAATGTTGAAGCCCAACTATGGAGGCCCGGGTGTGTTTCCTGCAAACAAGACAAAGTGATAAAATATGAAAAATTAACAAAAGGTTTCGCTGGGGCTTGAACCCAGGACCTTCTACATGGTAAGGCTTTTAGCGCATGCTGTTTGTACCACTGGGGTGGTCTGTTTCATCCATTAGTTATACAACTTGCACTAAATATAAAATGAACTCAGTTCTGAATGTTTAAACATGGCTTCATCTTCTTCCTTTGAGCGCGGGGATGTATAACTCATTTGTTAAGCTTCGAAAGGCTTCATTTCTCATTGAAATCAAAAGATTTTAAACATTAAACCTGCGCAAAATCTTGAATTCGAATCTAACCACATAATTTTCAAAAGTTATGGGTCGAAGGTTAGCATGAATTATGTTCAATACCAAAACTAAGATCTAACTGTTAAGAGATGAAAATTTTAATGTACAAGCAATGATAATCAAAATTATGGTCATGGTCATCTTCCTAAACATGATATCTACATTTTCCTTCACAAAGTATATACAAATGATATTTGAATGAAGAGTTCCAAGTTTAAGAAAACTTACATCTTGGAATGAAACTTGAGGGACTTCGACAGAACCTCCAGGAACGATTTGATGATGGATTAAGCCTGTTTCGACCTCCCTTGAGCTAGTGGGATCACTGTTTTGCTTTAAAAGTCACTGAATCGAAAGGTTGGTATATGGAGGCTGGGAGTGAACCGAAAGGCTGGTATATGGGATCTAGGGAGTGAATCGAAAGGCTAGTATATGGAAGCTAGGGGGTGAATCGTAAGGCTCACTAGCGTATGAAGGAATTTGATATTTTTGTGTGTGAAGTCAGGATGTGCCAAGTTTTATGCTTAGCTTTATGCTTGTGTGCAGGTTTTGAGTTTTTGAGAGTTTGAGAGTGTTTGAGGATTTTTCAACACAACAAAGAATATGCCCTTTGATTTGCAAATGGTCTCTATATTTATAGAGAAAAGGTTTGGGAAATTGGAGTAACCAAATTTGTAAGATAACAAACTATGGTTTGGTTGAAAAAAAAAACAAGTTGAATGAATTTTCATGGTTCCCAAGTTCAAGTACAAGCGGGGCCTGATGTTTGTTGGGTGCATGAGACTTGAATCATGCTTTTGATGTTGCTTGTGTTCATATAAAATCAGGTTGGGAGCTCAAGAAGCTGACTTTGTTATTAAAGTAATATTTATGAAAATAGATATGTAGCTTTTTGCCATTTCATCCAAAAATGGTATAATCCAGTGGATAAAGCTCCGAACCTTTGTGTAATGCATCTCAAATTTGTGTAAACCTCTGATTATGTAAAGATTTAGAAGCAACATAGCCTAACAAGTGAGATTTGGAGGATAAGGTTATAGGATTTGATCAATGTTCTTCAAAGCAGGTTGCTCAAAGGGTTTAGAAGTGGATCGAAACAGGTTGCTTTGAAGGAAGCCAATGCCCAATCGAAGCTTGGGAACCAAGCTTGCTCGAAGGAAGCTAATGCCCAATCGAAGCTTGTGAACCAAGCTTTCTCAAAGGAGGCTAATTCCCAATCGAAGCTTATGAACCAAGCTTGCTCAAAGGAAACCAATGCCCAATCGAAGCTTGTGAACCAAACTTGCTCGAAGGAAGCCAAATGCCCAATCGAAGCTTATGAACCAAGCTTGATCGAAGGAAGCCAATACCCAATCGAATCTTATGAGCCAAGCTTTCTCGAAGGAAGCCAATGCCCAAAAGAAGCTTGTGAGCCAAACTTGCTTGAAGGAAGCCAAATTCCCAGTCGAAGCTTGTCAACCAAACTTGCTTGAAGGAAGCCAATGCCCAGTCGAAGCTTATGGATCAAATCAAACTTGCTCTTCTTTGATTTGATGCTTGAGAGCCCAATATGATCCATGGAAACTGAATGGGGCATTAAAAGTCCAATTGTACTTGTGCAAATTCAAACTCTAGTTTGAGCCATCGGTGTTGAGGAAGTATCTTGAGCTGATCAAACCTTGTGCAGTCTTGACCCAATAGAGATCTTGGTGAAAAAATTCTTGAGAAATGAGAGGGAAAATTTTGGGGTACAACAATGACTAACTAGAAATTCAATCAATCTTTCATACCAAGCTCTAGGAGCTTGTTTCAGTCCGTACAAGGCCCTCTTCAGTCTGAACACATGATCTAGAAAAGAAGTATCAACAAATCCTTTCGGTTGTTCAACATAAACCTCTTCATTCAAGAACCCATTTAGAAAGGCACTCTTGACATCCATATGATATGGCTTGAACCTTAGATGACAAGATACACCAAGCAGCAATCTAATAGACTCCAAGTGAGCCACAAGAGAAAATGTTTCATCAAAGTCTATTCCCTCAATTTGAGTGTACCCTTGAACAAGCAGTCTGGCTTTATTTCTGATGACACCTCCTTGTTCATCTGTCTTGTTCTTGTGCACCCATTTTGTACCAATGATATTCATCCCTTCAGGTCTTGGTACCAAATGCCAGACTTCATTTCTCTTGAACTGACCAATATCATCTTGCATAACATTGATCCAGAACTCATCAGTCAAAGCTTCCTTCACATTCTTAGGCTCAATCTTTGACATAAAGCAAGCATTTGATACAACTTCTCTTAATCTAGTGACAACACATTGTCTAGGATTTCCTATCATCAGCTCCTTAGGGTGATTCTTTTGAATTCTAAGAGAGGGTCCTTGGTTAGTTACCTGAGGTTCTTCAACTTCAGAATCAACACTTGACTCTGCAACATCTATGGTAGATGTTGTGACAATTTTTTTCCAGGAACCACATCTTCAGTAGGAATAGTTGTCTCAAATTCTCTTGGGACATCATCTTCATTAGTTGAGTCATCTAAAATAACATTTGAGGACTCCATCATCGCCTTGGTTCTGGAGTTGAATACTCTATATGCTTTACTATTAATAGAGTATCCTAGAAAATTACTTTATCACTCTTAGAATCCAACTTCCTTTTTGGATCATGATCATCCAAAATATAACATTTACTTCCAAAAACATGGAAGTACTTAACAATTGGTTTTCTTCCTCTCCATAATTCATACAGAGTAACAGAAGTTCCAGTTCTGATTGTCACTCTATTGTGAATATAGCAAGCAGTATTCATGGTTTCAGCCCAAAAGTGAAGGGGTAATTTCTTGGCATGAAGCATAACTCTGGCACACTCTTTAATAGTCATGTTCTTTTGCTCAGCCACACCATTTTGTTGAGGAGTAATGGGTGAGGAAAACTCATAACTAATCCCCTCAGATGCAAATAACTCCTCAAATTTACTGTTCTCAAATTCCTTCCCATGGTCACTTCTGATTCTGACGAAACCACAACTTTTTTCTCTGAATCTTGTGAAATAGTTCCTTGAACACTTCAAACACCTCAGATTTCTCTTTGATGAACTTCACCCAAGTGAGTCTCAAGTAGTCATTAACAATAACATAGGCATACCTTTTGCCTCCAAAACTTTCCACCTACATAGGCCCCATCAAGTCCATGTGAAGAAGCTCTAGAACTCTTGAAGTAGCAAGATGTTGAATCTTCTTATGGGACATCCTTGTTTTCTTACCAATTTGACATTCACCACAAATTTTCCCTTCATAAATCTTTAGTTTTGGAATATCTCTAATAGCTTCCTTTGACAGGATCTTCTTCATACCCTTCAGATGTAGATGTCCAAGCTTTATATGTCATATGCTTACTTCATTATCTTTTGACAATAAGCATGTTGAGAGACAATTTGGAGAATCCAATAGGTAGCAGTTGTCTTTTGAACTGTTTCCTCTCATAACGACTTCATTCTTATCATTTGTATTCAGGAATTCAAATTGAGTAAAGTTAACTTTGAGACCTTGATGACTTTCAGATTCTCCATTAGACTAAGCACATGAAGATTCTTTCCTTGCTTTTTGAGATATGTGGCACATTCATTTCTTATGTGTCCATATCCCTCACATTCATGGCACCGTACACCTTTCCCTTGGTTTGAATTTTCTTTAAATCTTTATTTCCTTCCCAGGTCCTGGTTTTTGTTGACTTCGTGAGACATGTTTTTGGCACCCAACCTGAACTTCCTCAAAACCCTGCTAAACAGTCTTTCCAGCAGCACGAGTTCCTCAGATATTCCTTTTGAGTTCATGTTTCCTTTATCCTCTGAGTCTTCAACACTAGATGCAAAATTTATACTCTTCTTATTTTCAGATTTTTCATTAATAGAAGACTCAAAAGTCTTAAGTTAACTTACAAGTTCATCTACTGTCATAGTGCTTAAATCTTGGGATTCTTCAACGCCAATCATCTTCATGTCAAATCTCTTGGGAAGAGATCTAAGCATCTTCCTGACCAACTTATCCTCTGATATCTTCTCTCTCAGGTCTTCTGAGTCATTAGCAATGTCTAGAACAATCATGTGAAAGTCCTGGATACTTTCATCCTCATTCATCTTCAAGTTATCAAATTTGGAGGAGAGAAGCTGAAGCTTAGCCCGTTTAACCTTGGGATTTCCTTCATGGACTTTCTTTAGGGTCTCCCATGCAAATTTTTCATGTTTACAATTCTTTATCAACTTGAAAATATTTTTATCAACTCCATTGAATATGGAGTTCAATGCTTTGGAGTTTCCTTGTGATAACGCCTCATCATTAGCATCCCAGTCTTCTTCAGGTTTCAACGCAACAATGGCCTTCCCTTCTGCATCCAACAACTTCGATGAATCCCAACCTTTGACAACATTTCTCCAAGCCTTGTCACCCAAGGACTTTATAAAGGTTTCCATACGAGGTTTCCAACTGTCATAGTTGGTACCATCCAGAATCGGTATTTTAACCACCGTTCTCCCATCCTTGTCCACTGCAACAGAAAGTAACTTCCCTAAATCTCACACAGAGTCAGAGCAAGATGCCTGCTCTGATACGAATTGAAATTCTGGCTATCAGATCCCGAATGTACTATGAGATGTCGAGACACCGAATCCAACTTCACACACAACAACAAGATGTATAAACAAAAATAGCAGTGCTAAAAGTAAACAACACATGCTATATTTACCAAGTTCGGAACAACCTTCCTACTCCGAGGGCTACCAAGCCAGGGACGAAATTAACTAGATAGAATCAATTTTTAAACCTTACAGCAAACTTCCAGCTTACAATCTATGCACTTAATCACTACCCTTTGCTTAACTTCTACCTAAGACACAACTAGGTATGAGGCCCTCCTAAAATCCCTCTTCAATTACACTCAGCAATTGGAGAAAATTCTAAACACGAGTTGAGAACAAAAACAACAGGAAGCTATACTTCTAAAACACGCAAGACTCAATGCTTAAAAGATTTTGAAAATTGACACACAATATGTTTAATACTTAAAAGATTATGAACATCTAACAGAGAACTTACACTCACAAATTAGGATTATAAAAACCTTAACATAAATACATTCGTAAGTTCCACCTAATACTAGGTATACACCAGTCTATTTATAACTTTATTATAGATTAGGTTGGGCTTCAAAACTGTTGCAATGAGGCTGCACAAAGTCTACAAAAAATCCAAGAAAATATGTCTTCAATAATTTGTTTCCTAAATTGCCTCCATATTTAGAAACTAATCAAATCTTTGAAAACCAACATATAATATTATGTTATGTCAATCTTGGATGTCACATAAGCTAACTAAATATTCCATGAATATTCAATAGCTAAAAATCAGCTGATCCACAAATGTCATCTTGCTGCACACGCGATGTCCTATCTCCTTGTTGGGACATCTTACTCGACATGTTGAAAACAAAATGTTGGAACATCTTGTTCAACATGTTGGAACATCATGTTGGAACATCTTGTTCAACATGTTGGAACATATTGTTCAACATGTTGGTGCTAAAATGGTTTTTACGAAAATGTAAGCCAATCATAATTTTATAGAAATAACAATATCTATATTTTATATTTATAAATCAAACACAAATGACGCATGTATGAGGATATCACAGTTTGAGTTTTTTATACCAAACTGGAGAAAGTCCAATGCTTCTTCTATGGATTTTCAGTGGAAAGTGATGATATGGTTAGCTTGCTAAGACTTCAAAGAAACTATTTCAATCCTTACTTTGCTTTTAAAGTGGCTGAAATGCTCTTACCAAGTCAAGTTGCAAACGACTAAAAGTGAAAATGGGGGATGATAATGGAGATGTTATAAAAGTGTAGCAAGGGTTTAGATCACTTCTATATGATGTATATGAAGTGTATGGATGGTTAGTTTGCATAAAAGTTGCAAGGTTGAAGAGTTTCAAAGAAATGGATTTCAAAGCTAAAAAAATTGAGTTTTGTGGCCAATTCTGGTTTGGGAGAGTTTGAGATATTTTGAGGGCTTGCGAATTGGTGTGTTGGCTTGCAAGTGAGCTCTTATTTATAGAGAAAACTCAGAGGTAATGAGATGGACAAACTCTCAAGTTATCAAGTTATGGCTTGGTTTGATTTCAAATGTTATGTTATGTGAAAATGGTGGTTCCAATGGAGAAGTACAAGAGTGCTCTGTAGTTGTTAGGTGCAGAGAGTTTGCTTCTTCACTTTCCTGTTGAGTGTGATCAGAGGGAAAAAATTAAGAAATCAATGGATTGACTTTGGTTTAAATCTTTCTTTTCCAAAATGAAAGTGTACACTTTGTGCCATTAATGGAATAATCAACTGGATAAGGCTTGAGTCAATTGGATAATAGCCAAACACAATGCATAATATTTTGATTATGGAGAGATTTAGAAGTTTAGAGGCCTGAAAAGTGAGATTGTGTAGTATGGTTGTGAGATTTGGTCATGAGTTCATCACAAAAATGGAATGAAATGCCCACTTCATCTCTTCGAATCTCCTTGCTCAAACATGATAAATTTATGTCCTTGGACATTTTAGAAAGCTTGAAACATTATCTACAACTTTCATGTTGAACATTTTCCTTGAATCATCCTGGATCTTGGTGAAAATTGGCCAAGAAGTTGAGGTAAAAAACTGATCAAAATAGTTTGAAATTTTTTCCAAGTGTTGGATAAAAAGTATCACAACTTCATGGGCTCATATCTCTTAATATATGTAATTTTTGGAGACCAACCCTCATTGATAAAGTTTTATAATTCCTCATTCCCTACAACTTTCATTTTGAAAGTTTTCCTTGAATCAACTTGTATCTTAGGAAAACTCGCTTATGAAGTTAGGGTTTTTTAGGCACAAAACACTTGGATTTCTCTAGGTATTTGAAAATCTTTCAACTTTGACTTTTGTTGAATTTCTTAATTCTCTTGATACTTGATGATCAAGTTTAATGATTTTGAATATTTTGATGATTCTTGACTTTGAACTTCAATGTTGAGAAAAATAGTCAATATTTGACTTTTGTGAGACAATTGACTTTTTCTTTATATGAATTCAAATCCTCTATAACAAATGAAATTTTGTGAGCATGATGCAATTAAGATGATGTTATGACCATAAGATGGTGTTGTTGATGATACTTTGAAGCAATAAACCTTGAATTTCAAGCCATAAAACCCTAATTACTGATTTTTCACTAATGAAGCCAAAAACCCTAATTTCTTCAAACCAAAATGATGAGACCCAATGATTGATGATATATTAAAGATGAAAACCATGATGAACCTCTTTTGAGAGATAAGCCTCTTCTCTTTAAAACCCTAAATCTGAAAAAATGTGATCCCAAGCTTTGAGAAAATATGATATGAATGGTTGTGATGCAGATGAAAATGTATGTGGAGATGAATGAATGTGAGGTTTGAGTTAACTGTGGTTGAAACTCAAAGGAAATTTTTTGGGGTGCAACATCTGCCCCTATTTAATCATCTTAGACCTGGAGGTGAGATTGACTTTCGCATTTTGAAACTTCAGGGTATAAGGAGATTAAATACTAAATGAACCATAAAATTTGTCTCTGAGAAGGAGATAAGTTTGACCTTTTCTAGTGAAAGGAAACTTGTGTTCCTGGTTGAGGATTGACACAAATGGGTGTAGAAGGAATCAAACACAGACGAGTTTTGAACCAAGGACTCTACTGGGGATTCAAAGAGTAAAACAACACATACGAGTATTGGAGGTGAACATCAGTACCAAAATAAGATACATATGAGTATCTGTAATACAGTGGGAGAACTGACTTTTGGGTTTTGCGTTTTATCGCAAATGTTACGGATAGCAAGAGTTGCCACCGACTTTTCTTTTATCCAATAAAGGAAAGGGTGAAAAGAACATGAAAGAATTTTTGTGAATTTTCTGAGTAAAGGGGGTAGGTTATGAAAAGGGAAGGTGTTAGCACCTTTTTCATCCGTAGTTTTCTACGGGCTCTTAACCGCTAGCTCACTTTTAAAATGCTTTATGTGTTCGTGTATTTAAAAATATTTTGAAAAGTGCCTAAGTTTGGAAAATTTTGTAATGATTATCGTATCGTTGAGAATGTATACAAAATGTTTGCTTTTGAAAATATTTTGGAAAAGTGTTTATGTGAAAAGAGATGTTTTTGTTTGTAAGCAAGCGACTACGAGCGTTCTACCTACTCAAAGAAGTCTTTGTTCTTTTCCTCCTCCTTTATATGGTGTTACCCTACCATTAGTTAGTAGGAAGCCCTATCGTTGGATGTGAGGGACAGGCGCAGGTCATCATACAGTCATAGAAGGCAACTTGTAGGACGCTTTAGCAATTCTCGTAAGGGACTAAGATCGTTTACCGAAGGCAGCATCAAAGGATCATTGAGGGACTACGATCTTTTAATCGAGGGTCTTTGCTAAAGCATCCAACATTCGAGGGACATGATTGTTTTTATCTGAGGCAACAAGTGAGGGTCACCCTAGAGGTACGCTTGTGCAAAGTGCATTCAATTCATATATATTATCTTGATTTGTGTTATCTGACAATTGATTTTAGATCTTATCATACACGCATAATTACTATACATTTATATATACATACAGTCATACATAGTATAGGTGCGGTAAGTAAAGTGTGGGAAATAAAACCTACGCTATTACAATGCTTCCGGGATGGGGGTTACAAACCATAAAATTGGGAAAAGATAGAGAAACCCTAATTTAAACTATTACATCCCTTTGACAGATGCAAAATTATATTCATGCGGAAAAAATAAACAAGCGCGTAGAGATAGTGAAGAAGGGAAGATATTTAAGACCTAAAAAATTCTAAGGGTTTAAGAAAATATTTTTGTTGTTTTTGTTTAGAAAAATATTTTTAGTGATTAAACCTAATTCTAGTTAATTTTTAATAAATAAAATAAAATCAAAGTGATTAAATTAAATTGATTTTTATTTATCAAAAACTAAATTAATTAATTAAAAACCTAAATCTATTTTTATTTTATTTTATGATTTTTGTTGATTAAAACAAAAATGATTAAAAAAAAGGGAAAATGTTAATTAAAACAAAAATAAAGAAAATTAAAATGGGCCTGCAAACAAGTAAAATGCGGGTGAGAAAGAAACCGAAATCCTTAGGCCAAAATTAGAGAGCCCAGGTTGTTGCGCTGGATCCAATGCAGAGGGTATTTGATGGTTCATGGTGGAAATGCACGTTTGAGGAATTCAGATATGGCTTGATGAGATCTGGTGGTCAAGGCTAGAGATCTATAGTGCACGTGTTAGGCTTGTTTGTATGGGATCTGTAAACAGAAAATGTTAGAAAATAAAATGCCAGAGGCAGGGATCAAACCCCTGCCCTGGCACACCAAAGCCTTACTCACACACACTCTTGTCACTGGGATGGCTGTTTCATCCGGTTATGAAACGCCCCCAGTCAATATATTATAAACTTGGTTTTTGAAAATTTGAAATGGCCAGATCACCATCTTCTTCCTTCGCGCGCTAACGTTACAACAACAACACCATTGTTGAATTTCGAAAATCTCCATTTCTCAACCAAATTTAAAACTTCCAAAACCAAACTTGCTTGATTTTTTACAAGGAATGCAACCATATAAGTTTTAGAAGATATAGATTAAAGATGAGTTCAAATTTTGTTTGGTACTAAACTGAAACTCTAAGATTTCAGAAAACTCAGTGTTGCGACTGGTTTTAAATACAGAGTCGCCACTATTAGTTTTTATCCTAAGGAAGGTCATCTAATAGGAAACCCTAAATTGTAAAGACGGAGATTCTAGGTTTCGGACTTCATTAGACGAAAGGAAGGTGTTAGGCACCTTTCATCTACCTTGTTCACAAGGATAACAGGTTTTAGGTTTAGGTGTGGGTAAAATAGGATTTTAAACTTTAATAGGGGAACTCGCCACGATTTTTGATCGCATGCCTATGTATCCTCTTATGAGGAATCAGAGTCCCAATTTGTAATTCGTAATTCATATTTCGTGTTTTTAGGAAGGTGCACGAGTTTACCATAGGACTTGGCCTATCGGTCGTACGATCATGATCTAGCAGATGATAGCGAGGGAGTATGATAATTAATATGTACATGCACGCATGGGATTCCTATATATTACAAAATTTTATTTTTACTCATTTTTTCCATTATTCAGTTTACAGCAACCCCTCCTTTCTCTCTTACTCGCAACCCTTCCTTTCTTCCAACCCTAGTTCTACCACCACCCTCCCCTCGCGGCGGCGTGACACCCTGATCAATCGAACCTACCCCATAGACCCGCAAGCAAATACAAAGACACTCAAAAGAAAAAGTCTAAGTTCGTTTACCCCTCGCGATTCCGTTTTCTCAGCCCTTAAGCTGCATTTCTGATTCGTTAATCCCTCTCCATCCTCTTTGATTTGCAGGTTTAGGAGGTGGAAGTGAGAAGGTCAGTGGTGGAGGTTCATACGGTTAGGGTTTCAGATGTTGAAACCCTAATTGTCTTTTGCGTCTTCTTCAACAACCAAGGTTGGTTCTTCAGATTCTTCTGCGTTTTTAGTTACTCTGCCTCTGTATCTTCGTCTGGATTCAAACCTTTACCTCTCCGTTCTTTCGTATCCCTCCCCAGTTTCTGTTAATTTTTCTATATTTATAGGTTTTTATTTCTAGGGTTTTTTAGAATTGTTGTTATAATTGATTAGCAAGATTTTAGGAAATTAGAAAGAATTTGGGATTGAAATTATTGCAATTTGTTATACGATTTAGATTTGCTGTAATATGGATTTGATTTGTATATTTGATTTCGTTTTAATTGTAATTTCAGATTCTATTCTATAAGATTTGATTTAGTTTTTTAGTCTTAAGATTTGATTTGCAGTAAAATGTGTTTTAGATCTGATTTGGATTTCTACAGTGGTTGTTAATTGGTACAAAACATGCGTTAATTTTGGTTTAATTGGTACAGTGTATGTTATTTGACAAATCCTGCGCATATTTCTCATTGATTAAAACAATGACTGCTATCCACTTTTTCCAAACAAATATGCAAACGGCTTTTGGGCCTTGATTTTGAATTGGGCTTTCGTCAATAACACTTTTTCCATTTACCCTGAACATTTCTCTCGGACTGGGCCAATCTTTATTTAAAACCAGAACTCTTAAAAATGTCTAAAGTAGTATTTCTTTCATCATTATATAAAAATCTTTTAAGAATAATTCAATCAATAATATAATTTATAAAGAAATATTTTTATAATAATGAGGAGGTTTTAATAATAATACACTTTTTTCTAAAACAGTAATAATAAACAAACCATAAGTGCATTAGTTTTATTAAAAATCTTAATGGGCTTATAAATGGATAAACATACCCCTTCTTTACTTAATGACCAACAACAAAAATGGAAATGAGGCCCTAATTTCAATCCCACCTCCTATTTTTACTAACAACAATAATCCTAATGGACTTAATAACAATTAAGAACTTAATAATTATTATTATTATTTTTTTGAAATCATTCTCCATATTCGAATCTCATGGGCCATTGGCCTACATGCTTCGTGAATGGGTTTATGGGTACATGGGTCTTTCTGATTTAGAAAGCCCCACTTTCCCGAATTAAAATACATCACTAGTCGACTTGGATTTAAGAACAGACTGTCAGATATTGCTGGACCATCCCTAATTATAACATTTCTCTGCATTTTTAATCTTGAAAATATAACCGTCGAGGTAGGGAAAATTTGGGGTACGACAGCTACCCCTATTAAATTATCTTCCAATCGAATAGCGTGAGAATACACGAGTCTTGTGCATTCAGATTGAGAGTTTATTGAATACTTGAAATACCCCGAAATTTGTCCAACAAACATAAGGTTACACCGATATAGCGTACCCTTACGAGTCTTAAGGAAGTAGGCAAAGCCGATGATATATCGCTTACCAGGACTTGACAATGAGGCATATAGTCTTGAGCTTGAGAGAGAAATCTTGTATGTCTTGGTTTGGTTTTGATTATTCACCCATTTGGAGGATGAATAAAATAATAATTGATGATGCATGGCTGCTTGAAGACTGAGGCCATGGGTTATGTTCGCGAATCGCTGCATGACATCTTAGGCGATAAGTTATTCTTTGGTTTTCGAGCATCGCTGCATGAAGTCTTAGGCGATGGTCTGGGTTGCGAAATAAAGAAATATACTGCTGCATGAATTCTTAGGAAATGGGTTAGGTTCGCAAATCGCTGCGTGAAGTCTTAGGCGATAAGCTTAATTTGGGTTTTAAACATTGTTGCATGAAATCTTAGGCAATGGTCTGTGTTGCGGAATAAGGAAACACACTACTGCATGAAGACTTAGGCAATGGGTTAGGTTCGCAAATTGCTGCGTGAAGTATTAGGTGATAGGCTAGATTTCAGTTTTCGAGCATCGCTGCATGAAGTATGAGGCGATGGTCTGTGTTGCGGAATAAGGAAACGCACTACTGCATGAAGACTTAAGCAATATACTGGGTTTCACACATTACTGCATGGAGACTTAGGTAATTCTACGTTGTAAGGAACACATCACTGCATGGAGTCTTAGGTGATGGGCTGAACACATCACTGTATGAAGTCTTAGGTGATGGGTTGGATTTGTACGAGAAGTGTGCTTTGCTGAGTGACCCTTAGATGGCTAAATCGAGGGTGAGATTGTTTGTTTACTGTTTGACGCATGCATATGACGTATGATATTGATGTTGAACCCTGAGTGTATGTGTATTATCGTGGCGTCTTTGAATTAATTTGAACATGGTGACAATTATTGGCAAGGATTTTAATTGATTTTGTGTTGCAGGTGCAAGCGTAGGTGTAGACTTTTGTGTTGTGAGCCTAGACATATGTGTGGACATGTGTATGGACGTAGACGTGGACATAGGTGTAGGCATGGTCGTAGAAGTAAGTGTGGATATTGACGTAGGCGTGGACATGGACGAAGGTGTTGACATGGTCGTAAGCTGCATAGTGAGATTTTGATAACGGTACCTCTGATGTTTAGTCCGTTGTCACTCGAGGTAGCTATAGCAAGATGAATGGATAATGCTGAGCTTGGATTTGAATTTGGGTTTGTCTTAGCTGGTAGTCATGTCTTGAGATTTTTTTTCAATTTTCTATGGGCATGTATGATTGCATGTAATGCATGTATGCATGTTGGATATGATTATGCTTGGTGTATGCATGATATATGGTATGTATGCTTGATATGATAATGTTATGATGCGATGATTGATAAATGAAATGCCCCTGTTATTTGAACTGCGGAGCCAATGCTTAAGGCAGACTATCAGCCAAGGTTTATTTTTGCTGCGAAGCCATGCCAGTTATGGGTTGGGCTTTTAAAAAGATGTGCCAGATGGGAACTGGGATTTTGAAAAGATGGGCCAAACGGGAACTGGGCTTTGCACCAATGTTAGTAGAGCTACTGGACTAATATCAGCTTGGTGTCTTGGAAAGGTGAAACGGATAGCAAGGTCGCTAATATTAGTAGGGTCACTGGAAGACGTCAATTGGAAAGTGTGGCGATGCTCACGACTTTTACGTAACGCTTACATATGGATAGCTGATGAATTCTTGTATGAGAGACTCACTGGGAGGGATAGTCAAAGAGATGTTGGAGATTACAATAGTGACTCCCCTAGAAATTGACTTTAGGTTTTTACGGGGTCCTAAGTCTCGAGTTATGATATGTTATGCATGTATGCAGGTGTTAATGCGTAGAATGACTGACCAATGCATGTAATGGGTGACTTGGACATGCGTCAATGGATGTTGAAATTTTGATGTGCCAATGAGAATTGGGCTCTCTATTAGATCCATGATGTCGGAATTCGTCAGCCGAATGAGATGATAGGCGTAGTTTGATTTTTGAATTGCAGTATTCTAATGAATGCATGCTAATGATTCATGCAGACTTATGCTTTATGATTATTACTCGCATGATTTGTTGAATGGTTCCCCTGTGATGGTCGTTGATGATTAAGCGTAGAGGTTTGACTATGTAACGAGGTTTCTTGTCACATGATGGTTGAATATTATGTTATCATGATTTCCCGATACTTGATTTGAACTTTGAAGATTACTGATGTAGAAGAAAGATCCATTGGATATTATGAAAGTATGCGGGGAGCTTGCCTCTATGTGGACTGCCTTTCCCTAATTTTTAGTAGGGTTTGGAGGAGATTCTCATGTATATGAGCTTGGAAATAGTTTGATCATAATGTGAATGACCGTACTATTATGCATTAGGCCCATGATCAAATGACTCTTGAAAATGCTTGGCTTTGATGAACCATTTTGAATTAACTCCTTTTGATCGAGCCTCACAGTGGTTTTCCCCACCATTCGAATTTTGAAAGAGGTGCCCCTCTATTTCCTAGATCTGGAGGAAGTACCCTCAGAAAGAAATTAGACCTCACCATGAACTTTGATATAGATTGCTCCAAGATTTGAATCTTTGAAAAGTTTGTACTTGAAGTCGCTTGAAGAGGAACTTGGACCCTATAGGTGATAGAATGAATCTGATATGCATTGCCCCAACATTTGAATCTTGGAAGACTACCCCTTGAATCAAAGCCTTGAGAGATTTGTTTAAAATGAGGGAACCGAGTCATACCCTGTTATGACTTGAATAAGGAATGTTCCTTCGAAAGGTATGCCTCTGATTGAACAGTGCTTTGAAATTTGATCTGGGTTGATTGAATATCGGAATGATCACCCTTTGTCAATAGTGTCTTTATGTGATATACCCCTACCATCATTAGTATTTGCCCCTGTTTATATGGATCCTCTTAGATGCTTTTCCCCTAGTTAGAAGCTTCTTGGGAATTTTGCCTTTGATCAGACCTTTTTGAAATATCCTTGTGGCTAAGTATTAATTCGTAGATAAAATTGTATGTTTTGAAAAGTAATTCTATTTGATGTACATGTAAGTTCGAAATCGAAGTTTGAATAGAAATGGATGATTAGAGACAGAGATTCAAAGAATCGAAGTGATTAGTAATAAATTTAACAAACGTAGGAGTCTGTTTAAAATGAATTTCTCCGAGTATGCTTTCATAGCTAACCTTGCTTCAATTAGGACTTTTGAAGGTTGTAACATGGCCATGGTTCATGGTTTAAGAAAAAAGGATATAAGGCTCAAAATTTATTTATCCCAGCCCATTCTCCTTGATGTTCTCCAATCCTAAGTTCAATTAATCTAACAGATGTGTTCAATCCCCAAGAGAAGTTTCGTAGTTGCGCAGATGATGAGAAGCGTTGATAAGATCCAAGCATTGATGAGAAGCCTTTGAGGTGGCAGTCACAAGATTTTTCTCCAATTTTGTTTTCAATCCCTTATTTTTGCATGGACTGATTGTTTATGAATTTTCCGGTTCATCCGGATGCCCTAACTTTTTCCTAAGTCAAGATTTTTTTGCTTTTTGTTTTTTGACTTAGCGGGCTCTCTCTTTCTTTTGAAAATTTTCTTTTGAGATTGTTTTTCGATTTTGAAAATCCATGACTGCCACGTCGATCGTTGTAAGCTTCATCTCAATTTTGAATGATGTATTAAGGAGGAAGATGTTGAGAGCTTTGTCTTTATTGATTGCTTCCTCAATATTTATTGATGTGCACGAGGAAGATGATTTGCTTAGATAAATCACTTCTCTTGAGAATAGAACACGCCATTGAATTAATTGAAAGACTACCCTGCCCCTGGTTAGGATTAAAGGTTTTTTTCCTGAAAATAGAAACAACTCCAACTTCTGGCTCGAGAGGGTTGACTACGGATTAACTCCTTATTTCTCCACTGTTTAGGAATTGAAACAATATCTTACATCGTCAGCTCGGTCTTACATTGAAAACATAGCTTAAAAAAACCGGTTATTTGATTTTCATCATTCTCCCTCGAAGTTTGTTAATTTGAAAATGGAAAAGAGTGAAAATAGAAAGTTGTTGATTTTTGTGGATTGAATTGATTTCAAAAACATGCATGCTTATTTTATTAGAATTACTGATCCAAAAATACAAATTTACACCAAATGAACCTTAGCGACTAGGAAATTACAATTTGTACTTGATAAAACCTAATGATCTTATGGAAGAGCTCATTTGTTGATCCTCGTGAATTCAGGATATCTTCTTAGTTCTTGGACTTGTCAAAGAGTGAGGGAGACCTTTGACTTTTCTTGGGTATACCTATTCTGTTGATAAGACAGTTGCTCTTGATGTATAGGAATAACCAATAATAGTGGCATTTTAGGCGCTGCGTAAAGCCGTTGTTGACCTTGTGAAGGACTGCCTTCTTTCTTTGTAGGGACAAGTTTAATTGAGTCTCTAATTTTTAATCACCTCCTTCCATATTTTTGGACTTCCTCAAGCGAGTACCAAAAATTCAGCTAGCATGTGGGTAACAGTTGGATAAGGGCGAAGGTGGAAATGCATGAGATGCAAATGTATGAATGCATGTGAATGCATGGGTATGCAAAAATGTTTTTGGCTTTAGGGTATGATGCAAAAAGTTTCATGGATATGCAATGTGATGCAGACATAGTATGCGGGTGGATGTAGGGGTACCCTATACAGGTTTGATGGTAGATATGAAAATGATAATATCCTACACTGTCTCAGAGATTGAAACAAACAAGAATTCCTTAAGGGCGAAGATAATTATATGGATTTGGAGGTACCCTACACTGACTCAGATATTGAGACATATAGGAATATAATGATAGACATGGAAATGGGGATACCCTACACTGAATCAGATATTGAGTCAGATAGGAACTCCTTAGGGATTAAGGAATATAGAAGATGAAGGGGAATCCCTACAAGCTAGATATTCCAATTGAGGGACGATAATTCCTACCAGCTAAGGATTGTAATAGACTAATGGACGATTGAAGAATCCCTACATGTTATGGATTGTAACTTACGAAAGATAGACTCTACAGACTAGGGATTATAGTATACCGGAAGTAAGCCTTGCGGGTTTAGGGATACTGGAAATGGGATTATATGAATGATATCCTTAGAAGGTAGGCTCCTAGTTTTGGCCTACGTACATTCTACCCTCCCCATAACGTGGTTTCCTTAAGGGTATCATGAATAATACCAGAGGTAAAAGGCACAAGGGCCTCCCTTAGGTGGAGCCTCTTCACGGACTGAGACTTTCGTCTCAAAGCCGTGAAAGGTCTTGTCATGAGATGTTGGTTACGGTCATTACAAAGAGTCATGGGTGGCATTCAAAAGTCCTACTCGTCAAGAGGATATCTCTCGATAAGTATTCCTTTTTCGAAAGTCCACCGACTCTAGGAGAAGTCGCCACATAAACTCACAGGGATGATGTATCCCCTAAGCTAATAGACGAACCTTCTTTCTAAGGGTTATTTGAGAATATTTTTTGAAATAAAAACCCGACACACAACAAATATAGAATGATAAAAAAATGGACAAGAAGTAAATAAATGCAATAAATAAATAAAGCAAATAAATAAATAAAACCCAAAATAAAACCTAAAACCCAAGGTTGAGAATCTCCAGCAGAATCGCCAGCTGTTGCGACTGGTTTTAAATACAGAGTCGCCACTATTAGTTTTTATCCTAAGGAAGGGCATCTAATAGGAAACCCTAAATTGTAAAGACAGAGATTCTAGGTTTCGGACTTCTTTAGACGAAAGGGAGGTGTTAGGCACTTTTCATCTACCTTGTTCACAAGGATACTAGGTTTTAAGTTTAGGTTTGGGTAAAATAGGACTTTAAACTTTAATAGGGGAACTCACAACGATTTTTGACCGTATGCCTACGTATCCTCTTATGAGGAATTAGAGTCCCAATTCGTAGTTCGTATGGGGTTTATGTTTTTTAGGGGTTGCAAATATATTTTGAATCACCTCGCATTTTGACCGGTTGTAGTGATTGCAGAGATTTTGGCTAAATGCGTGATTAGTCAAAATTCGTTTAAAACCCTTTTGCAAAAATAATGTTGTTTAGCTTAATTTATTCGCGAAAAATAGTTTGAGATTTGTTGAATATTTTTTATCGTGTTAATTATAAAAATACCTTGATTAATGCATGACTAAAAAAATATTTAATGCAAAATATATAAAATAATGTTCATGAGTTTTGAATAAAAATAATTTGTTTATGATAATAATAATTATTGTAAATAAATAGCAAAAAGAATAACAATAATTATAAATAAAAGAAATAAATAATATATATAAAAAAAACAGAAAAAATATATGAATTATTAAAAAATAGAAGATTAATTAATTAGGCAGGGGGTGCAATTTATATTAGTAAGTAAAAATAGGGGGTGTTAAGATTAGGCTATGGATTCAATCTAAGCCCTATTGGCCAGGGGGTGCAAATTAATGGGTGGTTTAATAAAAACTAGCAACGGGGGTGCGAAGAGCACGTGGGCTAGGCCCAACACATATTTTTGAAGGGATCTGGTGGATCGTGTAAACGAAGGTGCCCGAGTTTACCATAGGACTTGGCTTATCGGCCGTTCGATCATGATCTAGCGGATTATAACGAGGGAGTATGATAATTAATATGTGCATGCACACATGCGATTGCTACGGTATTCTTTCTCTCACTCGCAACCCTTTCTCTCTTCCAACCCTAGTTATACCACCACCCTCCCCTCGCGGCGGTGTGACACCCTGATCAATCGAACCTACCCCATAGACCCGCAATAAAATACAAAGACACTTAAAAGAAAAAAGCTAAGTTCTTTTACCCCTCGCGATCCCGTTTTCTCAATTCTTAAGCTGCGTTTCTGATTCGTTAATCCCTCTCCCTCCTCTATGATTTGTAGGTTTAGGCGGTGGCGGCGAGATGGTCAGCGAAAGTGGTTCATACGGTTAGGGTTTCAGATGTTGAAATCCTAACCATATTTTGCGTCTTATTCAACAACCAAGGTTGTTTCTTCAGATTCTTCTGCGTTTTCAATTACTCCGCCTTTGTATCTTCGTCTGGATTCAAGCCTCCACATCTCTGTTCTTTCATATTCCCCCCCACTTTATGTTAATTTTTCTGTATTTATAGGTTTTTATTTCTAGGGTTTTTTAGAATTGTTGTTATAATATGTGATACGGTGGCAGAACTGACTGTTTAATACTGGTTTTGCGTTTGCATTCGCAAATGTCGCGGTAAGAAAGAGTCGCCACCGTCTTTTATTTTATCCAACAAAGGAAAAGGGAAAAAGAACAGAAAAAACCTTTTTCGAGATGTTTCTAAGTACAGGGGGTATATTATAGAAAGGGAAGGTGTTAGCACCCTTTATATCCATGGTTTTCCATGGGCTCTTAGATACTTGCTCATTTTATATTGTTTTTGTATGTGTTTTGAAAAGTTTTGAAAATGCCTTAGTGCGCCGTTTCACTTTATGGTAACCCTTGCATCAATCCTCAAGAGTGTGATAAAGCGTTTTTGAAAACTTTGTTTGAAAAATGTTTGAAAGTGTAAGTGTGAAAAATTGATTGTTTTGAGAAAGCACTTAAAAGTCTCTACCTACTCGAAAAAGACTGTTCATTTTCTTATTTCCTTTAGACAGCGCTATCCTACTATTAAGGAGTAGTTAGCTCCATCGTTAGAGTTTAAGGGACAATCTAAAGGGACGATTACGGTCACTTAAGGCAACAGGGCAAGATCTCTTAGTAACTGTCCTAAAGTTCTAAGATCGCATTTTGTTTTACCGAGGCAACCTTCGAAAGGGACTCGCGATCTCTGAATTAGAGGGCAGTCACTAAGAATTCTCACGTTCGAGAATAGTGACCGTATTTTTCCGAGGCAACCGAAGTGGGAGATTACCCTAGGGGTGAGCATGTGCAAGTGTTTGATTTCAGTTTGTTTATCTTTGCACATTTTTGGTTTTCTACTGTTTTAAATTATTGATCTTTTACATACAATCCTACACATACATCTAACAGTTCATAATTGCAGAAATTAAAAGCAGAAAAGAAAAACCTAATTATTACATGGCTTCGGGGGATGGGGATTACATAACCAAAAACTTGGGGGAAAAGCGGTAAATAAAAGCAGTAATGAACCTAAGTTAAAAGCTATTACAAACTCGAAACAGATACAATAATTAGAATAAATAAATAAATAAATGCGTGCGAGAATAAATTAAATATCCTCAAGAATCTATTTAAATAAAGAGAATATTTTTGATTTTTTTATTGAGAAAACTAAATATTTGTGAATTAAACCTAATTTTTTCTAATTAACTTTTCTTAATGAAAACAAATTAATTCAATATCATTAAATTAATTAATTTCCAAAAAAAAACATATTTTAATAAAAAAACCTAATTCTAAATTTTTTATGATTTTATTGATTTTATGATTTAATATTAAAAAATGATTTTTTAAAACTACAAAACAAATAACACAAAATAGTGAAATAAATAAAAATAAAATAAGAATGGGCCTGGTAAAAAAACAAAAAAGGAGATGTGCTGTTGAATTCCCGTCTGGCCCAAATGAGGCCAAGCCCAAGACACCTTGGGATCCTGTAGGGATGCCCACTGAGTGTCCACAGTGGTCTACACATCCTGGGTGTTAGATCTGGATCCCATATGAATTTGCTGGCATAGATCTGGGGTGCATGGTATGCGCCTGAATATGTGAAGCGCTAGATCTGTTGAACAATTATTAGAAAAAAATAAACTGCTGGACCTGGGGCTCGAACCCAGGTTCTCTCCTTTATGCACACGCTAGCTTACCAACTGAGTTGTCTTGATCATTCAAACATACAATAACATTAATATATTATATATAAAAAACAAACATTATCTGAGAAAAAAAACAAAACACGCGCAAGTTTGAATCCTCCAGTGGGGGATTTCCACGTATTGTCTTCCTCCCTCATCCGTCGTCTTAGACTATAACCTATAGTGACAGTTTTTTGTCTGTCGCTATAGCACTTGTAAATCAAAACAAGCAAAAATACGCATGATAAATTTATGGTGAGGCCATGGATGAATTAACTTCAAACTCCTGAGCATGCAGAGACCCTTGGTTAGGTCCAATTTTGGCTATTTCCGAAAATGCCAAATTTAAGCTTGGAACCCTAAAAATGGTGATACTTGATTCCTGCACCAAAACTCAAATCTAACCATGCAGATAGCTAGCAAACATAAGAGTGGTCAATAATGCATGATCCAAATGTGTTTATATTACATAAATCAAAGAAATCAGATTAAAAAGAAAAATGCAAACCGTGAGGTAGTGATAACATGCTTCAGACTGTTTGAGGCTTGGTGATGATTGGAATCGATCCAGGAGACTTCCATAAATCTGTTTGAACCTTTGTTTGGGGCCAAAACCAGTTGGAACTTGTAATTCGAATTTTGACAGTTTGAGTTTTTTGGGTGATTTGTGCAGCGATTTTTTCAAGCTTTTTCCCGTGTGTTTTTGGACTGGACATATGAGGTATATATAGTAGAGAGGAAGGGGACAAGATTGAATGGAAGAAATCATTTCCATAACTCTTGTTTTCCAATAAAAATACAACACATTCAAAGCTTTCCAAGTTTACCAAAACATGCCTTATCCTTGCTTGAATGAACCTGGTCATGTTTGCACGAAATTTTGGGCCTCAAGACAAGTCAAAGCACCATCCCAAATGCCTAGGCCCATTTCCAATTATTTTATACCATTTGTTTTGTATTTATTTGAAATAAATCAAAATAAATATGTAAAAAATAGGTAGAAAATGCAAGGCCATGAAAAAATAAGATTAAAGGTCCTCTATGACCTTAAGAAGATATTTGAACCTTGAAAAGTTAGGCCATTGACTCAAAAATCCAAATCTGCTCAATGCACCATTCTTGAAATTTCCAAAAATTTCCCAAATTGGGCAAGCCGTAACTTGCTCAATTTTTATCTCATGGTGATGATCTTGGACTTTTTGGAAAGCCCAAGATTTCTACTTCAATACCTCTTTTGGCCAATTTTGAATTTGAAATCTTTATCTTGAGGTAAATGGTCTTGACAAAAAGTTCCTTTTGTTGACTTTCTAAAAATGACCTGTAATGTATGAGCTTGTATCTTTTGATTGAGGCATTTCTTGACCTTGAGGGATAAAGAGAAGTTGTAGGGAATTGGATTCTCTTCAAAATGAGCCTTTATGGAAAATTTCTGATAAAGTATGAGAAAGTTATGCTTGGTCAAAGTTTGGTTGACTTTTCCTATAGAAATCCTAATTTTCCATTTTTGACTTTTGATGAGTTAGGAGCATATCTTGAGGAATCATGATAAACCTTTGATCAAATGATGGATATCACTACAAAATGTTGATGTTGACCAAAAATCTTGAAGTTTGATTGTATATAGGTCACAATTGACTTTTGACCTAGCACGGTTGATTTTCCAATACTTGAGTAATTGTCTGAGCAAACTTATTGAGCAAAGCATGAAACTTGGCATGGATGATATTGAGGACATATTAGGACCATGGGAAGAACTGGAGTCTATTGGAGCTCAAACATCTTGATGAAAATGGAAACCCTAATTGGGGCTCATTTCCTTAGGAGGAGAATTTGTCTGGTCAATTCTCAGTCATCCTAGGGCAAGTTGGGGACCTCAATGGGTATGTCTTGTGTGATAATGGGAGGGAAAATTTTGGGGTACAACATAATAGATTAGCAAGATTTTAGGAAATTAGAAATAATTAGGGATTAAAATTATTGCAATTTGTTGTACGATTCGGATTTGCTGTAATATGGATTTGATTTGTATATTTGATTTCGTTTTAATTGTAATTTCAGATTCTATTCTATAAGATTTGATTTAGTTTTTTAGTCTTAAGATTTGATTTGCAGTAAAATGTGTTTTAGATCTGATTTGGATTTCTACAGTGATTGTTAATTGGTACAAAAACATGCATTAATTTTGGTTTAATTGGTACAGTGTATGTTATTTGAGAAATTCTGCGCATATTTCTCATTGATTAAAACAGTAACTGTTATCCACTTTTTTCAAACAAATCTGCAAACGACCTTTGGGCCTTGATTTTGAATTGGGCTTTCGTCAATAATGCTTTTGCCATTTATCCTGAACATTTCTCCGGGACTAGGCCAATCTTTATTTAAAACCAGAACTCTTAAAAATGTCTAGCGTAGTATTTCTTTCATCATTATATAAAAATCTTTTAAGAATAATTCAATCAATAATATAATTTATAAAGAAATATTTTTATAATAATGAGGAGGTTTTAATAATAATACCCTTTTTTCTAAAACAGTAATAATAAACAAACCATAAGTGCATTAGTTTTATTAAAAATCTTAATGGGCTTATAAATGGATAAATATACCTCCTCTTTACTTAATGACCAACAACAAAAATGGAAATGGGGCCCTAATTTCAATCTCACCTCCTATTTTTACTAACAGCAATAAATTCTAATGGACTTAATAAAAATTAAGAACTTAATAATTATTTTTATTTTTATTATTATTTTTATTATTATTTTTTTGAAATCATTTTCCACATTCGAGTCTCATGGGCCATTGACCAACATGCTTCGCGAATGGGTTTATGGGCACATGGGTATTTCTGATTTAGAAAGCCTCACTTTCCCGAATTAAAATACACCCCCTAGTCGACTTGGATTTAAGAACAGACCGTCAGATATTGCTGGACCATCCCTAATTATAACATTTCTCTGCATTTTTAATCTTGAAAATATAATCGTCGAGGTAGGGAAAATTTGGGGTACGACAGCTGCCCATATTCAATTATCTTCCAATCGAATAGCGTGAGAATACACAAGTCTTGTGCATTCATATTAGGAGTTTATTGAATACTTGGAATACCCCGAAATTTATCAGACAAACATAAGCTTACGCCGATATAGCGTACCCTTACGAGTCTTAAGGAAGTAGGAAAAGCCGATGATATATCGCTTACCAAGATTTGACGATGAGGCGGATAGTCTTGAGCTTGATAGAGAAATCTTGTATGTCTTGGTTTGGTTTTAATTATTCACCCATTTGGAGGATGAATAAAATAATAACTCATGATGCATGGCTGCTTGAAGACTGAGGCCATGGGTTATGTTCGCGAATCGCTGCATGACGTCTTAGGCGATAAGCTATTATTTGGTTTTCGAGCATTGCTGCATGAAGTCTTAGGCGATGGTCTGTGTTGCATAATAAAGAAACACAATGTTGCATGAAGTCTTAGGAAATGGGTTAGGTTCGCAAATCGCTGCGTGAAGTCTTAGGCGATAAGCTTAATTTGGGTTTCAAACATCACTGCATGAAGTCTTAGGCGATGGTCTGTGTTGCAGAATAAGGAAGTGCACTGCTGCATGAAGACTTAGGCAATGGGTTAGGTTCGCAAATCACTGCGTGAACTTAGGAGATAAGCTAGATTTCGGTTTTCGAGCATCACTGCATGAAGTCTGAGGCGATTGTCTGTGTTGCGGAATAAGGAAGTGCATGGTTGCATGAAGACTTAGGCAATGTACTAGGTTTCGCATATTACTGCATGGAGACTTAGGTAATGCTACGTTGTAAGGAATACATCACTGCATGGAGTCTTAGGTGATGGGATGAACACATAACTGCATGGAGTCTTAGGTGATGGGTTGGATTTGTAGGAGAAGTGTGCTTTGCTGACTGACCCTTAGATGGATAAATCAAGGGTGAGATTGTTTGTTTACTGTATGATGCATGCATATGACATCTGATATTAATGTAGAACCCTGAGTGTATGCATATTTTCGTGACGTCTTTGAATTTATTTGAACATGGTGACAAGTATTGGCAAGGATTTTATTGATTTTGTGTTGCAGGTGCAGGCGTAGGTGTAGACGTGTGTAGACTTTTGTGTTGTGAGCATAGACGTGGGTGTGAACATGTGTATGGACGTAGACGTGGATGTAGGTGTAGGCATGGTCGTAGAAATAAGTGTGGATGTTGACGTAGGCGTGGACATGGACGAAGGTGTTGACATGCTCATAAGCGTAGGCATGGAGATGAATCGTAGGTATGGATATGAGTCCTATGTAAGCTTCCTAGTGATATTTTGATAGCGGTACCTCTGACGATTGTGTCTGTTGTAATCCGAGGTAGCTATAGCAAGATGAATGGATAATGCTGAGCTTGGATTTGAATTTGGGTTTATCTTAGCTGGTAGTCATGCCTTGAGATTTTTCTGCAATTTTATATGGGCATGTATGATTGAATTTATTGCATGTATGCATGTTGGATATGATCATGCTTGATGTATGCGTGATGTATGGTATGTATGCTTGATATGATAATGTTATGATGTGATGATTGATAAATGCAATGCCTCTGTTATTTGAACTGCGGAACCAATGCTTAAGGCAGACTATCAGCCAAGGTTTATTTTTGCTGCGAAGCCATACCAGTTATGGGCTGGGATTTTGAAAATATGTGCCAGATAAGAACTGGGATTTTGAAAAGATGGGCCAGACAGGAACTGGGCTTTGCACCAATGTTAGTAGAGCTACTGAACTAATATCAGCTTGGTGGCTTGGAAAGGTGAAACGGATAGCAAGGTTTCTAATATTAGTAGGGTCACCGGAAGACGTCAATTGGAGAGTGTGCGGATGCTTACGACTTTTATGTAAGGCAACTTACGTATGGATAGCTTATGAATGCTTGTATGACAGGCTCACTGGGAGGGATATTCAAAGAGATGTTGGAGATTGCAATAGTGACTCCCCTAAAAATTGAATCTAGATTTTTATGGGGTCCTAAGTCTCGGGTTATGATATGTTATGCATGTATGCAGGTGTTAATGCGTAGAATGACTGACCAATGCATGTAATGGGAGACTTGGATATGCATCAATGGATGTTGAAATTTTGACGTGCCAATGAGAATTGGGCTATCTGTTATATCCATGCTGTCAGAATTTGTCAGCCGAATGAGATGATAGGCGTAGTTTAATTTTTGGATCGCAGTATTCTAATGAATGCATGCTAATGATTTATGCAGATATGCTTTATGATTATGACTCGCATGATTTGTTGAATTGTGCCCCTGTGATGGTCGTTGATGATTAAGCGTAGATGTTTGACTATGTAACAAGGTTACTTGTCACATGATGGTTGAATGTTATGCTATCATGATTTCCTGATACTTGATTTGAACTTTAAAGATTGTTGATGTAGAAGAAATATCTATTGGAGATTATGAAAGTACGCGGGGAGCTTGCCTCTATGTGGACTGCCTTTCCCTAATTTTTGGTAGGGTGTTGGAGGAGATTCTCATGGATATGAGCTTGGAAATAGTTTGATCATAATGTGAATGACCCTACTATTTTGCATTAGGCCCCTGATCAAACGGATCTTGAAAATGCTTAGCTTTAATGAACCATTTTGAATCAACTCCTTTTGATTGAGCCTCGCAGTGGTTTGCCCCACCATTCAAATTTTGAAAGAGGCGCCCCTCTATTTCCTGGATATGGAGGTAGTACCCTCAGAAAGAACTTAGACCTTACCATGAAATTTGATATAGATTGCCCCAAGATTTGAATCTTTGAAAAGTTTGTACTTGAAGTCGCTTGAAGAGGAACTTGGACCCTATGGGCGATAGAATGAATCTGATATGCATTACCCCAAAATTTGAATCTTGGAATATTGCCCCTTGAATCAAAGCCTTGAGAGATTTGTTTAAAATGAGGGAACCGAGTCATACCCGAGTATGACTTAATTAAGGAATGTTCCTTCGAAAGGTATGCCACTGATTGAAGAGTGCTTTGAAATTTGATCTGGGTTGATTGAATTTCGGAATGATCACCCATTGTCAGTAGCGTCTTCATGTGATATACCCCTACAATCATTAGTATTTTCCCCTGTTTATAAGGATCCTCTTAAATGCTTTTCCCCTAGTTATAAGCTTCTTGGGAATGTTACCTTTGATCATACCTTTTTGAAATATCCTTGAGGCTAAGTATTAATTCATAGATAAAATTGTATGTTTTAAAAAGTAATTTTGTTTGATGTACATGCAAGTTTTGAAATCAAAGTTTGAATAGAAATGTATGATTAGAGATGGAGATTCGAAGAATCAAAGTGATTAGTAATAAATTTAACAAACGTAGGAGTCAGTTTAACACGAATTTCGCCGAGTATGCTTTCATAGTTAACCTTGTTTCAATTAGGACTTTTGAAGGTTGTAACATGGCCATGGTTCGTGGTTTAAGAAAAAAGGATATAAGACTCAAAATTTATTTATCCCACCCCATTCTCCTTAATGTTCTCCAATCCTAAGTTCAATTAATCCAATAGATTTGTTAAATCCCCAAGAGAAGTTTCGTAGTTGCGCAGATGATGAGAAGTGATGATAAGATCCAAGCGTTGATGAGAAGCCTTTGAGGTGGCAGTCACAAGATTTTTCTCCAATTTTGTTTTCCATCCCTTATTTTTGCATGGACCGATTTTTTTTTGAATTTTCTGGTCCATCGGGATGCTCTAACTTTTGCCTAAGTCAAGATTTTTTTGCTTTTTGTTTTTCGACTTAGCGGGCTCTCTCTTTCTTTTGAAAATTTTCTTTTGAGATTGTTTTTCGATTTTGAAAATCCATGACTGCCACGCCGATCGTTGTAAGCTTCATCTCGATTTTGAATGATGTATTGAGGAGGAAGATGTTGAAAGATTTGTCTTTATTGACTTCTTCCTCAATCTTTATTGATGTGCACGAGGAAGACAATGTGCTTGAACCTTTGCTTAGATAAATCACTTCTCTTGAGAATAGAACACACCATTGAATTAATTAAAAGACTACCTTGCCCCTGGTTAAGATTAAAGGTTTTTTAAGAAAATAGAAACAACTCCAACTTCTGGCTCGAGGGGGTTGACTACAGATTAACTTCTTATTTCTCCATTATTTAGGAATTGAAACAATGCCTTACATCGTCAGCTCAGTCTTACATTGACAGCATAGCTTAGCAAAATTTGGTTATTTGATTTTCATCATTCTCCCTCGAAGTTTGTTAATTTGAAAATGGAAAAGAGTGAAAATAGAAAGTTGTTGATTTTTGTGGATTGAATCGATTTCAAAAACATGCATGCTTATTTTATCAAAATTACTGATCCAAAGATACAAATTTACACCAAATGAACCTTAGCGACTAGGAAATTACAATTTGTACTTGATAAAGCCTAATGATCTTATGAAAGAGCTCATTTGTTGATCCTCGTGACTTCATGAGATCTTCTTAGTTCTTGGACTTGTCAAAGCGTGAGGGTGACCTTTGACTTTTCTTGGGCGTACCTATTCTGTTGATAATGTAGTTGCTCTTGATGTAGAGGAATCACCAATGATAGTGGCATTTGAGGCGCTACGTAGACCCATTGTTGACCTTGTGAAGGGCTTCCTTATTTCTTTGTAGGGCCAAGTTTAATTGAGTCTCTAATGTTTAATCTCCTCCTTCCATGTTTTTGGACTTCCTCAAGCGAGTACTAAGAAATCAGCTAGCATGTGGGTAACAGTTGGATAAGGGCGAAGGTGGAAATGCATGAGATGAAAATGTATGAATGTATGTGAATGCATAGGTATGCAAAAATGTTTTTGGCTTTAGGGTATGATGCAAAAAGGTTTCATGGATATGCAATGTGACGTAGACGTAGTATGAGAGTAGATGTAGGGGTACCCTATACAGGTTTGATGGTAGATATGAAAATGATAATATCCTACACTGTCTCAGAGATTGAAACAGATAGGAATTCCTTAAGGGAGAAGATAATTTGATGTGGATTTGGAGGTACCCTACACTGAGTCAGATATTGAGACAGGAATGCGAACATGTGTTGTAGTAATTGTTGAGAGAGAGATCTCCGGAGAGAAGATCCTTCTGGTTCTAGTGACCTTACTGGTTCCAGCAATGTTTGTAACTTTGGACTCTTCATTTTCATTAATCCATGGCTCTTGTATGACTCCATGATAATAAACTTATTCCCCATAGTTCCAAGATACTGCTTTGTCAGATGAATAGGTGACTGGCCCTAGTGTAGTAATGATCAAGGGAGCTATTATTGGCTCAACAGAAATTCTTATAGGGCCTTTAGAGGTGATCCTAATAGGAGTATTTGAAATGGTGATTATGGAAACATCCTGAGGTAAAATTTTTATGAACAGAGTTTTCTCGAACAAAATTTCATGGTTATCAATTAGGCGTTGAATACCTTTCTTCAGCCACATACAAACATTGGTTTGGGAAGCACAATGGTAACAATTTTCAAGGAAGCTGGGAAATAAACCGTCTCTCAACAAATTCTTCTTAATAGTCAATAAGGGAGTAGTCAAATCATTGACGGTGGAAACAAAGGAGGCATCGTCAATATCATTGACACCTTTGCCATGACTGGGCATGGGAGCAGTAATGACATTAGGGGTTTGTGGAGGGTCAAACTTAATCACTTTGTTATCAGTCAAATCTTGGATATTGCTCTTTAAGGCCCAACAATCATTGGTGTCGTGCCCAAAGCTATTGGAATGATAGGCACATTTTGCATTTGGGTTGTATTTCGGGGACGAAGTATTGGGGTTTTGAGGAGGATTCCTCAGTGTTAACAAATCTGACTTCAACAGATTTGTAAAGCTTGAGACTGTGGCATGTTAATTCTAGTGAATTGCCTCCTCGGGGAATCAGGCCTTTGTTGATTGTTTGATTGTTGTGGTCGTTGAACTGGGTCAGGTTTGAAATGAATACAACTCCTACTGACTGATGATGATCATTCTTGGTACAACTCCTTTGTCCATAAACAACATTAGTCTCTTTATTTCCAATGAATGGTTTCTTTACAGCATTAGAGGTTGAGGCCATGGGGATCTTTTCCTTTTTTTATTCCACTTTGAACTCGCTCACCAGTCATAATTAACTCAGTAAACCCTGATGAAGAACTCCCAATCCGTAAATTAAAGAATGGACTAGTCAAGGTTCCCATGAACATGTCTACTAACTCTCGATCAGTCAACGGGGGTTGCACTCTTCCAGCCAGGTCCCTCCACTTTTGAGCATACTCGTTGAAGCCTTCATTTGAACCCATAGTCATATTCTACAATTGCACGCGAGTTGGTGCAAGATCAACATTGTATTGGTATTGCTTGTAGAAGGTAGCAGCTAGATCCTCCCAGGTGTGGATATTAGTTCCCTCAAGTTGATAGAACCATTCCATCTGTGTTCCAGATAAGCTTTCTTGGAAGAAGTAAACCCATAACTTCCTATCGGCGGTGTGTGGTTGAATCTTGCAGACATAAGACCTCAGATGCATCTTTGGACAGGAGACCCCATCGTATTTGGTGAAGATAAAGACCTTAAATTTGTGGGGAATGACCACCCTAGGGACCAGACCTAAGTCTCCAAAGTCCAAACCAGGCACTGTTTGGATCTCTACAGCCTTAAGTCAGTCTTCAAGTTGTTTGTACTTATCATCCGCCGATGGGTATTGCTCCTCAAAATAGTCTTCGTCCTCAGTAACTTGGTTATTTCCACCCCTATCTCTAGTTCTTATAGATTCCTCTTCTTAATTGTCTTCTTCCTCAGAAGAAGCATATTCTTTTTGAGCTAGTCGGGCAGACCTCTTGAACCTTCTTCCCATGTTGAGGATGACAACCCTCTTCTTATTCTTCTTCTTGGTGACATGGAGTGCCATCATTTCCTACTGACCTTTGGCTAGGTTAAGGAGAGTCTCTTGGAACTGTGCATGTTAAGTCTTCATATCTTTGATGGTTTGCTCTAGAGCCATCTTATACTGAAATAGACAGTAAAAAGATGAGGAGACCTGTATCGGAAAACCTGCTTATGATATGATACATTCTATGTGGGTGCAATGTTTTCAAGGACCTCAAGAGATTTAAATTTGCTCCTAGAATTTTGAATTAATGTTTATTCTTGTTCTTATGTATATATTTGTTAACAGTTAATCATGTTCATTTGATTTTAGTCTTTGGACGTTTTTGCAAACAAAACAGAAAAACAAAAATTTTGAACTTCAAAGTATATTTGTATTGATAATTTTTCCTATAAACAGGCACTTTTGTACAAAGAGACGAAAATCCTAGTAAGAGGAATTCGTCGTAAAATGAAAGAGTACAAAGTGAAAACTAATGTATATAGCCTTGTGGAAATGATCTCATTGGGTTCCAACTCCGCTATTGCCCCTATGTCTTCGAGCATCTCGTCCCTCGCCACTAGAAGAAGTTGATTGAACCATTTGAACTTTCGAATTTGTTAATAAAGCTGGTTGTAAGTGATCCAACGGGACATAATCGTACGCTTTTAATCCCTAATTTTTTCCTGGACCTCCCTTTCAGGTTTTCAGTCCACCAGGATACCCTTTTTTACCTAAGCCGCCCTTTCAGGTTTTCGACTTGTCGGGTGTACAATCTTTAGTATATATCCCTTATTTTTTCCCGAACCCTTTTGGTTTGCTGGATGCCCTTATTTTTCCTAGGTATGTTAACCTAGCGAGTCATTCCTATGTGTAGTATTTTTTTACTATGTCTGTGTTCACATGGTGCGGGAAATCTTCGCCATCCATAGTGGTTAGTATCATAGCACCGCTCGAGAATACTTTTTTAACAACAAATGGCCCTTCATAAGTGGGGGTCCATTTACCCCTGGGATCTCCTTGTGGTAGAATGATGCGCTTTATTACCAAGTCACTAGCCTGATATACCTGATGCTTGATCTTTTTGTTGAAAGCTTTGATCATACATTTCTGGTACATCTGACCATGACAAATAACACCCAACCTCTTTTCATCAATTAAAGTCAACTGATCCAATCTTGTTTGAATCCATTCGTCTTCGTCTAAGTCTTCTTCTTTCATAATCCTTAGAGAAGGGATTTGAACTTCAATGGGCAGGAAAACTTCCATGCCATATACCAAAGAGAAAGGGGTTGCCCCAGTTGATGTTTGTGCCGAAGTACAATAGCCATGAAGAGCAAATGGTAACATCTCATGCCAGTCTTTATAGGTCACCACCATATTTTGAAAAATCTTCTTTATATTCTTGTTGGCAGCTTCCAGTGCGCCATTCATCTTAGGTCTGTATGGAGAAGAGTTATGATGTTTGATCTTGAACTGCATGCAGAGTTCAGTGATCATGGCATTTTTAAGGTTGGTGCCATTGTCAATGATGATTCTCTCAGGGATACCATACCGGCGGATGAGGATGTGCTTGATAAACTGGGCTACGATGTTCTTGGCAACCGAGGCAAATGAAGTTTCCTCAACCCACTTGTTAAAGTACTGAATGGAAACAAGAATGAAACGATGTCCATTAGAGGCAGTAGGTTTGATTTCTCCGGTAATTCAATGCCCCACATTGCAAATGGCCAAGGAGAAGTCATGACGTTCAAAGGAATTGGAGGCACATGGACCTTAAAATCATAAATTTGGCACTTATGGCAAGTCCTTGAGTGGTGATGACAATCAGTTTCCATGGTCGACCAATAGTAACCAGTTCTCAGAATCTTCTTGGCCATAATATGCCCACTAGAATGAGTACCAAAAATACCTTCATGCATATCCTCCATGATCTTCTCTGCTTCCTTCTTGTCCATACAACGAAGCAGAATTGAATCATGGTTGCGCTTGTATAAGATCCCATTGCTCAAAAAGAACTTGGCTGAGAACCTTCGCATGAATTTCTTGTCATTGACTGACGCCCCTTCAGGATACTCTTGAGCTTCGAGATATATTTTCACCTCATGAAACCAAGGCTTCTCCTCTACACCCTCAGTGTCAATCTCATATCAGTGTGCTGGTTCGTCAAATCTTTCAACAGTAATTCTGGGAGCTTCGTTGTCCCATCTAACCTTGAACATAGAAGACATGGTAGCCAAAGCATCTTCCAACTGATTTTCTTCCCTCGGAATGTGCTCAAAGGTAACCTCTTTGAAGCATAAGATCAAGGTTAGCACAAGCTCTTTGTAAGGGATAATATTTGGATGTTTTGTATCCCACTATCCTTTAACTTGACTGATGACCAAAGTTGAGTCTCCATATACACTTAAGAATTTGATTCTTAGGTCAATAGCAACTTTAAGACCCAAGATGCACGCTTCATACTCAGCCATGTTGTTGGTAAAGTCAAAGTAGAGCCTGGCAGTGAAATGAGTATGGCAACATTCGGGAGAAATGATCATGACACCAATTCCATCACCTAGTGCGTTGGAAGCTCCATCAAAAACCATAGTCCATCGGGATCCTTGTTTAGGTCCTTCATACGGTCCAGGCTTTTCACAATCCGCAATCATCATGATATTCTCGTTCGGGAATTCAAAGTTAATACATTGGTAATCATCTATAGCTTGATGTGCCAAATGATCTGCCATCACACTTCCTTTGATTGCTTTTTGTGTAGTGTACTGGATGTCATATTCAGTCAAGATCATTTGTCATCGGGCTATCCTTCCGGAGAGAGCTGGCTTCTATAAGATGTACTTAATGGGATCTATCTTAGAGATCAGTAGAGTGGTATGAGTCAACATATATTGCCTTAGATGGCAAGCAGCCCATGCCAAAGCACAACAAGTTTTATCGAGCAGTAAGTATCTTGTTTCACAGTCGGTAAACTTTTTGCTAAGGTAGTATATTGCATGGTGTTTTCGACCAGACTCGTCATGCTGCCCCAACACACACCCTATTGAATTCTCTAATACGGTTAAGTACATGATTAAAGGTCTTCCTTCAACTGGTGGCATCATAATTGGTAATTCTTGCAAGTATTCCTTGATCTTGTCAAAAGCTATTTGGCAGTCGTCGTTCCATCTGACCACTTGATCTTTCTTTAGCAACTTGAAGAGTGGCTCACAAGTAGCAGTCAGGTGAGAGATGAATCAGGAAATGTAATTGAGTCATCCTAGAAAACCTCTAACCTCCTTCTCAGTACGAGGAGCTGGAATTTCTTGGATGGCTTTGACCTTTGTGGGATCAACTTCAATACCTTTGCCACTGACGATAAAGCCTAGGAGCTTACAAGATCTTACCCCGAAGATGCACTTGTTGGGGTTCAACCCCAACTTGTATTTCTTCAGGCTTTCAAACAGCTTATGTAGATGATCAAGGTGCTCTTCCTCAGTTTGGGACCTTGCTATCATGTCATCAACATAGACTTCTATCTCATGATGAATCATATCATGAAATAAAGCCACCATAGCCCATTGATAAGTCGCGCATGTGTTTTTTAACCCAAAAGGCATAACCTTATAACAGAAGATGCCCCACTATGTGACAAAAGTAATTTTCTCCATGTCTTCGGGCGCCATTTTGATTTGGTTGTAACCCGAGAAGCCATCCATGAAGGAAAAACCTTGTGTTGAGTATTGTTGTCAGCTAAGACATCAATATATGGTAGTGGGAAGTCATCTTTGAGGCTTGCCCTATTCAGATCCCTATAGTCTACACACATACAGACCTTATCGTCTTTCTTCGGCACTGGAAAAACATTTGCAACCCATTGGGGATACGACGTCACTGCCAAGAAACCTGTATTGAACTATTTCATTACCTCAGCCTTGATCTTCTCTGACATATCAGGACGCACGTGACGGACCTTTTGTTTGATCGAAGAACATCCTTCTTTCATTGGCAGGCGATGAACCACGGTGTTAGTATGGAGCCCCGACATGTCTTTGTATGACCAAGCAAAGACTTCAACATATTCGTGCTGTTGGCGCCAATCTTAACTTTGTATGACCAAGCAAAGACTTCAACACATTCCAGGTTGGCGTCAATCTTGACTTCTTTCTTATCTGCCTCAGTACCCAGGTTTATTACTTCCACCCGTTCTTCGAGTGGTTGGATGGCCTTTTCCTCTTGTATCAGGAGTCTGGCGAGTTGTCCAAGTATCTCACAATCTTATTCACCTTCGTCTTCGACTTGATAGATTTGATTTTCTAAGTTATAGATGGCAATAGCAGAATTGTTGTCAATGAGATCCATAGTGGTTGTAGATCTGCAAATGTGTGTGTGTGCATGTAAGGTCACATGGCTATTTGAAAATGCAGTAAAATAAAAGAAAGACAAGGAGCGCAAAATTTGAATGCAAAATCATCCAATGTTTTCATTAAATGAGCATATGATATATGAAATGACAAACCCTTAATAAATGGACCATTGTGCCCCAGGAAAGGCACATGGTTTAAAGTCATTGTTTGGAAGGAAATTATACAGACAAAGTTCTTAAAGTAATAAAAACAGGAAATGGAAATTACTCCTAGTTGAAGGAGATTGAGACGAAATATTTGGCCTTCCAGTTGATGAGTCCGCCATCAGCAATTGGGAATATCCAGTCGTCCAAGTCACCATCACTATCAGTGTCCTCCAGATTATTAACTTCATTGTTGCTAATACGGAGAGGTGGTCCACCAACACGAGCACGTCAAACCTCTTTCTTAGCCTTTGAAGTATAACCCAACCCAAATTTGTCAGATTTGTAGGGGATGTCAAGAAGTTGTCCCCAGATAGTGCAACCTCCATCTTCTACAACAACCCTAACATCCTTCAAAGAGGCCATTCTGGGTGTGTCCTTGGCAATCTTGGGGTAGAAGACACAGCTTTAACAACATCAATCATTGGAGGGATCACTTAAAATGCTTGACAGGGGGTTTCAATGAATTTGCCATCCATTTTAACGTATTTGAAAGAATTCAAATGATTGACCATATATTATTCCTCTTCACAGACTGTAAAAACCTTCACTTTCATTGGGTATTTCAGCATTGGATGTAATGTAGAGGTAACTGCACCTGCCCAATGAATCCATGGGTATCCTAGCAAGCAAGAATAGGCCGGGTGGATATCTATTACATAGAAATTTGAATTGGAGACTTGAGATCCCACCTTGATCGGGAGATCAACCTCTCCATGGACCATCCTCTTTGACCCATCGAAGGCTCTTACCACAATATCACTAGGTTTTAGTACCAACCCATCACAGTCTAGTCTATCCAAAGCACCTTTAGGTAGAACATTGAGGGAGGACCCAATATCTACTAACACATGCGCCAGAGTGGTGCCTTTGCATTCAATAGAAACATGGAGAGCTTTGTTGTGACTCTTCCCCGCCGGAGTTAAATCTGCATCAGAAATCCCAAGTCGTTATCAGCAGTTAGGCTTGCAACACAGTTCTCAAATTGATCAGCAGTGGTTTCTTGACAACATAACATATGCATACGAAATGCATATAGCACAATCTCATTTATTTTGAGAACATCATTATGCAATGCATTTCATACATCATGACATCGCATACAACTAACTCTTTACCTTTTTAGGAAAGATCAATCAACAGACCGATATCATCACAACAAATTGTAGGCCAAGACAAGGAAAATACCTGCATGATGAACACTCCCTGTAGACCTTTTTCTGGCTCAGATTAGATTGACCAAAGATCTATTCTGATACTTCTCTCAGTTAAATATTTTCAAACATCTGTTGGCTCAGATTAAATCAACCAAAGATTTATTCTGATACTTCTCTCAGTAGACCTTTTTCTGGCTCAGATTAGATCGACCAAAGATTTACTATGATACTTCTTTCAGTTAAGGATTTTCGGAGACATCTACTGGTTTAGATTAAATCAACTAAATATTTACTCTGATACTTCTCTCAGTAGACATTTTCTAGTTCAGATTAAATCGACCGAAGATTTATTCTGATATTTCTTCAGATACAATCAAGTATAGATTCATTCTGATACTTCTAAATATTTTTGGTCAACATCAACATTTTGAAGTGATATCCATCATTTGATCAAGGGTTGATCATGATTCCTCATGAAATGCTCCTAATTCATCAAAAGTCAAGAATTGCTAAATTAGGGTTTCTATAGGAAAAGTCAACCAAACTTTGACTAGGCATAACTTTTTCATACTTCATCCATGTTTCTCCAACCAAAGCTCATTTTGAAGAGAATCCAATTCCCTACAACTTATATTCATCCCACAAGTTCAATAGATTCACCATTTGAAAGATATAAGCTCAGACATTACAGGTCATTTTCAAAAAAGTCAACAAAAGCCACTTTTTTCCTAGACCTTTTAAATCAAGATAAAATCTTAAAATGCAAAATTGATCAAAAGAGAGATTGAAGTAGACATCTCGAGCTTTCCAAAAAGTCCAATATCATCATCTTGAGATAAAAGTTGAGTAAGTTATTACTTGCCCAAGTTGGAAAATTTTTGGAAATTTCAAGAATAGTGCATTGAGCAAATTTGAATTTTGAGTCAATGGCCTAACTCTTTAAGGTTCAAATATTTTCCTAAGTTTATAGAGGACCTCTAATCTTATTTTTGCATGCCCTTGCATTTTCTACCTATTTTTTACATATTTATTTTAATTTATTTCAAATAAATATAAAATAAATGGTACAAAATAATTGGAAATGGGCTTAGGCATTTGGGTTGATGCTTTGGCTTTCTTAAAGGCCCAAAGATTCGTGCACAAGTGTCCAGATTCATTGAACATCAAAATTGGCATGAAATCTCAAGTATGGTAATTTTTGAAATTTGTGATAATGGCTGTTGTACCCCAAAATTTGCCCTCCCATATTCTTCAAGAATTGCAAAGTCAAGCTTCAAAGTCTACTCAAAGGCTACACAGTCAAACCATCCTCCTAAGCCAGTCAAACTAGGGTTTTGGTTCTTGCAAGGAAGTTGAAGTTTTTAAGAGCTCAATCAAGTCTCCTATGCCTATAAACATGGTCAAGCATCTTCATACAAAGTTTCAAGACTTTCAGCACAAAATTGCACAGTCAAAACCCTAATTGCACTACAGTCAACAGTAGGGGCAAAATGGTCATTTGACAGTCAAAAGTTCAAATTTTTGGTCAACATATCATTTTGAAGCCACAAACATCATTTGACTAATGCTTGATCATGATTCTCAAAATTTGGCTCAGAAATCATCAGGATGCAAAAGTTTCCTTATTTGGACAGCTGAAAAAGTCAACTGAAATTGACCAGGGCATAACTTTCACATGGATTATCAGAAAAATTCCATCCAAAGCTCATTTTGAAGAGAAAGACATTTCCTACAACTCATCTTCATACTTCAAGTCCAAGAAATGCTCTCACAAAAAGTTATCAATTTCAACATTATAGGTCATTTTCAAAAGTCAACAAAAAGGGACTTTAAGTCAAAGGCCATAACTTGATATTGGTAAATCAAAATGACATGGGACCAAAGACATTGTTTAGAGGACTTCAAGACCTTTCTAAAATGTCCAAGAACATGAGCAAAGCTTAAAAATTGAGCAAGTTATGCATTGGAGAAGTTGGGAAATTTTTGTGAAATGGCCAAAATCATTTATCCTTGAAATCTCATTTTTGACAAAAGGGGCCCACTTTTTCCACTTGAATTGACTTGGCCATGCTTCCCACGTGTCCCACCTTTTATTTCAGATTTTTTTATTAATTTTTTCATTTTTATTGATTTTATTGGATTTAATTAATTTTAAATCTTTTAAAATCAAAAGAAATTCAAAAATTAATTTAAAAGGGAATATTTGGCCTTAACTAGCCTTGAAACATCATTATGTGCCTACCAAAATTCGTGCAAGGGAGTAAACAAGGCAAGAATTCAAAAATGGACTCAAAAATGGAAAGTTGGTTATGGAGTTTGATGGAGAATCTTGGAATTTAAGGCTATGCATTATGGAGACATAATTTCTCTTCCTACACATTGCATAAGACCTATACAAGACATACAAACGAAGATAGAGGCTAGGCATCTCAAAAAACGAAATAAACACAAAAAATAAAACTCACACTTTTTGCTAAAAATCTCAAAATTGAAAACCAGGTTTTAGGTGGATTCAGGCCAAAATAACCATTCTATCACCTCCCTGAGATATCAAGAAAGGTTTCTGGATCAAAATCATATCTTCTAACCTCAAGAATTGGTAATACGAGGCAACCCTGTTCATCATATTTCTTGTATTCGTGCATCAATTTATACGCATCATGCTTACATTTTTTTTAGTGATTTATACTAATGAGACCTTGCTGAAGCTAACCATGCAGTTTAATTTTGTTTTCGTGCATCATACAAGAATTTGCCATTGACATATTCTAGGTTTTCAGAGTTTCAAAAAGAGGGCTTCCTTGTTCTGGGAAAATTGGCCTATAAGACCCACATCATCAGAATCAGCAGCTCATGGCCATTTGTTTCCATGCCTCGCGCTCAATTTATGAGCGACAGAGCTCTAATCGTTATTTTCCCGTAGGGGGTATTCTGGAACGGTGAAAAATCGTTGCTCATTCTATTTTTGTTTCAGGAAAAAATAAACCAAGGAGGAAGAAGATGAGGTGGCCATCAATAATTGGTTGTTTCAAAAACGCGCGTTAAAAATCCATTAGCGTGCTGCTTTATTTTATATTAATTGTTGTTTATTTAACTTACAAAGAATCAAAGTGGCACAGTTGGTAGGCGTGTAAGTGGATAACCAAGAGGACCTGGGTTCGATCCCAGGTCCCTCACTATTTCATATTATTTTGTTATTCATGCTTGTATACAGGTTCAGCGTCGAAGTCCACCATATGCCCCTCCATCCAACACACCACGTGGCCACTGAAGATCATCCAAGAGACCAGATCTGAAGAGCGTGGTAAACCCTAGTCAAAGATCCCACATGCATCCTGGAAAAGTCAACAAAGCCTCCAACAATGGGCCAGAATTACTTGGGCTGCACCCCCTTGGTTTGCTATTCCTTATCTTTTTTATTATTTATTTTTATTTGTTTGCTTAATTTCCATTTAATTTTTTAAATCAATATTTTCATAATAAATATAAAAAACACATAAAAAAAAAGATAACATAAAAAAATAATAAATATTTTATTTTAGCATTTTTGTAAATAAATCCCATGATTAATTTAGATTTAATTTTAGGTTGTTAATTTAATTCTTTTTCACAATAACCAAAAATAATAAAAATAGACCTTTAGTATTTCTTTTTTTTTATTGAATATTTTTATTATAAGTATCATTAACCATTAATTTTGTAAATAAATCTTATAATTAATTTAGTTTTAATTCTAGGTTTTAACTTTAATGCATTTTCTTTAATAAATTAAAAAACAATTAGAATTAGAATTAATTATTTGACTTTTAATTAATTTAATTTTCTTTAATGTCATAAGTACAAAAACATAAAAAATAAGTTCTTTCTTAATTATTTTAAGTTAATTATTTTAATTCCTTCAAAGGGTTCAACGCCCTCGCATTCGATTACGTTTTTCTTTTCGCGCGTTTTATTTATTTCTTTGATGTAAATATAATGTACTTGCTCCAAAGCCCTGTAATAGTCAATTAGACATTTATTTTCTGCATTTTATTTTAAATCGGGTCTAGATTAATTTGGCGTTGTAGACCCGCGCCTTTGTAATAGCGTAGGACCTTTTATCTTTTCCGCACTTTAAATTCCCGCACCTTTAACTGTTAAACAATAACATGAAAGAATGAATGCCCAAAAATAAAATCAAAGCGTAGATCACCAATGCATGACAAGATAAACAATAAACTGAAAATGACACACAATTCACACACCACCCCTAGGGTACGCCTCACTGTTGCCTTGCCTCGAAAGGTGATCGTCGAGTAGAGGATGTCTTAGTAAGTCCTCATGATCCGGGAACCTGGCATGAGGGTAGCTTCTAAGGTGTCTTCCCATTACTCCGATGATCACACTGTTGCCTTGTCCCTCGAAACGTGGCCGTCGACTATAGGACGTCTTAGTGAGTCCTTATGTCCCATTGATATGGTTGCCTCAAAACAAGTTACCTCGGAATAGTTGCCTCGGAATAAAATATCAATGGCATAAGGGTAGCTCCTAAGGTGTCTTACCTTTGCTCGGTGACCATAATGTCCCTAACCTCAAATTGACCCGAATACCTCCAACGGTGGTGCTACCTATCTCTCAATGGTGGGATGGCACTACCTAAAGGACAATTACACAGCTTAATTCCTTAGGGTAGGTAGATGACTCATGGATACTTGCTCTTTTCAAAAAACAAATCAAAATACTTTTCACACCCTACACTTTTCAAAAAGCTTTCGAAACAACTTTTCAAACACTCTTGAGGACTGATACAAGAGTCGATCTGAAACTTTCAAAGAAACTTTTTCAAAACCCACTCACACTTGAAAAGCAAACAAACATTTTGAAAACACAATGAGCAAGTATCTAAGAGCCCATGGATAACCATGGATAGAAAGGGTGCTAACACCTTCCCTTTCTATAATCTACCTCCCGAACCGAGAACTAATCTCAATAAGGAATTTTTCTGTGCTTTTGTCCTTTCCATTTTGGAGAAAATAAAAGACGGTGGCGACTCTTGCTTACCGCGACATTTCGCGAAACCAGCTAAAAAACAGTCAGTTCCAGATCCACCGATCACAGAACTGGCGACTCTGCTGGGGATATTTAAAGTGAGGTGTACCTTAGGACTAAGATCACTGTGTTTTCAATTGCTTTGACTTGTTTGCTTCAAATTGTGGGACTGTCTTGGGAGTTCTATAGATCCTAACCCGGATCTGGGGGATACCTTCTTAGAAAGTAGCAACAAGGCTGTGAGGGAACTGTGCGGGGTATACCGACATGGTTGAAATAGTCTGCTACGTTGATGTGGCACTTTGGTGTGTACCGGTAACCCTTGAGTCAATCAAGGAGAGTACGGGGCCTCCGCGTGGTGTCGTGAAGCATCAACAGACCTTAGGAACCTTAATTGAACCATCTTGGCCTCTTTAGGGTAGTGAGATGACTACTTTGGTGTACTCCGAAGTCGGTTGATACTCGATACTACACTCAGTTGAGGGTTGTTTTCTTGGGATATTTTGATCGCCAGTCAGTCGCTAAATCGAAACGATGAATAATGAAAGCAACCCAATGATATTGAGATCCTTAGAACCCGGTTACTTTGATAGGACAGGTTTGAGCCCACCAACTTCAAGAGGGTAATACCCAGACCCCATGCTGGCCTAAACTCTAAGGGCTTCTTTTGTGTGACTTGTGTGCCTTCGTACTTGACTACTTGCATGCTTGTTATCTGACACATGAACTACTTGCAGGTTTTGTTTATAGTCCTTAATTAGGGCTCATAACAGGGTTTACTAAGTCTCTTGCAGGTTTTGTTTTAGTCCTTAACTAGGACTCATAACCAGGTTTACCAAATCTCTTGCAGGGTTTGTTTATAGTCCTTAATTGGGACTCATAACAGGGTTTACCTACATCACCCCATGCATAGCATGACATCATACCATTGCATACATCCTAACCTATTTCAAGGATCTCAAGGGCTTGTGATGCAGGTCATGATAAATCAAACATCTAGCAAAGGGAAAAGAGGATTTATTTTCCTCTAGCTAAGGTTGTCAGGGGCTATGACCCACTTGATATGGTGAGCTTTGACACTTGAAGAAGGTTCCCCTAAGCCAAGGTCGTTTGGAAAGCAAAATAAGGTTGATGACTTGAGTCAGGGGCTATGACCCACTTGATATGGTGAGCCTTTGACCCTTGGAAGGAAGACTCTCAACAAATATGAAGTTTCTTTCAATCAAGCTACCGAATCCAAATGCTAACCAATTTTCTTGTTTACCCGGCGAGGTCCTTGAAAACATTACATGCATATCATACACATCATTGCATAACAGGTACCCTTGCTGCAGGTCACTTACCTTTCCCGCTGTTTATTTCAGCAATGGCTCAACAAGACAACCAGGACCTTCTTGCTCAAGAGACTCGGTTCGGGGAAATCCTCCTGAATCTATCCAAGGGGCAGGAAGAGCTAAGGATACTTCTCAGGGAGACCTTTGTCAAGAATAGTGCTGAGGATGAAAGGCTGAAACACCTACAAGCTGAGGTGGATGCATTGAGGGTCCAAATGCTGGGGCAGAGGAATGCCATTCAAGGTTTAGCTCAAAGACAAGACGAGTTCGGGTTTCTCATCAACCAACTGCTTCGGGGTAACTAGCTGGGGCAAACATCTAGGGTTGAAGAACCAGGCATCATTCAACCACCCTTGAGACAAGCAGACAAGGGAAAAGCTCCTCAGATGGCTTCAGTATCACCAATTCAGTATCAACCTCACCAGCTTCAGCCAGACAAGCCCAAAAGGCAATTCACCAAGCTCAACGTGTCGATGCTTCAAGCCTTACAACAACTGCTGAGGTTGAATTTGGTAACTCTAAAGGATCCTCCTAAGAATCCCAACAGGACACCTTCAAGGTATAACCCCAACGCTCACTGCGCTTATCATTCCGACAGCCCGGGGCATGCTACAGAGGATTGTTGGACTCTGAAAAATAAGATCCAGGATCTGATTGAGGAAGGAGCTGTGGAATTCACCCAAGATGGCCAGGCTGAGTGTTTCTACCATCCCTACAGGAGGCACCATGTGAAGTAACAAGCCCTGAGACTAGAAATTTTTGTTCATTCGAATGTTCAAGTTGCAATTTTCCTTTGTTCAAACATTTATTCATGTTAAACATTGTTATCACATTAATGCATCGCTTATGTCTATTTTGAAGCAATATATTCGCATTCACTATATGCAAACTGCTTTCATATTTTTTTCTGATGTCAACTCTTGATCTAAAATTCTAAGCCTCTTGAGGGAGGATGACGAAAACGATACCATAATCTACAGTATGCTTTTGAACAGACCCCGCTGATGAGGTACAGGCATTGTTTCAATCCCTAAACACTGGAGTTATAAGGATGACAATCCCTCGTCAACCCCTCTGAGCCAAAGAAGTAGGAGTTTTTCTTTTCGAAATTTAAAACCCTTAATCATAACCTGGGGCAGGGTAGTCTCTCAGTTGATCCAAGTGCATAACAAATGGCACCAAAGAAGTCCTTACAACAAAAAAAAAGAAAGACAGTGATGATTCCGAATAATCATAAGGACAGGCAGTCATTATCAAAAAATTCATAAATGAAAAGCCCAAAAAGTCAAAACCTATAAAGGGGACTTACGAAACTGGGGCATCCCGCTGACTGTAATTCCAAAAAAGGAAACAGCTCAGGCAAAAAATAGGGATAACAAAATCAAAGAAGAAAGAGGTCCTACAAACCCTCGACAAAAACAAAAATGACTGCCTATTCAAAATAAATTGTCAACATCGGAATCATCACCAGAAAATCAGAGTAAAGACTCAAACAAGGTCTAACGTATGATCAACTGAGTTTAGGTTTGGAGAACATCACGAAGAGCGGGTGGGTACAAATAAAATTTGAGCCTTTATCCTTTGTTTCTTAAACCGTGAACCAGGCCACGTTATAACCCTCAAAAGTCCTAGCTGAAGCATGGGTTAGTTCGAAAGCATACTGTTACGAAAGGTATCCTGACTCCTTAAGGCCTACGGTACAATACGGAGTTGACATCACGTTTTACAAACAATCACTTGTTTTATGAAAAGAATGCATTTTCAAAATCTTCAAGACAGACATAAGCTTTGCATTTTTGACATAACCTTGTTTGCATATGACTTTTTGTTTGAACAGTAGGGAAATTCGCACGATGAATACCTAGTGAACAAAAGCAATTCCAATCAAGGGGCATGACATGATCATGGTCCATCATCTGGGGCAGTCCAATCAAGATTCGGAGAATCTCTCAAAGGTCAAACAGCCTGGGGAAAATCTCCGCCTGAGTCACTTGGGGCATTCCAACAACGAATCTTGCCTGATCAAAAATCTTCTGGTGGCAACACAATGCTACTGACAGGGGCACCTCCCTACATTCTGAGAGCATGGACATAGTCGAAAAAAAATACTACGCATCATCAAAGACCCGCTAGGTTGACATACCTAGGCAAAAATAAGGGCTTCCCGGCGAACCAAAAGGGTTCGGGCAAAATGAAGGGATGAAACGAAAAAATCTGTACACCCGACAAGTCGAAAACCTGAAAAGGCGGCTTGGGCAAAAATGGGTATCCCGATGGACTGAAAACCCGAAAGGGCGGTCCAGGCAAAAGTTAGGGATCAAAAGCGTACGACTATGTCCTGTCATCTTGTCACCTGCCTACCAGAAGAAAGTTTGTCCATCAACAACTATCAGCACCTCACATGTATTCCTCTCCCATATCAGAAACAGGGGCAATAAAGAGTTGTCTAAGCAATCTAATTGTTCTGTCCTCCAAGGTATCAAGGTAGGTTCCGTCGAAGAACATAACCAATGACCAAGACGGTTCAATAATTCCCCAGGAGAGTCCAACCCAGTTTCCCCAGGAAAGTTGGAATCCATATCCCCAAGCAATAAGCTTATCCCCAGTAGATTCTGGAAGCTTATCCCTCGCAAGGCACGAACGCGTCGTCCGGCTTTATTCTGAGAGTTATTTCCTTAACAAGATATAACTGGGTTATCCTCAGCCAAGAGCCACAGAAAGTTCGTCGTCAATATAGTTCTTTCTTATCCCCAGCGAAGTCTATTAACGCTTCCAACATAACAATGGTATCCCCAGTGAAGTTACCGTCAACATTCCAGCAAAATACCCCTCTTCCCACAGAGTATTGCTCCCCAGCAAGATCGTTAGAGTACTTTTCTCCCCGCAGAGTAATCCATTCGCCAAGTTTATACCCCAACGGAGTTATCTTCTCCTACCGGTATTCTTGCAGTTATCATCTCAGTGGAGGCAAAAATCTATTCTTCAAACATCAGCCCAGGAGTGACTTCCTGGCACCCGTCAAGGATTTATTTTCCTAAGACGAAAACCTATGTTCATAAACATTACATCTTCATACATTATAGCATGCATATGCATCATACTACACGAATCTCATTAATTTTGAAGACATACAGTTCATGCATCATGATCTTGCATACAATTATGTTTTGCCTTTTCAGGAAAAAGGTCAATACAAAAATGATTACTATCAACTATCGCAACTCGGTCTAGATATAGTTCAGATTTGACCCAGATATGGTGACGTTCTGATGCTGCTTCCAGATTTCCTTCTCGATATAGTTTCAGATATGACCCAGATATGGCGACGTTCTGATACTGCTTCCAGATTTCCTTCTAGATATAGTTTCAGATATGACCCAGATATGGTGACGTTCTGATACTGCTTCCAGATTTCCTTCTCGATATAGTTTCAGATGTAAACCAGATATGGTGACGTTCTGATGCTGCTTCCAGATTTCCTTCTCGATATAGTTTCAGATATGACCCAGATATGGCGACGTTCTGATACTGCTTCCAGATTTCCTTCTAGATATAGTTTCAGATATGACCCAGATATGGTGACGTTCTGATACTGTTTCCAGATTTCCTTCTAGATATAGTTTCAGATATGACCCAGATATGGTGACGTTCTGATACTGCTTCCAGATTTCCTTCTCGATATAGTTTCAGATGTAAACCAGATATGGTGACGTTCTGATGCTGCTTCCAGATTTCCTTCTCGATATAGTTTCAGATATGACCCAGATATGGCGACGTTCTGATACTGCTTCCAGATTTCCTTCTAGATATAGTTTCAGATATGACCCAGATATGGTGACGTTCTGATACTGCTTCCAGATTTCCTTCTCGATATAGTTTCAGATGTAAACCAGATATGGTGACGTTCTGATACTGCTTCCAGGTTTCCTTCTAGATATAGTTTCAGATGTAAGCCAGATATGGTGACGTTCTGATACTGCTTCCAGATTCCCTTCCAGATATAGTCTAGATATGAACCAGATATGGCGACATTCTGACACTTATTCCAGTTGAAGACATTTCAAGACCTAGACCAGTTCAGTTAATCGACCCTAAGATTCTCTGTTGTTATCTAGTCAAAGGCCTTCTCTAGTCCAGCTAAATCGACTCCCAACAGATTTTTCTGATAAAGACTCAGTAGAAGTTATCCCAGGTTATAATTTCCTATTGGTTCTCTCTCCGACGGTGCATGAGATTTCCATTTTAGGGTTTTCTTTAAAATTATAATTTCCGATGGTTCCCTCTCCGACGGTGAGTGAGGTGATAATTCCTTTTCAGATGGTTCCCTCTCCGACGGTGAGTGAGGTGATAATTCCTTTTCAGATGGTTCCCTCTCCGACGGTGAGTGAAGTGATAATTCCTTTTCTATGGTTCCCTCTCCGACGGTGAGTGAGGTGATAACTCCTTTTCAGATGGTTCCCTCTCCGACGGTGAGTGAGGTGATAATTCCTTTTCAGATGGTTCCCTCTCCGACGGTGAGTGAGGTGATAATTCCTTTTCTATGGTTCCCTCTCCGACGGTGAGTGAGGTGATAATTCCTTTCAGATTATAATTTCCTATGGTCCTCTCCCCGACGGTGCGTGAGATGTAATTCCTTTCAGATTATAATTTCCTATGGTTCTCTCCCCGACGGTGTGTGAGATGTAACTCCCTTTCAGATTATAATTGCCTATTGGTTCTCTTCCCGATACTGCGAAGATGGTAATTCCTACCAAGATTTTCTCAACGAGCGTTGTTGAAGTTAAAGTCACCCAAGGTTCTCTCACCGTTCCTGCTGAGGTAGTAACCATCCCTGGTTCATTCATCACCATTTGAAGCTCCAGATCCAGCTCCTGTAACCAGTCAGGACACATCTATGCCAAGCATCTGAAAATAAGCTCCTGCAACATGTCGGGTACTCATTTTTTTCCTTTTGCAGGTACGCAAGTTCTCGCCAAGGAATCTCTTATGCGATCAACACCCAGATGGCATCTATAAGCCCATCATCATATCCATCAATCTCCAAATGGCATCTATAAGCCCATTCCACCATCACACTGCTACTATGTGAGCGCAAATTTCTGGGCACTCTAGTGTTCAATCATCTTCCACCTTCGGATTACGAAAGGCACGTCAGCCAATCTACATCCTCAGGTCTAAGAAGATTGAACAGGGGCAACTGTTGTACCCCAAAATTTGCCCTCCCATATTCTTCAAGAATTGCAAAGTCAAGCTTCAAAGTCTACTCAAAGGCTACACAGTCAAACCATCCTCCTAAGCCAGTCAAACTAGGGTTTTGGTTCTTGCAAGGAAGTTGAAGTTTTTAAGAGCTCAATCAAGTCTCCTATGCCTATAAACATGGTCAAGCATCTTCATACAAAGTTTCAAGACTTTCAGCACAAAATTGCACAGTCAAAACCCTAATTGCACTACAGTCAACAGTAGGGGCAAAATGGTCATTTGACAGTCAAAAGTTCAAATTTTTGGTCAACATATCATTTTGAAGCCACAAACATCATTTGACTAATGCTTGATCATGATTCTCAAAATTTGGCTCAGAAATCATCAGGATGCAAAAGTTTCCTTATTTGGACAGCTGAAAAAGTCAACTGAAATTGACCAGGGCATAACTTTCACATGGATTATCAGAAAAATTCCATCCAAAGCTCATTTTGAAGAGAAAGACATTTCCTACAACTCATCTTCATACTTCAAGTCCAAGAAATGCTCTCACAAAAAGTTATCAATTTCAACATTATAGGTCATTTTCAAAAGTCAACAAAAAGGGACTTTAAGTCAAAGGCCATAACTTGAGATTGGTAAATCAAAATGACATGGGACCAAAGACATTGTTTAGAGGACTTCAAGACCTTTCTAAAATGTCAAAGAACATGAGCAAAGCTTAAAAATTGAGCAAGTTATGCATTGGAGAAGTTGGGAAATTTTTGTGAAATGGCCAAAATCATTTATCCTTGAAATCTCATTTTTGACAAAAGGGGCCCACTTTTTCCACTTGAATTGACTTGGCCATGCTTCCCACGTGTCCCACCTTTTATTTCAGATTTGTTTATTAATTTTTTCATTTTTATTGATTTTATTGGATTTAATTAATTTTAAATCTTTTAAAATCAAAAGAAATTCAAAAATTAATTTAAAAGGGAATATTTGGCCTTAACTAGCCTTGAAACATCATTATGTGCCTACCAAAATTCGTGCAAGGGAGTAAACAAGGCAAGAATTCAAAAATGGACTCAAAAATGGAAAGTTGGTTATGGAGTTTGATGGAGAATCTTGGAATTTAAGGCTATGCATTATGGAGACATAATTTCTCTTCCTACACATTGCATAAGACCTATACAAGACATACAAACGAAGATAGAGGCTAGGCATCTTAAAAAACGAAATAAACACAAAAAATAAAACTCACACTTTTTGCTAAAAATCTCAAAACTGAAAACCAGGTTTTAGGTGGATTCAGGCCAAAATAACCATTCTATCACCTCCCTGAGATATCAAGAAAGGTTTCTGGATCAAAATCATATCTTCTAACCTCAAGAATTGGTAATACGAGGCAACCCTGTTCATCATATTTCTTGTATTCGTGCATCAATTTATACGCATCATGCTTACATTTTTTTTAGTGATTTATACTAATGAGACCTTGCTGAAGCTAACCATGCAGTTTAATTTTGTTTTCGTGCATCATACAAGAATTTGCCATTGACATATTCTAGGTTTTCAGAGTTTCAAAAAGAGGGCTTCCTTGTTCTGGGAAAATTGGCCTATAAGACCCACATCATCAGAATCAGCAGCTCATGGCCATTTGTTTCCATGCCTCGCGCTCAATTTATGAGCGACAGAGCTCTAATCGTTATTTTCCCGTAGGGGGTATTCTGGAACGGTGAAAAATCGTTGCTCATTCTATTTTTGTTTCAGGAAAAAATAAACCAAGGAGGAAGAAGATGAGGTGGCCATCAATAATTGGTTGTTTCAAAAACGCGCGTTAAAAATCCATTAGCGTGCTGCTTTATTTTATATTAATTGTTGTTTATTTAACTTACAAAGAATCAAAGTGGCACAGTTGGTAGGCGTGTAAGTGGATAACCAAGAGGACCTGGGTTCGATCCCAGGTCCCTCACTATTTCATATTATTTTGTTATTCATGCTTGTATACAGGTTCAGCGTCGAAGTCCACCATATGCCCCTCCATCCAACACACCACGTGGCCACTGAAGATCATCCAAGAGACCAGATCTGAAGAGCGTGGTAAACCCTAGTCAAAGATCCCACATGCATCCTGGAAAAGTCAACAAAGCCTCCAACAATGGGCCAGAATTACTTGGGCTGCACCCCCTTGGTTTGCTATTCCTTATCTTTTTTATTATTTATTTTTATTTGTTTGCTTAATTTCCATTTAATTTTTTAAATCAATATTTTCATAATAAATATAAAAAACACATAAAAAAAAAAGATAACATAAAAAAATAATAAATATTTTATTTTAGCATTTTTGTAAATAAATCCCATGATTAATTTAGATTTAATTTTAGGTTGTTAATTTAATTCTTTTTCACAATAACCAAAAATAATAAAAATAGACCTTTAGTATTTCTTTTTTTTTATTGAATATTTTTATTATAAGTATCATTAACCATTAATTTTGTAAATAAATCTTATAATTAATTTAGTTTTAATTCTAGGTTTTAACTTTAATGCATTTTCTTTAATAAATTAAAAAACAATTAGAATTAGAATTAATTATTTGACTTTTAATTAATTTAATTTTCTTTAATGTCATAAGTACAAAAACATAAAAAATAAGTTCTTTCTTAATTATTTTAAGTTAATTATTTTAATTCCTTCAAAGGGTTCAACGCCCTCGCATTCGATTACGTTTTTCTTTTCGCGCGTTTTATTTATTTCTTTGATGTAAATATAATGTACTTGCTCCAAAGCCCTGTAATAGTCAATTAGACATTTATTTTCTGCATTTTATTTTAAATCGGGTCTAGATTAATTTGGCGTTGTAGACCCGCGCCTTTGTAATAGCGTAGGACCTTTTATCTTTTCCGCACTTTAAATTCCCGCACCTTTAACTGTTAAACAATAACATGAAAGAATGAATGCCCAAAAATAAAATCAAAGCGTAGATCACCAATGCATGACAAGATAAACAATAAACTGAAAATGACACACAATTCACACACCACCCCTAGGGTACGCCTCACTGTTGCCTTGCCTCGAAAGGTGATCGTCGAGTAGAGGATGTCTTAGTAAGTCCTCATGATCCGGGAACCTGGCATGAGGGTAGCTTCTAAGGTGTCTTCCCATTACTCCGGTGATCACACTGTTGCCTTGTCCCTCGAAACGTGGCCGTCGACTATAGGACGTCTTAGTGAGTCCTTATGTCCCATTGATATGGTTGCCTCAAAACAAGTTACCTCGGAATAGTTGCCTCGGAATAAAATATCAATGGCATAAGGGTAGCTCCTAAGGTGTCTTACCTTTGCTCGGTGACCATAATGTCCCTAACCTCAAATTGACCCGAATACCTCCAACGGTGGTGCTACCTATCTCTCAATGGTGGGATGGCACTACCTAAAGGACAATTACACAGCTTAATTCCTTAGGGTAGGTAGATGACTCATGGATACTTGCTCTTTTCAAAAAACAAATCAAAATACTTTTCACACCCTACACTTTTCAAAAAGCTTTCGAAACAACTTTTCAAACACTCTTGAGGACTGATACAAGAGTCGATCTGAAACTTTCAAAGAAACTTTTTCAAAACCCACTCACACTTGAAAAGCAAACAAACATTTTGAAAACACAATGAGCAAGTATCTAAGAGCCCATGGATAACCATGGATAGAAAGGGTGCTAACACCTTCCCTTTCTATAATCTACCTCCCGAACCGAGAACTAATCTCAATAAGGAATTTTTCTGTGCTTTTGTCCTTTCCATTTTGGAGAAAATAAAAGACGGTGGCGACTCTTGCTTACCGCGACATTTCGCGAAACCAGCTAAAAAACAGTCAGTTCCAGATCCACCGATCACAATGGCATTAAACCATGGCTTTATGGGTTTGATTCTTTCCTCCTTACCTTGTCCCTTCCATCTACTCTATATATATGTTGCATTAGCAAGCCAAATGGGATGGGAGAGAGACTAAAGAGAGCACACGAAATTCACAAAAAAACTTTCCAAAGTTATGAAATCCAAAAGTGCACTTCCAGCCTTCCTCGTGCCCAACAAACCATACCATTAAACTCCTGACGTTATCAGGGGATCATTCCAATCATCATTCAAGTCAATCCACGTCTGAAAGCACCCAACCAAATTGCTCCTTTGTGGTAAAATTTCCAAGATCTGAATCTCCTAATACACGCATTCTAAACAAGTTTAATCCATATATTCTTATTTATATGATAATTTTGATTAGTTATAATGTGAAGCATGAGTGATTCGATGCAGATATAAGTTTTTGCCATGTTTAGGGCCAAACCTGAGTCGTGGCTTGAATAAGACAATACAGCCAGGATCTTTGAAATCTAACCTCAGAAATGGACTCAGGAGGGTTGATTTAGGGGGGGGGGGTAGCCTTGATTGTGGGCTTCGATTATATGATTTTGCAGGTTTTTGCATTTTTGATATCCCAGATAAGACGACCGGAGTTTGACTCCGGCGTCCCTCCGGTCAGTTGACTCGGGCAGAAGCTTGCGTGGATGGATCAACATCTCTGATTGGCTTATTCAAACATCAGGGTCCCACCTGGAGCGCGCGCGTGTACAACTCAGCATGATCCACTTGCTTCACATATATATTATTGTTATTGTTTATATAAACAAATGATAAAATGGCCTGGTGGTGAGACGTGTGTGTATATCTAGAAGTCCTGGGTTCGACCCCAGATTGCTGCGTTTTGCTTTGTTTTTCAACATTTCTTTTTGCAGGTTTTTTGGAGCGCTGGGCTCATCACCTTGGGCCTAGCGAATTTCAACAAACACCCCCCAGTTGCTTTTGACAGCCATGCCCATATCTTTTGTTTATTATTTTCCTTTTCTTTTTTTTGTTTTTAGTTATTATTTATTTGTTTCCTAAAATCATTTTTTTAATAATAAAAAATCAAAGAAAAAATAAATAAATAGGTTTAGGTTTTTTTAAAATTATTTTAATTAATTAATTAATTATTTTAATTTTATTTTATCAACTTAAAATCAATTAGACTTAGGTTCATTTTAATTCAAATGTTTTCTTAATAAAAAAAATACAAAAAAATTGCTTGAGAAGAACCACACAAAAATTGCCAAAATTCTCAAAGTTGTGAAATTCAAAACTGAATTTCCAGCCATCATCCATCCAAACCAAGCGTACTATCTTCTTCCTGAAGATCCCATGACTCATTCCCAGCCCTCATTCAAGCCATCACACGCCCAAAAGAGGCCAAACTATAATCTTCGATTTGGTAAAACTTCTTGCATCCGAAATTTTATATTCATGCACTGTTTACTAATGTTTTATGGCTAGATGTGATCATGGTGATGTTTAGGACTGAAATGAGTCTTTACATGTAAGCTCACATGTACGCATGGTTGTTTTCCATTTTTAACCGTGCAATTTGCATTTGTATCGTAACTCTCTTTCCATTAGTTTCCAATCAGTTTTGACCCTGGATTTGGACTCAGGGTGAAATTTCATGCAGGATAGGGCCTTTTCTTTTTCAATTTAACACGTTTTTACAGGTTTGACGTTGAAGGCCGTCGGAGAAGACGGTGGTTTATACCATCTCCATTTGTTTTTATTTTTATTCTTTTAATTTTGTTTATTTTATTTAATCAGTAAGTTTTTTTTTTAAATCAAATAAAAAAAATCAACAAAACTTAGGATTAGTTTTTCTTTTTAGAATAATTAATTTCTGAAATTAATTAATTAATTAAATTTAACATTTTAAATTAAAATAAGTTTGAACTTAGGGTTTAACTTGTGTTTAAATTATTTTCTCAAATAAAAATACAAAAATATTAGCATTAGGCTTTAAATTCATTTAGCAATTATCTTTTTAAATTAAAATTAGATTTAAGTTAATTTAATTATTTTCTTAAAATAAACAAAACCCAAAAAAAAGATTTTTATTTTACTTAGCTAAATTCTTAGGTTTTCTTAGACGTTTCTTTATTTCGCACGCATTATTTTGTTTTCGCATTTTTACATTATTGATGTAACTGTTATTTGGGTTGTAATAGTTATAAATATGACTTTTTATCGCTTTCTTTATTTTTCTTCCCCCAATTGTTTGTACACGGTAAATACCCCCCTCCCCGGAAGCCATGTAATAGTCTAGATTTACGCTTTCCGCACTTTATTTTCTGTACATATTAATTGTTAGTAACTAGGCATGTATGAAAAGACTAATAATCAAATCTTAGCAAACCTAATAACACAAGATAAATACTTGAACTAAATCAATTGCACATGTGCACCTCTAGGGTACCCCACTTCGGTTGCCTTTGAAAAACGGTCACAATTCTCGAAACGTGAGAAGCTTTAGTGACTGTCCTCTAGTTTGAAAGATCATAAGTCCTTCGATGACTCTTTCGATGTCGCCTCGGTTAAAAAGTGATCTTAGAACTTTAGGACAATTACTAAAAGTTCTTGCCCAGTTGCCTTAGTGACCGTAAACGTCCCTTCGAATGTCCCTAATACATCCAACGATATGGCTACCTACTCACTAATAGTTGGATAACATTGTGTAAAGGATTGGAGGAAAAGAATGACCCTTTTCGAGTATAAAGTAGATAGCTGTTTGAAGTTTGCTCAAAACATTTTTCGCACTTACACAAATTCTACTTTTCAAAAACACTTTCAAAAACATTTGCTTTGTCAACACTCTTGAGGAGTGATACAAGAGTTATCATAAAGCGAATCGCCGCACTAAGGCATTTTCAAAACATTTTCAAACACACAAAGTACAAAGGTATTTTAAAATGAGCAAATCTCTAAGAGCCCGTAGATAACTATGGATGGAAAGGGTGCTAACACCTTCCCTTTCCATAATCTACCCCCTTACTCAGAAAATCTCAAAAAAGGTATTTTTCTGTTCTTTTCACCCTTTCCTTAATTTGGATAAAAGAAAAGTCGGTAGTGACTCTTGCTTACCACAACATTTGCAAATACAAAACGTAAACCAGTATAACAGTCGATTCTGCCACCGTATCACAGAACTGGCGACTCTGCTGGGGAATATAAAAGTGGGGTTTACCTTAGGGTCTAGTTCATTTTAAAATTACTTTATTTATTTGCTTTGATTGCTTTACTTTTAAGGGTTTGTTGGGGTATTCTTGTAAAGATCCTACACCAGGATCAGGGGCACCTTATTAGGTAAGTAGCAATAAATCATGGAGGCTGTACAACGTAGACCGATACAGACGAAGTGGTGACTACGTTAGCGTGATAATTTGGATTGTACTAATGTTCCTTGAGCAAGTCAAGGATAACATTAGGCTTCCTCATAGTGTCACTAAGCATTAACTGACCTTTAGAACCTTTAATTGACTCATCCTAGCCATTAGGAAATAGTGAGATATCCGGCTTTGGTTATGACCGAAGATTGGTTGATACTCGATACTGCACTCATTGAGAATGGACTTTCGGGATTTTTTAGCCGCAATACTTCGGTGTTGAGCTGAAACAATTTCTGAAGGGAAGGTTAGTGATATTGAGGCTCCTTAGAAACTGGTTACTATTAATAGGACAGGTTGAGCCAACTAAACATTCAAGAGGGTACTTACCTTAAAACCTCATGCAAGCATTTGAACCTAAGGTCTATTGTGTGATTTTCTTGTGTTTATCTGTGATTTTAAGCATAATCATGACATCATAAACATCATGACATTCATATATACTAATCATTTCAAGGACTTGTTGGATTTACCTCTTTGCTGTTTTGTAGGATATAAATTCAGGTCGCAGAAAAACTATCCGAATTCACTTCACAGAAGTTCCTCCCAAGCTCAAGGAATTAGTCTTGAAAGTTCCCGAGGACTCATCATTCCACAAAAGACATGGTCACTTACTCAGTTTGGTTACCACCAGATTTGACGAAGGTTTGATGAGTTTCTTATTCCTGTTGTTCGACCCTAAGCACCATTGCTTCACATTCCCCAATTATCAACTGGTGCCTACACTGGAAGAATTCTCTAATTTACTTGGTTTACCTATATTGGAGCAAGTACCTTTCACTGGTTTAGAACAAGACCCAGCTTCTGAAGATGTTGCCATAGCTTTGCACTTGAAGCCATCTAACATTGAGTCCAATTGGGGAAAAAAGTCGAGTTAAGGGTCTCCTTGCAAATTTTCTGATGAAGAAAGCTCAGATTTTCCTGGATGTTATGAGTTATCATGCCTTCGAAGATGTCTTAGCTCTCTTGATCCACGGGTTGGTCCTGTTTCCTAATTCAGATCAATTTATAGATGTGAATGCCATCAACATTTTCCTTGCTCACAATCCGGTTCCCACATTGCTCGGGGATATCCTACATTCTCTCTATACTCGTACTATGAAGAAGAGAGGAACTCTCATGTGTTGCACCCCCTCTTCTATATAGGTGGTTTATTTCGCACCTTCCCCAATCAGTAATGCAGAATGATTTAGGCTTAAGGTAGAGTCAAAGACTAATGTCTCTCTCTTACTCCGACATCCATTGGTGTCCTCGCTCTCAAGGAGACATCTCTTTTATTGATCGATGCAGAGAATTTCCTAATGTTCCACTCCTGGGAATTAAGGGAGGCATCACCTATAATCCTTCTTTAGCACTACGCCAGTTTGGCTATGCACAAAGAGATGGTCCACCGAATATGCTCATCTAGGGTATTGTGTTCAACTACTCAGATGATTTGCAAAATTATCGTCAGAGGTTCATCCGCGCTTGGGGCATTATTAAGAAGACTGATAGTAAGACTTTGGGGTGCAAGAACTCCATCCCTTTGGAACCTTACCTCAAATGGGTGCTAGCTCGAGCCCAAAGTCTTATGATGCCATACGATTCCATCTTACCGGTGATCTTGGAACCTGTTGTTCAAGGGGGCGAGTCCCGCATTATTCTCCATCCTGATATGCCAAACAACTTTGAAGAGTTGCAAAAGTCTTGGATCTAGCTCAAGGGAGAACAGGATACTTTTGAGGCTCAATTCTATGCAAGTGAGAAGAAGGTGCTGGAATTAACAAAGCAACTTCACGAAGAGAGGAACCTTAACACCTACCTCAACACCAAGAGGAAGCACCTGTTGTACCCCAAAATTTGCCCTCCCATATTCTTCAAGATTTACCAAGATCAAGCTTCAAAATCTCCCAAGGGTTGCACAGTCCAATTGCCTCCAAACAGTCAAAAATTAGGGTTTTGGTTCTGGCAAAGAAATTGAAGTTTCCAAGGGTCCAAACAAGTCCCACATGCCTATATACATTGTCAAGCATCCATATGTCAAGTTTCAAGACTCACAACATCAGATTGCACAGTCAAAAACCCTAATTGCTCCCCAGTCAACTGTAGGGGCAAAATGGTCATTTGACAATCAAAAGTCAAAATTTTTGGTCAACATCTTATTTTGAAGCCACAAACATCATTTGATCAATTCTTGATCATGATTCTCAAAGCATGGCTCAAAAAGTCTCAAGATGCAAAAAGTTTCTATTTTTGGACAGTTGGAAAAGTCAACTGCAAATTGACCAGGGCATAACTTCCACATGGTTTATCAGAAAAATTCCATCCAAAGCTCATTTTGAAGAGAATGGCATTTCCTACAACTCATCTTCACACTTCAAGTCCAAGAAATGCTCTCACAAAAAGTTATCAATCTCAACATTATAGGTCATTTTCAAAAGTCAACAAAAGGCACTTTAAGTCAAAGACCATAACTTGAGATTGGTAAATCAAAATGACATGAGACCAAAGGCATTGGTTATAGGACTTCAAGACCTTTCCAAAATGTCCAAGAACATGATCAAAGCTTAAAAATTGAGCAACATATGCCTTGTGGAAGTTGGGAAATTTTTGGGAATTTTGAAAAGTCAACTTTGCTTCAAATGCCTCAAAATTGCTAATGGGCCTCAATTTCTTCCATGAATCATTACCCAAAGGCCATGCACGACCCATTTACATCCAAGGGAGTTATTTTATCATTTTTGATTAATTATTTGAATTATTAGTATTATTAATTCACTTAATTAAAATTAAATATGACAAAAATATCAAATGCCACCTTTCAAATCTTTTTATGCAGCATATTCTCCCATTAAGACCTAAATATTTCGTGTACCACATCAAAGAGACCAAATCTTCCAAATAGGCAAGTTTTCATGGCAAAAAAGATTGGAAAAGATCATGAAAATAAAAAATTCAAAATCATCAATACAATGGATCATGGGCTTATTTTTCTGACCTAATTCCTTCCACATATATGCACAATCATAAACCTAATGCTAAGAACACAGAAAGCTGCGCCAAGAACAAAGAACACATTGCAACTTTTTGACAAAAAATTTGAAAACTGAAAACCTAATTGCAAGGTGTTTCAAGGTCCAAAAAGCATTCCAATCCACTCCTGGAATTACCAGGAAGCTATTCCAATTGAAATCAAGTCTCCACGCACAAGGAATCGGTAGAACAGATTCACTTTTCTTTCAAAATTATTCATAATCATATTCCATTTTCCATGCATTATTTGTGACTTTTAATCATTGATTTACACTAATACGAACTCTCTGAAGCTATTGGTATACTTTAATTGCATTGATATTGCCTGTGTCAAAAATTGCCATGAAAGCTTCTTAGGGTTTCTGAAGCTTTGATTTGGGGTTTCACAAATAAGGAACAATTGGCCACTCAAACCAGGACCATTGGACTCAGGACCTTCCAACGAATAGAAACCAACCATCGCGCCCTTTTTCTTTTTCACTATATGCTAATTGCTATTTTTCAGGTTTAGGGTTAGTGGGGGTTTAAAACCCCCGCTATCTGTTCTTATTTTCAGGCAAAACGAAGACACAATGGGGACGAAGCTGATGTGTCCAAGCGCGAATGGGTGGTTTGAATACTGGCGCGCGTTTTCATCAAATGCCACTAGCGCTTGTTTCTCTCTCATAATAAGCATTGTCCATTATAATATCAAAGAAACGCACTAGCTCCATTGGCAAACGCGCTGGCATGCAGGTATTGGGACCTGGGTTCGATTCCCAGGTCCCCCCACTTATTCATATATTTTTTCTTAACATGCTTCTGTGCAGCCTTCATTCCAAGGACCATCATGAAGCCTCACCATCTAGCTTGCCACGCGCCCAGAAACCTTAATCTGATGGCCATCACAAGCAGTCCACCATGTACCCTGGTCAGACATCCCTCACACGCGCCAGAAAAGTCAAAAGGGCCTGATTCTAGTGGGCCAAAATACTTCCAAGACACCTCCAAATTGGGCAGATACCCCTCCTATGGTTTGCATATTTCTTTTTTATTTTAATTCTCCTTTTTTCTTTTATTTGATTAATTGCTTTTATTTAATTCCATAAAATTAATTTTCATAATACAAAAATACAAAAAAAATCAGAAATCATAAAAATAAAAATATGTTTATTTAATTTTTATTCCTTAATAGTTTTGTAAATAAATTATAATAATCAATTTAGTTTAATTTTAGGTTTTCAACTTTAATGTTTTTTTAAATAAACTAAAAATGTAGAAATTAGGGTTTTAGTATTTTTATTCTTTTTCTTAATAAATAACCTTTTTATTCTTATCATTATTATTATTAAATATTAATTTTGTAAATACTCATATAACTAAATAATTAGTAAATTAGGTCAAAACTTAAATACGTTCTTTAATAATTAAAAACAATTTAGAATTAGGGTTTCTAATAATAACTAATTTTCTTTCTTTATTTTCATTAAATACAAAAAACATCAAAAAATAATTTCTTTTCTCATTAAATAATTAATTAACTTCCAATTCCAATTTAATTTCGTTAAAGGGTCCAACGCCCTCACACTCTCGATTCTAATTTATCTTCGCGCGTTTGTCCTTTATTTTCATTTCAAATATTATGTAATTGCCCCAAAGCCTTGTAATAGTAATTAGGACATTTACTTTCCGCACTTTTATTCAAAATCGGGTCTTTGTTAATTTGGCGATGTATAAACCCGCGCCTTGTAATAGCGTAGGACCTTTATTTTCCATATTTTAAATTCCGCACCTTTAAACCGTTAATCACATGAAAGAATGCATGGCCCAAATAAAATCAAAGCGTAGCTCACCCGATGCATGATCAAGATAAACTATAACTGAAAATGACACACAATTCACACACCACTCCTAGGGTACGCCTCACTATTGCCTTGCCCCTCGAAACGTGGTCGTCGAGTAAAGGGCGTTTTAGTAAGTCCTTATGTCCATGAACATGGCATAAGGGTAGCTTCTAAGGTGTCCTACTATTGCTCCGGTGACCACACTGTTGCCTTGCCCCTCGAAACGTGGTCGTCAAGTATAGGACGTCTTACTGAGTCCTTATGTCCATTGATCAAGTTGCCTTAAAACAAGTTGCCTCAAAACAAGTTGCCTCGAAATAGTTGCCTCGAATTAGAAAGATCAATGGCATAAGGGTAGCTTCTAAGGTGTCCTACTGTCGCTCTGGTGACCACACTGTCCCTACAAACGAATTGACCCGAACACCTCCAACGGTGGTGCTGCCTACCTCTCAATGGTGGGATGGCACTACCTTAAGGACATTTACACAGCCTAATTCCTTAGGGTAGGTGGATGACTCATAGATACTTGCTCTATTCAAAAACAAATCAAAACTCTTTTCACACCGACACTTTCAAAAAGCTTTCAAAACAATTTTTCAAACACTCTTGAGGACTGATACAAGAGTCGATCTGAAATCTTTAAACGAAACTTTTTTCAAACTCACTCACAATTGAAAAGCAAACCTTTTGAAAACACAAATGAGCAAGTATCTAAGAGCCCATGGATAACCATGGATAGAAAGGGTGCTAACACCTTCCCTTTATATAAATCTACCTCCCGAACCGAGAAACTATCTCATAAGGAATTTTGTTGTGCTTTTGTCCTGTCCATGTTGGAGAAAATAAAAGACGGTGGCGACTCTTGCTTCCGCGACATTTCGCGAACCAGCTTAAAAACAGTCAGTTCCAGATCCACCGATCACAGAACTGGCGACTCTGCTGGGGATTTATACTCATAAAGTGAGGTGTACCTTAGGATAATTCATAACTGTGTTTTCAATTGCTTTGACTTGTTTGCTTTAAATTGTGGGACTGTCTTGGGAGTTACATAGATCCTAAACCGGATCTGGGGATACCCTGTTAGGTAGCATAAGCTGTGAGGGACCTGTCTGGCGTAGACCGACATGAGTGAAGCAGTGGCTACGTTGGTGTGGCATCTTGGTCTGTACCGATATCCCTTGTGTTGCAACGAGGAGAATATGGGTCTTCTGAGGAGTCATTAAGCACCAACCAACCTTAGAACCTTAAATGACCCAACTTGGCCAATAGTACAGTAGCAGTATGCTACGCCCATTGAGGCTAAACTCCCGTGATGGTTCTGGCCGCAAGAAAAGATTGCGATGCTGGAGTTATGACCGATTGAGGGTAGTCAGTGATATTGGGATCCTCTAGAACCCGGTTACTTCTGATAGGACAGGTATGAACCAACAAACTGAAAGAGGGTAATACCTAGACCCCATGCTGGCCTAAACTCTAAGGGCTTGTCTTGTGTGACTTGTGTGCCTTATCATGTTTGCCTTTGTAAATATTTGTGGCGTGCTTTATCATAACATCATGCCATCATGAACATTGCATGCATCCTGCATAAGGACTGACCATTTCAAAGACGAGAGGGTTTCACCTTTGCTCTGTTTTGTAGGACATCATGATGCCTATGCGAAGGAACACTATCCGGTTCAACTTTGTTCACCCACCTGAGTTGCTTGAAGAGTTGGTTAGCAGAATTCCAAATACTACTTCCTTCATCCAGAGGCATGGTTCTCTTCTCAGTTTAGTCACGGCCAAGTGGGACCAACAACTGATGAGTGTCCTGACCCAGTTCTATGACCCTCTGTACCAGTGCTTCACCTTTCAAGACTTCCATCTGGTCCCTACCCTGGAAGAGTTCTCTGATTTGCTTGGTATCCCTATCCTAGATCAGACTCCCTACACTGGTTGGGAAAAGACTCTTAGGCTTGAGGAGGTTGCTGCAGCTCTTCCCTTGACCCACCAAGAAGTAATGGACAACTGGGTGACTAGAAGCGGAGTTAAGGGTTTCTTGGCCAAGTTCCTGGTTGGTAAAGCTAACAGTTTCTGGAATGACTTGGACTTTAGGGCATATGAAGACATCTTGGCTCTTTTAATCTATGGTCTAGTTTTGTTTCCTAATCCTGACAACTTCATTAATGTCACTGCCATAAGGATCTTCATGTCCCGGAACCCTGTACCCACTCTCTTGGGTGATATCCTGCAACAACTTTATGCACGTACTGCCCGAAGACGAGGAACTCTGTGGTGTTGTATCCCTTTGTTGGTGAGGTGGTTTATTTCGCACCTCCCTAAGTTCGTGCTGAAGAACAAAGAAGGAAGAGGTTGGGCTCATAGGTTAATGTCTCTCACTGATAAGGACATCATTTGGACTTTCAGAGGTTTGGATGAAGTAGCTGTTATCGACCGTTGCGGAGAATACCCTAATGTTCCTCTGATTGGTACCCAAGGAGGGATCTCTTATAATCCATGTCTAGCTCTCCGTCAGTTTGGAAGAGCCAGGGGAGCAGGGCCTCATGAGATGTTGGTGCCTCACATCAGTTTTGAGTTTCAGGTGGATAGTGACGAGCTGCGTCGTAGGTTCATCAAAGCTTGGGACAGAATCCACAAAGCTGACCCACAAGAGTTGGGACCAAAGACTTCTCTACCTATGGAAGCCTACTACAAATGGGTTCGCATCCGTGCTCAGAAGTTAGGTATGCCATATGAAGCCGTCAGACCCATCATTCTTGAGTATCTTGATAGAGATGGGGTTCCTCTAACTGTTCTCCCTCCTCAGATACCTACTGATTACGAGACACTAAAGAGGTCTTAGTCACAACTGCGAGAAGAACGGGATTCTTACCGGGAAAAGTTCAACGAGCAGGAATTGAAGATCCAGAAGCTGACAAAACAGTTGGAGAGTGAGCGAGCTCTGAATGACTACATCCGTACTGAGAAGAGGATACCCTGGGATCAATGATGAACTTTGGATGTTCTTTTACAGTTTTTTTTATTTCCCTTTTCAGTATTTCCATTTTTTATGTAACGCCTAAGGGCAACCTGTTGAACAATTTAAGTTTCAAAGTTGAATTTAATGAAGTGTGTTCCTTTTTGTTTACAAAGTTGATTCCCGATTGTCTTTGAAAACATAAATCATACGCATTCCATTCATCATGTGCATAGCAGGTACTCTTATTTTCAGGATTGCTTACTGTTCTTCGCTGTTTATTTCAGCATCATGAACCCTGAATCGTCTACCGAGCAGTCTATCAATGCCCTTCAGGCACAGAACGCACAATTTCAAGAGCTGATCATGGGTTTGGCCCAAGGACAGGCGGAACTGAAGGCCCTGCTAGTTCAGAAGAAGAAGAAGAAGAGAACTATCCTATTCAACACAGGCCGGAGGTTTGGTAACACACTACAGAATGAGGAAGCTGGTTCTTCTGTAGGCAAAGGCAGTCCCCAGGGGGGAAAGGCTTCAAGTCCGGTGGTCTCTGACAACGAGACTGACTTTATTGAGGAACAGTATCCTCCAGCTGAAGACAGATACAAGCAGTTGGAAGACCGTCTGAACGCCATGGAAATTCAGCAAGTGCCTGGTTTGGATTTCGGAGACTTGGGTTTGTCTTCTGGTGTGATCATCCCTCACAAGTTTAAAGCACCATCTTTCACCAAGTATGATGGGGTGTCCTGCCCTAAGCTACACCTCAGATCCTATGTGTGGAAGATTCAGCCGTATACAGTGGACAGGAACTTGTGGATCCACTTCTTCCAGGAGAGTCTTTCAGGGACTCATCTCGAATGGTTCTATCAGCTGGATGGGACCAAAGTTCGTAACTGGGAGGAGTTGGCTACTGCTTTTTACAAGCAGTATCAATATAATGCCGACCTTGCTCCTACACGTACCCAACTCCAGGGTATGTCGCTAGGATCAGGCGAAGGTTTTAAAGAGTATGCGCAGAAGTGGAGGGATCTGGCTGGCAGGGTGCAGCCACCATTGACAGACCGTGAGCTAGTGGATATGTTCTTGGGGACCCTATCCGGGCCATTCTTTAATCACCTTATTGGCAACTCATCTGCAGGGTTTACTGACCTCATTCTGACTGGGGAAAGGATAGAGGCTGGTATGAAGTCCGAAAAGATTCAGAAAGGTGCGTCTTCTAGTGCTGAGAAGAAACCCTTTAAAAAGGAGGCCAATGCAGTGTTTGGGCCTAGAAGACAAGATAAACCAGAGCGCCGCCAATCTGTCAACGTGGTGGTGATTGCCAAACCTACTGCCGCTCCTCGGCAAACCAATCAACCAAGGGCTGAAAGACCCAGAAGAGAATTTACCCGACTGAGTATGACCTTATCACAAATCTTGCCACAGTTTCTATCCACCAACTTGGTGACTGTCAGAGAGGCTCCAAAGGTTGTGAATACTTCATCCCCCAAGTATAATCCAAATGCTCGCTGTGCTTATCACTCCGATAGCCCGGGGCATTCTACTGATGACTGCTGGGCCCTGAGGAATAAGGTGCAGGACCTTATTGATGCAAAGGAGATACAATTTGAGGCGCCTGAGAGGCCAAATGTTGTGACTGCTCCTATGCCCCAGCATGGAGTGAATGCCGTTGATGAAGATTTGTATGCCGTCTCTGTGAATGATGTAGCTACTCCTCTGTTGACTGTTAAGAGGAACTTGCTGCTGGCCGGTTTATTTCCGGGTTGTAGCGAGGGCTGCCTATTGTGTGCTGTTTCCCTTACTGGTTGTCTGTTGCTGAAGATAGGCATCCAAAGCCTGATGGACAGCAAAGAGATTCTGTTCAAGAAGATCACTGTTCCTTTTGTTCCTGTGGAAGAAGTATCTGTCGTTACCATTTTCAACAATCCGATCAAGGCTCCCCCGAGGAAGCCAGTTAAAATTATGATTGTTGCACCCATTGTTATTACTGTTCCGGGGCCCCTCCCCTATGAATCTGATAAGGCTGTCCCATGGCACTATGGGGCAGATGTATATGTACTTGGAATAAAGCAAGAGTTCAATACCGGTACCAGCATCAGCAATATCACCGGTCCAGCCAAAGTAACCCGAAGTGGCAGGCTCTTCTCGCCTAACATTACGCCACCAGCTATTCGAAGACCTCTCATAATTACGCCTGCAAGTGCACCTGTTTCCACTTCTGATCAAGTTGTTTCCCCCGCTGCCGAGTCATCTAATGCTCTGGGCAAAGGGATTGATGATGAGCCTGCCCGGATGGAGGCACCAAAGTCTGTGAATGTTGAAGCCTCCCAGCAAGAGATGGAGGAAATTCTTAAGATAATCAAGAAGAGCGACTTCAATGTCGTTGAACAGCTGGGGCATACCCCCTCCAAGATCTCTATGCTCTCCTTGCTGCTGTGCTCAGAGGCCCATGCTAAGGCCCTAATTTCATTTCTAAAGACGGCCCACGTGCCACAAGAGACCTCTGCAGATCAGTTTACTGATTGCGTAGCCAATTTGACAGCCGACAATGGTTTGGGTTTCTCGGATGCTGACCTTACCGCCAAGGGAAAGAACCACAATGATGCCCTGCATGTCTCTATAGAATGCAGGGGCACTACTCTCGCGCACGTGTTAGTGGACACCGGTTCTTCCCTGAATGTGTTGCCCAAGAAGGCCTTAGACCGGTTGGATTGTGAGGGCCTGAAGCTGAAACCTAGCAACATCATTGTCAGAGCCTTTGACGGTTCTAAGAGGATGGTTCATGGAGAGGTAGACATTCCTATTCGTGTGGGTTCTCAAGTATTCGACTCAACTTTCTATGTGATGGATATCCGTCCATCTTATTCCTGTTTACTGGGTCGACCTTGGATTCACAAAGCTGGGGCAGTGACCTCTACCCTACACCAGAAGCTCAAGTACCCCGTCAGAGGGAAGATTGTCACTGTGCAGGGAGAGGAGGAGTATATGGTTAGTCACTTGAATTCCTTCCGGTATATCGAGATGGACGGGGAGTTTATTGAAACCCCCTTTCAGCATTTTGAAGAGGTACCTCCAACATTGGCAGCAGCAGAAACAGTGGTTGAAGAGGACTTTCCTTTGAAGATGGCTTCCTTGAAGGACGCCCGGGCTGTAATCGAGAAAGGTGAATATGCTAACTGGGGCAGGCTCCCTGATTTCACTCCTAAAACTGACAAGTTTGGACTGGGTTTTACTGCAGAGGCTCAGAGAGCTGTGCGCAAAGCTAGAATCGGAAGACCTCCTGTGCTCATCACCAATCCAGGAGTGAATGCTATTGGGGATGAAGATGAAGAAGAAGAATCAGAGTTCAATAGCTGGATCTACCCGACGACTGACGGTGGATTGAACAATTGGACCGCGAAAGATCATACACCTATTACTTTTGTTACGCAGTAATGAATTCCCTTGTTTTTGTTATTTGTAATAAACAATAAACTGAAACTTTATGGCCCGGTGTCTTACCCGGGGCACCGTTGGCTTCGTTTGTGAGGGCATTAACTGCCATTTCCATATATCATGAATAAAGACCTTGGATGTTTTTTCGCATTTCAAATCTTGTGCTCCCTTTTTTTCTTTCTTTCTTTATATATTACAAAACAGCTATATTTACACACACTCACCCATACAGGTTTCAATCCACTCTGGATCTCACTGGTAATGACTCTGCTATTGCCAGTTATGACTTCGAAAATCCGATCAACTTAGCCGAAGACGAAGGTGAAGATGATTGCGAAGTGCCTGGTGAGCTTGCAAGACTGTTACTCCAGGAAGAGAGGGCAATTCAACCACACGAAGAGCCGGTGGAAACAATAAATCTGGGTACTGAGACAGACAGAAAGGAAGTCAAGATTGGTGCTAGTGTGGAGCTCAGCGTAAAACAACAGTTGACTCAGATGTTACATGATTATGTGGAGATCTTTGCCTGGTCCTACGAAGACATGCCTGGGTTGGATATCGATATTGTGGTCCATCATTTGCCTACCAAGGAAGACTGCCCTCCGGTTAAGCAAAAGGTCCGCCGTATGCGTCCAGAGATGTCTGAAAAGATCAAAGCTGAGGTTATGAAGAAATTCGATGCCGGGTTTCTTGCAGTGACTTCTTACCCTCAGTGGGTTGCCAATGTGGTGCCGGTACCGAAGAAGGACGGTAAGGTCAGAATGTGTGTTGACTACAGGGATCTGAACAGGGCCAGCCCCAAGGATGACTTCCCCCTACCTCACATTGACGTCCTGGTTGACAATACTGCTCAGCACAAGGTGTTCTCTTTCATGGATGGTTTTTCAGGTTATAATCAGATCAAGATGGCTCCTGAAGATATGGAAAAGACTACCTTTGTTACTCAGTGGGGCACCTTCTGCTACAAGGTCATGCCATTCGGGTTGAAAAATGCTGGGGCAACCTACCAACGTGCCATGGTTGCTTTATTTCATGACATGATCCATCATGAGATTGAGGTGTATGTCGACGACATGATTGCAAGGTCTCAAACTGAGGAGGAACATCTTGATCACCTGCAGAAATTGTTTGACCGTTTGAAACTGTACAAGCTGAGGTTGAATCCAAACAAGTGCACCTTCGGGGTTAGATCTGGGAAGTTGCTAGGCTTCGTTGTAAGTGATAAGGGTATTCAAGTGGACCCTGCCAAGGTCAAAGCCATTCAAGAGATGCCAGTTCCTAAGACAGAGAAAGAGGTCAGAGGCTTTTTAGGACGTCTGAATTACATTGCTCGATTCATCTCGCACCTAACTGCTACTTGTGAACCAATCTTCAAGCTGCTGAAGAAAGATCAGGTAGTACGTTGGAACGATGAATGTCAGGCCGCTTTTGACAGAATCAAAGAGTATCTCCAAGAACCACCCATCCTTATGACACCGGTTGAAGGGAGACCTCTGATACTATACCTGACAGTACTTGACAACTCAATGGGGTGTGTGCTGGGGCAGCATGACGAGTCTGGCCGAAAAGAGCACGCCATTTATTACCTTAGCAAAAAGTTTACCGACTGTGAGACCCGATACTCACTGCTCGAGAAAACTTGCTGCGCTTTGGTATGGGCTGCTCGCCGGCTGAGACAGTATATGCTGACTCACACTACCTTGTTGATTTCAAAGATGGATCCTATAAAGTATATATTTGAAAAGCCTGCTCTGTCTGGGAGAATAGCAAGATGGCAAATGATCTTGACGGAATACGACATCCAGTACACGACTCAGAAAGCCATCAAAGGAAGTGTATTGGCAGATCACTTGGCACACCAGGCAGTAGATGATTATTAGTCAATGAACTTTGAGTTTCCTGACGAGAGCATCATGATAGTGACTGATTGTGAAGTACCTGGACCGGATGAAGGACCTGAGGAAGGATCCCGATGGTCTATGCACTTTGACGGAGCCTCCAATGCTTTGGGTAACGGTATCGGCGTTGTGATCATATCCCCTCAAGGCACTCATACTCCACTCACTGCCCGTCTATGTTTCAACTGCACCAACAACATGGCGGAGTATGAGGCATGCATCATGGGTCTTCAAGCTGCAATTGACTTAAGGATCAAGTTTCTGAGTGTCTTCGGAGATTCCCCTCTCGTGATCAATCAGATCAAAGGCGAGTGGGATACGAAACATCCGAATCTTATTCCTTACAGAGAATGTGTGTTGGCATTGATCCCCCACTTCACAGAGATAACTTTTGAACATTTCCCAAGAGAGGAGAATCAGCTGGCGGACGCGTTAGCTATGATGTCTTCTATGTTCAAGGTCAAATGGGACAATGAGGCTCCCCGGGTCATCATCTGGAAACTGGACGAACCGGCATACTGTTGTGATCTTGAGGCTGAAACAGTGGCTGAGAAACCTTGGTACCATGAGGTGAAGAGATACTTGGAAGCTCAGGAATACCCTGAAGATGCATTTGTCAACGACAAGAAGTTTCTGAGAAGATTCGCAGCAAAGTTCTTCCTTAGCAACGGCATCCTGTACAAGCGAAACCATGATTCGACCTTACTGCGTTGTGTGGATAAGGCTGAAGCAGAAAGGATCATGGCGGAGCTGCATGAAGGTACCTTCGGAACACACTCCAGTGGACATACTATGGCAAAGAAGATCCTTCGAGCAGGATATTTCTGGTCCACAATGGAAGCTGATTGTTATCAACATTCTCGGACATGTCATAAATGCCAGATTTATGCAGATAAGGTGCATGTTCCTTCAGTTCCCCTGAATGTATTGACAGCACCTTGGCCTTTTGCAATGTGGGGCATATATATGATCGGCGAGATTAAACCTACAGCATCCAACGGGCATCGCTTCATCCTTGTAGCAATCGATTACTTTACAAAATGGGTTGAAGTAGCTTCCTATGCCATTGTAACCAAGAATGTTGTGGCACGGTTCATTCGGCATAACCTGATCTGTCGATACGGTGTCCCTGAAAGGATCATTACAGACAACGGTACCAATCTCAATAACAAGATGATCACTGAGCTCTGCGAGCAATTCAAGATACATCACCACAACTCTTCTCCTTACCGGCCGAAGATGAATGGGGCTGTAGAAGCAGCGAATAAGAATATCAAAAAGATTGTGCAGAAGATGACAGTGACCTATAAAGATTGGCACGAGATGTTACCGTTTGCTCTACATGGGTACCGTACCTCAGCAAGGACGTCAACCGGGGCAACTCCTTTTTCCTTGGTCTACGGCATGGAGGCAGTCTTACCGATCGAAGTGCAGATACCCTCTCTCCGGATAATTAAGGATGTAGATCTGAGTGAAGATGATTGGATCCAGACACGACTTGATCAGCTAAATCTAATTGACGAAAAAAGACTCGCTGCTATTTGTCATGGTCAGACATACCAAAAACGGATGATCAGGGCATTTAACAAAAAAGTCAGACCACAAGAGTATCAAGTTGGGGATCTGGTAATCAAGCGCATCATCCTTCCTCAGAGTGATCCAAGGGGAAAATGGACCCCTACGTACGAAGGGCCATTTATGGTTAAACATGTGTTCTCAGGAGGAGCCATGATTCTAACCACCATGGACGGCGACGACCTTCCTCACCCCGCCAATGCAGACATAGTAAAAAGATACTACGCATGATAAAAGACCCGCTAGGTTGACATACCTAGGCAAAAATTAGGGCTTCCCGGCGAACCAAAAGGGTTCGGGCAAAATGAAGGGATGAAATGAAAAAAATCTGTACACCCGGCAAGTCGAAAACCTGAAAAGGCGGCTTGGGCAAGAATGGGTATCCCGGTGGACTGAAAACCCGAAAGGGCGGTCCAGGCAAAAGTTAGGGATTAAAGCGTAATACTATGTCTCATTGGATCACCTTGCATCCAGAATCCGGTATCAACATCAAGTTCAGACGGCATCGATCAATCAGCTTCATCTTCAGCTAGGTCGTCAAGTGATGAGACGCTCGAAGATATAAAGGCGATAGCAGAGTTGGAACCCAGTGGGATTATTCTTTTCACATAGCTGTTTTGTTTCCTTTTTCTTGTATAAACTCTTTTATTCGGCGGCGTTCTCCTACTAGGACGTCATCCTCTTGTACATAAACGCCTATTTACAGGCAAATTCAAAAATCAATATAAATACACTTTTCAGACAAATTGCCAGTTGTTTTTCCTTTTTCTGTTTTGTTTTGCGAAGAACGTCCAAGGTTCAAATTGTGATATATGCATTGGATAATGATTGCTAACTCATAAATAGTCGCATACGAAACAAAGGATTGATTACAGGTAACATTAGAAACAGGGGCAATAATGAGTTGTCTAAGCGATCTAATTGCTCTGTCCACCAAGGTACCAAGGTAAGTTCGGCTGAAGAACATAACCAAGATATTTTAAATCCCCAGAGAGTGAGCCAGCAAGTCAATACACTCTCCCCAAGCAAAGTTATCCTGTCAGCCTTAAGGAAGTTGGGTACCCTCCAGCAAATCTCAACATTCCCCAGTACAATATACGAGCATCCTTAACAAGCATCCCCGACAGTCTTGATCTAAGATTGTTCCCCGGCGGAATAGCGGACATTCAGTGGAGTCACTTCCCCAATACAGTTCAAGATTTCCCCAAGAGAGTCCAGTCTGAAGATTTCCCCAGGAAAGTTTGAACCCATCTCCCCAGCCGGAAGCTTATCCCCAGTAGATTCTGGAAGCTTCCCCCCTGCAGAGCACGAACGCGTCCCCCGGCTTTGTTCAAAGGTTATTTCCCTACCAGGATATAACTGGGTTATCCTCAGCCAGTTACCACGGGAAGACCGTCCTCGGCAAAGTCTTCTTATCCCCAACGGAGTCTATCAACACTTCCAACACATCAACGGCATCCCCAGCGAAGTTATCATCAACATCCCAGCAAAGTACCTCTCTTCCCACAAAGTATTTGTTCCCCAGCAAGATCGCTATAGTAATTTTCTCCCCGCAGAGTAATCCATTCGCCAAGTTTATTCCCCAACGGAGTCATCTTTTCCTACCGGTATTCTTGCAACCATCATCCCCAGTGGAAACAAAAGCTCTACATCAGCCCAGGATTTAACTTCCCGGCACTCGTCAAAGATTCATTTTTTCTAGACAAAACATACATTCATAAACATCGCATTTCCATACATTATAGCATGCATATACGCATCATGAACATATACTCTCATCATGCATGTCATACATCATGCCATCACATACAACTAACATTTTGTCTTTTCAGGACAAAAGTTAATACCAAGATGATTACCATCAACGATCGCAACTAAAGATCCGATTCCTGTATCTCGCCAGGGTGTATCTGTTGACGATCGATTCCAGACCCGATTCCTGTATCTTGCCAGGGTGTGTCTGAAGAGTTCGAGGATCCGATGCCTGTACCTTGCCAGGGTGTATCCGTTGAAGACTAATATTACCAGATCCGATTCCTGTATCTTGCCAGGGTGTGTCTGAAGAGTTCGAGGATCCGATGCCTGTATCTTGCCAGGGTGTATCCGTTGACGACTAGCATTACCAGATCTGATTCCTGTATCTTGCCAGGGTGCGTCTGAAGAGTTCGAAGATCCGATTCCTGTATCTTGCCAGGGTGTATCCGTTGACGACTAGCATTACCAGATCCAATTCCTGTATCTTGCCAGGGTGTGTCTGAAGAGTTTGAGGATCCGATTCCTGTATCTTGCCAGGGTGTATCCGTTGACGACTAGCATTACCAGACCCGATTCCTGTATCTTGCCAGGGTGCGTCTGAAGAGTTCGAGGATCCGATTCCTGTATCCTGCCAGGGTGTATCTGTTGACGACTATATTCTCCAGACTCGATTCCTGTATCTCGCCAGGGCACGTCTGAAGAGTTTAAAGATTCGATTCCTGTAACCAGCCAGGGCGCATCTACATAAAGAGTTTTAAGATCAATTCCCGTAACAGGTCAGGTAATTATCTTTCTTTTTCAGGTACACAAGTTCTCGCTAAGGAAACTCTTACGCGGTTGACACCCAGATGGAATCTATAAGCCCATCCACCTATCCATCACCTCTCAACATGGCATCTGTAAGCCCATCTTCCCATCTATCAATCTCCAAATGGCATCTGTAAGCCCATTCCCCGCATCACGCTGCTGACACTCTACTATGTGAGTGCAAATTTCTGGGCACTCTAGTGTTCAATCATCTTCCACCTTCGGATTACGAAAGGCACGCCAGCCAATCTACATCCTCAAGTCTAAGAAGATTGAACAGGGGCAACTGTTGTACCCCAAAATTTGCCCTCCCATATTCTTCAAGATTTACCAAGATCAAGCTTCAAAATCTCCCAAGGGTTGCACAGTCCAATTGCCTCCAAACAGTCAAAAATTAGGGTTTTGGTTCTGGCAAAGAAATTGAAGTTTCCAAGGGTCCAAACAAGTCCCACATGCCTATATACATTGTCAAGCATCCATATGTCAAGTTTCAAGACTCACAGCATCAGATTGCACAGTCAAAAACCCTAATTGCTCCCCAGTCAACTGTAGGGGCAAAATGGTCATTTGACAGTCAAAAGTCAAATTTTTTGGTCAACATCTTATTTTGAAGCCACAAACATCATTTGATCAATTCTTGATCATGATTCTCAAAGCATGGCTCAAAAAGTCTCAAGATGCAAAAAGTTTCTATTTTTGGACAGTTGGAAAAGTCAACTGCAAATTGACCAGGGCATAACTTCCACATGGTTTATCAGAAAAATTCCATCCAAAGCTCATTTTGAAGAGAATGACATTTCCTACAACTCATCTTCACACTTCAAGTCCAAGAAATGCTCTCACAAAAAGTTATCAATCTCAACATTATAGGTCATTTTCAAAAGTCAACAAAAGGCACTTTAAGTCAAAGACCATAACTTGAGATTGGTAAATCAAAATGACATGAGACCAAAGGCATTGGTTATAGGACTTCAAGACCTTTCCAAAATGTCCAAGAACATGATCAAAGCTTAAAAATTGAGCAAGATATGCCTTGTGGAAGTTGGGAAATTTTTGGGAATTTTGAAAAGTCAACTTTGCTTCAAATGCCTCAAAATTGCTAATGGGCCTCAATTTCTTCCATGAATCATTACCCAAAGGCCATGCACGACCCATTGACATCCAAGGGAGTTATTTTATCATTTTTGATTAATTATTTGAATTATTAGTATTATTAATTCACTTAATTAAAATTAAATATGACAAAAATATCAAATGCCACCTTTCAAATCTTTTTATGCAGCATATTCTCCCATTAAGACCTAAATATTTCGTGTACCACATCAAAGAGACCAAATCTTCCAAATAGGCAAGTTTTCATGGCAAAAAAGATTGGAAAAGATCATGAAAATCAAAAATTCAAAATCATCAATACAATGGATCATGGGCTTATTTTTCTGACCTAATTCCTTCCACATATATGCACAATCATAAACCTAATGCTAAGAACACAGAAAGCTGCGCCAAGAACAAAGAACACATTGCAACTTTTTGACAAAAAATTTGAAAACTGAAAACCTAATTGCAAGGTGTTTCAAGGTCCAAAAAGCATTCCAATCCACTCCTGGAATTACCAGGAAGCTATTCCAATTGAAATCAAGTCTCCACGCACAAGGAATCGGTAGAACAGATTCACTTTTCTTTCAAAATTATTCATAATCGTATTCCATTTTCCATGCATTATTTGTGACTTTTAATCATTGATTTACACTAATACGAACTCTCTGAAGCTATTGGTATACTTTAATTGCATTGATATTGCATGTGTCAAAAATTGCCATGAAAGCTTCTTAGGGTTTCTGAAGCTTTGATTTGGGGTTTCACAAATAAGGAACAATTGGCCACTCAAACCAGGACCATTGGACTCAGGACCTTCCAACGAATAGAAACCAACCATCGCGCCCTTTTTCTTTTTCACTATATGCTAATTGCTATTTTTCAGGTTTAGGGTTAGTGGGGGTTTAAAACCTCCACTATCTGTTCTTATTTTCAGGCAAAACGAAGACACAATGGGGACGAAGCTGATGTGTCCAAGCGCGAATGGGTGGTTTGAATACTGGCGCGCGTTTTCATCAAATGCCACTAGCGCTTGTTTCTCTCTCATAATAAGCATTGTCCATTATAATATCAAAGAAACGCACTAGCTCCATTGGCAAACACGCTGGCATGCAGGTATTGGGACCTGGGTTCGATTCCCAGGTCCCCCCACTTATTCATATATTTTTTCTTAACATGCTTCTGTGCAGCCTTCATTCCAAGGACCATCATGAAGCCTCACCATCTAGCTTGCCACGCGCCCAGAAACCTTAATCTGATGGCCATCACAAGCAGTCCACCATGTACCCTGGTCAGACATCCCTCACACGCGCCAGAAAAGTCAAAAGGGCCTGATTCTAGTGGGCCAAAATACTTCCAAGACACCTCCAAATTGGGCAGATACCCCTCCTATGGTTTGCATATTTCTTTTTTATTTTAATTCTCCTTTTTTCTTTTATTTGATTAATTGCTTTTATTTAATTCCATAAAATTAATTTTCATAATACAAAAATACAAAAAAATCAGAAATCATAAAAATAAAAATATGTTTATTTAATTTTTATTCCTTAATAGTTTTGTAAATAAATTCTAATAATCAACTTAGTTTAATTTTAGGTTTTCAACTTTAATGTTTTTTTAAATAAACTAAAAATGTAGAAATTAGGGTTTTAGTATTTTTATTCTTTTTCTTAATAAATAACCTTTTTATTCTTATCATTATTATTATTAAATATTAATTTTGTAAATACTCATATAACTAAATAATTAGTAAATTAGGTCAAAACTTAAATACGTTCTTTAATAATTAAAAACAATTTAGAATTAGGGTTTCTAATAATAACTAATTTTCTTTCTTTATTTTCATTAAATACAAAAAACATCAAAAAATAATTTCTTTTCTCATTAAATAATTAATTAACTTCCAATTCCAATTTAATTTCGTTAAAGGGTCCAACGCCCTCACACTCTCGATTCTAATTTATCTTCGCGCGTTTGTCCTTTATTTTCATTTCAAATATTATGTAATTGCCCCAAAGCCTTGTAATAGTAATTAGGACATTTACTTTCCGCACTTTTATTCAAAATCGGGTCTTTGTTAATTTGGCGATGTATAGACCCGCGCCTTGTAATAGCGTAGGACCTTTATTTTCCGCATTTTAAATTCCGCACCTTTAAACCGTTAATCACATGAAAGAATGCATGGCCCAAATAAAATCAAAGCGTAGCTCACCCGATGCATGATCAAGATAAACTATAACTGAAAATGACACACAATTCACACACCACTCCTAGGGTACGCCTCACTATTGCCTTGCCCCTCGAAACGTGGTCGTCGAGTAAAGGGCGTTTTAGTAAGTCCTTATGTCCATGAACATGGCATAAGGGTAGCTTCTAAGGTGTCCTACTATTTCTCCGGTGACCACACCGTTGCCTTGCCCCTCGAAACGTGGTCGTCAAGTATAGGACGTCTTACTGAGTCCTTATGTCCATTGATCAAGTTGCCTTAAAACAAGTTGCCTCAAAACAAGTTGCCTCGAAACAGTTGCCTCGAATTAAAAAGATCAATGGCATAAGGGTAGCTTCTAAGGTGTCCTACTGTCGCTCTGGTGACCACACTGTCCCTACAAACGAATTGACCCGAACACCTCCAACGGTGGTGCTGCCTACCTCTCAATGGTGGGATGGCACTACCTTAAGGACATTTACACAGCCTAATTCCTTAGGGTAGGTGGATGACTCATAGATACTTGCTCTATTCAAAAACAAATCAAAACTCTTTTCACACCGACACTTTCAAAAAGCTTTCAAAACAATTTTTCAAACACTCTTGAGGACTGATACAAGAGTCGATCTGAAATCTTTAAACGAAACTTTTTTCAAACTCACTCACAATTGAAAAGCAAACCTTTTGAAAACACAAATGAGCAAGTATCTAAGAGCCCATGGATAACCATGGATAGAAAGGGTTCTAACACCTGCCCTTTCTATAAATCTACCTCCCGAACCGAGAAACTATCTCATAAGGAATTTTGCTGTGCTTTTGTCCTGTCCATGTTGGAGAAAATAAAAGACGGTGGCGACTCTTGCTTCCGCGACATTTCGCGAACCAGCTTAAAAACAGTCAGTTCCAGATCCACCGATCACAGCGCCCATGAGAGACTTAGGAGTTTAGAATTTCCTTTCAATATTTATCCCTATGTAATATTTTGTTTCTTTAAAAACTTGCTAATAAAGGGTTTTGTTTCTTGTTTTGTTTAAAAGAGCTTAAATCCAATAAGGTCCTTGAAAACATTGCATAAGCATATCATGCATCTCATTGCATAAGCAGGTCTCAAAGCAGGGCTCTTATCTTCTTCGCTGTTTATTTCAGCAAGTAAAGAAATGGCTCTTGAACAAAACATCAAGGATCTCTAGGCGCAAAACGCCCAGTTCCAGCAAATGATCGTGTCTCTAGCTAAAGGGCAAGAAGATCTGAAAGCCCTCATACTGAAGGATAAAAATAAGAAGCCAAAGAAACCAGCTGGTGTGGTGAACTTGGGAAGAAGGATCAGAGGACCAGTGCGGCGAGCTTCAGAACTGGTAACTTCAGCAAAAGAAGGAGACAATCAAGAAGAGGAAACAATAGAGGAAGACCCTAGTCCAATGGAGTATGATAATGAGACTGACCATAATGAGGAGCAGTATCCTTCGACCAATGAAAAATACAAACAGGTGGAGGATCGTCTGAATGCAATGGAAACCCAGAAGGTATCGGGGATGGATTTTGAAGAGCTGGGTTTGGTTTCTGGGGTTGTCATCCCGTAAAAGTTCAAGGTTCTGGTGTTCGCTAAATATGATGGGGTTTCATGTCCCAAGATGCATCTCTGATCTTATGTGAGGAAAATTCAGCCTCACACTGCAGACAAGGACTTATGGGTCCACTTCTTTCAAGACAGTTTATCTGGGACTTAACTAGAGTGGTTCTATCAGCTGGAGGGGACCAATATTCATAACTGGGAAGACCTGGATGCTGCTTTCTGCAAGCAGTATCAGTATAATGCATACCTTGTTCCCACCCGTACACAACTCCAAAGTATGTCTACGGGTTCGAGCGAGGGTTTTAAAGACTATGCTCAGAAGTGGAGAGACTTAGCAGGAAGAGTCCAATCCCCCCTGTCTAATAGGGAGTTAGTGAATATGTTTTTGGGTACCCTATCTGGTCCGTTTTTCAATCATCTGATTGGAAGCTCCTCAGCTGGCTTTACTGAGTTGATTTTGACGGGAGAAAGAGTGCAAGCTGGGATTAGAAGTGGCAAGATTCAGAAGGATGCCTCTTTAAATGCGGGAAAGAGACCTTTTGTAGGAAAAAAGAGGTCAGTGTTGTTTACAATCAATGAAATTAGGGCATAACCGAGCGCCGTCCAACGGTAGTGGCTGTTATGATATCCAAGCATGCAGCTACTCAACAATGAAACAATCAGCCCAGAGCAAAAAGACCTGTAAGACAATTCATCCGGATAAATATGACTTTGTCTCAAGTATTCCCTCACCTACTGAAATCCAATTTGGTTACCCTGAGGGAAACTCCCAAGAATCCCAACATAACATCTCCTCACTACAACCCAAATGCTCGTTGTGCTTACCACTCAGAAAGTCTAGGCCATGATACAAACAATTGTTGGGCTTTGAAAAACAAGGTGCAAGACCTTATTAAGGCGAAAGAGATTGAATTTGACGCTCTTGAGATTCCCAATGTTATAACGGCTCCCATGCCCAAGTACGGCCGTGGTGTTAATGCTGTTGTCGATGATACATTTGTTACTTCTGTTGAGGAACTTGTTACTCCTCTCATGACGGTTAAGTGGAATTTGTTGCAAGTCGATTTATTTTCGGGCTGTGGTGAGGATTACCACTTATGTTTATCTCTACCGACTGGTTGCTGTTTGTTGAAAGCAGGTGTTCAGCGCCTGATGGATGATAAAAAGATTCTATTTGAGAAGACTCCCGTCACGACTGTTTCTTGTAAGGATGTTTCGATCATAACCATTTCCACCAATCCTCCCAGGGTCTCCATCAAAAGACCCTTCAGGATTACATTTGCTCCAAAGTTGGCTCCTCTGATCATCACTATTCCAGGGCGAATCTCATACTCCTTGGACAAGGTTGTTCCCTGGAACTATGGGGCTAACGTCTATTACCACGGCGTCAAGCAAGACCTATTGGCTGCTGAAGACAAAGTTTCTGGAAATATTGATCCCGACATTGGCAACATCATTGGGACCAGCAAGATAACAAGAAGTGGAAGAGTGTTCTCACTTGAGATTTCTCCTCCAAAAGCCATTACTATTCCTGTGATCATTCCTACTGTTGTTCCTGCTGACACTACCACCGTAATTCCTGTGATTACCCTGGTTGCCACCCCTATCACCAAGTCGGCCGTGACTCAGGGCAAAGACATATTGATTGAGCCTGTCCAGACGAAGGCACATTCAGAATCTATTCCAGAGGCTTCCAAGAAGGAAACAGAAGAAATCCTAAAGATAATTAAAAAGAGCGATTACAATGTGGTCGAACAGCTGGGGCAGACCCCTTCTAAGATTTCAATATTATCCCTAATATTATGCTCTGAAGCTCATGCAAAATATTTGGTGAAATTCCTTAAAATTGCCCATGTTCCACAAGAAACCTCCGCTGACCAATTTGAAGATTGTGTGGCCAGTTTGACGGCTGATAACAATTTGGGTTTTTCTGATGCTGATCTGACACCCAGAGGAAGAAAACACAATGATGCGCTGCATGTATCCATCGAATACAGGGGCACTACTTTGGCCCATGTTCTAGTAGATACTGGTTCATCATTGAACGTGCTGCCCAAGAAGGCTCTGGACAGATTAGACTTCGAAGGTTTGACCCTGAAGCCCAGTAACATTGTAGTGAGGGCTTTCGATGGTTCGAAGAGAATGGTGCACTGGGAGGTGGACATCCCCATCAAAGTTGGTTCTCAGACCTTTGATTCCACCTTTTACATGATGGATATCAGACCATCTTATTCTTGTTTGTTGGGTCTCCCTTGGATCCATAGGGCGGGAGCTGTCACATCCACTCTACATAAGATGATGAAGTACCCAGTGAAAGGAAAGATTGTCACAGTACATGGTGAAGAGGAATACATGGTAAGCCACCTGAACTCTTTCAGGTATATGGAAATGGATGGAGAGTTCATCGAGACTCCTTGTCAGAACTTCGAAATGGTTCCCCAGACCATGGCTACAACTGAGACTGTTACCAATCTACCGAAGATCACCAGACCTCCCTTGAAAATGGCTTCTTTCAAGGACGCCAAAGCAGTTATTGAAGAAGGTGGGTGTACCATTTGGGGAAAAATCCCTGACATTCCATATAAATGTGATAAGTTTGGTTTGAATTTCTCTTCAGGGGCTCAAAGGGCTATTCGTCATGCTCGTGCTGAAGGACCTCCCCTACACATCAACAACCATGGGGTCAACGCTTTAGAGGACAACGATGGTGACTATGACATGGATAGATGGATCTTCCCTACTATTGTACCCCAAAATTTTCTCTCCCATATTTCTCAATACATTTCAGGTGAGGTCCTCAAATTGCTCAAGGAAGTCTAAGGGTTCACCAGACAAACTCTCTTCTAAGGCAGTCTACCTCAAATTATGGTTTCAGTTTGCATCAAGATGTTTGAATCAAAAGGATCCCAAACTCTCACTATTGTCCTAATATGTTCTCAAGATCATACATGTCAAGTTTCAAGCCTTGCAGAGGAAATTTGCTCAGTCAATTGCTCAAAGGCCTGCAAATCGACTATGCTAGGGCAAAAGTCAACTGTGGCCCACATACAGTCAAACTTCAAGATTTTTGGTCAACATCCTAATTTTGAAGTATTATTCATCATTTGATCAAGGGTTGATCATGATTCATCAAGGATTGCTCACAATTCATCAAAACCCAAAAGTTGCTAAATTAAGGTTTTGTAGGAAAAGTCAACTCAACTTTGACCAAGCATAACTTTCTCATACTTTATTAGAAATGACCCATCCAAAGCTCATTTTGAATAGGATGCAATTCCCTACAATTAATCTTCATCTACCAAGTTCAAAATATACACTCACAAGAAGATACAAATTGGGACGTTATAGGTCATTTTGAAAAGTCAACAAAAACACCTTTTTTGTCAAAGCTTAATACATGAACATGGAAGACTCAATTTAGATGAGACCAAAAGGGTTGCTTAGAGGACATCTTGAGATTTCTAAAAAGTCCAAGAACACATCTCTAGGGTCAAAATTTAAGGAGTTATGCATTGGTGAAGTTAACCTTTTTTGCAAAATTGCCAAAAGTCAAAAGTGTCTCAAATTGCAATTTTTTCCAAATGGGCCCAACTTTTTGTGCTTGTATTGAGTTCATAACATGATCCACGACCCATGATCCTTCCCACTTGTCTTTATTTTATTTTTGTCATTTATTTTGATTTTTATTTCATTTAAATCAAATAAAATCAATAATAAATAATGAAAATATCAAAAATCATTTAAACCTTGAGATTTTGTGCATATTTCAGGTCCATGAATAGCTGGCAATGAAATCAAATCGTGCAAGGCTTGTTTGTACACAAAAATATTGGATTTTGGCTTGATTTGGAAATATTTACATGAGAATTAAATCATGATCAATGATCATTATTGGAGAAGATTTGAAACAAATTTGTAAACCTAATTCACTCAAGGCTACATATAGAACAAATCCAGACCAAAAGCACAAGGATTAGAGGCGTGAAAAGAGAAGAACAACTTTCAAAAAATCAAGAAAAAATGGCAATATGATTTCATAGTTCCAGGCTATCTCAAGCCTTCCCAGCTATCTCATACGCTTGCTGGGCATTCAAGGAGTCTATCCCAATCATTAGCCAGTGTTTTCTTGCCCTAAAACGCACTGTAAGTACCTCACGACATCCCTACTTTTTTGAAATCGAATCTCATGAATTTGGCATTGTTAGCATATGTTATGGATATATTCTGAATCTTTGAGACATTTTCAAGAGAATGGTAATAATTAATTGCATTTTTCTAACCATACAAAGATCCACCATTGCTAGGTTTTCTTTGTTCGTTTTAGGGTTTTCTCATGCAGGTAAAATTGGCCCAAAAGAGGGGTACCATGGTGTTCACAAGGCCAAGACGAATTGGCCTGTAGCATTAGTTTTCATTTATCATGCTTGTATGAGATTCTGGAAATATGCAGGGGCTGTACCTATAGAGAACGTCTGTAGGTAAAAGTCGTTTTACCTAAGACGACGGATGCTGAAGAAGATGATGGTGTGGCGTGGCCTGACTGGCCCATTCAAAAGTTCGCGCATTTTAATATATCACTTTGCTTGTTTCCAATATAATGTTTGGTTGATATTCCATGTACAACAAAACACGCTGGCTCAGTTGGTCAGGAGGCATGTGGAAAAGGCAAAGGGCATGGGTTCGAATCCCAGGTCCCCCATATTATTTCATAATGTTTTTTCTTGTATAATCAGGCATGTGTATAGGTAAAGGGTTCACCATACGTCCTCAATGATCAGCCAACCAGATATCCAACAAGCCAAATCCAACGCCTGGCACATGAAGGTCTACCATAGGCCTAGTCAAACGTGCAACATGGGATCTGAAAGGTCAACATTGGACCAAGGCTTATTGGGCTTGAAAGTCAGATTTGCACCCCCCTTTTACTTTGATACCAGGCCCATTTCTCTCTTTTCTTTTATACTTCTTTTATTTATTTAATTTTGTTTTAATTATTTTCTCACACAAATTTAATTCCCTTTTTTACAAAAAAACTCATAAAATCAATTTTCATCAAATTAGAATTTAGGTTATTTATTTATTTATTTTGTCAAAATTAATTTAATTAGTTTAATTTAATTTTAGGGTAATTTTAATCTTTTTGTAAATAAATTAAAATCAATTAGAAAATTAGGATTTGTTTGGTTTAATTTTTACTTTCTTTTCTTAAAATAACCAAAATACAAAGATAGGTCAAAATTAATTATTTTTCTTAATTTAAATTAATTAGTAACTAGGTTTGTATTTATTTAATTAAAACCTTATTTTTATCAAAAAATAATCAAACACAACAAAAAATGATCTTTCTTTTAATTAGGTTTAGACGGGGTCAAAACCCTAATTTTTTCTCATTCTCGGTTCATCGCACATTTATTTATTTTTACAATATTAATGTAACTGCTCATGGGATGTAATAGTTTAATTAGGACTTTTCGTTCTTTTATTTTTTGCGGGATTTTGGCTATGTAATTAATCCCCCTCCCCGAAGCCTTGTAATAGTGTAGTTTTATTTCTCGCATTTTAATTTTCGCAAATATTAACTGTTAGTTGTATGATAATAGGATTGCATGACAAGAATGTATGTTAATTTTAAAATGGTTAGCAAACCATAAACGTGTAAAGATAATAACTTGAAATCAAATCACTCGCACATGCGCACTCCTAAGGTATACTCTCACTTCGGTTGCCTTCGGTAAACGATCATTAAGTATAAGGTGTTTTAGTGGTCGCTCTCTTGTCTAAACAAAGATCAAACGTACCGTTCGAAAATGTTGCCTCGGAAATGTTGCCTCGAATATGATCTTAAGACACTAGGGTTATTACTAAGACGTCCTAACATTGCTTTAGTGATCGTACGTCCCTTTCGAATTGACCCTTACAACTCCAACGACGGTGCTACCTACTCACTAATAGTAGGATAACGCTGTCTAAAGGAAACAAGAACAGAAACATTCTTTTTTCGAGTAGGTAGATGCTAGTAGGTACTTGCTCAAAATAATATTTTCCACACTTACACTCTTTTCAAACAAAGTTTTCAAAAACACTTCGTAACGATCTTGAAGACAGAAACAAGGGTTAAATCGAAGTAAAAAAAAACTTTTCAAAACACACAAACACAGAAGCAATTTTTAAAATGATGAGAAAGTACCCAAGAGCCCGTAGAAAACTACGAATAGAAAGGGTGCTAATACCTCCCCTTTCTATAATCTACCCCCCGTACTCAAAATCTCGAAAAAAGGAATTTTTCTGTTCTTTTTTCTTTTCTAGTTGGATAAAATAAAATTCGATGGTGACTGTTGCTTACCGCGACATTTTGCGAACACAAATGCAAAACGCAAACTAACATTTTCCAAAAACAGTCCGGTTCTGCCACCGTATCATAGAACTGGCGACTCTGCTGGGGAAATTATAAGTGGGGTATACCTTAGGATCTAGGTCATTAAAATTGCTTCTCTTGATTGCTTTATTTGCTTTATTTTTGAGGGTTTTGTTTGGGGTTACTATAGATCCTATACCCGGATCTGGGGGCACTCATTAGGTAAGTAGTAATAGATAGTGAGGGAACTGTGCATCGTAGAACGATACGGTTGAAGCAGTATCTACGTTGGTGTGGCACTTTGGTTGGTACCGGTATCCCTTGTGGTGAAACAAGGAGAATACGGGGCTGCTATATGTGTCGTTAAGCATCAACTGACCTTAGAACCTATAATTGACCAACTTGTCCATTAGGAAGTAGTGAGATAACCGACCTCGGTGTAAAGCTGAGAACTGGTTGATACTCGATACTACACTCATTTAGACCATACTCTCGAGATAGTTCTGGCTGCAAGAAAAGATTACGTGAGCTGAAACCATGACCGATGGAGGATGGTCAGTGATATTGAGAACCCCTAGAACCCGGTTACTTTTGCTAGGACAGGTTGAAACCAACTGAACTTCAAGAGGGTAATACCTAGACCCCATGCAAACCTTAAACTTAAGGGCTTTTGTGTGACTTGTTTTCCTTTACCATGTCTGTTATTCGCTATACATGTTGTATGTTTTATCATGACATCATGCATCATAACATAGCATGCATACTTCATTATACTAACCATTTCAAAGACCGAAGGGATTTATCTTTGTTCTGTTTTGCAGATTATGGCTTCCGTGCGCAGAAACACCATTCGAGTTAACTTTGTGTAGATACCGGCTCAACTCAAAGAATTAGCCTCGAGAGTTTCTGATACTTCTTCATTCATTAGGAGACATGGTCAGCTTCTTGGCTTGGTTACCTCAAAGTTTAATGAGCAGATGATGAGTGTGCTTTTCTAATTCTTCGATCCGGTGCATCATTGCTTCACTTTCTCAGATTATCAGCTAGTTCCCACTATGGAAGCGTTTTTTCACTTATTGGGCATATCCATCCTCGAGCAGATGCCCTTCATAGGTTTGGAAGAGACTCCTAGACCAGAAGACATTGCTTCAGCTCTATATTTGAAACGGGTTGATGTAGTATCTAATTGGGAAACACGAAGCGGGGTTGAAGGTTTCTTAGCCAAGTTTCTGATAGATCAATGTGATACGGTGGGAGAACTGACTTGAGGTTTTGCGTTTGTTTTCGCAAATGTTTCGGTTGAGCAAGAGTCTCCACCGACTTTTTATTTTATCCTAAGGAAAGGTTAAAAAGCACAGCAAAAACCTTTGAGATGTTTTCTTGGGTTCGGGGAGTAGATTATAGAAAGGGAAGGTATTAGCACCCTTTCTATCCATGGTTATCCATGGGCTCTTAGTTACTTGCTTAGATCACTTGCCTTTGATTTTCAATTGTTTGAAATGGTGCTTTCAATTGTTTGAAATGGTGCTTTGTGTGTGTGTGTTTGAAAATGTTTTGAAAAGAGGCCAATGTGGTGGCAACCTTTGTAATGACCCATGTTTGGATGTATACAAAGGTGTATGTCTTTTGAAAAGTTTTCAATGTTTTTGAAAGTTGTTTTGAAAGTGTTGTGGAGTGTGGTTTTGAAAAGTAGGCAAGTGTGTTTTGCAAGTTGATTCAAGTAACTAAGAGTTGTCTACCCCTAAATTTACTCAAAGGTTTTTTCTATGTTTTAACCCTCTTAACAATTTTGTTCCACCATTGTATTTGGTGGACAATCTTGTGTTAGGATGTTAACGGGACGGGCGCGGGTCATCGTTTAGACCATGATTGCAATGGTGCCAAGTGTCTTTGGAAATTTTTTCTTTAAGGGACTTGATCATTTTTAGGCAACTTTCGAAAGCGTCATCGAGGGACTATGATCATTTGAATTGTTTTGTTTTTGCCAAAGAAACTCAACATGCAACATGGCCCATTATTGAAGGCAACAAGTGGAGTAACCCTAGGGGTGCAAGTGTGATTGGTGTCGTCCATTTTCATGCTTTTTATCTTTGAATTAGGTCAAGCTATTTGTTATTTTTGATTTGCATACAAACCCTAAGTCTATCATGGCATATTTAGAAAGCTTTAAAGTGCGGAATTAAAAGTCCTAAATTATTACACAAGTAATCATGGGGATGGGGGTACAAATGTTCAAATGGGGATGAGACTTAAATAGGAGAATGGTATCCCAATATTTACAACCAAATCGAATCAATTGCAAAATGTAAAATGATCAATGAATAAGAATAAAGCAATGTAAGTGTAAATGTTTTTGTGTAAGTGTATGTGATTTATTTACAAGTGAAATAAAATAATAAAAAAAAGATTAATTTTTGAATATTTTCAATGTTTAGGGCAAAACCCTAATTTTGTAAATAAATAGTATTTATTATTTATTATGTATTATATACAATATTTATTAATTATATACAAAAAATAAATAAAAAGGAAGTATATTGTAAAAAAAAGTATTTTTGAGGTTAAAAATTAATAAAAATAAAAATGTATTATTTTTGTATTTTTATCCTAAATATTCTAATAAATATATAAGTATTTATATTATTTACTAATTATATTAAATATGTACAAAAATAAAATATTAATTATTTACAAAAAAAGTATATTTTTTAGAAAATGTTTTCAGAAAATGCAAATAAAAATAATAACTAAAAGTATATATTTTCACATTATTTCTAAGGTTTTAAATAAAAGCATTATATTTATTTATATGTACAAATGTAAACAAAGCAAATAAATTCAAAATAAAATGCAAAAATGTATGGAAAAATATTTTTAATATTGTTTATGTTTTGTCAAAAAATAACAAGTCAGAATAAAAAAGAAAAAGTCAAAAAATGATAAAAATAAATACAATGGGCCAAGGGGGTGCAAGTGTAAAAAAGTGGTGTAAACAGAAAAGCAAAACAGGCCCAGCCCAAAGGTGGTTGTCTTCAACCTCCAGCACCTTCAAACACAAAAAAGCGCGCGTTTTCCATTGTCCCTGCTATCTCTTGATCCTTTGACTTTTAACAAAAACTTATAACATCAAAAATATAGGGCATCAAACCACGAATTCATACATACCAAGAACTTGATCTAACTCTCAGAAATGAGAGAGAATTTCTTCTCCCCCAATTCCTGACCTAACTTTTTCCTAATGTTCAGGTTCCAAATTCTCTTAACACACACAATATAAATGAAAAGTGAGGATACAGGTAGCTTCAGGGCTATGAGTAGGACATAACTTCTTCACAAACCTAAGCCTAGATATGCTTGGATAGAGAGATAAAAGTTCAAAAACTTACCTGTTCAGCTTGATTCGTGTATGACAATGGAGGTACTTTCAATGCAATGTGAGGACTTGTACAGCTTGCCTGAGGTCCAAGGATGCTTCCTCTATGCTTGGCTTGCTTTGAATCCTTCTGAATCAATCCATGAAAGTCAACCTGCAAGAGAGAAAAGTGAAAATGGCACACTTGGTTAGAGGTGTTACAGTCTGTTTCCAAGGCTTGGGATAGTTTGTATGGATGGTAGGGAATGTGTATGAACTGGTTTGGATGAAAACGCACGAAGGAAATGAACTGTGGAGGTCAATCTGCAACAGGGACTCTCTTTTGCAGAAAAAAGATGCTTTGATGGATGAGGAGGTATTGAGGGTTAAGGGCTCGTGTTTTAAGTCTGTTAGGGAGTATGGAAAGTGTGGAGAAAGTTTGTCTTAGTTGGTTCTTGCAGGAAAGTAAGTTGTTGTTCAAAAATGCCAAGTTTCTTCTTTCTTAAGTTCCCAATGCCAAGTTGGTTTACAAGCTTATGCAGGCCCCCTAAACATGCTGCAAAATTTGTCTTGATCAGTGGGATATGTTTATGAACTTGTGCCTCAGAGATTTGCTTTGGTACTTCTTGGATTTGTGTTTGACATAAAGCAACCCTTTACAAGAATGGATAACTGGCTTTTTCTATATATGGATTAATTTGGCATGTAATGGTTAAACACATAAGATAAGGCTTGAACACAAAGGATTGGCATTAAATTATTGAGTGTGGATGAGATAAAAGGCCTGTAATCTAGCTTGTACAAGCTGATTTCAAAAATGCCTAAGTTATGAACATGCATTTGGTCAAGAACAAAAGTGGATTTTGCCCAACTTTGCCAATTCGATTCTCCCTAACCACAAGGGTGTTTGATGATTTCTTGGACAATTTGGAAAGCTTGGAATGTGTACTACAATCCATATTTGTATTGAAAGTTGAAATTCCAAGTGGAAGCATGTGAAAAGTGGCCATGAAGTTAGGCAAAAATCCTGCCTAAAATAGGTCAAAATATTTCTAAGTTAAGAATGTTTTGCACCCTTATTCCAAAAATCATAACTTGAGCTACAAGCTTCTTTTGAGGAAACTTTGTGAATCAAAGTTGTAGGTTTTGAAATGGACTATAACTTTCATGTTTTGAGTTTTGTTTGAATCCAAATGTATCTTGATGAAAAGATGGGACAAAGTTAGGAAAAAATAAGGGAATTTTATAACTTAGAAAAATTCTAAGTTATGAAATTTCTTCATTTTAAACCCTAATTTGCAATTCTTGGTTTCTTGATGAACAAGTTTCATAATTTGACATGTCTTGATGAAAAATGAATCTTGACACTTGATTTTGACCAAAGAGTCAAAGTTTGACTTTTCAGTATACAGTCAAATTTGGCTCAGTTGACTAGAAAATTCATCTGTCAATCTTGTGCATTTGGGATCTTTTGAACTTGTTGAACATTTCAAGACAATGCCATTGAGTCCTTGAGTCCATATGTGAGCTTGGTTTGCCATTGGCTAGGTCAAACAGTCAAAAATTGCCTTTGTGCAGTCAAAACCCTAAAAATGACCATTTTGCCCTTTTGGTGGTCTGATCACATTTCTTGTGGAATTGTGATCCAAACTTGATCAAATGGTTCATATGAGTTCATAATGTTGATGTGGGTCAAAAATCATGAGGTTTGACTGTCAATTGACCATAGTTGACTTTTTCCCCAATACAGCTGATTTCTAGGTCAACTGTCCAATTGACTGGGCAAAGATTGAAATCAAGGCTTGAAACTTGGTATGGATAAACTTGTGAGTCCAACATGAAGCATGAAAGTCATCTTGGGCCTTTTAGGTCAAAACTTCTTTGTGCAAACTCAAACCCTAATTAGGGTCAACAGTGCAAAGAGGAGTCTTGAGCAGAGCAAACCCTAACTTGATCTTGAGCTCCAAGGGTCTTCTGATGAGAAAATGTTGAGGAAATGGGAGGGCAAATTTTGGGGTACAACAGTTTCCCCTGTTCAATCTTCTTAGACCTGAGGATGTAGATTGGCTTGCGTGCCTTTCGTGATCCGAAGGTGGAAGATGATTGAACACTAAAGTGCCCAGAAATTTGCACTCGCATAGTGGAGTATCAGCAATGTGATGGCGGGAATGGGCTTACAGATGCCATTTGGAGAGATGGTGGATAAGAGGATGGGCTTATAGATGCCATCTGGAGACGTGACAGAACCTTGTCGGGAATGGGCTTATAGATGCCATTTGGAAGTGTTGATCGCGTAAGAGATTCCTTAGCGAGAACTTGCGTTCTTGAGAAAGAAAGATGGTTTCCTGGCTTGCTACAGGTGTTGATCTTTAGTCTCTTCATGCAGATATGCCCTGGCTAGGTACAAGTATCGAATCTACAATTAGTTGTTCACAGATGTGCCCTGGCTAGATACGGGAATCGAATCTAGAATTTGTCGTCTACAGATATGCCCTGGCTGGATACAGGAATCAAATCCGGAACTTCAAAAGGTTGCTTACAGACGTGCCCTGGCTGGATACAGGTATCGAATCTCTAAACTCTTCATGCAGATGTGCCCTGGCTAGATACAAGTATCGAATCTGGAATTTGTTGTCTACAAATATGCCTTGGCTGGATACAGGTATCGAATCTGGAAATTATCGAAGGTGGGTAGAGATAGCTTTCCTGGCTGGATACAGGTGTAGACCTCTGACCTGAGAATGAAAGATAATTTCCTGGCCTGTTACAGGGGTTAATCTTCAAACTCTTCATGCAGATATGCCCTGGCTAGATACAGGTATCGAATATGGAATTAGTCGTCTACAGATATGCCCTGGCTGGATACAGGTATCGAATCTGGAATCAGTTGTCTACAGATATGCCCTGGCTGGATACAAGAATCGAATCTCTAAACTCTTCATGCAGACATGCCCTGGCTAGATACAGGTGTCGAATCCATAATCAGTTACTCACAGATATGCCCTGGCTAGATACAGGTATCGAATCTGAAATTGCGATAGTTGATAGTAATCATCTTTGGATTGTCCTTTTTCCTGAAAAGGCAAGACATTAGTTGTATGCAATGTCATGATGTATGAGATGCATGATGTTCTCAAGAATAAATGAGATTGTGTGATATGATGCGTATATGCATGCGTCATGGTGTATGATAATATGATGAATGTATTTTTGTCTAGGAAAATAAATCCTTGACAACTTTCGGGAGTTTGTGGAATCCTGGGCCAATGTTGAAGAGTGGAGTTCTTCGTTTCCGCTGGGGAAGATGGTTGCAAGAACAAACCGGTAGGAGAAGATGACTCCGTTGGGGAATAAACTTTGTTGGAGAGATTACTCTGCGGGGAATTACTCTGTGGGAAGAGATACTTCGCTGAGGTTTTGATGAGAGCTCCGCTGGGGATTCCACTGATAAATTATGTTGGAGAGATTTGATGAACTCCGCTGGGGATAGGAAGAACTTCGCCGGGGACGATCTTTCCGTGGTAATTAGCTGAGGATAACCCAGTTATACCCTGGTGGGAAATAACCTTTGAATGAAACCGGGGAGACGCGTTCGTACTTTGCAGGGGAATAAGCTTCCAGAATCTACTGAGGATAAGCTTTCCACTTTCCTGGGGAAACTTTTCAGACTGTACTGGGGTGTTGGTATTCCGCCGGGGAACAATCTTATATTAAGACTGCCGGGGATGCTTGTTGAGGAATGTCTATACTCCGCTGGGGAATGTTGAGACCTTCTGGGGATACCCAACTTCCTTAAGGCTGACCGTAGACTAACTCGCTCGGGGAGAGTATCGCCGACTTGCTGGAGATACTGTGCCTTTTTAGGGCTGATGGGAGACCACCTCTGCATGGGGAGAGTATTGATGAATCTTGTCTTACTCTGTGGGGGAGTGAAGGTATCTTGGTTACGTTCTTCCGCCGAACCTACCTTGGTACCTTGGTGGACAGAGCAACTAGATCGCTTAGACGATTCTTTACTGTCCCTGTTTCTGATGTCATCTGTAATTAGTCCTTTATTTCGCATGCAAATATTTATGATTAGAAATTAATGTCAAATGCATATATCAAAAATGAACATTGGACGTTCTTTGCAAGACAAAACAGATAAAGGAAAAACAATTGGCAATTTGTCTGGAAAATGAAACTTGTATTGATTTTGAAGTTTGCCTGTAAATAGGCGTTTTATGTACATGAGGCTGACGTCCTAGTAAGAGAACGCCTCCGAGCAAAATAGAGTTTATACAATTTTGTGAAAAGGAAACAAAATAGCTATGTGAAAAATAATCCCACTGGGTTCCAACTCTGCTATCGCCTTTATGTCTTCAAGCGTCTCATCACTCTGCTGCTTAGTTGAAGATGAAGCTGATTGATTGGAGTCATCTGGGCCCGATAGTTGATGCTGAATTCTGGATGCAAGGTGATCCAATGAGACATAGTGTTACGCTTTATCCCTAACTTTTGCCTGGACCGCCCTTTCGGGTTTTCAGTCCACCGGGATACCCATTTTTGCCCAAGCCGCCTTTTCAGGTTTTCGACTTGCCGGGTGTACAGATATTTTCATTTCATCCCTTATTTTTGCTCGAACCCTTTTGGTTCTCCGGGAAGCCCTTATTTTCGCCTAGGTGTGTCAACCTAGCGGGTCCTTAATTCATGCGTAGTATCTTTTTACTATGTCTGCATTGGCGGGGTGAGGAAGGTCGTCACCATCCATGGTGGTTAGAATCATAGCTCCTCCTAAGAAGATATGTTTAACCACAAATGGCCCTTCGTACGTAGGGGTCCATTTGCCCCTGGGATCACTTTGAGGAAGAATGATGCGCTTGATTACCAGGTCTCCAACTTGATACTCTTGTCGTCTGACCTTCTTGTTAAATGCCCTGATCATTCGTTTTTGGTACGTCTGACCATGACAAATAGCAGTGAGTCTCTTTTTGTCAATTAGGTTTAATTGATCAAGCCGAGTCTGGATCCAGTCATCTTCGCTCAAACCTGCATCCTTCATTATCCGAAGAGAGGGTATCTGGATTTCAATAGGCAAGACTGCCTCCATGCCATAGACCAAGGAAAAGGGAGTTGCCCCTGTTGACGTCCGTGCTGAGGTACGGTACCCATGAAGAGCAAATGGTAACATTTCGTGCCAATCTTTATAGGTCACTGTCATTTTCTGCACAATCTTCTTGATGTTCTTATTTGCCGCTTCTACAGCCCCGTTCATCTTCGGCCGGTAGGGAGAAGAGTTGTGGTGCTGTATCTTGAATTGCTCGCAGAGCTCAGTGATCATCTTGTTGTTAAGATTGGTACCATTATCCGTAATGATCCTCTCAGGTACACCGTATCGACAGATCAGGTTGTGCCGAATGAACCGTGCCACGAAGTTCTTGGTTACGGTAGCGTATGAAGCTGCTTCAACCCACTTTGTGAAGTAATCAATTGCTACTAAGATGAATCAATGCCCGTTGGATGCCGTAGGTCTGATTTCGCCGATCATATCAATGCCCCACATTGCAAAAGGCCAAGGTACTGTTAAGACGTTCAGAGGAACCGGAGGAATGTGCACCTTATCAGCATAGATCTGGCATTTATGACAAGTTCGAGAATGCTGATAACAGTCGGCTTCCATTGTGGACCAGAAATATCCTGCCCGAAGGATTTTCTTTGCCATGGTATGTCCACTGGAGTGCGTTCCGAAGGTACCTTCATGTAGCTCTGCCATGATCCTTTCCGCTTCAGTCTTATCCACACAACGCAGTAAGGTTGAATCATGGTTTCACTTGTAGAGAATGCCATTGCTGAGGAAGAACTTTGCCGCAAACCTTCTCAGGAACTTCTTGTCATTAACAGATGTGCCCTCGGGATATTCTTGAGCTTCAAGGTACCTCTTCACTTCATGATACCAAGGTTTTTCAGTTACCTCTTCAGTCTTAAGATCGCAGCAATGTGCAGGTTCATCCAACTTCCAAATGATGATCCGGGGAGCCTCGTTATCCCATTTGACTTTGAACATAGAAGACATCGTAGCCAACGCGTCCGCTAACTGATTCTCCTCTCTTGGGAAGTGTTCAAAAGTTATTTCCTCGAAGTGGGGAAGTAATGTCAGCACATACTCTTTGTAAGGAATAAGATTTAGGCATTTCGTATCCCACTCGCCCTTGATCTGATTGATCACGAGAGCGGAATCTCCGAAGACACTCAGAAACTTTATCCTTAAGTCAATTGCATGTTGAAGCCCCATGATACATGCCTCATACTCTGCCATGTTGTTGGTGCAGTTGAAACATAGCCGGGCGGTGAGTGGAGTATGAGTGCCTTTAGGGGATATGATTACAGCGCCGATACCGTTACCCAAAGCGTTCGAGGCTCCGTCAAAGTGCATAGACCATCGGGATCCTTCCTCAGGTCCTTCATCCGGTCCAGGTACTTCACAATCAGTCACTACCATGATATCCTCGTCTGGAAATTCAAAGTTCATTGACTGGTAATCGTCCACTGCCTGGTGTGCCAAATGATCTGCCAATACACTTCCCTTGATTGCTTTTTGAGTCGTGTACTGGATGTCATATTCCGTCAAGATCATCTGCCATCTTGCTATTCTTCCGGACAAGGCGGGCTTTTCGAATATGTACTTGATTGGATCCATTTTTGAAATTAACAGAGTAGTGTGAGTCAACATATACTGTCTCAGCCGGCGAGCAGCCCATACCAAAGCGCAGCAAGTTTTCTCGAGCAGTGAGTACCGGGTCTCACAGTCGGTAAACTTTTTGCTAAGGTAATAAATGGCGTGTTCTTTTCGGCCAGACTCGTCATGCTGCCCCAACACACACCCCATTGAGTTGTCCAGTACAGTCAAGTATAAGATTAGAGGTCTCCCTTCAACCGGTGGCATAAGAATGGGTGGTTCTTGGAGATACTCTTTGATCTTTTCGAAAGCGGCCTGGCATTCATCATTCCAACGTACTACTTGATCTTTCTTCAGCAGCTTGAAGATTGGTTCACAGGTAGCAGTTAGATGCAAGATGAATCGGGCAATGTAGTTCAACCGTCCTAGAAAGCCTCTGACTTCTTTCTCTGTCTTGGGAGTTGGCATCTCTTGTATGGCTTTCACTTTGGCAGGATCCACTTGAATGCCTTTGTCGCTTACGACGAAGCCTAGTAACTTTCCAGATCTCACCCCAAAGGTGCACTTGTTTGGGTTCAACCTTAGCTTGTACAACTTCAAACGGTCAAACAGCTTCCGCAGATGGTCAAGGTGTTCCTCCTCAGTTTGGGATCTTGCAATCATATCATCGACATATACTTCTATCTCATGATGGATCATGTCATGAAATAAAGCAACCATGGCACGTTGGTAGGTTACCCCAGCATTTTTCAACCCAAAAGGCATGACCTTGTAGCAAAAGGTGCCCCACTGAGTAACAAAAGTGGTCTTCTCCATGTCTTCAGGAGCCATCTTGATCTGATTATAACCAGAGAAGCTGTCCATGAAGGAGAATACTTTATGCTGAGCAGTGTTGTCAACCAGAACGTCGATATGACGAAGAGGGAAATCATCCTTAGGGCTCGCCCTGTTCAAATCCCTGTAATCAACACACATTCTGACCTTACCATCTTTCTTCGGCACTGGAACCACATTGGCAACCCACTGAGGGTAGGAAGTTACTGCTAGAAACCCAGCATCAAATTGTTTCATAACCTCAGCTTTGATTTTCTCGGACATCTCTGGACGCATACGGCGGACCTTCTGTTTTACCGGAGGGCATTCTTCCTTGGTAGGCAGGTGATGAACCACAATGTCGGTATCCAACCCAGGCATGTCTTCGTAAGACCAGGCAAAGATTTCCACATAGTCATGCAGCATCTGAATCAACCGTTGTTTCACACTGAGCTCTAGATTGGCACCAATCTTGACTTCTTTTCTATCTGTCTCAGTACCCAGATTTACCGTTTCCACTGGCTCTTCATGTGGCTGAATGGCCCTCTCTTCCTGGAGTAGCAGTCTTGCAAGTTCGCCAGGCACTTCGCAATCATCTTCACCTTCGTCTTCGGCTAAGCTGATCGGATTTTCGAAGTCATAACTGGCAGTAGCAGAGTCGTTACCAGTGAGATCCAGAGTGGATTGGAACCTATATGGGTGAGTGTGTGTAAATATAGCTGTTTCGCAATATATAATAAAGAAAGAAAAGGAGCGCAAGATTTTGAAATGAAACAAACGTCCAATGTTTTTATTGATGATATATGAAAATGACATACAAAAGCCCTCACAAATGAAGCCACGGTGCCCCGGGTAAGACACCGAGCCATAAAAGTTTTAAAACATTGTTTGTTACAAATTCAAAACAAAAGAGCTCATTACTGAGTGACAAAAGTAATAGGTGTGAAGTCTTTGGAAGTCCAGTTGCTTGGTCCACCGTCAGTTGTCGGGTAGATCCAGCTGTCGAATTCAGATTCCTCCACGTCGTCTTCAATAGCATTCACTCCCGGGTTGGTGATGAACACATGAGGTCTTCCAATCCTTGCCTTACGAACAGCCCTCTGAGCTTCTGCAGTGAAACCCAAACCAAACTTGTCGGTCTTCGGAGTAAAGTCAGGAAGTCGGCCCCAGTTTGCGCACTCACCTTTCTCAATAACAGCCCGGGCATCCTTCAAGGAAGCCATCTTCAAAGGAGAATCTTCTACAGTCACAGTCTCTGCTGACGCCAGTGTCTGAGGCACCTCTTCAAAGTGTTGAAAGGGGGTCTCAATGAATTCCCCATCCATCTCTATGTACCGGAACGAGTTGAGGTGGCTGACCATATACTCTTCTTCCCCTTGAACTGTAACAATCTTTCCTCTGACCGGGTACTTAAGCTTTTGATGTAGTGTGAAGGTTACAGCTCTAGCCTTGTGGATCCATGGACGACCCAGCAAACAAGAATAGGATGGACGGATGTTCATCACATAGAAAGTAGAATCAAAAACTTGAGAACCAACCCTGATTGGAATGTCAACTTCCCCATGTACCATCCTTTTCGAACCGTCAAAGGCCCGGACAACAATGTTACTAGGCTTGAGCTCCAAACCCTCACAATCCAACCTGTCTAGGGCCTTCTTGGGTAACACGTTCAATGAAGAACCGATGTCTACCAACACATGGGCAAGAGTAGTGCCCCTGCATTCAATGGAGACATGCAGGGCATCGTTATGGTTTTTTCCTTTAGCAGTCAGATCGGCGTCAGAGAAGCCCAACCCATTATCGGCAGTCAAGTTGGCCACACAATCGGTAAATTGATCATCAGACGTTTCTTGTGGCACATGGGCCGTCTTCAAGAAGGAAATCAGGGCCTTGGCATGGGCCTCTGAACACAACAACAGTGATAGCATAGAAATTTTAGATGGGGTATGCCCCAGCTGCTCAACTACATTGAAATCACTCTTCTTGATAATCTTGAGAATCTCTTCCATCTCTTGCTGGGAAGCTTCAACATTGGTTGTCTTTGGTGCCTTCGTCAGGGCAGGCAAATCAGTAGCAATCCCTTTGCCCCGAGCGTCAGATGACTCGGCAGCAGGGGTAGAAACAAGAACTTGATCCGAAAGGGAAGCAGGCACATTTGCAGGTGTGATAACAAGAGGTTTCTGAATAGCTGGTGGCGCAATATCTGGTGAAAACAGCCTACCACTGCGAGTAATTTTGGCAGGCCCGGTGATGTTACTGACGCCGGTACTGGTATCAAACTCTTGTTTTACTCCAAGAACATAAACATCTTCCCCATAGTGCCATGGGACAGCTTTGTCGGATGTATAAGGGAGGGGCCCCGGAACAGTGATGATGATAGGAGCAATCTTCTGAGTGGACATGATTTTGACAGGCTTCTTTGAAGGAGCCTTAGGAGGGTTGTTGAAAATAGTAACAATAGACACTTCTTCAGCAGGGACAGCAGGAACAACAATCTTCTCGAACAAGATCTCTTTGCTATCCATCAGGCTTTGGATGTCTGACTTCAGTAAGGGACAACCAGCAGGTGAAACAGCACAAAGAAGGCAACCTTTGCTACATCCCGGAAATAAACCGGCTAGCAACAGGTTCCTTTTGACGGTCAATAACGGAGTAACAATCTCTTCCACGGAGGCTACATACCGGTCTTCTTCCACATCATTCACTCCATACCGGGGCATGGGAGCAGTTACAACATTGGGCCTTTCGGGCACCTCGAACTGTATTTCTTTAGCATCAATAAGGTCCTGAACCTTATTCCTCAGAGCCCAGCAATCATCCGTAGTATGCCCCGGGCTATCAGAGTGATAAGCGCAACGGGCGTTGGGGTTGTACTTTGGAGAAGCTGTGTTCACCATCTTCGGAGCTTCTTTGACAGTTACCAGATTGGTTGACAGTAGTTGCGGCAAAATCTGAGACAGGGTCATGCTGAGCCGAGTGTACTGTCTTTTAGGTCTCTCACCCCTTGGTTGATTATACTGCTGAGGAGCAGCAGCAGGCTTTGAAATTACCAATGCATTGATAGTTTGGCGGCGTTCCGGCTTAATTTGTCTTCTGGGACCATAAACAACACTGGCTTCCTTCTTGAAGGGCTTCTTTTCAGTACTCGCGGAGGCACCTTTCTGTATCTTCCCCGACTTGATACCAGCTTCTATTCTCTCACCAGTCAAGATCAAATCTTTAAACCCATCAGAAGAATTACCAATCAGATGGTTGAAGAACGGACCAGACAGGGTCCCCAGGAACATGTCAACAAGTTCACGGTCAGTCAGCGGTGGCTGCACCCTGCCAGCCAGGTCCCTCCACTTTTACGCATACTCCTTGAATCCTTCGTCCGTCCCCAGTGACATACCCTGGAGTTGGGTACGAGTGGGAGCGAGGTCAGAATTGTACTGATACTGCTTATAAAATGCAGTAGCCAAGTCCTCCCAGTTTCGGATACTGGCTCCATCCAGCTGATAGAACCATTCGAGTTGAGACCCCGAAAGGCTATCCTGGAAGAAATGGATCCAAAGGTTCTTGTCTGCAGTGTAAGGTTGGATCTTCCTTACATATGATCTGAGATGCAGCTTAGGACAGGAAGCTCCGTCGTACTTCGCAAAGGCAGGTGCCTTGAACTTGTGTGGGATCACCACCCCAGAAGATAAACCTAGATCTCCAAAATCCATCCCCGGCACATGTTGGATCTCCATGGCACTTAAACGGTCCTCTAGTTGCTTGTACCTGTCTTCAGGAGGGTACTGTTCATCATTGTAATCTGTCTCGTTGTCGGAGACCACAGGACTAGGAGCCCTTCCCCCTTGGGGACTGTCCTTCTCTACAGAGGAAGTACCCTGATCAGCCTCATTATGCAGTGTATTCCCAAACCTTCGTCCGGTGTTGAACATCGCAGTCCTCTTCTTCTTCTTCTTCTTCAAGAGCAGAGTCTTCAACTCCTGTTGACCCTGGGCTAAGCTCATGACCAGCTCTTGAAACTGGGCGTTCTGGGCCTGGAGGGCCTTGATAGCTTGTTCGGTAGTAGGCTCGGAAGACATGATGATTGAGTGCTGAAATAAACAGCGAAGAAGATTAAGCAACCTGTAGAAGAAGGGTACCTGTTATGCATATGATGCAATGAGATGAGTATGATTTATGTTTTCAAAGACAATCGGGATTCAACTTTGTAGACAAAAAGGAAACACACTTCATTAGATTCAAACTTTAAATTGTTCAACAATTTGCCCTTCGGCATTACAAGAAATGAAAATACTGAAAAGGAAATAAAAGCTGTAAAAGAAACATCCAAAGTCCATCAGTGCTCCCATGGCCTCCTCTTCTCAGTACGGATATAGTCGTTCAGGATCCGCTCCTCCTCCAATTGCTTAGTCAGCTTCTGGATCTTTTGTTCTTGTTCGTTGAACTTTTCCCGATAAAAATCCCGTTCTTCCTGTAGCTGCGCCCAAGATCTCTTTAGTGTATCAACATCAGTGGATATCTGAGGAGGGAGGACAGTTGGAGGAGCCCCGTCTTCATCAGGAGATTCAAGAATGATAGGCCTGACAGCTTCGTATGGCATACCTAACTTCTGAGCACGGATGCGGACCCATCTGCAGTAGGGCCTCATAGGTAGAGAAGTCTTCGGTCCCAACTCATGTGGATCAGCTTTGTGAATTCTGTCCCAAGCCTTGATGAATCTACGGTGCAGCTCGTCACTGTCTACCTGAAACTCAAAACTGATGTGAGGCACCAACATCTCATGAGGCCCTGCTCTTCTGGCTCTTCCAAACTGACGGAGAGCTAAACATGGATTATAAGAGATTCCTCCCTGGGTACCGATCAATGGAACATTAGGATATTCTCCGCAACAATCAATAATGGCTACTTCATCCAATCCTCTGAGAGTCCAAATGATGTCACTATCAGTGAGAGACATTAACCTATGAGCCCAACCTTTTCCTTCTTCATTCTTCAGCACAAACTTAGGGAGGTGCGAAATAAACCACCTCACTAACAAAGGAGCACAACACCACAGAGTTCCCCGTCTTCGGGCAGTACGAGCATAAAGTTGTTGCAGGATATCACCCAAGAGATTGGGTACAGGGTTTCGAGACATGAAGATCCTTATAGCATTGATATTGACAAAGTTATCAGGATTTGGAAACAATACTAGACCATAGATTAAGAGAGCCAGAATGTCTTCGTACGCCTTGAAGTCTAAGTCATTCCAAAAACTATTAGCTTTGCCAACCAGAAACTTAGCCAAAAAGCCCTTAACTCCACTCCTAGTTTCCCAGTTAGCCACTATCTCTTCTTTGGTCAAGGGAAGGACTGCAGCAATCTCTTCAGGCCTAAGAGTCTTCTCCCAACCAGTGAACGAAGTCTGCTCCAAAACAGGGATACCAAGAAAATCAGAGAATTCTTCTAGGGTAGGGACCAGCTGGAAGTCTTGAAAGGTGAAGCAATGGTACAGGGGATCATAAAACTGGACCAGGACACTCATCAGTTGTTGGTCCCACTTTGAAGTGACTAAACCAAGAATAGAACCATGCCTCTTGATGAAGGAAGTAGTGCTTGGAATCCTATCAACCAATTCCTTGAGCAAAGTAGGTGGTTGAACAAAGTTGAGCCGGATAGTGTTCCTACGCACGGGAATCATGATGTCCTACAAAACAGAGCAAAGATGAAACCCTCTTGTCTTTGAAATGGGTCAGTCCTTATGCAGGATGCATGCAATGGCATGATGGTATGATGCTATGATAAAGCACACCACAAGTATTCACAAAGGCAAGCATGATAAGGCACACAAGTTACACAAGACAACCTTTAGGGTTTAGGCCAGCATGAAGTTTAGGTATTACCCTCTTTTAGTTTCGTTGGTTAAGACCTGTCCTATCAAAAGTAACCGGGTTCTAGAAGGTCTCAATATCATTGACTACCCTCAATCGGTCATAACTCCAGCATCACAATCTTTTCTTGCGGCCAGAACCATCGCAAGAGTTTAGTCTCAATGAGTGTAGCATACTGCTACTGTTCTATGGCCAAGTTGGGTCAATTTAGGGTTCTAAGTTCGGTTGGTGTTTAATGACTCCTTAGAAGACCCATATTCCCCTCGTTGCAACACAAGGGATATCGGTACAGACCAAAGTGTCACACCAACGTAGCCACTGCTTCACCCATGTCGGTCTACGCCGGACAGGTCCCTCACAGCTTATGCTACCTAAAAGGGTATTCCCCAGATCCGGGTTAGGATCTATGAAACTCCGATGCAAAGCCCACAAATATAAAAGCAAACAAAGCAAACAATTGAAAACAAGAGTGATCTAAGACCTAAGGTTACTCCACTTTTAAGTTTTTCCCCAGCAGAGTCGCCAGTTCTGTGATACGGTGGGAGAACTGACTTGAGGTTTTGCGTTTGTTTTCGCAAATGTTTCGGTTGAGCAAGAGTCGCCACCGACTTTTTATTTTATCCTAAGGAAAGGTTAAAAAGCACAGCAAAAACCTTTGAGATGTTTTCTTGGGTTCGGGGAGTAGATTATAGAAAGGGAAGGTATTAGCACCCTTTCTATCCATGGTTATCCATGGGCTCTTAGTTACTTGCTTAGATCACTTGCCTTTGATTTTCAATTGTTTGAAATGGTGCTTTCAATTGTTTGAAATGGTGCTTTGTGTGTGTGTGTTTGAAAATGTTTTGAAAAGAGGCCAATGTGGTGGCAACCTTTGTAATGACCCATGTTTGGATGTATACAAAGGTGTATGTCTTTTGAAAAGTTTTCAATGTTTTTGAAAGTTGTTTTGAAAGTGTTGTGGAGTGTGGTTTTGAAAAGTAGGCAAGTGTGTTTTGCAAGTTGATTCAAGTAACTAAGAGTTGTCTACCCCTAAATTTACTCAAAGGTTTTTTCTATGTTTTAACCCTCTTAACAATTTTGTTCCACCATTGTATTTGGTGGACAATCTTGTGTTAGGATGTTAACGGGACGGGCGCGGGTCATCGTTTAGACCATGATTGCAATGGTGCCAAGTGTCTTTGGAAATTTTTTCTTTAAGGGACTTGATCATTTTTAGGCAACTTTCGAAAGCGTCATCGAGGGACTATGATCATTTGAATTGTTTTGTTTTTGCCAAAGAAACTCAACATGCAACATGGCCCATTATTGAAGGCAACAAGTGGAGTAACCCTAGGGGTGCAAGTGTGATTGGTGTCGTCCATTTTCATGCTTTTTATCTTTGAATTAGGTCAAGCTATTTGTTATTTTTGATTTGCATACAAACCCTAAGTCTATCATGGCATATTTAGAAAGCTTTAAAGTGCGGAATTAAAAGTCCTAAATTATTACACAAGTAATCATGGGGATGGGGGTACAAATGTTCAAATGGGGATGAGACTTAAATAGGAGAATGGTATCCCAATATTTACAACCAAATCGAATCAATTGCAAAATGTAAAATGATCAATGAATAAGAATAAAGCAATGTAAGTGTAAATGTTTTTGTGTAAGTGTATGTGATTTATTTACAAGTGAAATAAAATAATAAAAAAAAGATTAATTTTTGAATATTTTCAATGTTTAGGGCAAAACCCTAATTTTGTAAATAAATAGTATTTATTATTTATTATGTATTATATACAATATTTATTAATTATATACAAAAAATAAATAAAAAGGAAGTATATTGTAAAAAAAAGTATTTTTGAGGTTAAAAATTAATAAAAATAAAAATGTATTATTTTTGTATTTTTATCCTAAATATTCTAATAAATATATAAGTATTTATATTATTTACTAAATATATTAAATATGTACAAAAATAAAATATTAATTATTTACAAAAAAAGTATATTTTTTAGAAAATGTTTTCAGAAAATGCAAATAAAAATAATAACTAAAAGTATATATTTTCACATTATTTCTAAGGTTTTAAATAAAAGCATTATATTTATTTATATGTACAAATGTAAACAAAGCAAATAAATTCAAAATAAAATGCAAAAATGTATGGAAAAATATTTTTAATATTGTTTATGTTTTGTCAAAAAATAACAAGTCAGAATAAAAAAGAAAAAGTCAAAAAATGATAAAAATAAACACAATGGGCCAAGGGGGTGCAAGTGTAAAAAAGTGGTGTAAACAGAAAAGCAAAACAGGCCCAACCCAAAGGTGGTTGTCTTCAACCTCCAGCACCTTCAAACACAAAAAAGCGCGCGTTTTCCATTGTCCCTGCTATCTCTTGATCCTTTGACTTTTAACAAAAACTTATAACATCAAAAATGTAGGGTATCAAACCACGAATCCATACATACCAAGAACTTGATCTAACTCTCAGAAATGAGAGAGAATTTCTTCTCCCCCAATTCTTGACCTAACTTTTTCCTAATGTTCAGGTTCCAAATTCTCTTAACACACACAATATAAATGAAAAGTGAGGATACAGGTAGCTTCAGGGCCATGAGTAGGACATAACTTCTTCACAAACCTAAGCCTAGATATGCTTGGATAGAGAGATATAAGTTCAAAAACTTACCTGTTCAGCTTGATTCGTGTATGACAATGGAGGTACTTTCAATGCAATGTGAGGACTTGTACAGCTTGCCTGAGGTCCAAGGATGCTTCCTCTATGCTTGGCTTGCTTTGAATCCTTCTGAATTAATCCATGGAAGTCAACCTGCAAGAGAGAAAAGTGAAAATGGCACACTTGGTTAGAGGTGTTACAGTCTGTTTCGAAGGCTTGGGATAGTTTGTATGGATGGTAGGGAATGTGTATGAACTGGTTTGGATGAAAACGCACGAAGGAAATGAACTGTGGAGGTCAATCTGCAACAGGGACTCTGTTTTGCAGAAAAAAGATGCTTTGATGGATGAGGAGGTATTAAGGGTTAAGGCCTCGTGTTTTAAGTCTATTAGGGAGTATGGAAAGTGTGGAGAAAGTTTTTCTTAGTTGGTTCTTCCAGGAAAGTAAGTTGTTATTCAAAAATGCCAAGTTTCTTCTTTCTTAAGTTCCCAATGCCAAGTTGGTTTACAAGCTTATGCAGGCCCCCTAAACATGCTGCAAAATTTGTCTTGATCAGTGGGATATGTTTATGAACTTGTGCTTCAGAGATTTGCTTTGGTACTTCTTGGATTTGTGTTTGACATAAAGCAACCCTTTACAAGAATGGATAACTTGCTTTTTCTATATATGGATTAATTTGGCATGTAATGGTTAAACACACAAGATAAGGCTTGAACACAAAGGATTGGCATTAAATTATTGAGTGTGGATGAGATAAAAGGCCTGTAATCTAGCTTGTACAAGCTGATTTCAAAAATGCCTAAGTTATGAACATGCATTTGGTCAAGAACAAAAGTGGATTTTGCCCAACTTTGCCAATTCGATTCTCCCTAACCACAAGGGTGTTTGATGAGTTCTTGGACAATTTGGAAAGCTTGGAATGTTTACTACAATCCATCTTTGTATTTCAAGTTGAAATTACAAGTGGAAGCATGTGAAAAGTGGCCATGAAGTTAGGCAAAAATCCTGCCTAAAATAGGTCAAAATATTTCTAAGTTAAGAATGTTTTGCACCCTTATTCCAAAAATCATAACTTGAGCTACAAGCTTCTTTTGAGTAAACTTTGTGAATCAAAGTTGTAGGTTTTGCAATGGACTATAACTTTCATGTTTTGAGTTTTGTTTGAATCCAAATGTATCTTGATGAAAAGATGGGACAAAGTTAGGAAAAAATAAGGGAATTTCATAACTTAAAAAAATTCTAAGTTATGAAATTTCTTCATTTTAAACCCTAATTTGCAATTCTTGGTTTCTTGATGAACAAGTTTCATAATTTGACATGTCTTGATGAAAAATGAATCTTGACACTTGATTTTGACCAAAGAGTCAAAGTTTGACTTTTCAGTATACAGTCAAATTTGGCTCAGTTGACTAGAAAATTCATCTGTCAATCTTGTGCATTTGGGATCTTTTGAACTTGTTGAACATGTCAAGACAATGCCATTGAGTCCTTGAGTCCATATGTGAGCTTGGTTTGCCATTGGCTAGGTCAAACAGTCAAAAATTGCCTTTGTGCAGTCAAAACCCTAAAAATGACCATTTTGCCCTTTTGGTGGTCTGATCAAATTTCTTGTGGAATTGTGATCCAAACTTGATCAAATGGTTCATATGAGTTCATAATGTTGATATGGGTCAAAAATCATGAGGTTTGACTGTCAATTGACCACAGTTGACTTTTTCCCCAATACAGCTGATTTCTAGGTCAACTGTCCAATTGACTGGGCAAAGATTGAAATCAAGGCTTGAAACTTGGTATGGATAAACTTGTGAGTCCAACATGAACCATGAAAGTCATCTTGGGCCTTTTAGTTCAAAACTTCTTTGTGCAAACTCAAACCCTAATTAGGGTCAACAGTGCAAGGAGGAGTCTTGAGCAGAGCAAACCCTAACTTGATCTTGAGCTCCAAGGGTCTTGTGATGAGAAAATGTTGAGGAAATGGGAGGGCAAATTTTGGGGTACAATAATAAACTCAACTATTCTGGGATAACTTGGACTTTAAGGCTTTCTAAGACATCTTGGCTCTCCTTATCTACGGTTTGGTTCTTTTCCCGAATCCAGATTCCTTCATAGATGTGAATGCGGTTAAGATCTTCCTGTCTCGCAATCCTGTACCTACTCTTCTAGGTGATATTTTGCATGCCCTCTATACTCGTACTGTGCGAAGAAGAGGGACCCTCATGTGTTGCATGCCTTTTCTGCCGAGGTGGTTTATTTCGCACCTCCCCAAGTCCGTGTTGAAGAATGAGGAAGGTTTAGGATGGTCTTACAGGATAATGTCCCTTGCCCATACAGACATTCTTTGGAGTTCTAAGGCTATGGAAAACATTACTATCATTGATCGATATGGTGGATACCCTAATGTCCCGTTGCTTGGAATCAGAGGGGGAATAACCTACAATCCTTGCTTGGCTTTGCGACATTTTGGTCGTGCTCGGAGAGACGGTCCTCATGAGCTACTTCTTACAAATATTGCATTTGACTACAAGGAGGACATTGACGAGCATCGCCGAAGGTTTATACGAGCTTGGGGCATGGTGAACAGGTCTGACCCTCAAGAGCTGGGACTAAAGACTTCTCTCCCTATGCAACCTTATCTCCAGTGGGTCCGAGTTCGAGCCCAAAAGCTTGGTATGCCTTATGAAGCTGTGTTTCCAGTGATTGTGGAGCCTACCAATGAAGAGGGCGTTCCTTATACAGTCCTTTATCCCTACATGCCCACTGATCTTAGGGCATTGAAGAGATCCTGGATTCAGTTGAAAGAGGAGAGGGATACCTACCTGGAGAAGTACCATGAGCAAGAAAGGAAGATCCTGAAGCTCACCAGGAAACTTGAGAATGAAAGGACAATCAATGACTACGTCAGCACGAAGGGGAAGCGTCCATGGGATTTCTGATTTTTCTTTTTCTAGTTTAGATTTGTTTTTTATTTACTTCATTGTAAACTCCTTAGAGGCATTGTTGAACCTTTTACAAGTTTAATCTAATAAAGTTTTTTTATTTCTTGGTTTGCAAATTTAAATCTCCCAAAGTCTTTGAAATCATTACATACGCATCCCATTATCATGCACATCATTACAGGTGTCATTACAGGTTTCTCATCTCCTTCGCTGTTTATTTCAGCACGAAATGTCTTCTGAAATACCTACTGTTGTACTCCAAAATTTTCCGTCCCATGTTTCTCAAAACATTTCAAGAAAGATACTCAAGTTGCTCAAGGTAGTCCAAGGGTTGACCAGACAAGTTCTCTCCTAAGGCAGTCTACCTCAAATTAGGGTTTCATGTTGCATCAAGATACTTGAGTCCAAGGGATCCCAAATGCTCACCATTGTCCTAATATGTTCTCAAAATCATCCATGACAAGTTTCAAGCCCTACAGAGAAAGTTTGCTCAGCCAATTGCTCAAAGGCCTGAAAATCGACTATACTAGGGCAAAAGTCAACTGTGGCCCACATACAGTCAAACTTCAAGATTTTTTTGTCAACATCCTCATTTTGAAGTATATTTCATCATTTGATCAAGGTTTGATCATGATTCATCAAGGATTGCTCATAATTCCTCAAGAACCAAAAGTTGCTAAATTAGGGTTTTGTAGGAAAAGTCAACTCAACTTTGACCAAGGATAACTTTCTCATACTTTATGATAAATGACTCATCCAAAGCTCATTCTTAAGAGAATTCCATTCTCTACAATCCATGTTCATCTCCAAAGTTCAAAATACACACTCACAAGAAGTTATGAATTTGGACATTATAGGTCATTTTGAAAAGTCAACAAAAACACCTTTTTTATCAAAGCTTCATACATGAGCATGGAATATCAAATTGAGATGAGACCAAAAGTGTTGCTTAGAGGACATATCAAGATTTCTAAAAAGTCCAAGAACACATTCAAAGAGTCAAAATTCAGGAAATTATGCATTGGTGAAGTTGACCTTTTTTGCAAAATTGCCAAAAGTTAACTATGCCTAAAATTGCAAATTTTGCCAAATGGGCCCAATCTTTTTCACTTGTTTTGAGTTGGAAACATGGTCCACGAGCCCTAGCCTTTGCCACTTGACATTATCTTTTTTTTATTATTTATTTTGATTTTTATTTGAATTAAATTAATTTAAATCAAAACAAATCATAGAAAATCTAAAATAATGAAAACTCAAGATTTTGTACATGATTCAGGTCTTAAATTCCAGCTAGCATGAGATCAAATTCGTGTAAAGGCTTGGGGTGCACAAAAGATTGGAGTAGGCCTATTTTTGGAAGGTTATTCAAAGGAATCAAATCAAAATCAAATGCAATGATGGAAGAAGATTGAGCACATTCTTTCAACTCTAATTCACTCCTCAATACATAAGGAGTATTTGCAGACCCAAAGGGAGGCTAGAAGGAGGCGTGTGAAGAAGTACAAAACTTGAAAAATCACAACAAAAGTGCTGGATCAAATTCATACTTCCAGGCATCCTCAAGGCCTTCTAGCTATCCCAATCGATTCCTGGGAGTGTAAACAAACGAAATCAATCAAGAACAAGTCTTTTCCAGTACCAAAATGCGTTGTAAGTCATCCACGACATTACTTCTTTTTTGAAATCGAACAACATCATTCTTATAATTGTAGCATAAAATAATTGTATATTATTGTTCACCATCATATTTGCAAGCTTTCTGTAATATTCAATTGTGTTTTCATGGCCTATATTGGATTTCACCATTATTAGGGTTTCTTGCTTCGATTTGGGATTTTCGTTTACAGGCAAAATTGGGCCATGAAAGGGCCACCATTGAACTCAGCAGGTCTAGATGGATCCATCCACGGCCTTCATTTTTATTTATCACGCTTGCGTTGAGTTTTGAGATTTACAGGACCTGTAGCTATGGACGAACGTCCGTAGGTAAAAGTCTGGGAATTTTACCCACGGAGAAGGGAAAAATATGACTGCGTGGCGCCCTTCTATTGGGTCATTTGAATTCTGGCGCTTGTTTTTCCCACTAACTCTCTTTAACATATATTATTTTATATTGTTATTTTATGTACAAATAAAACAAGTGGCGCAGTTGGTTACAGGGTGAGGGCAGAATGCATCAGGACCTGGGTTCGAATCCCAGGCCCCCCCTTGTTTCATATAATTTGTTTTTTCATGATTCAGCGTGCATACAAAGCCAAGGAGCACCATGCTCCCTCAAGATCCAACCATCCAAGTATCCAAATAGCCAGATCTGATGGCTATGATGTGGTGACCATGGTATGCCTCAATCAAGGCAACGCACTAGATCCAAAAAGTCAAACGTGGATCTCTTTGTCTTGGACCCAGATTGCTACCTACACCCCTTCCAAATCACTCTTCAGGCCCAATAACTCTTACCCTTTTCTTTTTATATTTTATTTCATTTATTTGTTTTACTAACCAATTAACTATTTTATTTTTATCAAAAAACACAAAAAATATTTTTCATCCAATTAAATTTAGGACATTTATTTTTTATACAAAAATTTAATTAATTTAATTAGGTTGTTAATTTTAGGTAACTTTAATTGTTTTTTTGTAAATAAATTTAAAATCAATTAGAATAATTAGGGTTTTGTTTCTAACTTAATCATATTTTCTTTTTCTTAAAAATAACAAAACATAAAAAATAGACCATTTATTTATTTTCATTAATTAATTTAATTAGCTAATTAATTGTATATTTAATTTAAAAACTTAATTCTTTTTCTTAAAAAATAATTAAAAACAACAAAAAAACATTTTTCTTTCATTTAGATTAGAAAGGGTCAAAACCCTAGTGCTCTCCCGATTTAATTTTCCTCGCGCGCGTTTGATATTTATTTTTTATCCTATTATTGTAATTGCTCACAAGTTGTAATAGTTAATTAGGACTTTTATTTTCATTTAACGCTTTATTATTTAAGGGTTTGTTTTTGGCTATGTAAATACCCGAAGCCTTGTAATAGCGTAGTTTAAATTCCGCACTTTAAATTCCGCAAAATATTAAACTGTTAGATGTATGATAATAGGATGCAAGATAAGAATGTATGATTAACTTTAAAACAGTTAGATAACCCTAAAATGTGCAAAGGTAATAAATCTGAAATTGAATCAATCGCACATGCGCACTCTTAGGGTACACTCCCACTTAGTTGCCTTTGGTAAACGGTCATTGAGTATAGGATATTTTAGTGGTCGTCCTTTTGTCCAAAGATCAAAGTTGCCTCGGAATGGTTGCCTCGGATATTTTTGCCTCGAATAATTGATCTAAGACATTAGGGTTACTACTAAGACGTCCTAACATTGCTTTAGTGACCGTACGTCCCTTTCGAATTGACCCTCAAAACTCCGACGACGATGCTACCTATTCATTAATAGTGGGATAGCGCTGTCTAAAGGAAACGAACATAAAACAATTCTTTTTTCGAGTAGGTAGATTAGTTCTTAAGTACTTGCTCAATCTAAACAAACTTTTTCACACTTACACTCCTTTACAAACAAAGTTTTCAAAAACACTTCATAACACTCTTGAAGACAGAAGCAAGAGTTAAATCAAAGTCAAAACAAAAACTTTTCAAATCATACAAACACAGAGAAGAAATTTTGAAAATGATGAGCAAGTACCTAAGAGCCCATAGATAACTACGGATAGAAAGGGTGCTAATACCTTCCCTGTCTATAATCTACCCCCCGTACTCAGAAATATCTCAAAAAAGGAATTTTTCTGTGCTTTTTTCCTTTCCTTGTTGGATAAAATAAAAGTCGGTGGCGACTCTTGCTTACCGCGACATTTTGCGAACACAAACGCTAAACGCAAACCAGCAAATCTGAAAAACAGTCCCGGTTCTGGCCACCGTATCACAGAACTGGCGACTCTGCTGGGGAGATTATAAGTGGGATGTACCTTAGGAATAGTTCATCATACTGTTTTCTATTGTTTGGTTTGATTGCTTTATTTTTATGGGCTTTTGTATCGGAGTTACTATAGATCATAACCGGATCTGGGGAACACCTTTTAGGTAAGTAGTAATAGACTGTGAGGGAACTGTACGACGTAGACCGATACAGTTGAAGCAGTAGCTACGTTGATGTGGCACATTAGTTGGTACCGATATCCCTTGTGGAGCAACAAGGAGAATATGGGGCTGCTATATGGGTCATTAAGCATCAACTGACCTTAGAACCTATAATTGACCAACTTGGCCATAGAAAGTAGCTAGATGCTACACTCATTGAGATCATACTCTTGAGATGGTTCCGGCCGCAAGAAAAGATTGCGTGAGCTGAAACTATGACCGATGGAGGATGGTCAGTGATATTGAGAACCTTTAGAACTTGGTTACTATTATTAGGACAGGTTGAACCAACTAAACTGCAAGAGGGTAGTACCTAAACTCCATGCCAGCCTAAAATTTAAGGGCTCTTGTGTGACTTGTTTGCCTTTACCATGTTTTCTATCTGTGATACCTGTGGTGTGTTTTTATCATGACATCATGCATCATGACATCGCATGCATATTTCATTAGACTAACCATTTCAAAGACCGAGGGGATTCATCTTTGTTCTGTTTTGCAGATCATGACTTCTATGCGCAAAAATACCATTCGAGTCAACTTCGTGCAAATCCCTGCTCAGCTCAGAGAGTTAGTCTCAAAGGTTCCTGATACTTCTTCATTTTTTAGAAGACATGGTTATTTCCTTAGCCTGATCACTTCAAAGTTGGATGAGCAAATGATGAGTGTGTTGTTCCAGTTCTTTGATCCGCTACATCATTGTTTTACCTTTCCGGATTATCAACTGGTCCCTACTTTGGAGGAGTTTTATGATTTACTAGGAATATCTATCCTCGAGCAGACACCCTTTACAGGTTTGGAGATAACTCCTAGGCCAGGGGATATTGCTTCAGCCCTACATCTAAAAATGGTTGATGTAGTATCTAACTGGGAGACTCGGAGTGAGGTTAAAGGTTTCTTGGCTAAATTTTTGATCGATCAAGCTCAACAGTTCTGGGATAACTTGGACTTTCAAGCATTTGAAGACATCCTGGCTCTCCTCATCTACGGCTTGGTTCTTTTCCCAAATCCGGATGCCTTCATAGATGTGAATGCAGTCAAGATCTTCATGTCTCGTAACCCGGTGCCTACTCTCTTGGGTGATATTTTGCACGCTCTCTATACCCGTACTGTGCGGAGAAGGGGAACTCTCATGTGTTGTACACCGCTGCTGGCGAGGTGGTTTATTTCGCACCTCCCCAAATCTGTATTGAAGAATGAGGAAGGTGTAGGTTGGGCTTACAGAATCATGTCCCTTGCTCATACGGACATCCTTTGGAGTTCTAAAGACATGGAAAGGGTAGCTGTCATTGATCGATGTGGAGAATACCCTAATGTTCCATTGCTTGGAATTTGAGGGGGTATAACTTACAATCTTTGTTTGGCTTTACGACAGTTTGGACGCGCTCGGAGAGATGGTCCCCATGAGCTGCTACTTACAGACATTGTCTTTGACTACAAGGGGGATGTTGAGGGACATCGCCACAGGTTTATACGAGCTTAGGGAATGGTGAACAGGTCTGACCCACATGAGCTAGGATTGAAGACTTCCATCCCGATGCAACCTTATCTCCAGTGGGTTCGAGCTCGTGCTCAAAAGCTGGGGATGCCTTATGAAGCTGTTTTGCCGGTGATTGTAGAGCATACTAATGAAGAAGGTGTTCCTTATACAGTCCTCCATCCCTACATGCCTATTGATCTGGGGGCATTGAAGAGATCTTGGATCCAGTTAAAGGAAGAAAGGGATACCTACAGGGAGAAGTATCATGAGCAGGAGCGGAAGATCTTGAAGCTTACAAGCCAGCTTGAGAATGAGAGGACAATCAATGATTATGTCAGCACGAAGGGAAAACGACCATGAGATTTCTGATGTCTTTTATTGTTTCTAGTTTAGATTTTCTTTTCAGTATTTCTTTTGTAACGCCTTAAAGGAATTTGTTAAACATTGTTACCAGTTTAATCTAATAAAGTGTGTTTTATTTTGGTTTACAAATATGAATCTCCCAAAGTCTTTGAAATCATTTCATACGCATTCCATTCCCATGAACCTCATTACAGGTACCATTACAGGTTTCTTATCTTCTTCACTGTTTATTTCAGCAATTATGTCTTCTGAAACACCTACTGATCAAGCCATCAAGGCTCTTCAAGCTCAGAATGCTCAGTTCCAGGAGCTGTTCCTGAACCTGGACAAAGGGCAGCAAGATTTGAAGTCTCTCATCTTGAAGGAAAAGAAGAAAAAGAAGAAGAAGGTGGTCCTCCTGAATATGGGTCGCAGATTCAGGAACAATTTGCGATAGGAAACAGATTTGTCCCATTCATCTGGAGGGGGAGAGAATCAAGAGGAAAGAAAGGGGCTTAGTCCTGTGGTTTCTGACAATGACACTGATTTTGATGAAGACCAGTATCCTCCTGCCAAGGATAGGTATAAGCAACTTGAAGACCGGTTAAGTGCAATGGAGATCCAGAAGATACCTGGGTTGGACTTCGAAGATTTGGGTTTGGCATCTGGGGTGGTGATCCCTCACAAGTTTAAAGCTCCTGTCTTTGCTAAGTATGACGGGGTCTCCTGCCCGAAGCTACACCTCCGCTCGTACGTCAGAAAGATTCAACCATATACTGCCGATAGAAACTTATGGGTTCATTTCTTTCAAGATAGTCTGTCAGGGACCTTGAATGGTTCTATCAACTGGAAGGAGCTAATGTCCGCAACTGGGAAGACCTTGCTGCTAATTTTTATAAGCAATACCAGTATAATACCGACCTTGCTCCCACGCGTACTCATCTTCAGAGTATGTCTATGGGTGCGAGCGAAGGTTTTAAGGACTACGCTCAGAAGTGGAGAGATCTAGCTGGAAGGGTCCAACCCCCTCTGTCTGATAGGGAGTTGGTGGATATGTTTCTTAGGACTTTGGCTGGTCCATATTTCAACCATTTGATCGGAAGTTCATCGTCTGGGTTCACTGAATTGATTATGACTGGGGAGAGAGTTGAAGCTGGTATCAGAAGTGGCAAGATACAGAAAGGTGCTTCGTCAAGTACAGAGAAGAAGCCTTTCAAGAAGGAATCTAGTGCAGTTTACAGCTCGAGGAACCAAAATCGACCTGAGGGCCGCCAAGCAGTCAATGCGGTAGTAATATCAAGACCAACTATTGCCCCACAACACAACAATCAGCAAAGAGTAGAGAGACCACAAAGGCAGTATACTCGGCTCAGTATGACTCTATCTCAAATTCTACCGCAATTGTTGAAAACCAACTTGGTGACTCTGAGGGAAGCCCCGAAGAATCCCAGTACCACCTCACCGCTGTATAATCCAAACGCCCGTTGTGCTTATCACTCCGATAGCGCAGGGCATGATACAAACAACTGCTGGGCCTTGAGGAATAAGGTGCAAGATTTGATTGAAGCTAAGGAAATTGAGTTTGACGCGCCGGAAAAGCCTAATGTCATGAATGCTCCTATGCCCAAGCATGGAGTAAATGCCGTGGACAATGATTCTTTTGTGACCTTTGTGGAAGACATTGCTACTCCGTTAATGACAGTAAAGAAGAACCTTTTGTTGGCCGGTTTATTTCTGGGCGGTGGCGAAGGTTGCCACCTGTGTTCCATCCTGCCTGCTGGTTGCCATTTATTGAAGTCAGGTGTTCAGTGCCTGATGGATAACAAAGAGATCCTGTTCAAGAAAACTTTGGTTCCATTGATTCCTGTTGAAGATGTATCCATAATAACCATTTCCACCAATCCTTCCAAGGCTTCCTCGAGAAACCCTGTTAGGATTACATCTGTTCCGAGAATTGCTCCATTGATCATAACTATCCCTGGTCCTATCCCGTACACTTCAGATAAGGCTGTCCCGTGGCACTATGGGGCCGATGTGTATTATCATGGGATCAAACAACACTTGAAGGTTGAGGAGGCTGATACTGATGTCAGCAACATTATCGGGTCTAGCAAGGTCACCCGAAGCGGAAGACTTTTCTCTCCTGAGATTTCCCCACCAACTGTTCGAAAACCTATTGCTATTCCACCTGCCAGTACATCTGCTACTGTCCCTGTTCATGTTCCAATCATTACCCCTGTCACCGAGTCATATGATGCTCGGGGCAAAGAGATCACAAGTGAGCCTGCCTGGATGGAGGCACCGAAGAAGATCATTGTTGAAACCTCTAGGCAGGAGATAGACGAAATTTTGAAAATTATCAAGAAAAGAGACTACAACATAGTCGAGCAGCTGGGGCAAACCCCGTCGAAGATTTCCATGTTATCTTTATTGTTGTGCTCAGAAGCCCACGCAAAGGCTTTAATTGCTTTCCTGAAAACTGCGCATGTGCCGCAGGAAACATCTGCTGATCAATTCAAAGACTGTGTGGCTAGTTTGACCGCTGACAACGGGTTGGGTTTCTCCGACGCAGATCTAACTGCCAAAGGAAGGAATCACAATGATGCTCTGCACGTCTCGATCGAGTGCAAGGGCACTACTTTGGCCCACGTGCTGGTGGATACTGGGTCCTCGTTAAATGTTTTACCCAAGAAAGCATTAGATCGGTTGGACTGTGAAGGGTTGGTTCTGAAGCCGAGTAATATTTAGGTTAGAGCCTTTGACGGGTCCAAAAGGATGGTACATGGAGAGGTGAATGTCCTTGTTAAGGTTGGTTCCCAGACTTTCGCATCTACGTTCTATGTGATGGACATCCGACCATCTTATTCTTGTTTGTTGGGTCGCCCGTGGATTCATAAGGCCGGGGCAGTAACTTCTACGCTCCATCAGATGTTAAAATATCCAGTGAAGGGGAAAATTTTTACAGTACAAGGAGAAGAGGAGTACATGGTGAGCCACCTTAACTCTTTTCGGTATGTGGAGATGAATGGGGAGTTCATTGAAACCCCGTGTCAGAACTTTAAAGAAGTCCCCCAGACTCTGGCGTCGACTGAAACTGTTGCTGAAGATCCTCCAATGAAGATGGCCTCCCTCAAGGATGCCAGGGCTGTTATTGAAAAAGGTGGGTGTGCGAATTGGGGCCAACTCCCTGACTTTACACACAAGACTGACAAGTTTGGTTTGGGTTTTACTGCAGAAGCTCAAAGGGTTGTTCGACGTGCACGGATTGGAAGACCTCCCCTGCGTATCAGTAATCCGGGAGTGAATGCAATTGAAGATGATGATGAAGAGTCAGATTTTGATAGATGGATTTACCCGACTACCGACGGTGGCTTGAACAATTAGATGGCGAAGGACTTCGTGCCCGTTTATTTTACTACACAGTAATAGACTTTTGTTTTGGGATTTATAACATACAATTTGAAATTTTTACGGCCCGGTGCCTTGCCCGAGACACCGTTGCTTTGTTTGTGAGGGCTTAATGTTTTTCATTTCCATATATCATCAATAAAGCATTGGACGTTTTCTTGCATTACAAATTTTGCGCTCCTTGTTTTTCTTTTCTATCTTGCACTTTATCAAAACAACTATTGTCTTACACACACTCACATATCATAATACAGGCCCACATCCACTCTGGATCCCACTGATAATGACTCTGCTACTGCCAGTTATGACTTCGAAAGTCCGATCAACCAAGCCGAGGATGAAGGTGAGGATGATTGCGAAGTGCCTGGTGAACTTGCTAGACTGTTACTACAGGAAGAGAGGGCCATACAGCCGCATGAAGAGCCAGTGGAATCAGTAAATCTGGGTACCGAGGAAGACAAGAAAGAGGTCAAGATCGGTGCAAATCTGGGGTCTAGTGTCAAGCAACGGTTATTACAGATGCTGCGTGACTATGTTGAGATCTTTGCTTGGTCGTATGAAGATATGCCTGGGTTGGATACCGATATTGTGGTTCACCGCTTGCCTACTAAAGAAGACTGTACTCCAGTGAAGCAGAAAGTTCGCCGAATGCGCCCGGAGATGTCTGAGAAAATCAAGGCTGAGGTTATGAAACAGTTTGATGCCGGTTTTCTAGCAGTTACTTCTTACCCGCAGTGGGTTGCCAACGTGGTTCCAGTACCGAAGAAAGATGGTAAGGTTCGAATGTGTGTTGACTATAGGGATATGAACAGGGAAATCCCCAAGGATGATTTCCCTCTGCCTCATATCAATGTTCTGGTTGATAACACCACACAACATAAGGTCTTCTCCTTTATGGATGGTTTCTCTGGTTACAATCAGATTAAAATGGCTCCTGAGGACATGGAGAAGACAACGTTCGTTACTCAATGGGGTACTTTTTGCTACAAAGTCATGCCTTTCGGGTTGAAGAATGCTGGGGCAACGTATCAGCGCGCCATGGTCGCTTTGTTCCACGACATGATTCATCATGAGATTGAGGTATACGTTGACGACATGATTGCAAGGTCCCAGACTGAGGAAGAACATCTTGACCATCTTCAGAAGCTATTTGACAGGTTGAAGTTGTACAAACTGAGGTTAAACTCGAACAAGTGCACCTTCGGGGTAAGGTCTGGTAAGCTGCTGGGTTTTGTCGTTAGTGATAAAGGTATTCAAGTGGATCCTACAAAGGTGAAGGCTATACAGGAAATTCCAGCTCCCCGAACAGAAAAATAAGTCAGAGGCTTTTTGGGACGTCTAAACTATATTGCCCGATTCATTTCACATTTGACCGCTACTTGTGAGCCAATCTTCAAGCTACTGAAGAAAGATCAAGTGGTAAGATGGAATGATGAGTGTCAGGCCGCTTTCGAAAGGATCAAGGAATATCTCCAAGAGCCACCTATTATGATGCCTCCAGTTGAAGGAAGACCTTTGATCTTATACTTGACGGTACTCGACAATTCAATGGGGTACGTGCTGGGGCAGCATGACGAGTCTGGCCAAAAAGAGCATGCTATTTACTACCTTAGCAAAAAGTTACCGACTGTGAGACCCGATACTCACTGCTTGAGAAAACTTGCTGCAATTTGGCATGGGCTGCTCGCCGGCTGAGACAGTATATGCTGACTCACACTACTCTATTGAGATCAAAGATGGATCCAATCAAGTATATCTTCGAAAAGCCTGCCTTGTCCATAAGAATAGCAAGATAGCAGATGATCTTGACTGAGTATGACATCCAATACACGACCCAAAAGGCAATCAAGGGGAGTGTGTTGGCAGATCATTTGGCGCATCAGGCTGTAGACGATTACCAGTCTATGAACTTCGAATTTCTGGATGAGAATATCATGTTGGTGACCGACTGTGAGAAACCTGGACCGGATGAAGGACCTGAGGAAGGATCCCGATGGTCTATGTACTTTGATGGAGCTTCAAATGCTTTAGGTAATGGCATTGGCGCCATGATCATATCTCCTGAAGGCTGTCATACTCCATTCACCGCCCGACTATGTTTTAACTGCACCAACAATATGGCAGAGTATGAAGCGTGCATCATGGGCCTCCGAGCAGCTATTGACCTAAGGATTAAGTTCTTGAGTGTATTCGGAGATTCCGCTCTCGTGATCAGTCAAATCAAAGGCGAGTGGGATACGAAGCACCCAAATCTTATTCCTTACAAAGAGTATGTATTGACGTTGCTTCCGCACTTTGAGGAGATAACCTTTGAACACTTCCCAAGAGAGGAGAATCAGTTAGTGGACGTGCTAGCTACCATGTCTTCTATGTTCAAGGTTAGGTGGGACAATGAGGCTCCCCAGATTACCATTGAAAGGTTGGACGAACCCGCACATTTCTGTGACATCGAGACTGAAGAGGTGGCAGATAAACCCTGGTTCCACGAGGTAAAGAGGTATCTTAAGGCTCAGGAATACCCCGAGGGTGCATCTATTAATGATAAGAAGTTTTTGAGGAGATTCGCGGCGAAGTTCTTCATCAGTAATGGTATCCTTTACAAGCGTAACCACGATTCAACCTTACTGCGATGTGTGGATAAGAGCGAGGCAGAAAGGATCGTGACAGAGTTACATGAAGGTACCTTAGGAACTCATTCCAGTGGACATACCATGGCAAAGAAAATCCTACGGGCAGGATATTATTGGTCTACCATGGAAGCCGATTGTTATCAGCATTCTCGGACCCGTCATAAGTGCCAAGTCTATGCTGATAAGGTGCACGTACCTCCAGTGCCTCTGAACGTCTTGACGGAACCTTGGCCTTTTGCAATGTGGGGCATCGACATGATCGGTGAGATCAGACCTACTGCGTCCAATGGGCATCGTTTCATTCTGGTAGCTATTGATTACTTTACGAAGTGGGTTGAGGCAACTTCCTTTGCTACTGTAACCAAGAACGACGTGGCGCGGTTTATCCAGCACAATTTGATCTGTCGATACGGTGTACCAGAGAGGATCATTATGGACAACGGTACAAATCTCAACAATATAATGATCACCGAGCTCTGCAAGCAATTCAAGATACAACATCACAACTATTCCCCTTACCGGCCGAAGAAGAATGGGGATGCTGAAGCGGCTAATAAGAACATCAAGAAGATTGTGCAGAAGATGACGGTGACATACAAAGACTGGAATGAGATGCTACCATTCGCTCTTCACGGGTATCGTACCTCAGCACGGACGTCAACAGGGGCAACACCCTATTCCTTGGTATATGGCATGGAGGCAGTCTTACCCATTGAAGTCCAGATACCCTCTCTTCGGATTATGAAAGATGATGGTTTGAACGAGGACGATTGGATTCAGACCCGACTTGATCAGCTGAATTTAATCGATGAAAAGAGACTTACTGCTATTTGTCATGGTCAGACGTATCAAAAGCGGATAATCAAGGCATTTAACAAGAAAGTTAGACGACAAGAGTATCAAGTCGGGGATCTGGTGATCAAGCGCATCATAGTAACTCAAGGTGATCCCAGGGGAAAATGGACCCCTACGTACGAAGGGCCATTTGTGGTTAAGAATATCTTCTCGGGAGGAGCTATGATTCTAACCACCATGGATGGTGACGACCTTCCTCACCCCGTCAATGCAGACATAGTGAAAAAAATACTACGCATAATCAAAGACCTGCTAGGTTGACTGGCCTAGGCAAAAATAAGGGCTTCCTGGCAAACCAAAAGGGTTCGGGCAAAAATAAGGGATGAAAATAAAAAACTGTACACCCGGCAAGTCGAAAACCTGAAAAGGCGGCTTGGGCAAAAAAGGGTATACCGGTGGACTGAAAACCCGAAAGGGCGGTCTAGGAAAAAATTAGGGATCAAAGCGTAACACTATGTCTCATTGGATCATCTTGCAACCAGACTTCAGTATCGACTGTCAAGCTCGGACGACACTAATCAATCTGATCTACCTTCAACCAAGTAGCAAAGTGATGAGATGCTCGAAGACATAAAGGCAATAGCATAGTTGGAACCCAGTGGGATTGTTCACATAGTTGTTTTTCCTTGTTTTTACACATTGTATAAATTCTATTGTTCGGCGGCGTTCTCTTACTAGGACGTCAACCTCTTGTACAAAAACGCCTATTTACAGGCCGACTTCAAAATCAATACAATGCATTTTCACAAAGAAATTTCAATTTTTTTTCTTGTTTCTGTTTTGTTTTGCAAGAACGTACAATGGTTCATTTTTGATATATGCATTTGACATTAATTGCTGCTCATAAATATTTACGTGCGAAACAAAAGACGACTACTTGTAATTCCAAAAACAGGGGCAAACAAGAAATGTCCAGACCTTACAGTTGCTGTATCCACCAGGTATAGGGATATACCTAGTTGGAGAAAACACTTAAAGGTACATTCACTCCCCACAGAGTAAAGAGAAGTACAATGGTGTTAATTCTCCCCAACTGAGGCTCGCAACCGCGAATAAATAAGCAATATTCTCCCCAAGCAGAGTTTATCTATCATCAGCACTAGAGGATTATCCCCGGTAGAGTCTGGAGGATTGCCCCCAGTAGAGTCTAAAAGATTATTCCCAGTGAAGCCGCCACTACAAGCTCATCCCCAGTGGAGTTCATTTCTTTCACAAACAGAAACTCAATCCCCAACAGGTTTCATTATCACCAACAATGGTAATTCATCCCCAGCTGAGGCTATTCTTCCAAATCAACAGATCCTCCGACAGAATATGTCCTCCCCACAGAGTCATTTCCTCGTTAGATTATTCCCCAACAGAGTTATTCTCTCCTACAGGATTAGGCTCACAATCATCTTCATTCACTATCCCCAGCGGAAACGAAGATTTCAACTTCTTGCATTCTCGAGCGGTAATCTGGGATTTATTTTCCCCAGCTAGAGAATATCATATAAAACATTGCATGTCCATACATCATGGCATACGCATACGCATCATATAACACAATCTCATTTATTTTGAGAACATCATTGCTTGATACATGTCATGCATTACATACGACTAACCTTTACCTTTCAGGAAAGATACAATCAAATTCTCACAAAATTCAAGCTATGAAGTCCGGATACGACCAGATAGTATCTTGATTTCTACATCATATTGTGAAGCCCAGAGAACGACCGGATAACAGTATCAGACTACCGTGAAGCCTGGATTACGACCAGATAGTGGTATCTCTTAAAAGCAAGCTATGAAGCCCGGATTCGACCGGATAATAGTTTAATCCCCAGCAAGCCGTGAAGCCCGGATTATGACCGGATAGTAGCTCAGCAAGTACCATGAAGCCTGGATTCGACCAGATAGTGGTTTATCATAAACACAAGCCGTGAAGCCCGGATTCGACCGAATAACAGCACAACAAGTTATTGTGAAGCCTGGATTACGACTAGATAACAATGCAAGTTTCTGTGAAGCCTGGATTATGACCAGATAGCAGCAAAGAATACTACGAAACCTGGAGTCGACCAGATAGTGGTATATCTTTAACACAAGTTATGAAGCCCAGATTACGACCGGATAGTATCTTGATTTTCTCCGAACACCATGAAGCCTGGATTCGACCGGATAATCGTATGATACATCGCGAAGCCTGGACTACGACCAGATAGCGGTAAAAGACACTGTGAAGCCTGGGTTACGACCAGATAACAGTGAGGGACACTGTGAAGCTTAGATTTTGACCAAATAGCAGTTCACCCAACCAATTACTATGAAGCCCGAATTCGACCGGATACTAGTAAGCCCAAAGCCAAAGGGAAGCCCGGATTACGACCGGATAACCATTTGATCTCTTCTGAAGCCTGGATTTCAATCAGATAAGAAGTAAGGTATTGTGAAGCCTGGATGACGACCAGATAGCAGTACAGAACACCATGAAGCCTGAATTCGACCAGATAATGGTATAACACATCATGAAGCCTGGATTACGACCAGATAACGGTACAAGACATTGTGAAGCTTAGATTTCGACCAAATAGCAATTTCACCTGGACAATTACTAAGAAGCCCGGAGTCGACCGGATATTAGTGTGCCCTAAAATTCAAGTTGAAGCTCGGACGCGACCAGATAACAACTCATTTCCTTCTGAAGCCTGGATTACGACCAGATAAGAATCGAGAAATTGCGAAGCCCGGATTACGACGGGATAGCAAGTATAATCTCATCTCCCCAGTAAGTCATTGTAAAGCCTAGATTACGACCAGATAACAATCATTCTTATCACTATGAAGCCTGGACCACGACCAGATAGTAGTTCATTTTCACCTCCTCGACTAAGAGACGGTTCCTCAGTAGAATAACGGACGACCGAAGTTCCTAAAATTCAACAGAGACAATTCCCCAGTAGAATAACGGACGACCAAAGCTCCTAAAATTCTAGTTTCTCTCAAGACAAAGAACAACATTCCCCAGCGGAATCTTCCTCAACAACAGGTATACAAGCTCTCGCTAAGGAATCTCTTACGCGATCAACACTTCTTCGGATGGCATCTTTAATCCCATCTCCCATTAGCAATTTCCAAATGGCATCTATAAGCCCATTCCCGATATCGCAAGATGGACACCACTTCATGCGAGCGCAAATTTCTGGGCACTCTAGTGTTCAATCATCTTTCACCTTCAGATCAAGAAAGGCACGCAAGCCAATCTACACCCTCAGGTTTAAGAAGATTGAACAGGGGCAGCTGTTGTACCCCAAAATTTGCCCTCCCATGTTTCTCAAAACACTTCAAGAAAGATACTCAAGTTGCTCAACGTAGTCCAAGGGTTGACCAGACAAGCTCTCTCCCAAGGCAGTCTACCTCAAATTAGGGTTTCATGTTGCATAAAGATACTTGAGTCCAAGGGATCCAAAATTCTCACCATTGTCCTAATATGTTATCAAAATCATCCATGACAAGTTTCAAGCCCTACAGAGAAAGTTTGCTCAATCAATTGCTCAAAGGCCTTAAAATCGACTATGCTAGGGCAAAAGTCAACTGTGGCCCACATACAGTCAAACTTCAAGATTTTTTTGTCAACATCCTCATTTTGAAGTATATTTCATCATTTGATCAAGGGTTGATCATGATTCATTAAGGATTGCTCATAATTCCTCAAGAACCAAAAGTTGCTAAATTAGGGTTTTGTAGGAAAAGTCAACTCAACTTTGACCAAGCATAACTTTCTCATACTTTATGAGAAATGACCCATCAAAAGCTCATTTTGAAGAGGATGCCATGATATACAATACATCTTCATCTCCCAAGCTCAAAATATGCACTCACAAGAAGTTATGAATTTGAACATTATAGGTCATTTTGAAAAGTCAACAAAAACACCTTTTTTGTCAAAGCTTCATACATGAGCATGGAATATCAAATTGATATGAGACCAAAAGGATTGCTTAGAGGACATCTCAAGATTTCTAAAAAGTCCAAGAACACCTTCAAAGAGTCAAAATTGAGGAAGTTATGAATTGGTGAAGTTGACCTTTTTTGCAAAATTGCCAAAAGTCAACTATGCCTAAAATTGCAAATTTTGCCAAATGGGCCCAATCGTTTTCACTTGTTTTGAGTTGGCAACATGGTCCATGAGCCCTAGCATTTTCCACTTGTCATTATCTTATTTTTATTATTTATTTTGATTTTGATTTGAATTAAATTAATTTAAATCAAAACAAATCATAGAAAATCCAAAATATTGAAAACTCAAGATTTTGTACATGATTCAGGTCTTAAATTCCAGCTAGCATGAGATCAAATTCGTGTAAAGGCTTGGGGTGCACAAAAAGATTAGATTAGGCCTATTTTTGGAAGGTTATTCAAAGGAATCAAATCAAAATCAAATGCAATGATGGAAGAAGATTGAGCACATTCTTTCAACCCTAATTCACTCCTCAATACATAAGGAGTATTTGCAGACCCAAAGGGAGGCTAGAAGGAGGCGTGTGAAGAAGAACAAAACTTGAAAAATCACAACAAAAGCGCTGGATCGAATTTATACTTCCAGGCATCCTCAAGGCCTTCTAGCTATCCCAATCGATTCTTGGGAGTGTAAACAAACGAAATCAATCAAGAACAAGTTTTTTCCAGTACCAAAACGCGCTATAAGTTATCCACGACATTGCTTCTTTTTTGAAATCGAACAACATCATTCTTATACTTGTAGCATAAAATAATTGTATATTATTTTTCACCATCATATTTGCAAGCTTTCTGTAATATCCAATTATGTTTTCATGGCCTATATTGTATTTCACCATTATTAGGGTTTCTTGCTTCGATTTGGGATTTTCGTTTACAGGTAAAATTGGGCTATGAAAGGACCACGATTGAACTCAGCAGGTCCAGGCGAATCCATCCATGGACTTCGTTTTTATTTATCATGCTTGTGTTGAGTTTTGAGATTTACAGGACCTGTAGCTATGGACGAACGTCCGTAGGTAAAAGTATGGGACTTTTACCCATGGGGAAGGGAAGAAGATGACTGCGTGGCGCCCTTCTATTGGGTCATTTGAATTCTGGCGCTTGTTTTTCCCACTAACTCTCTTTATCATATATTATTTTATATTGTTATTTTATGTACAAATAAAACAAGTGGCGTAGTTGGTTACAGGGTGAGGGCAGAAGGCATCAGGACCTGGGTTCGAATCCTAGGTCCCCCTTTGTTTCATATAATTTGTTTTTTCATGATTCAGCGTGCATACAAAGCCAAGGAGAACTATGCTGCCTCAAGATCCAACCATCCAAGTATCCAAGAAGCCAGATCTGATGGCTATGATGTGGTGACCATGGTATACCTCAGTCAAGGCAACGCACTAGATCCAAAAAGTCAAACGTGGATGTCTTTGTCTTGGGCCCAGATTGCTATCTACACCCCTTCCAAATCACTCTTCAGGCCCAATAACTCTTACCCTTTTCTTTTTATATTTTATTTCATTTATTTGTTTTACTAACCAATTAACTATTTTCTTTTTATCAAAAAACATAAAAAATATTTTTCATCCAATTAAATTTAGGACATTTATTTTTTATACAAAAATTTAATTAATTTAATTAGGTTGTTAATTTTAGGTAACTTTAATTGTTTTTTTTGTAAATAAATTTAAAATCAATTAGAATAATTAGGGTTTTGTTTCTAACTTAATCATATTTTCTTTTTCTTAAAAATAACAAAACATAAAAAATAGGTCATTTATTTATTTTCATTAATTAATTTAATTAGCTAATTAATTGTATATTTAATTTAAAAACTTAATTCTTTTTCTTAAAAAATCATTAAAAACAACAAAAAAACATTTTTCTTTTATTTAGATTAGAAAGGGTCAAAACCCTAGTGCTCTCCCGATTTAATTTTCCTCGCGCGCGTTTGATTATTTATTTTTTATCCTATTATTGTAATTGCTCACAAGTTGTAATAGTTAATTAGGACTTTTATTTTCATTTATCGCTTTATTATTTAAGGGTTTGTTTTTGGCTATGTAAATACCCGAAGCCTTGTAATAGCGTAGTTTAAATTCCGCACTTTAAATTCTGCAAAATATTAAACTATTAGATGTATGATAATAGGATGCATGACAAGAATGTATGATTAACTTTAAAACAGTTAGATAACCCTAAAATGTGCAAAGATAATAAATCTGAAATTGAATCACTCGCACATGCGCACTCCTAGGGTACACTCTCACTTGGTTTCCTTCGGTAAACGGTCATTGAGTATATGATATTTTAGTGGTCGTCCTTTTGTCCAAAGATCAAAGTTGCCTCGGAATGGTTGCCTCATATATTGTTGCCTCGAATAATTGATCTAAGACATTAGGGTTACTACTAAGACGTCCTAACATTGCTTTAGTGACCGTACGTCCCTTTCGAATTGACCCTCAAAACTCTGACGACGGTGCTACCTATTCATTAATAGTGGGATAGCGCTGTCTAAAGGAAATGAACATAGAACGATTCTTTTTTTGAGTAGGTAGATTAGTTCTTAAGTACTTGCTCAATCTAAACAAACTTTTTCACACTTACACTCCTTTACAAACAAAGTTTTCAAAAACACTTCGTAACACTCTTGAAGACAGAAGCAAGAGTTAAATCGAAGTCAAAACAAAAACTTTTCAAATCATACAAACACAGAGAAGCAATTTTGAAAATGATGAGCAAGTACCTAAGAGCCCGTAGATAACTACGGATAGAAAGGGTGCTAATACCTTCCCTTTATATAATCTACCCCCCGTACTCAGAAGTATATCAAAAAAGGAATTTTTCTGTGCTTTTTTCCTTTCCTTGTTGGATAAAATAAAAGTCAGTGGCGACTCTTGCTTACCGCGACATTTTGCAAACACAAACGCTAAACACAAACCAGCAAATCCTAAAAACAGTCCCGGTTCTGGCCACCGTATCACACCTATCGATCAAGCCATCAAAGCTCTTCAGGCACATAATGCCCAATTCCAAGAGATGTTCTTGAACTTGGCTAAAGGGCAAGAGGATTTGAAGACTCTCATCTTGAAGGAGAAGAAGAAGAAGAAGAAGAAGGTGGTTTTTCTGAATATGGGTAATAGATTTGGGAATAGGTTGCGATAGGAAGCTGATTTGTCTCTTTCATCCAAAGGAGAGGAGGACCAAGAGGAAGAAAAGGGTCCCAGTCCTGTGGTCTCTGATAAAGATACTGGTTTTGATGATGAGCAGTATCCTCCTGCTTAGGATAGGTACAAATAACTCAAAGACCGTCTGAGCGCTATGGAGATTCAGAAGATACCTGGTTTGGACTTCGGAGATCTGGGACTAGCACCGGGGGTGGTGATCCCTCATAAGTTCAAAGCTCCAGTGTTTGCCAAGTACGATGGAGTATCCTGTCCAAAACTCCATCTCCTCTCGTACGTCAGAAAAATCCAACCTTACACTGCTGATAGAAATTTGTGGGTGCATTTCTTTCAAGATAGTCTGTCAGGGACTCAACACGAATGGTTTTATCAATTGGAAGGAGCTAATGTCCGAAACTGGGAGGACCTTATTGCTACTTTCTACAGGCAGTATCAGTATAACGCCGACCTTGCTCCCACTCGTACTCAGCTTCAGGGTATGTCTATGGGTGCAAGTGAAGGTTTTAAGGACTATGCTCAGAAGTGGAGAGATTTGGCTGGAAGAGTCCAACCCCCTTTGTTTGACAGGGAGTTGGTTGATATGTTTCTAGTGACGTTGTCTGGTCCATTTTTCAATCATCTGATCGGCAGTTCGTCATCTGGGTTTATTGAACTGATTTTGACTGGGGAGAGAGTAGAAGCTGGTATCCGAACCGGTAAGATACAGAAAGGTACTTCATCAAGTGCAGAAAAGAAGCCTTTCACCAGTAGGAAAGAAGCTAGTGCAGTCTACGACTTGAGGAGCCAAAACAGACCTGAACGCCGTCAAGTAGTAAATGCGGTAGTAATATCAAGACCCACCATTGCCCCACAACGCAACAATCAACAAAGAATGGAGAGACCGCATAGACAGTACACTCGGCTTAATATGACCTTGTCTCAAATTCTACCACAATTGTTAAAGACCAACCTGGTAACTCTGAGGGAAGCCCCAAAGAATACCAGCACCACATCTCCGCTGTATAACCCGAACGCCTGCTGCGCCTATCACTCTGATAGCCCAGGTCATGATACAAATAACTGTCGGGACTTGAAGAATAAAGTGCTAGATTTGATCGAAGCTAAAGAGATTGAGTTTGATGCTCCGGAGAAACCCAACATCATAGATGCCCCCATGCCCAAGCACGGTCATGGAGTGAATGCTGTGGACGATGATTTATTCGTGACCTCCGTGGAAGAAATTTCTACTCCTTTGATGACAGTTAAGAAGAATCTATTGTTGGCCGGTTTATTTCCGGGTTGTGGCGAAGGTTGCCACCTATGTTCAATTCTGCCTGTTGGTTGCCACTTATTGAAATCAGGTGTTCAACGCCTGATGGATAACAAAGAGATCTTGTTCGAGAAGAATTTGATTCCGTTAATTCCAGTTCAAAATGTTGCCATCATAACTGTTGTACCCCAAAATTTTCCCTCCCATATTCTTCAAGATTTGCCAAAATCAAGGTTCAAAATCTCTCAAGGGGTTGCACAGTCCAATGGCCCCCTAACAGTCAAAAATTAGGGTTTTGGTTCTGGCAAAGAAATTGAAGTTTCCAAGGGTCCAATCAAGTCCCACATGCCCATATACATTGTCTAGCATTCATATGTCAAGTTTCAAGACTTACAGCATCAAGTTGCACAGTCAAAAACCCTAAATGCTCCACAGTCAATTGCAGGGGCAAAATGGTCATTTGACAGTCAAAAGTCAAAATTTTTGGTCAACATCTTATTTTGAAGCCACAAACATCATTTGATCAATTCTTGATCATGATTCTCAAAGCTTGGCTCAAAAAGTCTCAAGATGCAAAAGTTTCTATTTTTGGACAGTTGTAAAAGTCAACTGCAAATTGACCAAGGCATAACTTCCACATGGTTTATCAGAAAAATTCCATCCAAAGCTCATTTTGAAGAGAATGACATTTCCTACAACTCATCTTCACACTTCAAGTCCAAGAAATGCTCTCACAAAAAGTTATCAATCTCAACATTATAGGTCATTTTCAAAAGTCAACAAAAAGGCACTTTAAGTAAAAGACCATAACTTGAGATTGGTAAATCAAAATGACATGGGATCAAGGACATTGGTTAGAGGACTTCAAGACCTTTCCAAAATGTCCAAGAACATGATCAAAGCTTAAAAATTGAGCAAGATATGCCTTGTGGAAGTTGGGAAATTTTTGGGAATTTTGAAAAGTCAACTTTGCTTCAAATGCCTCAAAATTGATAATGGGCCTCAATTTCTTCCATGAATCATTACCCAAAGGCCATGCACGACCCATTAAGTTAAAAGGGAGTTATTTTCTTATTTTTAATTAATTAATTGAATTTTTAATCCTATTAATTCATTTAATTAAAATTAAATATGAGAAAAATACTAAATAATGATTTTAAATCTTTTTGATGCAGCAAATCCTTCCATCATGACCTAAATATCTCGTGTACCAATCTCAAGAGGCAAAATCTTCCAAAATAGGCAAGTTTCCATGGCAAAAAGGATTGAAAAAGATATACAAAATCAAATATTCAAAAGCATTGAAACAATGGATCATGGGCTTGTTTTTCTAACCTAATTCATTCACACATATATCACATTGAAAACCTAATGCGATAGACACAAGAAGTTGCGCAGGAATCAGAGGACAAGGTTGCATTTTTTTCACAAAATATCAAAAACTGTTTTCATAGTTGCAGTGTGATTCAAAGCTCAAAAAATATTCCAAACGATTGCTGGGACCTTCCTGAACGTGTCTCAATACCTTTCCAGTCTCCATACTCAAGGAATTGGTAGATTGAAGTCTCACTTTTCATAAAATCATTCATAATCGTGTTTTAAATTTCATGCATCATTTGTGATTTTTAATTGTTGATTTATACTAACATGAGCATTCTGAAGCTATTGGTGTTATTTGATTGAACTAAGAACGCCTGTATCCAAAGTTGCCATGAACGTGGATTAGGGTTTCAGAAACTTCAATTTGGGGTTTTGCATCTATGGAAAAATCAGGCCATGAAACCTATACCATTGAAACCGTGACAACAAGACGAATTCAACACACTAGTCGCGCCCTTTTTATATTTGCTCAAGAGCTAATCGCTATTTTTCTGTTTGAAGTTTAGTGGGGGTTTAAAACCCCCGCTATCTATCTTTTATTTTCAGGCAAAACGAAGAAACAAGGAGGAAGACGCTGAGTTGTTAAGACATGGTTGGTCAGTTTGAATACTGGCGCGTTTTTTTATTACTTCAGCATAATACCTTTTTTCACTTTTATTAATCATGTTCCATTAAACTAACAAAGAAACGCGCTAGTGCAATTGGTTGGTGTGTTGTCATGCAGGCACTGGGACCTGGGTTCGATTCCCAGGTCCCCCATATTCTCTATAATTTTGCTTGTAACGTGTTCAGGTATTGCTTCTCATCTAAAGTCCACCATACACGTCCACGCTGGTGCCTGCCAAGTGTCCAGGAACTCCAATCTAAGGGCCAGAATGGAAGGATTACCATGGACGCTAGTCAATCACTCTGCACGTGATCACTGGAAAGTCAAAAAGGGCCAGATTTCTTGGGCCAAATTTCTCAAATACACCTCTCAATTGGGTCAGACACCCCATGGTTTGCATATTCTCATTTTTATTTTAATTCTCATTTTTATTCTCTTATTTAATCCAAAATAATTTTCACAAATATAAAATCTAGAAAAATCATAAAAATAAAAATATGTCTATTTAATATTTATTTCATTAATATTTTTATAAATAAATTTTGATAATCAATTTAGTTTAATTTAGGGTTTTAAATTTAAATGTTTTTTTCTTAATAACTAAAATATGTAGAAACTAGGTATTTAGCTTTTTTATTCTTTTTCTTAATAAATAATTTCTTCTTCATTATTATCATTAATTATTAACTATTTTGTAAATAAATATGTCATTAAATAATTAGTGTAAATTAGGTCAAAACTTAAATATTTTTCTTAAATAATTAAAAACAATTTAGAACTAGGGTTTTATTTGATTTCCAAATTTTAACCAATTTTCTTTATTTCATAAATACCTAAAAAACCAAAAAAATAACTCCTTTTCCTATTAAATAATTATTTTATTTTTTTTTAATTTCATTTAATTTCTTTAAAGGGTCCAACGCCCTCACGCACATTCGATTCCAATTTCTTTTCGCGCGTTTGTTCTTATTGTTCGTTTTAAATATAATGTAATTGCCCAAAGCCTTGTAATAGTAATTAGGTTTAACCTTATTTACTTTCTGCATTTTATTTCAAAACGGGTCTTTGTTAATTTGGTGATGTATAGACCCGCGCCTTGTAATAGCGTAGGACCTTTATTTTCCGCATTTTAATTTCCGCACCTTTAAACTGCTAATCACATGAAAGAATGAATGGCCCAAATAAAATCAAAGCGTAGCTCACCCAATGCATGACCAAGATAAAGTATAACTGAAAATAACACACAATTCACACACCACTCTTAGGGTACGCCTCACTGTTGCCTTACCCCTCGAAACGTGGTCGTCGAGTATAGGACGTTTTAGTAAGTCCTTATGTCCATGAACATGGCATAAGGGTAGCTTCTAAGGTGTCCTATTGTTGCTCTGGTGACCACACTGTTGCCTTGCCCTCGAAACGTGGTCGTCGAGTATAGGACGTCTTAGTGAGTCCTTATGTCCATTGATCTAGTTGCCTCGAAACAAGTTTCCTCGAAACGGTTGCCTCGGAAAAGTTGCCTCGAAACGGTTGCCTCGGAATTAAAAAGATCAATGGCATAAGGGTAGCTTCTAAGGTGTCCTACTGTTGCTCTGGTGACCACACTGTCCCTACAAACGAATTGACCCGAATACCTCCAACGGTGGTGCTACCTACCTCTCAATGGTGGGATGGCACTGCCTTAAGGACATTTACATAGCCTAATTCCTTAGGGTAGGTAGATGACTCATGGATACTTGCTCTAATTCAAAACAAATCAAAACTTCTTTTCACACCGACACTTTCAAAAAAGCTTTCAAAAACAATTATTCAAACACTCTTGAGGACTGATACAAGAGTCGATCTGAAACTTTAAACGAAACTTTTTCAAACTCACTCACAATTGAAAAGCAAACACATTTTGAAAACACAAATGAGCAAGTATCTAAGAGCCCATGGATAACCATGGATAGAAAGGGTGCTAACACCTTCCCTTTCTATAAATCTACCTCCCGAACCCGAGAAACATCTCGAAAAGGAATTTTTCTGTGTTTTTTGTCCTTTCCTTGTTGGATAAAATAAAAGACGGTGGCGACTCTTGCTTCCGCGACATTTCGCGAACCAGCGTTAAACAGTCAGTTCCAGATCCACCGATCACAGAACTGGCGACTCTGCTGGGGACATCTTATAAAGTGAGGTGTACCTTAGGACTAAGATCACTTGTGTTTTCAATTGTTGTGTTTGTTTGCTTTATTATTGTGGGTTGCATCGGAGTTACATAGATCCTAACCCGGATTTGGGGATACCCTGTTAGGTAGCATAAGTTGTGAGGGACCTGTCCGGCGTAGACCGACACGGGTGAAGCAGTGGCTACGTTGGTGTGGCACCTTGGTCTGTACCGATATCCCTTGTGTCGCAACGAGGAGAATATGGGTCTTCTGAGGAGTCATTAAGCACCAACCGACCTTAGAACCTTAAATGACCCAACTTGGCCAATAGAACAGTAGCAGTATGCTACGCCCATTGAGGCTAAACTCTCGTGATGGTTCTGGCCGCAAGAAAAGATTGCGATGCTGGAGTTATGACCGATTGAGGGTAGTCAGTGATATTGGGATCCTCTAGAACCCGGTTACTTCTGATAGGACAGGTTTGAGCCCACCAACTTCAAGAGGGTAATACCTAGACCCCATGCTGGCCTAAACTCTAAGGGCTTCTCTTGTGTGACTTGTGTGCCTTCCAACTTGACTATTTGCATGCTTGTTATCTGACACTTGAGTTTCTTGCAGGTTTTGTTTACAGTCCTTAATTGGGACTCATAATAGGGTTTACCTACATTACCCCATGCATAGCATAACATCATATCATTGCATACATCCTGCATAAGAACTAATCCATTTCCAGGATCTCAAGGGCTTGTGATGCAGGTCATGATGAACCAACTGTCCAGCAAGGGGCAAAGGGGATTTATTTTCCTCTAGACAAGGTTGTCAGGGGCTATGATCCACTGGATATGGCGAGCCTTGACCCTTGAAGAAGGACTCTCATCAACATGGAGCTCCTTCCATCAAGCTACAAAATTCAAACTCTAACAATTTTTCTTGTTTACCCCGCGAGATCTCTGAAAACATTGCATGCATATCATACATATCATTGCATTACAGGTACCACTGTTTACAGGTCACTTACCTTCTTTGCTGTTTATTTCAGCAGTCTCATCATGAATCCTGAATCATCTACTGAGCAATCCATCAAGGCCCTCCAGGCTCAGAACGCCCAGTTCCAGGAGTTGATTAAGAGTCTAGCCCAAGGTCAACAGGATTTGAAGACTCTGCTCTCGAAGAAGAAGAAGAAGAGAACGGTGTTGTTCAACCCGAGACGCAAATCTGGGAATGGATCACTAAATGAGGTTGAGCAGACTACCACATCTGTTGGAAAGGACAGCCCCCATGAGAGAGAGGTTCCTAGTCCAGTGGTCTCCGACAACGAGACAGAGTTCAATGATGAACAGTACCCTCCAGCTGAGGACAGGTATAAACAGTTGGAAGACCGGCTAAGTGCCATGGAGATACAAAAGGTGTCTGGCCTGGACTTCGAAGATCTAGGTCTGTCTTCTGGGGTGGTGATCCCTCATAAATTCAAAGCACCTGCTTTTGCAAAATACGACGGGGCTTCCTGTCCTAAGCTGCATCTCAGGTCATACATAAGAAGGATCCAGCCCTACACGACTGACAAGAATTTGTGGATTCACTTCTTTCAGGACAGTCTGTCGGGAACTCAACTCGACTGGTTCTACCAACTGAATGGAGCCAACATCCGCAGCTGGGAGGACTTGGCCACTGCATTCTACAAGCAGTACCAGTACAATGCTGACCTTGCTCCCACGCGCACTCAGCTTCAGGGAATGGCTATGGGTGCAGGCGAAGGTTTTAAAGAATACGCTCAAAAATGGAGGGACCTTGATGGAAGGGTACAACCACCTCTGACTGACCGGGAACTCGTTGATATGTTCTTGGGGACCCTATCCGGGCCGTTCTTCAATCATCTCATTGGTAATTCATCTGCAGGGTTTACAGACCTCATTCTGACTGGGGAAAGAATTGAAGCTGGTATCAAGGCTGGGAAGATTCAAGAGGCTACACCTTCGGATACTCAGAAAAAGCCTTACACGGGGAAGAAAGAGTCTAATGCTGCATACAGTCAAAAGAGTCGTCGTGACCAGCAGGCAGGGGCAGTCATGATCTCTGGTTCTGCACCACGCCGACAACCACAAAAGGGAAATCAGCGAAGGCCGGACGAGCCTAAAAGACAATTCACCAATATCAACATGCCATTGTCACAAGCATTGCAACACATGTTGAAATTGAATCTGATTGCGGTGATCAACCCTCCTGCAAATCCCAAGACCTCCTCTCCAAATTACAACCCAGATGCGAGGTGTGCTTATCATTCTGATAGCCCGGGACACGATACTGAGGATTGTTGGGCGCTGAAGTACAAAATCCAGAACATGATCGACGCTAAGGAGATCGAATTCGAGCCGGCTGAGACTCCCAATGTGACCACTGCTCCCTTGCCAAAACATGGCTAGGATTGGAAATTTTTTGTTCATTAGAATGTTCAAGTTGTAATTTTCTTTGATTGTTCAAACATTTTATTTCATGTCAAACTTGGTTATTTCATTAATGCATTACACGTGTCTGTTTTGAAGTAATTATGCTCACTATATCCAAAATTGCTTTTATTTTTGATGTTCAACTCACGTTTAATAATTCTAAAGCCTCTTGAGGGAGGATGACGAAAACGATACCATTTTTACAGTATGCTTTTGAACAGACCCCGCTGATGAGGTACAGGCATTGTTTCAATTCCTAAACACTGGAGTTATAAGGAAGATAATCCCTCGTCAACCCCCTCTGAGCCAAAGAAGCAGGAGTTTTTCTTTTCGAAAATTAAAACCCTTAATCATAACCTGGGGCAGGGTAGTTCTCTCAGTTGATCCAGGTGCACAGCGAATAGCATCAAAGGATTCCTTCCAAGACAAAAGACAGTGATGGTTCCGAATAATCATAAAGACAGGCAGTCATCATTTCTCAAAATAAAAGCCCAACAAGTCAAAACCTATGAAGGAGACTTACAAGACTGGGGCATCCCGCTGACTGTAAACCGGTCAGGCAAAAAACAGGGATAACAAAATCAAAAAGGAAGAGGTCCTACAAACCCTCAACCAAAAAAAAAACTAAAGCCCAATAAGTAAAAAAAAAACTATGAAGGAGACTTACAAAACTGGGGCATCCCGCTGACTGTAAATACAAAAAGAAACAGTTCAGGCAAAAAACAGGGATAACAAAATCAAAAAAAAAAAGAAAGAGGTCTTACAAACCCTCGACAAAAAATGACTGCCTATTCAAAATAAATTGTCAACATCCGAACCATCACTGGAACATCAAAGCAAAGACTCAACAAGGTCTAACGCACGATTAGCTGAGTTTAGGATTGAAGAACATCACGAAGAGAGGGTGGGTACAAATATAATTTGAGCCTTTATCCTTTGTTTCTTAAACCCTGAACAAGGCCACGTTACAACCCTAGAAAAGTCCTAGCTGAAGCATGGGTTAGTTCTAAAGCATACTGTTACAAAGGTATCCTGACTCCTTAAGGCTTATGGTAAAACAACGAGTTGACATCACAGTTTTACAGAATTCACTTGTTTTTACTAAAAAAGGATGCATTTTCAAAAACTTCGAAACAGACATAAGCTTTGCATTTTTAACATAACTTTGTTTGCATATGACTTTTTGTTTGAACAGCACAAGAGTTCGTACGACGAATGTCTAATGGACAAAAGCTCTTCCAACCAAGGGGCAGACATGATCATGGTCCATCACCTGGGGCAGTTAAGTCAAGATTCGGAGAATCTCTCAACAAGGCCAACCAGCTTGGGGCAAATCTCCATCTGGACCACCAAGGGCATTGGACGATCAAACGAAGATCTTCTGGTCACACGGCAAAACACTTCTGACAGGGGCAACTCCCTACTTTCTGAGAACGTGGACATAGTCGAAAAAATACTACGCATAATCAAAGACCCGCTAGGTTGACACACCTAGGCAAAATTAAGGGCTTCCCGGCGAACCAAAAGGGTTCGGGCAAAAATAAGGGATGAAAATAAAAAAAATCTGTACACCCGGCAAGTCGAAAACCTGAAAAGGCGGCTTGGGCAAAAATGGGTATCCCGGTGGACTGAAAACCCGAAAGGGCGGTCCAGGAAAAAGTTAGGGATCAAAAGCGTACGACTATGACCCGTCACCTCGTCACTTGCCTGCCAGAAGAAGACTCGTCAATCAGCGGTTATCAAGCACCTCATAGGACTCCTTCTCCCTCAGAAACAGGGGCAGTAATAAGTTATCCAAGCAATCCAATTGCTCTGTCCACCAAGGTACCAAGGTAAGTTCGGCTGAAGAGTGTGACCAAGATATCTTAATTCCCCAGAGAGTGAGCCAGCAAGTCAGCGATACTCTCCCCAAGCAGAATTGGCCTACTTAGTCAGCCTTAAGGAAATTGGGTATCCCCAGCAGATCTCAACATTCCGCAGTGGAGTATACAAACAGTCTTAACAAGCATCCCTGGCAGTCTTGATCTAAGATTGTTCCCCGGCGGTATCCGAACATCCAGTGGAGTAACTTCCCCAGTACAGCCCAAAAGTCTCCCCAGGAAAGTGGAATCCATCTCCCCAGCAGGAAGCTTATCCCCAGTAGATTCTGGAAGCTTGTCACCCGCAGAGCACGGACGCTCTCCCCCGGCTTTATTCAGAAGGTTACTCCCCACCAGAGCTTATAACTGGGTTATCCTCAGCCAATTACCACGGAAAGATCGTCCCCGACAGAGTCTTCCTATCCCCCAGCGGAGTTCATCAATTCCTTCAACATAACTCATCAATGGTATCCCCAGCGGAGTTATCGTCAAATCTCAGCAAAGTATCTCTTTCCCCACAGAGTTCACTCCCCGCAGAGTAATCTATTCGCCAAGTTTATTCCCCAACGGAGTCATCTTCTCCTACCGGTATTCTTGCAACTACCATCCCCAGCGGAAACAAGAAGCTCTACTATTCAGCATCAGCCCAGGATTTAACTTCCCGGAACCCGTCAAGGATTTACTTTCCTAGACGAAAACATACATTCCTGAACATCATATCTTCATACATTATAGCATGCATACGCATCATACGACACAAATCTCATTTATTTTTGAGAACATCTTAAAATCATGCAGTTCATGCACCATGAAATTGCATACAACTAATACTTTGCCTTTTCAGAAAAAAATCAATCAAAAGATGATTACCATCTACCTCTACAGTTCCAGATCAACATTGGTAACAAGCCAGGAAAATTCTGTAGACGACTGATCGTGGGTTAATATCCGAAACCAAACAGGACAATTATCTACTTGATCATCCTCGGGCAACCCAACACCGGTTTCTTTTCTTTTCAAAAGAATTCTTACACGGACTTATCATGAAGCAACCCCACACTGGTTCCTTCTCAACTTCAGATGTAGTTTTACACGAACTCATCATCAGTCAACCCTACACCGGTTCCTTCTCAATTTTCAGATGAAGTCTTACACGGACTTATCATCAAAGTAACCCTACACCGGTTCCTTTTCTTCATCCAGAAGTCTTACACGGACTTATCTCAAGATGACCTTACCCCGGTTCATCAAGAAGTTTTACACGAACTTATTCTACAGTAACCTTACCCCGGTTCATCAAGAAGTTTTACACGAACTTATTCTACAGTAACCTTACCCCGGTTCATCAAGAAGTTTGACACGAACTTATCCTACAGTAACCTTACCCCGGTTCCTCCAGAAGTCTTACACGGACTTATCTCAAGATGACCTTACCCCGGTTCATCCAGAAGTTTTACACGAACTTATTCCGAAGAAACCCTACACAAGTTCTCTCTCTCCAGAGGTAGTTTTACACGGGCTCGTCGTCAAAGAAACCATACACAGGTTCTCTATTCCCAAAGATGCAGTTTTACACAGACTCGTCATCAGAAACCCTACCCAGGTTTTACTTCTTCCAGGATGCAGTTTTACACGGACTCATCATCAAAGTAACCCCATACAGGTTCCCTTCTCAAACTCCAGACGTAGTTTTACACGGACTCGTCATCAAAGTAACCCTACACAGGTTCCTTCTCCATTTCAGATGCAGTTTTACACGAGCTCATCATCAATCAACCCTACACAGGTGTCCTTCTTTCCAAGATACAACTTTACACGAGCTCATCACTAGGCAACCCTACACAGGTTCCCTCTTTCAACTTACAAAAATTACCTATCAACTGTCGCAACTCAAGATCCGATTCCTGTATCCTGCCAGGGTGTATCTGTTGATGACCATATTCCAGACTCGATTCCTGTATCCTGCCAGGGCACGTCTGAAGAGTTCGAAGATCCGATTCCTGTATCTCGCCAGGGTGTATCTGTTGACGACTAGCATTACCAGACTCGATTCCTGTATCTCTCCAGGGCACGTCTGAAGAGTTTAAAGATCCGATACCTGTATCCAGCCAGGGCGCGTCTATATAAAGAATTTTAAGATCAACTCCTGCAACAGGCCAGGTAATTATTTTTCTTTTTCAGGTACGCAAGTTCTCGCTAAGGAATCTCTTAAGCGATCGACAACCCCCCGATGGCATATATAAGCCCATCTCTCCCATCCATCAATCTCTAAATGGCATCTGTAAGCCCATTCCCACCATCATACTGCTAACACTCTATAATGTGAGTGCAAATTTCTGGGCACTCTAGTGTTCAATCATCTTCCACCTTCGGATCACGAAAGGCACGCCATCCAATCTACATCCTCAGGTCTAAGAAGATTGAACAGGGGAAACTGTTGTACCCAAAAATTTGCCCTCCCATATTCTTCAAGATTTGCCAAAATCAAGGTTCAAAATCTCTCAAGGGGTTGCACAGTCCAATGGCCCCCTAACAGTCAAAAATTAGGGTTTTGGTTCTGGCAAAGAAATTGAAGTTTCCAAGGGTCCAATCAAGTCCCACATGCCCATATACATTGTCAAGCATTCATATGTCAAGTTTCAAGACTTACAGCATCAAGTTGCACAGTCAAAAACCCTAAATGCTTCATAGTCAATTGCAGGGGCAAAATGGTCATTTGACAGTCAAAAGTCAAAATTTTTGGTCAACATCTTATTTTGAAGCCACAAACATCATTTGATCAATTCTTGATCATGATTCTCAAAGCTTGGCTCAAAAAGTCTCAAGATGCAAAAGTTTCTATTTTTGGACAGTTGTAAAAGTCAACTGCAAATTGACCAAGGCATAACTTCCACATGGTTTATCAGAAAAATTCCATCCAAAGCTCATTTTGAAGAGAATGACATTTCCTACAACTCATCTTCACACTTCAAGTCCAAGAAATGCTCTCACAAAAAGTTATCAATCTCAACATTATAGGTCATTTTCAAAAGTCAACAAAAAGGCACTTTAAGTAAAAGACCATAACTTGAGATTGGTAAATCAAAATGACATGGGATTAAGGACATTGGTTAGAGGACTTCAAGACCTTTCCAAAATGTCCAAGAACATGATCAAAGCTTAAAAATTGAGCAAGATATGCCTTGTGGAAGTTGGGAAATTTTTGGGAATTTTGAAAAGTCAACTTTGCTTCAAATGCCTCAAAATTGATAATGGGCCTCAATTTCTTCCATGAATCATTACCCAAAGGCCATGCACGACCCATTAAGTTAAAAGGGAGTTATTTTCTTATTTTTAATTAATTAATTGAATTTTTAATCCTATTAATTCATTTAATTAAAATTAAATATGAGAAAAATACTAAATAATGATTTTAAATCTTTTTGATGCAACAAATCCTTCCATCATGACCTAAATATCTCGTGTACCAATCTCAAGAGGCAAAATCTTCCAAAATAGGCAAGTTTCCATGGCAAAAAGGATTGAAAAAGATATACAAAATCAAATATTCAAAAGCATTGAAACAATGGATCATGGGCTTGTTTTTCTAACCTAATTCATTCACACATATATCACATTGAAAACCTAATGCGATAGACACAAGAAGCTGCGCAGGAATCAGAGGACAAGGTTGCATTTTTTTCACAAAATATCAAAAACTGTTTTCATAGTTGCAGTGTGATTCAAAGCTCAAAAAATATTCCAAACGATTGCTGGGACCTTCCTGAACGTGTCTCAATACCTTTCCAGTCTCCATACTCAAGGAATTGGTAGATTGAAGTCTCACTTTTCATAAAATCATTCATAATCGTGTTTTAAATTTCATGCATCATTTGTGATTTTTAATTGTTGATTTATACTAACATGAGCATTCTGAAGCTATTGGTGTTATTTGATTGAACTAAGAACGCCTGTATCCAAAGTTGCCATGAACGTGGATTAGGGTTTCAGAAACTTCAATTTGGGGTTTTGCATCTATGGAAAAATCAGGCCATGAAACCTATACCATTGAAACCGTGACAACAAGACGAATTCAACACACTAGTCGCGCCCTTTTTATATTTGCTCAGGAGCTAATCGCTATTTTTCTGTTTGAAGTTTAGTGGGGGTTTAAAACCCCCGCTATCTATCTTTTATTTTCAGGCAAAACGAAGAAACAAGGAGGAAGACGCTGAGTTGTTAAGACATGGTTGGTCAGTTTGAATACTGGCGCGTTTTTTTATTACTTCAGCATAATACCTTTTTTCACTTTTATTAATCATGTTCCATTAAACTAACAAAGAAACGCGCTAGTGCAATTGGTTGGTGTGTTGTCATACAGGCACTGGGACCTGGGTTCGATTCCCAGGTCCCCCATATTCTCTATAATTTTGCTTGTAACGTGTTCAGGTATTGCTTCTCATCTAAAGTCCACCATACACGTCCACGCTGGTGCCTGCCAAGTGTCCAGGAACTCCAATCTAAGGGCCAGAATGGAAGGATTACCATGGACGCTAGTCAATCACTCTGCACGTGATCACTGGAAAGTCAAAAAGGGCCAGATTTCTTGGGCCAAATTTCTCAAATACACCTCTCAATTGGGTCAGACACCCCATGGTTTGCATATTCTCATTTTTATTTTAATTCTCATTTTTATTCTCTTATTTAATCCAAAATAATTTTCACAAATATAAAATCTAGAAAAATCATAAAAATAAAAATATGTCTATTTAATATTTATTTCATTAATATTTTTATAAATAAATTTTGATAATCAATTTAGTTTAATTTAGGGTTTTAAATTTAAATGTTTTTTTCTTAATAACTAAAATATGTAGAAACTAGGTATTTAGCTTTTTTATTCTTTTTCTTAATAAATAATTTCTTCTTCATTATTATCATTAATTATTAACTATTTTGTAAATAAATATGTCATTAAATAATTAGTGTAAATTAGGTCAAAACTTAAATATTTTTCTTAAATAATTAAAAACAATTTAGAACTAGGGTTTTATTTGATTTCCAAATTTTAACCAATTTTCTTTATTTCATAAATACCTAAAAAACCAAAAAAATAACTCCTTTTCCTATTAAATAATTAATTTTTTTTTAATTTCATTTAATTTCTTTAAAGGGTCCAACGCCCTCACGCACATTCGATTCCAATTTCTTTTCGCGCGTTTGTTCTTATTGTTCGTTTTAAATATAATGTAATTGCCCAAAGCCTTGTAATAGTAATTAGGTTTAACCTTATTTACTTTCTGCATTTTATTTCAAAACGGGTCTTTGTTAATTTGGTGATGTATAGACCCGCGCCTTGTAATAGCGTAGGACCTTTATTTTCCGCATTTTAATTTCCGCACCTTTAAACTGCTAATCACATGAAAGAATGAATGGACCAAATAAAATCAAAGCGTAGCTCACCCAATGCATGACCAAGATAAAGTATAACTGAAAATAACACACAATTCACACACCACTCTTAGGGTACGCCTCACTGTTGCCTTACCCCTCGAAACGTGGTCGTCGAGTATAGGACGTTTTAGTAAGTCCTTATGTCCATGAACATGGCATAAGGGTAGCTTCTAAGGTGTCCTATTGTTGCTCTGGTGACCACACTGTTGCCTTGCCCTCGAAACGTGGTCGTCGAGTATAGGACGTCTTAGTGAGTCCTTATGTCCATTGATCTAGTTGCCTCGAAACAAGTTGCCTCGAAACGGTTGCCTCGGAAAAGTTGCCTCGAAACGGTTGCCTCGGAATTAAAAAGATCAATGGCATAAGGGTAGCTTCTAAGGTGTCCTACTGTTGCTCTGGTGACCACACTGTCCCTACAAACGAATTGACCCGAATACCTCCAACGGTGGTGCTACCTACCTCTCAATGGTGGGATGGCACTACCTTAAGGACATTTACATAGCCTAATTCCTTAGGGTAGGTAGATGACTCATGGATACTTGCTCTAATTCAAAACAAATCAAAACTTCTTTTCACACCGACACTTTCAAAAAAGCTTTCAAAAACAATTTTTCAAACACTCTTGAGGACTGATACAAGAGTCGATCTGAAACTTTAAACGAAACTTTTTCAAACTCACTCACAATTGAAAAGCAAACACATTTTGAAAACACAAATGAGAAAGTATCTAAGAGCCCATGGATAACCATGGATAGAAAGGGTGCTAACACCTTCCCTTTCTATAAATCTACCTCCCGAACCCGAGAAACATCTCGAAAAGGAATTTTTCTGTGTTTTTTGTCCTTTCCTTGTTGGAGAAAATAAAAGACGGTGGCGACTCTTGCTTCCGCGACATTTCGCGAACCAGCGTTAAACAGTCAGTTCCAGATCCACCGATCACAATAACCATTTTCGCCAATCCTTCCAAGGTTTCCTCGAGAAAGCCTGTTAGGATTACACCCATTCCAAGAATCGCATCGTTAATCATTACTGTCCCTGGTCCTATCCCATACACTTTGGATAAGGCTGTCCCTTGGCACTATGGGGCCGATGTGTATTACCATGGAGTTAAGCAATACTTAAAGGTTGAAGAAGCTGATGCTGATGTCAGCAATATTGTCGGGGCTAGCAAGGTCACCAGAAGTGGAAGACTCTTTTTCCCAAAATTTCCCCTCCGATTGTTCACAAACCTGTTGTCATTCCATCTGCTAGTACATCAGCTACTGTCCCAAATCCTATTCCGGTTATCACCCCTGTCGCCGAACCATCTGGGACTCAGGGCAAAGAAATCACAGGTGAGCCTTCCCGGACGGAGGCATCTAAAAAGATCATTGTAGAAACCTCTAAGCAGGAGATAGAGGAAATTATGAAGATTATCAAGAAGAGCGACTACAACGTAGTCGAGCAGCTGGGGCAGACCCCTTCGAAAATCTCCATGTTATCCTTGTTATTATGCTCGGAAGCCCATGCAAAGGCTTTAATTGCTTTCCTCAAAACTGCGCTTGTGCCGTAGAAAACTTTTGCCGATCAATTCAAAGACTGCGTAGCTAGTTTGACTGCCGACAACGGGTTGGGTTTCTCAGATGCAGATCTGATAGCTAAAGGAAGAAATCACAATGATGCTCTGCACGTCTCGATCGAGTGCAGGGGGCACTACTCTGGCCCATGTACTGGTGGATATCGGGTCCTCATTGAATGTTTTACCAAAGAAAGCACTAGACCGTCTAGACTGTGAAGGTTTGATTCTGAAGCCGAGCAATATTGTGGTTAGGGCTTTCGACGGGTAAAAAAGGATGGTGCACGGGGAGGTGGACGTCCCTGTTAAAGTTGGCTCTCAGACTTTTGCATCTACTTTCTATGTGATGGATATCCGACCATCTTATTCTTACTTGCTGGGTCGCCCTTGGATTCATAAGGCTGGGGCAGTGACTTCTACGCTCCATCAGATGTTGAAATACCCAGTAAAGCGGAAGATTGTTATGGTGCGAGGAGACGAGGAGTACATGGTAAGTCATCTTAATTCTTTTCGCTATGTAGAGATGGATGGGGAATTCATTGAAACCCCATGTTAGAACTTTGAAGAGGTCCCCCAGACTTTGGCGTCGACTGAAGTTGCTACTGACAAACCTCCGATGAAGATGGCTTCCCTCAAGGATGCTAGGATTGTAATTGAAAAAGGTGGGTGTGCAAATTGGGGTCATCTCCCTGACTTTGCACACAAAACTGACAAGTTTGGTTTGGGCTTTACTGCAGAAGCTCAAAGGGCTGTTCAGCGCGCACGGATTGGAAGACCTCCTCTGCACATCAGTAATCATGGAGTGAATGTAATTGAGGATGATGAAGAAGAGTCAGATATCGACAGCTGGATTTACCCGACTACCAACGGTGGATTGAACAATTGGACGGCGAAAGACTTCATGCCCGTTTCTTTTATTACATAGTAATAGACTTTTGTTTTGAGATTTGTAACAGACAATTTGAAACTTTACGGCCTGGTGCCTTGCCCGAGGCACCTTGGCTTTGTTTGTGAGGGTTCATTATTTGTCATTTTCATATATCATCAATAAAGCATTGGACGTTTTCTTGCATTACAAATTTTGCGCTCCTTGTTTTTCTTTTCTATCTTATCAAAACAGCTATTGTCTTACACACACTCACATATCATAATGCAGATCCACATCCACTCTGGATCCCATTGATAACAACTCTGCTACTGCCAGTTATGACTTTGAAAGTCCGATCAACCAAGCCGAGGACGAAGGTAAGGATGATTGTGAAGTGCCTGGGGAACTTGCTAGACTGTTACTACAGGAAGAGAGGGCCATACAGCCTCATGAAGAGCTAGTGGAATCACTAAATTTGGGTACAGAGGAAGACAAGTGAGAGGTCAAGATAGGTATGCGATTAAGTTGAGATCTTCGCTTGGTCTTATGAAGATATGCCTGGTTTAGAAACTGATATTGTGGTACACCTCCTGGCAACTAAAGAAGATTGCCCTTCGGTAAAGCAGAAGGTTCCCCGTATGCGCCCCGAGATGTCTGAGAAAATCAAAGCTGAGGTCATGAAATAGTTTGACACCGGATTTATAGCTGTCACTTCTTACCCACAATGGGTTGCCAACGTGGTTCCAGTGCCTAAGAAGGATGGTAAGGTATGGATGTGCGTGGACTATAGAGATCTAAATAGGGCGAGTCCCAAAGACGATTTCCCACTGCCTCACATCGATGTTCTGGTCGACAATACCACGCAATATAAGGTCTTCTCCTTTATGGATGGTTTTTCTGGTTACAATCAGATTAATATGGCTCCCGAGGACATGGAGAAGACAACTTTCGTTACACAGTGGGGCACCTTCTGTTACAAGGTAATGCCTTTCGGGTTGAAGAATGCTGGGGCAACTTATCAGCGCGCCATGGTCGCTTTGTTCCACGACATGATTCACCATGAGATTGAGGTTTATGTTGATGACATGATTGCAAGGTCCCAGACTAAAAAAGAACACCTTTACCATCTCCAGAAACTGTTCGACAGGCTGAAGACGTACAAGCTGAGGTTAAACCCGAACAAGTGCACCTTCGGGGTAAGGTCTGGTAAGCTACTGGGCTTCCTTGTTAATGATAAAGGTATTCGAGTGGATCCTGCAAAGGTGAAGGCTATACAGGAGATGCCAGCTCCCCGAATGGAAAAGGAAGTTAGAGGCTTTTTGGGACGTCTGAATTACATTGCCTGATTCATTTCACATCTGACTGCTACTTGTGAGCCAATCTTCAAGTTGCTGAAGAAGGATCAAGTAGTAAAATGGAATGATGAATGTCAGACCGCTTTCGAAAGGATCACGGAATATCTCCAAGAGCCACCTATTCTGATGCCTCCAGTTGAAGGAAGACCTTTTATTTTATACTTGAAGTGTTGGATGATTCAATGGGGTGTGTGTTGGGGCAGCATGACGAGTCTGGCCGAAAAGAGCACGCTATTTACTACCTTAGCAAAAAGTTTACCGACTGCGAGACCCGATACTCGTTGCTCGAGAAAACTTGCTGCACTTTGGCATGGGCTACTCGCTGACTGAGACAGTATATGCTGACTCACACTACCCTATTGATATAAAAAATGGACCCAATCAAGTATATCTTCTAAAAGCCTGCCTTGTCCAAAAGAATAGCAAGATGGCAAATAATCTTAACTGAGTATGATATCCAATACACAACCCAAAAGGCAATCAAGGGGAGTGTGTTGGCAAATCATTTGGCGCATCAGGCCATGGATGACTACCAATCCATGAATTTCGAGTTCCCGGATGAGAACATCATGTTGGTGACCGACTGTGAAGAACCTGGACTGGATGAAGGACCTGAGGAAGGATCCCGATGGTCTATGTATTTTGATGGAGCCTCAAACGCGTTGGGTAATGGCATTGGCGCCGTGATCATATCTCCTGAAGGCTGTCATACTCCATTCACCGCCCGATTATGTTTTAACTGCACCAACAATATGGCGGAGTACGAAGCATGCATCCTGGGCCTTCGAGCAGCTATTGACCTGAGGATTAAGTTCTTGAGTGTATTCGGAGATTCCGCTCTAGTGATCAGTCAAATCAAAGGCGAGTAGGATACGAAGCACCCAAATCTTATTCCTTACAAAGAGTATGTACTGACGTTGCTCCCACACTTTGAGGAGATAACCTTTGAACATTTCCCCAGAGAAGAGAACCAGTTAGCGGACGCACTAGCTACCATGTCTTCTATGTTCAAGGTCAGGTGGGACAATGAAGCTCCCCAGATTACCATTGAGAGGTTGGACGAACCTGCACATTGCTTTGACATTGAGACTGAAGAGGTAGAAGATAAACCCTAGTTCCACGAGGTAAAGAGGTATCTTGAAGCTCAAGAATACCCCGAGGGTGCATCTGTTAATGATAAGAAGTTTCTGAGGAGATTCGCTGCGAAATTCTTCATCAATAATGGTATTCTTTATAAGCGTAACCATGATTCGACCTTACTGCGATGTGTGGACAAAAGCGAGGTAGAAAGGATTATGGCAGAGTTACATGAAGGTACCTTCAGAACTCATTCCAGTGGACATACCATGGCGAAGAAAATCCTACGGGTAGGATATTATTGGTCCACTATGGAAGCCGATTGTTATCAACATTCTCGGACCTGTCATAAGTGCCAAGTCTATGCTGATAAGGTGCATGTACCTCCAGTTCCTCTGAATGTTTTGACATCACCTTGGCCCTTTGCAATGTGGGGCATCAATATGATCGGCGAGATCAGACCTACTGCGTCCAACGAGCATTATTTCATCCTGGTAGCTATTGATTATTTCACGAAGTGGGTTGAGGCAGCTTCCTTTGCTACAATAACCAAGAACGTCGTGGCGCGGTTTATCTAACACAACTTGATCTGTCGATACGGTGTACCAGAGAGGATCATTATAGACAACTGTACAAATCTCAACAATACAATGATCACCGAGCTCTGCAAACAGTTTAAGATACAACATCACAACTCTTCTCCCTACCGGCCGAAGATGAATGGGGCTGTTGAAGCGGCTAATAAAAATATCAAGAAGATTGTACAGAAGATGACGATGACTTACAAAGACTGGCATGAGATGTTACCATTCTCTCTTCATGGATACCGTACCTCAACACGGACTTCAACAGGGGAAACACCCTACTCTTTGGTGTATGGCATGGAGGCAGTCCTACCCATTGAAGTCCAGATACCCTCTCTTCGGATTATGAAAGATGCATGTTTGAGCGAAGATGATTGGATCCAGACCCGGCTTGATCAGCTGAATCTAATCGATGAGAAGAGACTTACTTCTATTTATCATGGTCAACTGTATCAAAAGCGAATGATCAAGGCATTTAATAAGAAAGTTAGACGACAGGAATATCAAGTCGGGGATCTGGTGATCAAACGCATCATACTGCCGCAAGGTGATCCCAGGGGCAAATGGACTCTGTTGTACCCAAAAAATTTCCCTCTCATATTTCTCAAAACATTGCAAGAAAAATCTCCAAGGGGCTCAAGATTGCTCAAGAGTTGGACAGTCGAGCTATCTCCTAAGGCAGTCAACCCCAAATTAGGGTTTTATGTTGCATCAAGATCCTTGAGTACAAATGACCTCAAGTTCTCCCCAATGTCCTAATATGTTCTCAAGTTCATCCATGTCAAATTTCAAGCCTTGCAGAGGAAGTTTGCTCAGTCAATTGCTCAAAGGGTCCAAAAATCGAATGTGCTAGGGCAAAAGTCAACTGTGACCTAAATACAGTCAAACTTCAAGATTTTTTGTCAACATTATCATTTTGAAGGATATTTCATCATTTTATCAAGGGTTGATCATGATTCATCAAGGATTGCTCAAAATTCATCAAGACTCAAAAGTTGCTAAATTAGGGCTTTGCAAGAAAAGTCAACTCAACTTTGACCAAGCATAACTTTCTCATACTTTATGATAAATGACCCATCCAAAGCTCATTTTGAATAGGATGAAACTTACTACAATCCATCTTCATACCCCAAGATCAGGAAATGCACTCACAAAAAGTTACAAATTTGGACATTATAGGTCATTTTTGAAAGTCAACAAAAACACCTTTTTTGCCAAAGCTTATAACTTGAGCATGGAATATCAAAATGAGATGAGACCAAAAGGGTTGGTTATAGGACATCAGGACATCTCAATGTTTCTAAAAAGTCCAAGAACACTTCCAAAAGTTCAAAATGGAAGAAGTTATGCATTGTTGAAGTTAGGCATTTTTGCAAAATTGCCAAAAGTCAACTATCCCCAAAACTTCAAATTTTGTCAAATGGGCCCATTATTTTCCACTTGATTTGATATTATCACACTACACACGTGTCCTAGCTTCATCCTTGTGTCCATTTATCAATTTTTCTATTTTATTTGATTTTTTATTGAATTATTCCATTTTAAATCAATTTAAATCAAATAAAATCACAAAACTTAATTACATGAGATCTTTTTCTATTTTCAGGACCTAATCATCACCAATGTCATGATCAAATTCGTATCAAGAATTCCATGTGCAAAAAGATTGGATTTTTGGAAAATTAAGCATGTTTTCAATGGAGGATCAAATCCAATCTCAAGGCACTAATGTACAAGGATTCAAGACCAATTTATTGACCTAATACATTGCAGCATACATATACAAGTGAAAGCACACGAATTTGAGACCTAGAGGCTGCAAGAACACCAAGAACCAAACTTGAAAAATTGACAAAAAAGTGTGAAACTGAAATCATCCTTGGAGGCACTTTCAGGACTTGGCAAGCATCACAATCGCTTCCTGGCAGTTCTCAGAAGCAAAACCAATCAGAATCACGCATTCTCCAGCCTCCAAAAGCACTGTAAGCATCTCACGGATCTGCCATGTTCTTGGATTCACAAACCTTCTTTCTTGCATCCATTGTAAAAAACGATTGCACATTCTGACTCACCATATCATTTGTTAACTTTCTGCTATAACCAATTTTGTTTTCATGCTTTGTATCGTGAATCACCATTGAAGGGTTCTTTAGGTTTTTTTTAGGGCTTTCCATTACAGGAACAATTGGCTTGTGAGAAGAGTACCATCTTGTTCAGGGGAACAAGACGAGTTCATCTATGGTGTCACCTTTCATTTATATGGCATATGCAAGATTTTGGAACGAACATGGCCTATAGCGACAGACCTTTGTCCGTTGGTATAAGTGTTTTAATTTTTGGCCACGGTTCAATGACAGGGATGATGGCGTGTTGCATCCTCATTCGTCCATTCAAAAATAGCGTGCTTTATTTTGTTTACTGATCCATTAATTTGTTTTTGTTTTATTATTATTAGTTTTCAATACACTAACAACTAAAGCGCGTTGGTTGAGTGGTAGAGACTTTGTCCAATGATCAACAGGACCTGGGTTCGAATCCCAGGTCCCCCATATGCTTATTATTATTTTTCTTCAGGTATTCCAGCGCGTTTCAGGAATTGTAGCATACCATGGTCTCTTACTTAATCACTAGCCAGATGGCCCCAGGCCAGATCTGGTGGTCCAGATGGGATGTCCACCCTGCTACTGAGTCAAAGGGCGCATAGGGAATCAGAAAAGTCAGCTAAGGCCAGCGCCTATTGGGCCTCTGAATTGCTGAACAAGCCTCCAAATTGGGCCTAAACCCCCCCTGAGTTTTTTCTATTTCATTCTTTTCTTATTTTATTTAATTGTTTTTATTTTATTATTTTTAATTATTAACTAACCAATCAAAACTTTTTCTTAATAAAATAAAAAACAAAAAATATTTTCTTATTTCAATTAATTTTCAGTAATTTATTTTTGTTAATAAATATTAATTTAATTAATTTAGTTTTAATTAGGAATAACTTTTAATATATTTTGCAATAATTAAAATTAACTTAGGCAATTAGTTTTTATTAACATTGATCAAATTTATTTTTATTTCTTTAAATACCAAAAACCCAAAAATATTTTTATTAATTAATTTATTTATTAATTTAATAATTAACTTAATCTAATTTCTTTTTAATTCAAAATAACAAAAAATATACTTTCTTCCAAAAAGGGTCAAAACCCTAGAACTCGCCCGATTTAATTTCCCGCACGCGATCCATTTTATTCAATATTGTATCTGTTTCCTGGAATGTAATAGTTTAATAGGACTTTAAATATTTTTACCACTTTATTTATTTCCCGCATTTTAATTTCAAGGGTTGCTTTTGGCGATGTAAATACCCGACGCCTTGTAATAGTTAGTTTAATTTACGCAATTTAATTTCCGCAACTTATAAATTGTTAGATGTTTGATAATAGGGAATGCATGACAAGATCGAATGTTTTAACTTAAAATCAACATAGATAACCATTGACATGTACAAAGACAAATTAACTGAAAACAACACACTCGCACATGTGCACTCTTAGGGTACACCTCACTTGGTTTCCTTTGTACGTGGTCATTGAGTATAGGAAGTTTTAGAGGTCGCTCTCTTTTCTAAAAGATCATAGTTGCCTCGAAACGGTTGCCTCGGAAAAATGATCTAAGACATTAAGGTTACCGCTAAGGCGTCCTAACATTACTTTAGTGACCGCATGTCCCTTAATCGAATTGACCCTTAAACTCCAACGGCGATGCTACCTACTCATCAATAGTGGGATAGCATTGTCTAAAGGACATTAGTACATATTGATTCCTTTTTCGAGTAGGTAGATGGTTCTTAAGTACTTGCTTCTTCAAAACAAAACAAAAACTTTTCGCACTTACACCTTTCAAACAAAAACTTCTTTCAAACCCACAAACACAAAGAAAAGCAATTTTTGAAAACACTTTGAGCAAGTACCTAAGAGCCTGTGGATAACCACGGATAGAAAGGGTGCTAACACCTTTCCTTTCTATAATCTACCCCCCAGACCCGAGAAACATCTCGAAAAAGGAATTTTTCTGTGCTTTTTTCCTTTCCTTGATGGATAAAATAAAAGACGGTGACGACTCTTTCTTATCGCGACATTTTGCGAAAACAAACACAAAACGCAAACCAGCATTCCATAAAACAGCCAGTTCTCTCCCAATGTATCACATACTCCTACGTACGAAGGGTCATTTGTGGTTAAGAACATTTTCTCTGGAGGAGCTATGATTCTAACCACCATGGATGGTGACGACCTTCCTCACCCCGTCAATGCAGACATAGTGAAAAGATACTACACATAATCAAAGACCCGCTAGGTCGACTGGCCTAGGAAAAAATAAGGGCTTCCCGGAGAACCAAAAGGGTTCGGGCAAAAGTAAGGGATGAAAATGTAAAAGTATCTGTACACCCGGCAAGTCGAAAACCTGAAAAGGCGGCTTGGGCAAAAAACGGGTATCCCGGTGGACTGAAAACCCGAAAGGGCGATCCAGGCAAAAATTAGGGATCAAAGTGTAACACTATGTCTCATTGGATCATCTTGCAACCAGATTTCGATATCGACTATCAAGCTCGGACGACGCCAATCAATCTGATCCACCTTCAACCAAGTAGCAAAGTGATGAGACGCTCGAAGATATAAAGGCAATAGCAGAGTTGGAATCCAATGGGATTGTTCACATAGTTGTTCTTTTTTTTTTTTCACAAATTGTATAAATTCTATCTTCCGGCGGCGTTCTCTTACTAGGACGCCAGCCTCTTGTACAAATCGCCTGTTACAGGCTAGCTTCAAAAAAATCAATACAATTCATTTTACAATAAATTTCAAATTTTTTTTTCTTTTTCTGTTTTGTTTTACAAGAACGTCCAATGATTCATTTTTTATATATGCATTTGAAAATAATTGCTTCTCATAAATATTTACATACGAAACAAAAGACGATTACTCGTAATTCCAGGAACAGGGGCAAACAAGAAATGTCCAAACCTTACAGTTGCTCTATTCACCAGGTACCGGGATAGACCCAGCTGGAGAATATGACTAAAGGTACATACACTCCCCGCAGAGTAAAAGGTATCTAAAAACATTGATGTTACTTCTCCCCAAGCAGAGTTTATCTATCACCAGCAATGGAAGACTATCCCCAATGAAGTTTATTTCTTCCACAAGCAGAAACTCGATCCCTAACAGGGTTCATTATCGCCAGCAACAGTAATTCATCCCCAACCGAGGTTATTTCTCCAAATCAACAGATCTTCTAGCAGAGTCTCTCTTCCCCACAGAGTCATTCTCTCGCCAGTTTATTCTCCAGCAGAGTTATTCTCCCACCAATTTATTCTTAAATCATCTTCGATCGTTATCTCCAGCGGGAACAAAGAATTCAACTCTTTATATTCTCCAGCAGCAGTACGTGATTTATTTTCCCCAGTTAGAGAACATCATAAAAACATTACATATCCATACATCATGACATGTGCATAAGCATCATACAACACAATCTCATTTATTTTGAGAACATCATTGCTCAATACATTTCATACATCATGACATTACATACGACTAACTCTTTACCTTTCAGGGAAAGGTACAATCAAAATTCTCACAAGTTTTCTCTGGTTCAGTCAAATCAATGCTAAAGATTTCTATTCCAGTTCAAGATATGAAGCCCGGATCCGACCGGATAGTATCTTGATTTCCCCATCATATTGTGAAGCCTGGAGAACGATCGGATAACAGTATCAAAATACCGCGAAGCCTGGAATCGACCAGATAGTGGTTTATATTAAATTCAAGATATAAAGCCCGGAAATCGACCGGAAAATAGTTTAATCCCCAACAAGTTACTGTGAAGCCTGGATTACGACCAGATAGCAGTACAAAGACACCATAAAGCCTGGAATCGACCAAATAGTGGTATATCATAAACACAAGTCGTGAAGCCTGGAAATCGACTGGATAACAGCTCACAAGTTATTGTGAAGCCTGGATTACGACCAGATAGAAATACAAGACGCCATGAAGCCTGGACTCGACCAGATAATGGTATAAGACATTATGAAACCTGGATTACAACCAGATAGAAGCCAAGAATACTACGAAGCCTGGAGTCGACCAGATAGTGGTATATCTTTAATGCAAGTTATGAAGCCCGGATTCGACCGGATAATATCTTGATTTCTCCAAATTCCATGAAGCCTGGATTCGACCAGATAATGGTATAATACACCGTGAAGCCTGGATTACGACCAGATAGCGGCAAAGCACTGAAGCCTGGGATTACGACCAGATAACAGTAAGGGACACTGCGAAGCTTGGATTTTGACGAAATAGCAGTTTACCCGGCCAATTACTATGAAGCCCAGAAATCAACCGGATATTAGTAGGCCTTAAAGTTAAATGGAAGCCCAGATGCGACTGGATAATCACTTGATTTCTTCTGAAGCCTGGAATACAACCAGATAAGAAGTAAGGTATTGTGAAGCCTAGAACCGACCAGATAGCAGTACAGGACACCATACATTGTAAATACCCCCTCCCCAAAAGCCATGTAATAGTCTAGATTTACGTTTTCCGCACTTTATTTTCTGTACATATTAATTGTTAGTAACTAGGCGTGTATGGAAAGACTAATAATCAAACGTTAGCAATCCTAATAACACAAGATAAATGCTTGAACTATATTAATTGCATATGCACACCTCTATGATACCCCACTTCGGTTGCCTTCGGAAAATGGTCACAATTATTGAAACGTGAGAAGCTTTAGTGGTTGTCCTCTAGTTTGAAATATCACAAGTCCTTCGATAACCCTTTCGATGTCGCCTCAGTTAAAAAGTGATCTTAGAACTTTAGGACAATTACTAAAAGTTCTTGCCCAGTTGCCTTAGTGACCATAAATGTCCCTTCGAATGTCCCTAATACATCTAACGATAGGGCTACCTACTCACTAATAGTGGGATATCGATGTCTAAAGGATAGGAGGAAAAGAACGACCCTTTTCGAGTATAAATTAGATAACTCTTAGAAGTTTGCTCAAAACATTTTCGCACTTACGCAAATTCTACTTTTCAAAAACATTCGCTTTGTTAACACTCTTGAGGATTGGTACAAGAGTTATCATAAAGCGAATTGCTGCACTAAGGCATTTTCAAACACACAAAGCACAAAGGTATTTCAAAATGAGTAAACCTCTAAGAGCCCATAGATAACTATGGATGGAAAGGGTGCTAACACCTTCCCTTTCCATAATCTACCCCCTTACTCAGAAAATCTCAAAAAAGGTCTTTTTTCTGTTCTTTTCACCCTTTCCTTAATTTGGATAAAAGAAAAGTCGGTGATGAATCTTTCTTACCGCAACATTTGCGAATACAAAATGCAAACCAGTATAACAGTCGGTTCTGCCACTGTATCATAGGTACCATAATCCAACATTTGTTGTTCCTTTGAGATACTTCATGATCCGTTTTACCGCCATGAGATGTGATTCCTTTGGATTTGCTTAAAAGCGAGCACATAGACAAACACTGAATATTATGTCAGGACGACTTGCCGTAAAATATAATAAGGAGCCAATCATACCTCGATATTTTGTAATGTCAACGGAGACACCCGATTCATCTTGATCAACACATGTACCAGAACCCATTGGTGTAGTCATAGCTTTACAATTATCTATGTTAAATCTTTTCAATAATTCTTTGCAATACTTGGATTGGTTGATTCAAATGCCATCCTTTAATTGCTTGATTTGAAGTCCAAGAAAATAATTCATTTTACCCATCATGGACATCTCAAATTCGCCTTGCATCATTCCTGAAAATTCTTCACACATTTCTTTGTTTGACGAGCCGAAGATGATATCGTCAACATATGAATTAGCAAAGTGTCACCTTTGATTTTCTTGATAAACAAAGTCTTGTCAACTTTACCTTTTTCAAAGCCTTTTTCACATAAGAAATTACTTAGCCGATCGTACCATGCTATTGGTGCTTGTTTCGAATCATATAGAGCTTTTCTCAATTTAAAAACATGAGATGGATTCTTGAAATCTTCGAACCCCGGGGGTTGCTTAACATAGACTTCTTCGTTGATATATCCATTCAAGAATGCGATTTTGACATCCATTTGGAAAAGCTGAAAATTTAATGAACAAGGATAGGCAAGTAAAAGACGAATAGCTTCTAACCTTGCAACCAGAGCGAAAGTTTCTTCAAAGTCTATTCCTTCTTCTTGATTGTAGCCTTGTGCTACCAATCTTGCTTTGTTCTGAACAATTATACCATTTTCGTCAAGTTTGTTCTTAAGTACCCATCTTGTTCCAATGATGTGTTTGTTGCTTGTCCTAGGGACAAGTTCCCAAAATTGATTTCTTTCAAATTGATTTAACTCTTCTTTCATAGAAATAATCCATTGGTCATCGCCTAAGGCTTCATCAACTTTGGAGGGTTCAATTTGAGAGACAAATGCCATGTTTAGACAAGCATCTTTAAGATTTAATTTTGTTGTCACACCTTGACTTATATCACCGATGACTTTATCGATAGGATGATCTCTATGAGTCCTCCACTCCTTTGGTAGATCATTGAAGTTTGATTCTTGTTGAGATGTTTCTTCTTGTTGAATCGGTTGATCCTTATTGACATCTTTGGAAGTATTTTCTTGAGGAACTTCTAATATTTCATCATCATCATCATTACAAACAATATTATCCTCCTTGGAGGGGTTATATTCATCAAAAGATACATGCATTGATTCTTCAATTGATAAAGTTCTTTTATTATAAATACTATATGCCTTACTAGAAAGAGAGTAGCCAAGAAAAATACCTTCATCGGATTTTTCATCAAACTTACCAAGGTTATCTTTGTCGTTGTTTAGGATAAAGCATTTGCAACCGAAAATGTGAAAGAAGGCAATGTTTGGTTTCCTTCCTTTGAAAAGTTCATATGGAGTTTTCTTCAAGATTGGTCTTATGTTAACTCTATTGCTAACAAAACATGCCGTGCTCACCGCATCCGCCAAAAAATATTTTGGAAGATTTGACTCGCTAAGCATCATTCTTGCAAGTTCTACAAGAGACCTATTCTTTCTTTCCATAACTCTATTTTGTTGAAGAGTCCTTGGTGCCGAGAATTTGTGAGATATTCCATGTTCTCCACAAAATTCTTCAAAGAGAGCATTTTGAAATTCTCTGCCATGATCACTTCTTATGGAGAAAATTATTAGAGATTTCTCATTTTGAATTTGTTTAGCATACTTCTTGAAATCCTTGAATGCATCACTTTTCTTCACTAAAAAGAATGTCCAAGTATATCTAGAGAAATCGTCAACAATAACTAAAGCATATACATTACCTCCAAAACTTCTTGTTTTTGATGGACCAAATAAGTCCATATGAAATAATTATAGTGGCCTCGTAGTAGACACCACATTCTTAGATTTGAAAGTTGATTTTGTTTGTTTCCCTTTTTGACAAGCATCACAAAGTCTATCTTTGACAAAATTTCTCTTAGGCAACCCAATGACAAGATCATGCTTGATTAATTTATTCAAGTGTTCCATATGAATATGAGCAATTCTTTTGTGCCAAAGCCATGAATCATCGTTGTTCGCCATGAGACATTTTACCTTCAAAGATGGATCATCAAGGGAAATTATGAATATATTATTAATTCTTTTACCTTTAAGTATAACCTCATGTGTGACTTCGTCTTCTATCAAGCATTCATCTTTGGTGAACTTGATATTGAATCCTTTGTCACAAAGTTGGCTAATACTAAGAAGATTGTGCTTTAGTCCTTTAACATAAAGAACATATTCAATGGATGTGAAAGGTGGAGAACCAACTTTTACTTTGCCAAGAATTCTTCCCTTATTATTGTCTCCATAAGTGACAAAACCCTTGGCCTTTAGCTCTAGATTTGAAAATTGGTTTATGTCTCCCGTCATATGCTTTTAACAACCACTATCAAGATACCAAAGATTGCATGTGGTCTTCAAGCATACCTACAAAATAAATTAGGTTTTATTAGGTACCCAAGTTGCTTTGGATCCTTCATAAGTAGTACCTTTCTTTACCCACGCATAATGCCCACTTGCCACACTAAAGTTTCTAACATAGCAAGCATTAGGTGTATGGCCTTTAGTACCACAATAAAAACAAGTAGGTTCAAATTTACTTCTATATTTACAGGGGTAAGATTTCTTCTTAGGAAATGTTTTATTTTTAGGATAATGATGAACCACTTTAGGTTTGTCCACTTTCTCTTTGGATGATTGATCACTAGCCTTAACAAAGAAAGTTTTATTAGAACTTGGTTTTGAAAACTTTGAATTTCCAAGTCCACTTTTATCATTGGAAGATCTTTGTTGGCTAAGAACACCTTCCAATCCAATTTGACCTTTTTCATATCTTTCAATAAATTTTTTTAATGGGACAGTTTGTAAAGAGAGTGATTCACAATTTTTGCATACAAAATTATGTTTTTGTTCATCACTTAATTTTTGTTTTTCTTCTTTGAAATCTTTTTCCATAGTTTCACATTTTTCTTCTAAAGATGAAATTTGTTTCTTTTGAGATGAAATAGTTTTACACAGAATTTTGTATTCATTTAATAGTTCATCTATAGCACCTTGTGCATCTCTATCAAAAAGAGAAAATTCATTACTAAACTCATCATCTTCATTATTGGAATGGTGTGAGGCCATCAATGCTAGATTTGCACTTTCATCACTATCGAAATCGTATAAAGAACTTATTTCATTATCCTCCCATGTAACATAGAAATTTTTGTTCTTAAATTCCTTTTTACCTTTGTAGCCACCTTTCTTGGAGAGTTTTGGGCAATCCGGCTTGATATGACCTTGCTTACCACATTCATAACACGTGACTTCTTGTGTTGATATGTAAGCTTCCCTTTTCTTAAATTGTTTCTTTCTTTTTGCATGAGAAAAGGGATTTTTCATTTCCACCAAAAAACTTACCAAGCCTTTTAACAAGAAGCATGAAATTTTCATCTTCTTCCGGATTTTCTTCCTTTTCAACTTCCTTGGAATCAATCTTTAAGGTAATCTTCTCGGCATTCGTCAAGGATTTATTTTCCTAGACGAAAATACATTCATAAACATCACATTATCATACACCATACGCATGCATATACGCATCATATCACACAATCTCATTTATTTTTGAGAACATCATGACATCATGCATTTCATACATCATGACATTGCATACAACTGATGTTTTGCCTTTTCAGGGAAAAGGTCAATCCAAAGATAATTACTATCAACCGTCGCAATTCCAGATTCGATTCCTGTATCTAGCCAGGGCATATCTGAAGAGTTTGAAGATTCGATACCTGTATCCAGCCAGGGCATATCTGTAGATGACTAATTCCAGATTCGATTCCTGTATCTAGCCAGGGCATATCTGAAGAGTTTGAAGATTCGATACCTGTATCCAGCCAGGGCATATCTGTAGATGACTAATTCCAGATTCGATTCCTGTATCTAGCCAGGGCATATCTGAAGAGTTTGAAGATTCGATACCTGTATCCAGCCAGGGCATATCTGTAGATGACTAATTCCAGATTCGATTCCTGTATCTAGCCAGGGCATATCTGAAGAGTTTGAAGATTCGATACCTGTATCCAGCCAGGGCATATCTGTAGATGACTAATTCCATATTCGATTCCTGTATCTAGCCAGGGCATATCTGAAGAGTTTGAAGATTCGATACCTGTATCCAGCCAGGGCATATATGTAGATGACTAATTCCAGATTCGATTCCTGTATCTAGCCAGGGCATATCTGAAGAGTTGGAAGATTCGATACCTGTATCCAGCCAGGGCATATCTGTAGATGACTAATTCCAGATTCAATTCCTGTATCTAGCCAGGGCATATCTGAAGAGTTTGAAGATTCGATACCTGTATCCAGCCAGGGCATATATGTAGATGACTAATTCCAGATTTGATTCCTGTATCTAGCCAGGGCATATCTGAAGAGTTTGAAGATTCGATACCTGTATCCAGCCAGGGCATATCTGTAGATGACTAATTCCAGATTCGATTCCTGTATCTAGCCAGGGCATATCTGAAGAGTTTTAAGATTCGATACCTGTATCCAGCCAGGGCATATCTGTAGATGACTAATTCCAGATTCGATTCCTGTATCTAGCCAGGGCATATCTGAAGAGTTTGAAGATTCGATACCTGTATCCAGCCAGGGTATATCTGTAAACGACTAATTCCAGATTCGATTCCTGTATCTAGCCAGGGCATATCTGAAGAGTTTGAAGATTCGATACCTGTATCCAGCCAGGGCATATTTGTAGATGACTAATTCTAGATTCGATTCCTGTATCTAGCCAGGGCATATCTGAAGAGTTTGAAGATTCGATACCTGTATCCAGCCAGGGCATATCTGTAGATGACTAATTCCAGATTCGACTCCTGTATCTATCCAGGGCATATCTGTAGATGACTAATTCCAGATTCGATTCCTGTATCTAGCCAGGGCATATCTGTGAGTGATTGATTGTAGATTCAATACCTGTATCCAGCCAGGGCATGTCTGCATGAAGAGTTTAGAGATTCGATTCCTGTATCCAGCCAGGGCATGTCTGTAGACGAGAATTCCAGATTCGATTCCTGTATCTAGCCAGGGCATATCTGTGAGGAACTGATTGTAGATTCGATACCTGTATCCAGCCAGGGCACGTCTGCATGAAGAGTTTAGAGATTCGATTCCTGTATCCAGCCAGGGCATATCTGTAGACGAAGAATTCCAGATTCGATTCCTGTATCCATCCAGGGCATATCTGTGAGTGAATGATTGTAGATTCGATACCTGTATCCAGCCAGGGCATGTCTGCATGAAGAATTTAGAGATTCGATTCCTGTATCCAGCCAGGGCACGTCTGTAAGCAACCTTTTGAAGTTCCGGATTCGATTCCTGTATCTAGCCAGGGCACATCTGTGAGCAACTGATTGTAGATTCGACACCTGTATCTAGCCAGGGCACATCTGCATGAAGAGTTTGAAGATCAATCCCTGTAACAGGCCAGGTAATTATCTTTCTTTCTCAGGTACGCAAGTTCTCGCTAAGGAATCTCTTACGCGATCGACACCCCGATGGCATCTATAAGCCCATCTCCACAACTATCCATTACATTTCCAAATGGCATCTATAAGCCCATTCCCGACAAGATTCTGTCACATCTCCAGATGGCATCTATAAGCCCATCCTCCTACCAACAATCTCCAGATGGCATCTATAAGCCCATCCTCCCATCCACCATCTTTCCAAATGGCATCTATAAGCCCATTCCCGCCATCATACTGCTGATATCCTACTATGTGAGTGCAAATTTCTGGGCCCTCTAGTGTTCAATCATCTTCCACCTTTGGATCACGAAAGGCACACAAGCCAATCTACATCCTCAGGTCTAAGAAGATTGAACAGGGGAAACTGTTGCACCCCAAAATTTTCCCTCTCATGTTTTCCAAAGTCTTCCCCCTGCCTGGTTGATCACAAACTCTTGCCTAAGGAAAAAGAAGATTTTTGAGTGGTACTTCAAATACCTTTCGATTGGCATTCTGAAGGAGTATTTCGATTGGCATTATGGACAAGCATTCGATTGGAATTATGTTAAGGCAATGTCGACAGGCATGTCAACCATGTCCTTCATTTGGCATGAACAACACCTTTTGATTGGCCTGTTAGCAGAGCATTTCGATTGGAATCCTTCGATTGATATTTGGGCCAGGCCCACTCGAAGGGTACGCAGGGAGTCCATTCGAAAGAGGCAAATCAGGACTAATCGAAGAGCATGGCCTAAAAGCACTCGAAATCCAAGCGTCCAGGTTCATTCAAGGGACACGAATGTTTCAAAAAAGGAAATGATTTAATGTGTTTGATTTTTGTCCAGAGCGTTAAAGGCCTATTTTAATGGTTGTCCCTTGCCATTTTCGTGCACTCCCACACTCCTATAAATAGGAGGCCAGTGACACATTACAAAAAAAACAAAAAAAATTACACGAAAAATCACACGAAAATCATAGAACGAAAATTATACACACTTCTTCAAAAAATCTGCAGGAGAACAAAACATTGGAGAGACGCTGCCCAAAATTTTCCAAGCCAAAGCAGTCCCTCAGATCGAAGGTGCCTACGCCCAGAAGCCCTCAAATCAAAAGTGCCTACATCCAGGAAGTGCCCAGATCAGAAGTGCCTGCGCCCAGAAGGGCCCAGATCGAAAGTGCCTGCGCCCAGAAATCCCAGATTGAAAGTGCTCCCATTCAGCCAGTGCCCAAATCGAAGACTCAATCTGCAGCTAAGAAAGGGTAAATTGTCCAACCTTACATTTGCGTAAACGCATTATTACTTGTTGTTACCTTTGACTTGCCATCTTAGACAGGATCGAAAGGCCTGGGTTTGGCACCCAGGTCACATTTCTCGTGTGCTAACATTTGCTGCAGATTTAGCCTGAAGAGACCCCAACAAGTGCAGGATCGAAGGGCCTGGGATTCAATACCCAGGCCCTGCATTTTTGTTTCGCTCACATACTTTTGCAGGTATAACATCTCAGATCGAAGGAGAGCCCTTCTTTGGATCGAACCCATTAGCGTGCTGGATCGAAAGAGGCATCTCATCCCTGGATCGAAAGCCATGACCTCCATAATCGAAGGGAAATCCTCTTCCCTGGATCGAAGGCTACTCACGCCTTACTGTCTGGCCCAATCGAAAGGACCAGGACCCTCTCTGGACCGAAGCAGTCCATTTCTTCCCTGGATCGAAGGCTACTCACGCCTTACTGTCTGGCCCAATCGAAAGGACCAGGACCCTCTCTGGACCGAAGCAGTCCATTCCCTCCCTGGGTCGAAACTCCTTTTTTCCCTGGATCGAAGGATCCCTCCTGCACTTTATTTTTTTGTTTTTATTCTCATAGACTTCTTTTTATCTTTTAATTAACATTAGAATAAAAAAAAATCACAAAAAAAAACATTAGGTTAGTTTTTTATTCAAATTAATTTTGAAAATAAATTAATTAATTATTTTAACTTCATTTTATCAATTTAAAATAAACTAGGCTTAGGAGTATTTAATTCAAATATCTTCTTAATAAAAAAAAAACAAAAAGATTTCTTATTCTTAGGATTTTTTTTTAGATTCACGCGCGTTTATTTTACTGGGATGTAATAGCTTAAACAAAGACCTTCTTTTACTTTACTGTTTTTATTTCCCCCAATATTTTTGGACATGTAAATAATCCCCCTCCCCGAAAGCCTTGTAATAGCGTAGGATTTACAATTCCCGCACTTTAAATTCCTGTACATATATTAACTGCTTAGATGTATGCTAACTAGGATTGTATGACAAGATTAACTCTTAAACTTAAAAATCAACAATAGCTCACCATGACATGCAAGAGTAAAATAACTGAAAATTGACACACTTGCACATGCCACTCTTAGGGTACACCTCACTTGGTTGCCTCGAACGTGGTCATTAAGTATAGGATGTTTTAGAGGTCGTCCTTTGTCCCAAGATCATAAGTTTCCTCGGAATGGTCGCCTCGATAAAAATGATCTAAGACATTAGGATTACCACTAAAACGTCCTAACGTTGCTTTAGTGACCACATGTCCCTAATAATCGAATTGACCCGAATAACTCCAACGACGGTGCTACCTACTTCTCAATGGTGGGATAGCACTATCTAAAGGACTCTTACACAGCTTAATTCCTTAGAGTAGGTAGATTCTCATGGGTACTTGCTCTTTCAAACAAACAAAAACATCTTTTTGCACTCACACTTTCTAAAAGTTTTCAAACAAATTTTTCATACACTCTTGAGGACAGACACAAGAGTTACTTAGAAATTTTTCAAACGAAACTTTTTCAAAACCCACTCACACTTGAAAAGCAAACAAATTTTGAAAACATAAGAGCAAGTACCCAAGAGCCCATGGATAACCATGGATAGAAAGGGTGCTAACACCTTCCCTTTCTATAAATCTACCTCCCGAACCGAGAAACATTCTCAAAGAAGGAATTTTGCTGTGCTTTTGTCCTTTCCATGTTGGAGAACATAAAAGACGGTGGCGACTCTTGCTTACCGCGACATTTCGCGAACCAGCTAAAAAAAACAGTCAGTTCTATTTCCACCGATCACAATCATGTATCTGACCGTGTTGGATAACTCAATGGGGTGCGTACTGGGCCAGCATGACGAGTCTGGTCGAAAAGAGCATGCCATTTATTACCTTAGAAAAAAGTTTACCGACTGTGAGACTCGCTACTCACTGCTCGAGAAAACTTGCTGCGCTTTGGTATGGGCTGCTCGCCGACTAAGGCAGTATATGTTGACTCATACCACTCTGTTGATTTCCAAAATGGATCCTATCAAGTATATCTTCGAGAAGCCTGCTTTATCTGGAAGAATCGCTAGATGGCAAATGATCCTGACTGAGTATGACATCCAGTACACCACCCAAAAAGCTATAAAAGGGAGTGTACTAGTTGACCATCTAGCGCATCAAGCTATCGAAGATTATCAACCCATGAGATTCGACTTCCCGGACGAGGACATCATGACTTTGGACAACATTGAAGGTAACAGACAGTATGACGGACCTAAAAATGGATCCCGATGGACCCTGTACTTTGATGGTGCTTCAAATGCACTTGGAAACGGTATCGGTGCAGTACTCATTTCCCCGGAAGGTTGCCACACACCTTTCACGGACCGACTTTGCTTCAGCTGTACCAACAACATGGCTGAATATGAAGCCTGCATTTTTGGTCTCAAGGCTGCTATAGACCTGGGGATCAAATCTTTGATCGTATTTGGGGACTCGGCTTTGGTTATCAGTCAAATCAAAGGAGAGTGGGATACCAAGCATCCTAATCTTATCCCATACAAAGAACATGTCCTGACATTGTTGCCTCAGTTCGAGCAAATCACCTTCGAGCATTTCCCGCGAGAAGAGAATCAGCTAGCAGATGCTCTGGCTACAATGTCTTCCATGTTTAAACTCAACTGGGATAACGAGGCTCCCCAAATCACCATCGAGAGAATGGATGAACCTGCGCATTGTCATGAGATTAATACCGAAGAAGTAGTGGAACAACCCTGGTTCCATGAAATCAAGAGGTATCTCCAGACTAGAGAATATCCTGAAGGAGCTTCAGTAAATGACAAGAAGTTCTTAAGGAGATTTGCTGCCAAGTTCTTCCTGAGCAATGGCATCCTTTACAAGCGCAACCATGATTATGTTTTACTCCGATGTGTAGACAAAGCTGAAGCAGAGTTGATCATGACTGAGATACATAGTGGCACCTTTGGCACCCACTTGAGTGGACATACGATGGCTAAGAAAATTCTAAGGGAAGGCTATTACTGGTCTACTATGGAAGCTGATTGCCATCAACATTCCCGTACTTGCCATAAATGTCAAGTCTACGCTGACAAGATTCATATTCCTCTTGTTCCTCTCAACGTTCTGACAGCTCCTTGGCCATTTGCAATGTGGGGCATTGACATGATTGGAGAGATCAAGCCCACAACGTCCAATGGACATCGCTTCATTCTGGTCTCCATTGACTATTTTACCAAATGGGTCGAAGCAGCTTCCTTCGCCTCTGTTACAAAAAATGTGGTTGCCCGCTTCATCAAGCAAAACCTCATATGCCGGTATGGTGTCCCCGACAGGATCATCACATACAACGGTACAAATCTGAATAATACTATGATTACCGCTCTATGCAAACAGTTCAAGATTTATCATCACAATTCATCTCCCTATCGACCGAAGATGAACGGTGTTGTTGAAGCTGCGAACAAAAACATCAAGAAGATCATTCAAAAAATGACAGTCACCTACAAAGACTGGCATGAGATGTTACCGTTTGCTCTGCATGGATACCGTACCACATCACGTACTTCAACAAGGGCAACCCCATTTTCTTTGGTATATGGCATGGAAGCTGTCCTACCCATGGAAGTTCAGATTCCATTTTTAAGGATTATGAAGGACGCTGGTTTGAATGAAGACGATTGGATTCAGACCCGACTTGATCAACTCAATTTGATCGACGAGAAGCGACTCACTGCTGTTTGCCATGGTCAAACGTACCAAAAACGGATGATCAAGGCTTTCAACAAAAAAGTCAGACGTCAAGTATATCAAGTCGGAGATCTCGTGATCAAGCGGATTATCTTGCCGCAAAGTGATCCCAGGGGAAAATGGACTCCTACTTACGAAGGACCATTTGTAATCAAGAGCATCTTTTCTGGTGGTGCAATGATTCTGACCACCATGGATGGTGACGATTTGCCGCACCCTGCGAACGCAGACATAGTCAAAAAATACTACGCATGAAACAAACCCGACAAGTCAAAAACCCAAAAGGGCGACTTGGGAAAAAATGGGCATCCCGGTGAACCGAAAACCCGAAAGGGCGGTTCAGGAAAAAATTAGGGATAAAACAAAAAAATCTGTACACCCGACAAGTCGAAAACCCGAAAGGGCGGCTTGGGCAAAAAGGGGTTTCCCGGTGGATTGAAAACCCGAAAGGGCGATCCAGGCAAAAATTAGGGAATTAAAGCGTATGACTGTGTCTCGTCGGATCACTTTAAAGGACAATCTCTTCATCAACAAGCTCCGAGATTCTGATCAATCCAATCATCGGAGGACGAAGCATTGAATGGACAAGATATTCAGAGTTGTGAAGGCTATAACAGAATGGGGATCCCATGGAATTGTTTCACATATCCATCTTTCTTTTGTATAAAATTTTCAATTTTTTTACGACAACATCCTCTTACTAGGATGGTTGTCTCCTTTGTACAAAGATACTCATAAAAGATTAATACAAATACTTTTCCAAATACAGAAATTTTCTTTGTCTTCCTTTTTCTCTTTTGCACTTATGTTTTATTTGAGAAACGTCCAATGTTTTGTTAAATAGGCATATGCATTTGAACATAATCATTTTCCTTACAAATCAAGAAAGATGATTGCTGATAGGTTGAAGGTACAGGTAGATATCTCGATGCCCTTTCAGAAGGAATCCCTAGCAGAATTAAACTCCAAATTCCTCAACGAAGTCAAAATCCAAGAACTTAATTCCCCAAACAGAGTTAAACTTCAGGATCCTCAGCAGAACAAAAGCTTTCTCAAAACTGATTTCCCCAGCCAGAGAGCCTTCCAGAACTTAATTCCCCTCAGAGTTAAGTTTTAGTATCCCCAGTGGAGCCCTAAAACCTGAAAATCCTATCCCCAGAGGGGCTAAAACTTCCAACTATCAATCCCCAGCGGAACCAGACTAGTGAACCTTCTCCCCACAGAGATACTTCCCGCCAGGCTGAAGACTCTCAGTTTTACTTCTCCAGCATAAGTCTACCAGGTTCTGGACTCCCCAGTAGAGATCATCAGAATTCTCATTCCCTACAAGTCACCAAGGAGTTCTAATCCCCAGCAGTGGTCCTAAAATCCCTCAACAATTGAAGATCTTGTTCCCCGAGCAGTCAGCAGTCAACAAAGATATCTCAGCTTTAGCACTCAGAGATTCCCGCAATCCCCTGCAGCAGTCAATGATTCATTTTCCCCGGCAACAGTCAAGATTCTATCATCTCCGGCTATCCAGGATTCATCTATCCTCAACAAGACAACTCATCAGCTTACATACGCATTCATTACATTCATATCATAAACATTGATACGACATATAGTGCATCATACATTTCATGCAACATAACTTTGTGTTTAGCTAACATTTTGTCCTTTTCAGGATAAGATTAAAAGACTATCATTAACAATTGTTCAGATACAGTATGGATACACCCCAGACAAGGCGGTCATTCTATTACTCATTCAGAATTTCAAGTCAGATACAGTACAGATACGCCCCAGACACGGCGGTCATTCTACTACTCATTCAGACTACAGCAATCAGATACAGACTAGATACGCTCCAGACACGGCAACCATTCTATCTCTCATTCAGATTCACTTATCCACCTCAAGGTTCAATACATTCCAAGCACGGATACCATTCTGACCCTTACAACAACAGTTTAATTCTCCCCAGTGCATTCTCCACGGAAGTCATTCTGTCATTTATTTAGATCCCAGTTACAGTTTCAGATACACTTCAGACACGGAAGTCATTCTATTACTCATACGGATCTCAATCCCAATTACAGTTTCAGATACACTCCAGACACGGAAGTCATTCTGCTACTCATACAAATATCAACTTCAGATACAGTCCAGATACGCTCCAGACACGGTTGCCATTCTGTCACTCATTCAGAATTTGTCCCCAGCATGCAATTGCTCCATGAACAGATGTTTCTCTGTTACCCAGATACAATAGAGATACACTCCAGACACGGCAGTCATTCTGATATTCATTATACATTCAAGTACAATTACAGCTCAGATACGCCCCAGACACTAAGGCCATTCTTTTGCTCATACAAACTCAGTCTCCCGATACAAGTTCAAATGCATTCCAGACACGGATACCATTTTGATCCTCATTTTTCTGATCCATCACATTGCAGTTCAACAAACATTCCAGATGGCATCCTTAAGCCCATCTCCAGATGGCATCTTTAAGCCCATCTCCAAATGGCATCTTTAAGCCCATTCCCGCATCCATGTTTCGACGAGTGCAAATTTAAAGGCACTCTAGTGTCCAATCTCCTTTTACCTTCGAGACGCGAAAGGTAAACCTGCCAATCTAACTCTTCAGGTTCAAGCAGATTGAACAGGGGCAACTGTTGTACCCCAAAATTTTCCCTCTCATTTCATCAACATTTTCTCACCACAAGACTCTTGGAGCTCAAGATCAAGTTAGGGTTTGCTCTGCTCAAGACTCCTCCTTGCACTGTTGACCCAAATTAGGGTTTGAGTTTGCACAAAGATGTTTTGACCTAAAATGCCCAAAGTGACTTTCATGCTTCATGTTGGACTCACAAGTTTATCCATATCAAGTTTCAAGCCTTGATTCCAATCTTTGCCCAGTCAATTGGACAGTTGACCTAAAAATCAGCTGTATTGGGGAAAAAGTCAACTGTGGCCAATTGCCAGTCAAACTTCATAATTTTTGACCCACATCAACATAATGAACTCATATGAACCATTTGGTCAAGTTTGGATCACAATTCCACAAGAAATTTGATCAGATCACCAAAAGGGCAAAATGGTCATTTTTAGGGTTTTGACTGCACAAAGGCAATTTTTGACTGTTTTACCTAACCAATGGCGAACCAAGCTCACATATGGACTCAAGAACTCAATGGCATTGTCTTGACACATTCAACAAGTTCAAAAGATCTCAAATGCACAGGATTGACAGATGAATTTTCCAGTCAACTGATCAAAATTTGACTGTATACTGAAAAGTCAAACTTTGACTTTTTGGTCAAAATTAAGTGCCAAAATTCATTTTTCATCAAGACATGTCAAATTATGAAACTTGTTCATCAAGAAACCCAAAGTTGCAAATTAGGGTTTAAAATGAGAAAATTTCATAACTTAGAATTTTTCTAAGTTATGAAACTTCCTTATTTTTTCCTAACTTTGTCCCATTTTTTCACCAAGATACAAATGGATTCAAACAAAACTCAAAACATGAAAGTTGTAGTACATTACAAAATATACAACTTTGATTCACAAAGTTTTCTCAAAGGAAGCTTTTAGCTCAAGTTATGATTTTTGGAATAGAGGTGCAAAACATTTTTAACTTAGAGAAATTTTGACCTATTCTAGGCAGGATTTTTGTCCAACTTCATGGCCATTTTTCACATGCTTCCACTTGGAGTTTCAATTTGCATTACAAAGATGGATTGTAGTACACATTCCAAGATTTACAAATTGTCCAAGAACTTCTCAAACACCCTTGTGGTTAGGGAGAATCGAATTTGCAAAGATGGGCAAAAGTCACTTTTGTTCATAGCCAAATACATGTTCATAACATTGGCATTTTCAAGTCAGCAGGGTTTGTAATGGTTTGCAGGCCTCTAAACCTCTTCACACTCCATAATTAAATGCTTAACCTTTGTGTTCAAGTCTTGTTTTGTGCATTTAGTCATTACACAAAGAACTAATCCATAATTAGAAAAAGCAACTTTGCCATTTTTGTAAAGTAGTGCTTTATGTCAAATTCAAAATCCAAGAGGCATGGGCCAGATCTTTGAAGCTAGCATTTGTACACAAATCACTCTGATCAAGAACAAGAGGTGCGGCATAGATAGAGAGGATATACAGGCCTGCATAAGGACTTGAGCTTACTTACTTCAAAAACAAGCAAGATTGCAAAAACAACTCCAATCTCTCATTCCTGTAAACACCAACCAAAACAAAGTTTGCAAACATTCTCCATACATCAAACCAAGCTTGAAACATGACCCAATCATCCCTAATCCCTCCTCATACAGAATATCACATTTTTTCTGCAAAACAGGGTACCTGTTGCAGTTTGACTTCCACAATCCATTCCACTCGTGCGTTTTGGCCAAAGCTTGTTCAAACATGTTCCATATCACCCACTGAAGCTATCCCAAGAATTGAACTCAAGATGTAATACCCATAACCACGTTTGCCATTTTTATTTTCAAGATGTGCAGGTTGACTTCTATAGCACGATTCAGTTGATTTTAAAGCAAGCTAGGAGTTGGAGAAGCATCCTTGGACTTCAGGCAAGCTGTACAAAAGCTCAGAATCCATTGGAAGTTGCTACATTGTTCTGTTCAAGTCAAGATGAAACAGGTAAAAACATGAACTTCTATCTCTCTATCCAGGCATGATTAAGCTTAGGTTTGTGAAGAAAACATGTTCTACTCATAGCCCTGAAGCCATCCATGTATTTACTTTTCATTTATATTATGCGTGCTGTGAGAATTTTGGCCATGAACATTGAAGAAAATTTAGGTCAGAAATTGGGGATGAAGAAATTCTCCCTCGTTTCTTAGAGTTAGGTCAAGTTTTTTATATGTATGAATTCGTCTCTTGATGCTCTACATTATTTGTGTTGTGAGTTTTTGCTAAAAGTCAAGGAATCAGGATTTGTGTTGGACAAGAAGAAGCGCGCGTTTTTGTTTCAAACAGGTTGCTGGAGGAAGAAGATGACTGGCTTGGGCTGGGCCTGAGTCATTCTTGCTTTTTGCACCCTTTTTTTCCATTTGCACCCCCTGGCCCATTGTGTGATATATTTATCATTTTTGATTTTTTCTTTTTGATTCTGATTTTATATTTTTATTCAAACATGAAAAAACACAAAAAAATATTTTTCCACCCTTTTTTGCATTTATTTGGCATTTATTTGTTTTATTTAGCATATACATGTAAATAAATATATATACTTTTTATTTAAAACCCTAGAAAATAATACAAAAATATATATTTTTCAGTTATTATTTTTTGTTTATATTTTGAAAACATTTTCTAAAATATACTTTTTTTTGTAAATAATTAATATTTCATTCTTATATATATTTAGTATATCTAATATATAATATAAATACTTGTATATTTTATTAGATATTTAGGACAAAAATATAGAAATAATACATTTTTATTTTTATTAATATTTGACATCAAAAATACTTTTTACAATATACTTCTCTTTTATTTATTTTTTTGTATAAATAAATATATATATAAATATTGTATATAATTAATAAATAGTTGCTATTTATTCAAAATTAGGGTTTTGCCCTAAATAACAAAAATACTCCAAATTTGACCTTTTTATTTTTGTTTATATTTTACATTGAAAAATACTTTCTCATACATAAAAAAATCCTTTTTATGCATAATACATTTTGCATATTTATTATATTTGTTTAAATATTGTACAATTTAATATTTGTCTATTCAATATGGATGTAATAGTTCTAGATTTAATTTCTTGCTAAATATCCCCCCATTCAAACATTTGTACCCCCATCCCCATAATTATGTTGTAATAATTTAGGACTTTAAATTTCCGCATTTAAAAGCTTTCAAATTATGCCATGATAGACCTAGGGTTTGTATGCAAAAAATCAAATAACAAATAGCTTGACCTAATACAAAGACAAAAATGCATGAAAATGGACAACACAAAACACACTTGCACCCTTAGGGTTACTCCACTTGTTGCCTTCAAAAATGGGCCATGTTGCATGTTGAGTGTCTTCGGCAAAACAAAACAAATCAAATGATCATAGTCCCTCGATGACGCTTTCTCAAGTTGCCTAAAAAATGATCAAGTCCCTTAAAGGAAAAATTTCCAAAGACACTTGGCACCATTGAATTCATGGTCTAAACGATGACCCGTGCCCGTCCCGTTAACATCCTAACACAAGATTGTCCACCAAATACAGTGGTGGAACAATACTGTTAAAAGGGTTAAAACATTGGAAAGATCTTTGAGAAATTTAGGGTAGATAGCTCTTGGTTACTTGACCAATCTTGCAAAACAAATCCTTGCCATTTTTCAAAACACACATCACAACACAATTTCAAAACAAACTTTCAAAACATTGAAAACTTTTCAAAAGACAAATACACCTTTGTATACATTCAAACATGGATCATTACAAAGGTTGCCATAACAAATGGCCTCTTTTCAAAACCTCTTTCAAAATCACACACAAAGCACCATTTCAAACAATTGAAAATGCAAGGCAAGTTATCTAAGCAAGTAACTAAGAGCCCATGGATAACCATGGATAAAAAGGGTGCTAATACCCTCCCTTTCTATAATCTACTCCCCGAACCCAAGAAAACATCTCAAAGGTTTTTCCTGTGCTTTTTAACCTTTCCTTAGGATAAAATAAAAAGTCGGTGGTGACTCTTGCTAAACCGAAACATTTGCGAATACAAACGCAAAACCTCAAGTCAGTTCTCCCACCGTATCACAGATGGCATCTCTCAAGGACGCAGACGCTGCAATTAAAGAAGGGAAGAGTACAGTATGGGGGCAATTTCCTGATTTTCCCCATAAGACGGACAAGTTTGGATTAGGGTTTACTGCTGCAGAACAAAAGGCTATGCGTCGCTCCAAGGCTGGAGGACCACCCGTCAAAATCACCTACCATGCAATTAATGCTGTAGAAGATGAAGATGAAGAGAACAACTTTGCAGATTGGATCTTTCCGACCGTCGAAGGGGGTTTAAGCAACTGGGAAGCAAAGGATTTTATTCCCATCACCTTCATCAACCAGTAATTTTATCTTTGAACAATTTCCCATTTTCGGTATGTAATAACTAAACAATTCGTACACTATTTTCACCTCATGCCTTGCCCGGGGCATGTAGGTCCATTTGTAAGGGCTTGATTTTCTTCATTATCATATGCCATGTTTTAATGAATCATTGGACGTCTTCATCTATAAACTGTTGTGTTCATTTTATTTCCTTTTGCATTTTGTTTTGTTTAAGGATGGCTATCCCTTACACACACCCACACTCACAAATGCAGGTACCCATCCACTCCGGATTCCATGGGTGACTATTCTGCTTTAGCCTTCGGTAACTCTGAGATTTGGTCAATCATGCTGAGTACGAAGTTGACGAAGACTGTGAAGTGCCGGGAGAGTTAGCCAGACTTTTGCAACAAGAAGAGAGGGCTATTCTGCCTCATGAAGAGTTGCTAGAAACCATCAACTTGGGGACAGAGGAAGACAAGAAAGAGGTAAAAGTGGGTGCCAACCTGGAACCAAGTGTCAAAGAGCGCTTAGTGCAGTTGTTGAATGAATATGTTGAAATCTTTGCCTGGTCTTATGAAGACATGTCGGGATTAGACACAAATATCGTGGTTCACCGTCTCCCTACAAGAGAAGACTGTCCACCGGTCAAGCAAAAGGTCCGCCGAATGAGGCCCAACATGTCTGAGAAGATCAAAGCTGAGGTAATGAAGCAATTCAACGCTGGTTTTATGGCTGTTACTTCCTATCCCTAATGGGTTGCTAACATTGTGCCCGTGCCTAAGAAGGACGACAAAGTCAGAATGTGTGTGGACTATCGGGATTTGAACAGGGCCAGCCCTAAAGATGATTTTCCACTGCCACACATCGACATATTGGTTGACAACACAAGGTATTTTGCTTCATGGATGGATTCTAGGGATACAACCAGATCAAAATGGCCCCCAAGGACATGGAGAAAACTACTTTTGTCACGCAATGGGGTACCTTCTGCTACAAAGTGATGCCATTCGGACTGAAGAATGCAAGGGAAACCTATCAACGCGCCATGGTAGCTTTGTTTCATGATATGATACATCATGAGATCTAAGTCTACGTAGACGACATGATAGCTCGATCACAGACAGAAGAAGAACACCTTGATCATTTGCAAAAGCTGTTTGCCAGGTTGAGGGAATATAAGCTCAGACTGAACCCAAGCAAGTGCACTTTTGGAGTTAGGTCTGGTAAACTTTTGGGATTTATTGTCAGCAACAAAGGCATTGAGGTTGATCCAGCTAAAGTAAAGGCTATACAAGAAATGCCTGCCCCCTGCACTGAAAAGGAGGTTAGAGGATTCTTGGGACGCTTAAACTATATTGTGAGGTTCATCTCTCACCTGACATCTACCTGTGAGCCAATTTTCAAACTGTTGAAGAAAGATCAGGTAGTTGAATGGAACAATGATTGTCAAGTTGCTTTTGATAAGATCAAGGAGTATTGACTGGAACCTCCTATTTTGATGCCACCCATCGAAGGAAGGCCGTTAATCATGTATCTGACTGCTTTGGATAACTCAATGGGGTGCGTACTGGGCCAACATGATGAGTCTGGCCGAAAAGAGAATGCCATTTATTACCTTAGAAAAAAGTTTACCGACTGTGAGACTCGCTACTCACTGCTCGAGAAAACTTGTTGCGCTTTGGTATGGGCCGCTCGCCGACTAAGGCAATATATGTTGACTCATACCACTTTGCTGATTTCCAAGATGGATCCGATCAAGTATATCTTCGAGAAGCCTGCTTTATCTGGAAGAATCACTAGATGGCAAATGATCCTGACTGATTATAATATCCAGTATACTACCCAAAAAGCCGTCGAAGATTACCAATCTATGAGATTCGACTTCCCTGACGAGGACATCATGACATTGGGTAACATTAAAGGTAACAAACCATATGACGGACCTGAACAAGGACCCCGATGGACCCTGTACTTTGATGGTGCTTCAAATGCACTTGGCAACAGTATCGGTGCGGTACTCATTTCTCCGGAAGGTTGCCATACACCCTTCACTGCCCGACTTTGCTTCAGCTGTACCAACAACATGGCTGAATATGAAGCTTGCATCTTTGGTCTCAAGGCTGCTATAGACTTGGGAATCAAATCTTTGGTCGTATTCGGGGACTCGACTTTGGTCATCAGTCAAGTCAAAGGAGAGTGAGACACTAAACATCCTAATCTTACCCCATACAAAGAACATGTCTTGACACTGTTGCCTCATTTCGAGCAGATTACCTTCGAGCATTTCCCGCGAGAAGAAAATCAGTTAGCCGATGCTCTGGCTACAATGTATTCCATGTTTAAACTCAGCTGGGATAACGAGGCTCCCCAAATCACCATCGAGTGAATGGACGAACCTGCGCACTGTCACGAGATTAACACCGAAGAAGTAGTGGAACAACCCTGGTTTCATGAAATCAAAAGGTATCTCCAGACTCGAGAATACCCTGAAGGAGCTTCCGTCAATGATAGAAAGTTCTTAAGGAGATTTGCTGCCAAGTTCTTCCTAAGCAATGGCATCCTTTATAAGCGCAACCATGATTGTGTTCTACTTCGTTGTGTGGACAAGGTTGAAGCAGAGTTGATCGTGACTGAAATACATAGTGGCACATTTGGCACCCACTTGAGCGGACATACGATGGCTAAGAAGATTCTAAGGGCAGGCTACTACTGGTCTACCATGGAAGCTGATTGTCATCAACATTCCCGTACTTGCCACAAATGTCAAGTCTATGCCGACAAGGTACATATTCCTCCTGTTCCTCTCAATGTTCTGACAGCTCCTTGGCCATTCGCAATGTGGGGCATTGACATGATTGGAGAGATCAAGCCTACGACATCCAATGGACATCGCTTCATCCTGGTGGCTATTGACTACTTCACCAAGTGGGTCAAAGCAGCTTCCTACGCCTCAGTTACAAAGAATGTGGTTGCCCGCTTCATCAAGCAGAACCTCATATGCCGGTATGGTATCCCCGACAGGATTATCACAGACAATGGTACAAATTTGAACAACACCATGATCACCGCTCTATACGAACAGTTCAAGATTTATCATCACAATTCATCTCCCTATCGGCCAAAGATGAACGGTGTTGTTGAAGCCGCGAACAAAAATATCAAGAAGATCATTCAAAAGATGACAGTCACCTACAAGGACTGGCATGAGATGTTACGGTTTGCTCTGCATGGATATCGTACCACGACACGTACTTCAACAGGGGAAACTCCATTTTCTTTGGTATATGGCATGGAAGCTGTTCTACCTATGGAAGTTCAGATTCCTTCCTTGAGAATTATGAAGGATGCCGGTTTGAGTGAAGACGATTGGATTCAGACCCGGCTTGATCAACTTAACTTGATCGACGAGAAGCGACTTGCTGCTGTTTGTCATGGTCAGACGTATCAAAAACGGATGATCAAGGCTTTCAACAAGAAAGTCAGGCGTCAGGAATATCGAGTCGGAGATCTTGTAATCAAGCGGATCATCTTGCCGCAAAGTGATCCCAGGGGCAAGTGAACTCCTACTTACGAAGGACCATTTGTGATCAAGAGCATCTGTTTTGGTGGGGCAATGATTCTGACCACCATGGACGGTGACGACTTGCCGCACCCTGCGAACACAGACATAGTCAAAAGATACTACGCATAAAACGACCCGACAAGTCGAAAACCCGAAAGGGCGGCTTGGGCAAAAAAGGGCATCCCGGTGAATTGAAAACCCGAAAGGGCGGTTCAGGCAAAAATTAGGGATACACAAAAAAATCTGTACACCCGGCAAGTTGAAAACCCGAAAGGGCGACTTGGGCAAAAAAGTGTTTCCCGGTGGATCGATAACCCGAAAGGGCGGTCCAGGCAAAAGTTAGGGAATTAAAGCGTACGACTATGTCTCGTCGGATCACTTTAAGAACAATCTCTTCACCAACAAGCTCCAAGCTTCTGATCAATCCAGTCATCGGCGGACGAAGCAGCGAATGGACAAGATATTCAGAGTTGTGAAGGCTATAGCAGAATGGGAACCCCATGTAATTATTACACATAGCCATCTTTCTTTTGTATAAAATTTTTCTCAATTTTTTACGACAACATTCTCTTACTAGGATGTCTGTCTCCTTTGTACAAAGATACTTACAAAAAGTTAATACAAAGATACTTCAAAGTGCAGAAATTTGCTCGCCTTTCTTTTCTTTTTACACTTATGTTTTATTTGAAAACGTCTAATGTTTTGTTAAATAGGCATATGCATTTGAATATAATCACTGCTTACAAATAAAATGAAATTGAGAAAGGATAATTACTGATAGGTTAAAGGTGTAGGAAGATGTCCTTATGCTATTCCAGAATAAATCCCATACCATATGTCATTCAGATCCTCAAACAAGCTAAAACCTCGGAGTACATGTCCCCAGCGGATTTAAGCTTCAAGATCCCCAACGGAGCCAGTACATTCTAAACTTGATTCCCCAACTGAGTTAAGTTTCAAAGTTCCCATCAGAGTTCAAACTCCTGATCCCCAGTGGAGCCCGAAAACCTTGAAATACCTATCCTCAGTGGAGCCCGAAAACCCTGAAATACCTATCCCCAGCGGAACCAGAATATTCTAAACCTTCTTCCCCAGCGAAGTCAGATTTCCAACCACCAACCCCCGATGAGAATTGTTTAACTTCCCCCAATTTCTCCAGCAGGCTATCTTAAAAGTCTGAAAACCAAGCAGATAATAGTTAACTTCTTGGCTTATCCCCAACTAGGATGCTTCCCCAGTAGTTTGGCATACAACCCAATCTCCTGATTTCACTGGCCGAGTAAACATTCGCCCCACAGAGTTATCTCCCAACAGATCAAAGATTCTCGGTCTCATTTCTCCAAGCAGAAGCCTCCCAGGTTTTAATTCCCCAGTAGAGATTTTCAAAATTTTCCCTATTTCCCAGGAAATTCATGAAGGATTCTCATTCCCTGTAGAAGTTGTCAAAGACCTTGTTAATCCCCACAAATCGCCAAGGATTTTCAATCTCCAACAGTGGTCCCAGGATTTCTCCTTCTCAAACAATCAGAGATCTTTAATCCCCAAGCAGTCAGCAAGGATTTCTCATCTTCAGCAATCAAAGATTTTTGAATCCTCAACATCGGTCAAGGATTTACTTTCCCTGGCAGCAGTCAAAGATTTCATTATCTCCAGTTATCAAGGATTTATTTTCCTCAGCAAGACAGCTACTCAGCTTACATGCACATCCATTACATTCATATATCATAAATATTGATGAAACACAGTTCATTGCATCATACATATCATGCAACATAACTTTGTGTTTTAGCTAACATTTTACCCTTTTCAGGATAAGATTAAAACGCTATCATTAACAATTATTCGGATACAGTATGGATACACCCCAGACACGGCGGTCATTCTATTACTCATTCAAAACTTCAAGTCAAAATACAGTACAGATACACCCCAGACACGACGATCATTCTACTACTCATCCAGACTTCAGCAATCCGATACAGACTAGATACGCTCTAGACATGGCGACCATTCTATCTCTCATTCAGATTCAACTATCAACTACAAGTTCAGATATGCTCCAAACACTGATGCCATTCTGGCCCTTACACCAGAAGTTTGATTCTCCCCAGTGCAGTCGCCACGGAAGTCATTTTGTCACTTATTCAGATCCCAGTTACAGTCTCAGATACACTCCAGACACGGAAGTCATTCTGCTACTCATACAGATCTCAACTTCAGATACAATACAGATACACTCCAGACACGGCAGTTATTCTGATATTTATTCAAAGTTCAAATACAGTTACAGCTCATATATGCTCCAGACTCGGACGCCATTATTTTTCTCATACAGACTCAGTCTTCAGATACAGTTCAAATGCATTCCAAACACGGATACCATTTTAATGCTCATTCTTCTGACCTACAACATTGCAAATCAACAAACATTCTTGGATGGCATCTTTAAGCCCATCTCCAGAAAGATTCTACCATCTCCAAATGGCATCTTTAAGCCCATTTCCTCAGCTATATTTTGACAAGTGCAAATTTACGGGCACTCTAGTGTCCAATCCTCTTTTACCTTCGAGTCGCGAAAGGAAAACTTGCCAATCTAACTCTTCAGGTTCAAGAAGATTGAACAGGGGCAAATGTTGTACCCCAAAATTTTCACTCCCATTTCATCAACATTTCTCATCACAAGACTCTTGGAACTCAAGATCAGGCTAGGGTTTGCTCTGCTCAAGACACCTCCTTGCACTGTTGACCTAAACTAGGGTTTGAGTTTGCACAGGGATGTTTTGACCTACAATGCCCAAAATGACTTTCATACTTCATGTTGGACTCACAAGTTTGTCCATACCAAGTTTCAAGCCTTGATTCAAAATTTTGCCCAGTCAATTGGACAGTTGACCTAAAAATCATCTGTATTGGGGAAAAAGTCAACTGTGGCCAATTGATAGTCAAAACTCATGAATTTTGACCCACATCAACATTATGAACTCATATGAACCATTTGATCAAGTTTTGATCATAATTCCACAAGAAATTTGATCAGATCACCAAAAGGGCAAAATGGTCATTTTTAGGGTTTTGACTACACAAAGGCAATTTCTGATTTTTGACCTAGCCAATGGAAAATTGGGTTCAAGCATGGACTCAAGGACTCAATGGAATCATCTTGACCTATTCACAAGGTTCAAAAGATCTCAAGTGCATTGAATTGACATATGAATTTTTTAGTCAACTGATCAAAATTTGACTGTACACTGAAAAGTGAAACTTTGACTTTTTGGTCAAAATCAAGTGCCAAGGGTCATTTCTCATCAAGATGTGTTAAAACATGAAAGTTGTTCATCAAGAAACCCATTTTTGCAAATTAGGGTTTAAAGTTGAAAATTTTCATAACTTAGAATTTTTCTAAGTTATAAAATTTTCTTATTTTTTCCTAACTTTTCCCCACATTTTCACCAAGATGAAAAGGGAATCAATCAAAACTTACAAAATGAAAGTTGTAGTCCATCACAAATTCTACAACTTGGATTCACAAAGTTTTCTCAAAAGAAGCTTGGATATCAAGTTATGATTTTTGGAACAAGGGTACCTAAAACTTTTAACTTAGAGAAATTTTGCCCTAGTTTAGGCAGGATTTTGACCCATCTTCTTGGCCATTTTTCACATAGTTCCACTTGGAGTCTCAAGTTGCATTTCAAAGATGGATTATAGTACATGTTGCAAGATTTCCAAGTTTTCCAAGAACTCCTCAAACACCTTTGTGGTTAGGGAGAATCGAATGCATGAAGTTGGCAAAAACTCACTTTGTAACCATGGCCAATACATGTTCATACCAAGTTGCAAATCTGACCAAACTAGCTTAGTACATAATTACAGTCCTCTAAACCAATTTACACTCCAAAATTGAATGCAAATACATTGGATATTGGCATTGTTCTGATCAAGAGAGCTTTGTACATTGAACTTTTCCATTTTGAGCATAAAGGTCATACTTCCATTTTCATAAAGGCCACTTTATGTCAAATTGAATTTTCTTGAGCCTTGGACTTTCTTCCTTTGTAGAAAACAAGCTCCACAATCTCAGGCATACTACAAGAAGTTGGTGCATGCTTGGAGATAGCCTGTACAGGCCTATCTCACTTCACTTCCAACTTTGCTTTCAAAACAAGTCAAACGGCCAAAAGCTCATAACACACATATCTGATAAAACCAACTGAAGCAAGGTTTTAAAACAAGTTTCACACATCCTCACAAGCCAGAAGCACGAGCCTTTGACCTCTCAAACCTCCTTGTGCACAAAATCTCCATTTTCTTGCAAAACAGGGTCAGTTCTGCAAATCACAAGCCACAATCAAATCCCCTCGTGTGTTTTGTCCCAAATCACTTCAAACACATTCCAAACAATATACCTGAGCTATCCAGACCATTCACAAGTTGCTGTAAATCCATTAACACACATCACCATTTTTGTTTGGAAGCTTTGTAGGTTGAGTTCTGTAGCACGATTCAGGCCACTTCAAAACAAACTAAGCATTGGGAAAGCTTCAGGGGACATCAAGCAAGCTCAAAAGAACCTCAGGCACCATTAGAAGTTGCTGCATTGTCCAGCTCGAACTCAACTGAAACAGGTATTTCATGAACTTCTATCTCTCTATTTAGGAACATTTAGACTTAGGTTTGTGAATGAAAGATGTTGTATTCATAGCCCTGAAACCATACATGTGCTTAGTTTTCATTTATATTAATCGTGCTAGGAGAATTTCATCCATGAACTTTCTGAAAAAACTAGGTTAGAAATTAGGGCCAGAGAAATTCTCTTTGGTGTTTGAGAGTTAGCTTAAGTTTTTTATATGGTTGAAATCGTTGTTTGATGCTCTACAAGTTTCATATTTTGAGTTTTGTCAAAAGATCACAAATACAGGAGATACAAGTTTGTACAGGCATGCTCGCGTTTTTTAAAACTTCTGGAGGTTGAAGATGAAGTCTGGGCTGGGCCTGGATTTCTTTGCTTTTGACACCTCCCAGTTCACTTTCAGCACCCCCTGGCCCATTTCTTTGTATTTTCATTATTTTTGCATTTTTATTTCTTTTCTGACTTTGGTATTTTATTTTCAAGTATAAAAAATATTCTAAAAATATTTTCACAATTTTTTTCATTTATTAGATATTTTATTTTAATTTTTCCTAGTATAAACATGTTTAAATACTTTATATTATTTTGTTAAAACTTAAAAATAATGCAAAAAATACTCTTATTTTCATTTCTATTTTTTATTTACACCACAAATATTTTCTTGAATATATTGCATTTTTGTAAATAATTTATTTTATTTTTTACACACTTAATATATTTAATGTATATATATATATATATATATATATATATATATATATATATATATATATATATATATATATATATATATATATATATATATATATATATATATATATATATATATATATATATATATATATATATATATATATATATATATATATATATACTTTATTTTATTAAAAGCATAGAATAAAAAACACAAAAATAATACATTTTTATTTTTATTGATATTTTATACTAAAAATACTTTTTTTTTAATATACTTTTATTTTTTGTACAAATTGATACATTTTTGTATATAAATAATAAATAATACTATTTATTTAAGAAATTAGGGTTTTTGCCCTAAAAACAAATAAAAATAACCTTTATTTATTTCTTTATATCTTTTACATTAAAAATACTTTTTGCATACATGAATAAATAAAAAAACCTTTTTTTGCATAATACATTTTATCTAACCTTTATTTATTGTATTTTATTTTAAATATTGTACATTTAAATATTATACCTTGCAAATTCAATTTGGTTGTAATAATTTAGGGTTTAATTTCTTGTCAAATATCCCCTATTCAAATTTGTACCCCCCCTCCCTATATCATGTTGTAATAGTGTAGAATTTAAATTCTCGCACTTTTACGCTTACAATTATGCCATGATTAGAGAATTAGGGTTTGTATGCAAAATCAAAACCAACAAATAGTTTGACCTAATCAAAGACAAAAATGCATGAAAAACAAACACAATGCACACTTGCACCCCTAGGGTTACAATCCACTCGTTGCCTTCAAAAATGGGCCATGATATGCATGTCAAGTACTTTGGCAAAACAAAAACAAAACAAAAGATCATAGTCCCTCGATGACGCTATCTGAGGTGCCTAAACAAAATGATCAAGTCCCTCAAGAAAATTGCCAAAAATACTTGACACTATTGCTATCATGGTCTATACGATGACCCGCGCCTGTCCTGTTTAACATCCTAACACAAGGTTGTTCACCAAATACAATGGTGAAACAACACTGTTAAAAGGGTTAAAAACATAAGAAAGGTCTTTGAGTAAAATAGGGTAGACAACTCTTAGTTACTTGATCAAAGCTTGCAAAAACATCCTTGCTATCTTCAAAACACACTTCACAACACAATTTCAAAACCCTACTTTAAAACATTGAAAACTTTTCAAAAGACAAAAACACCTTTGTATACATTCAAACAAGAATCATTACAAAGGTTGCCACAACGATGGCCTCTTTTCAAAACATCTTTCAAAATCACACACAAAGCACCATTTCAAACAATTGAAAAGCAAAGCAAGTGATCTAAGCAAGTAACTAAGAGCCCATGGATAACCATGGATAGAAAGGGTGCTAATACCTTCCCTTTCTATAATGTACTCCCTGAACCCAAGAAAACATCTCAAAGGTCTTTCCTGTGCTTTTTGACCTTTCCTTAGGATAAAATAAAAAGTCGGTGGCGACTCTTGCTAAACCAAAACATTTGCGAACACAAACGCAAAATCCCAAGTCAGTTCTCCCACCGTATCACACTTATCTCTTAAAATCAACCAACACACTTGTGTTTCAAATTTTTAAAAGAGGAACTACGTGTACCCTGATCCCCTACTGCATGAAAGGTGCTACGTAGGCACTAAAGGTTCGCAACCGCGGTGGGTGCAAAAATCATAAAAAATATTTCTCTTCTTACCTCCACCATCTATTTCTATACAACACATTTTTTATAGCCAAAATATACAGATTTTTCAAAGAGGTTCCTGAGGAGTACCGTATATATTAGGTTGCTAATACCTTCCCTTTGCATAACCAACCCCCTTACCTTGAATCTTTCCCCCTCTTTTTGGGTTATTCGCTCTTTTCCCATTCCTTTGGAAACAATAAAGCGCGGTGGCGATTTTTATTTTGATTTGTATAAAGTCTAGTCAATCCAATGGCTTAGTCTTGAACATTTCTACCGCTACAGTAAAATGGCGACTTCACTGGGGAAAGATTGACCTCTTGCTGGTCCATCCCTAAGTGGGTTGAGCCTATCTTTGTTTATATCTGTATATGTGCTATTGTTGTTTATATGTTATATTTTATATATATGTTTGTTTGGATTTTCCTGGTTTTCAGGGTGCTTGGTGATTACTCATAAGTCCTATACCCGAACTTGGGCAAACTTTAAGATAGGACGGGCGGTATAGTCATGTTAACTTTGAGGGAGTAATCCCAAAAAAGGAGGCATGAGATCCCCCACTCAGTGGAGGCCCCTTTGATTGTAGTGTCGTTTACCGAGTAATCGGGAAGACGTACTGCTTTCGACCTGGGAGCCAGCTGAAGCTGAGAACCATAGAATACCAAACCCATCTTGGCCTTTTATGTGTAGTGCAGAAGCTATGACGGAGTAATCCGGAAATAGTTGTCACGAGATACTACGCTCGGACGAGTCTTTCTTGAGAATATTACTAATTACCGAGTTAATCGGGAAGTTGGTAATATCCGAAGGAAGGATGTAGACTCTGGGAACCTCTAGAACCTTGTTCGGCAGGTGATAACTTTTTAGACCAATAACTTATGGGTAGTACCTTCAACCTCATGCTCGTGATGTTGAACCTATGAACCCTATATGTGTGATCTTGTGTGTGATTGTTGCATCATGCATCCATGAACTCATAAGCATCTTTTGAAGAAAACAATATTTCAAGGGATTTAAAGGTTGACTATTTGTGAATATCTCAGGTACTTTTAACCATGGATTCTGGAAAGAGAAAGACAGGGAAATACAGTTTCAAGGATCCTAAGATAGATGAGTTGGTCAGTCTAATTCCAGAGATCGAGTGTTCTGCAGACTTTCGGAAGAAGTATGGATCCATTATTCCTCTCATGAAGCTGAAGATGAAGGAGGGTATTCTCTCGACCTTGGTCCAGTTCTATGATCAGATGTATCACTGCTTTAATTTTCCCGATTATCAGTTGATGCCTACACTGGAGGAGTATTCTTATTTATTGGATTTACCTGTTACCGATCATGTTCCTTTTACTGGTTTAGAGGGTGAGCCAAAATCACATGAGATTGCTGCCTTAATTCATCTGGGGAAGTCTGAGGTGGAAGCCTATATGACTACCAAAGGAGGGATTAGAGGATTACCAACTCAGTTCTTATTGGAGAAAGCTCGTTACTTTTCCAGAATGAAGAGTATAACTGCTTTTGAGGCCATCTTTGCTTTACTTGCTTACGGATTGTTCTTATTTCCTAATGTGGACAAGTTTGTCGACATTAACGCTGTCGGGATTTTCATGATTGGAAACCCAGTTCCTACACTGTTGGGTGATGCTTATTACTCTATTCATCTTCGGAATTCTTATCATGGGGGAATGATTATCTGTTGCACGCCTTTGTTGTACTGGTGGTTCATCTCTCATATGCCTCCGTCTGATTCTTTTTGGGATGTCAAGAAGGAACCCCGGTGGGCTCCTAAGATCATGGCACTTACTCACTCGGATATTGATTGGTATCATCGAGCTTACCAGGATGTGGATATTATTGATAGTTTTGGTAGTTTCCCCAATGTACCGCTTCTTAGTACAAAGGGAGGAATTAACTATAACCCTGTTCTTGCACGGTGACAACTTGGTTATCCGATGAGGGATAAACCAAATAGTATTCATTTGGGTAGTTTCTTTCTGAAGGAAGGAGAAGACCATAAGGAATCTAGGGAGAAAATTGCGAAGGCCTAGAGTCACATTCATAAGAAGAGTAGGAAGGATTTGGGACCTAGGGGTGCTGTTTCTTTGGAGCCATATCTTCAGTGGGTCCGATCGAGAGCCATTCAGTTGAAGATGCCGTATACTCGGGAGACACTCATGCCTGATCTATTTGTGAAGACCACTTCTCCCTTATTAGATGATCTAGAAGAGCTGCAACTCGCTTTCGTTAGGATGCAACAGGAAAGGGATGCTTGGAAGAACAAGTTCCAGACCTTGAACATAGAAGACATGGTAGCTAGCGCGTCCGCTAACTGGTTCTCCTCTCTGGGGAAATGTTCAAAGGTTATCTCCTCGAAGTGTGGAAGCAATGTCAATACATACTCCTTATAAGGAATAAGATTTAGGTGCTTCTTATCCCACTCGCCTTTGATCTGGCTGATCACGAGAGCGGAATCTCTGAATACACTCAAGAACTTAATCCTTAGGTCAATATCTGCTCGAAGACCCATGATGCATGCTTCATACTCCGCCATGTTGTTGGTGCAGTTAAAACATAATCGGGCGGTGAATGGAGTATGACAGCCTTCAGGAGATATGATCACGGCACCAATGCATTACCCAAAGTGTTTGAAGCTCCATCAAAATACATAGACCATCGGGATCCCTCCTCAGGTCCTTCATCCGGTCCAGGTTTTTCACAGTCAGTTACCAACATGATGCTCTCATCCGGAAACTCGAAATTCATAGACTGGTAATCATCCACTGCCTGATGCGCCAAATGATCTACCAACACACTTCCCTTAATTGCCTTTTGGGTTGTGTATTAGATGTCATACTCGGTTAAGATCATCTGCCATCTTGATATTCTTACGGACAAGACATGCTTTTCGAAGATATATTTGATGGGGTCCATCTTTGATATCAATAAGGTGGTGTGAGTCAGCATATACTGTCTCAGCCGGCGAGCAGCCCATGCCAAAGCGCAACAAGTCTTCTCGAGCAGTGAGTATCGGGTCTCACAGTCGGTAAACTTTTTGCTAAGGTAGTAAATAGCATGCTCTTTTTGGCCAGACTCGTCATGCTGCCCCAGCACGCACCCCATTGAATTATCCAGTACGATCAAGTATAAGATCAAAGGTCTTCCTTCAACTGGAGGCATCAGAATTGGTGTCTCTTTGAGATATTCTTTGATCCTTTCGAAGGCGGCCTGACACTCATCATTCCACTTTACCACTTGATCTTTCTTCAGCAGCTTGAAGATCGGTTCAAAAGTAGCAGTCAGGTGCGAAATTAACCGGGCAATATAATTCAGACGTCCCAAAAAGCCTCTGACTTCCTTTTCTATTCGGGGAGCTGGCATCTCCTGTATAGCCTTCACCTTTGCAGGATCCACTTGAATACCTTTATCACTAACAACAAAACCCAGCAACTTACCAGATCTTACTACGAAGGTGCACTTGTTCGGGTTTAACCTCAGCTTATACATCTTCAACCTGTCGAACAGTTTCTGAAGATGGTCAAGGTGTTCTTCTTCAGTTTGGGACCTTGCAATCATGTCATCAACGTAAACCTCAATCTCATGGTGAATCATTTCGTGGAACAAAGCGACCATGGCGCGCTGATAAGTTTCCCCAGCATTCTTCAACCCGAAAGGCATTACCTTGTAACCGAAAGTGCCCCACTGCGTAACGAAAGTCGTCTTCTACATGTCTTCGGGAGCCATCTTAATCTGATTGTAACCGGAAAAACCATCCATAAAGGAGAAGACCTTATGTTGTGCGGTGTTGTCGACCAGAACATCGATATGAGGCAGAGGGAAATCATCCTTGGGGCTCGCCCTGTTCAGGTCTCTATAGTCTACACACATACGTACCTTACCATCTTTCTTCGGCACTGGAACCACGTTGGCAACCCACTGCGGGTAAGAAGTAACAGCTAGAAATCCAGCGTCAAACTGTTTCATGACCTCAGCTTTGATTTTATCAGACATCTCTAGACGCATACGGCGAACTTTCTGCTTTACCGGAGGACAGTCTTCTTTACTTGGCAAGCGGTGAATCACGATATTAGTGTCTAAACCCGGCATATCCTTATAATACCAAGCGAAGATCTCAACATAGTCGCGTAGCATCTGTATCAACTGTTACTTGACACTAGGCTCCAGATTTTCACCTACCTTGACCTCTTTCCTGTCTTCCTCTGTACCCAAGTTTACTGATTCCACCGGCTCTTCATGCGGCTGTATGGCCCTCTCTTCCTGAAGTAACAGTCTAGCAAGTTCTCCAGGCACTTCACAATCATCCTCACCTTCGTCCTCTGCTTGGTTGATCGGATTTTCGAAGTCATAACTGGCAGTAGCAGAGTCGTTATCAATGGGATCCATAGTGGATGTGGACCTGTATTATGATATGTGAGTGTGTGTAAGACAAATAGCCATTTTGATAAAGTGCAAGATAGAAAAGAAAAACAAGGAGCGCAAAATTTGTAATGCAAGAAAACGTCCAATGCTTTATTGATGATATATGAAAATGACAAATAATAAGCCCTCACAAACAAAGCCAAGGTGCCTCGGGCAAGGCAACGGGCCATAAAGTTTCAAATTGTCTGTTACAAATCTCAAAACAAAAGTCTATTACTGTGTAATAAAATAAACGGGCACGAAGCCCTTCGCCATCCAATTGCTCAAGCCACCGTTGGTAGTTGGGTAAATCCAGTCGTCGATATCTGACTCTTATCCATCACCTTCGATTGCATTCACTCCCTGATCATGTTTGGGCATAGGAGCAGTTATGACGTTGGGTTTCTCCGGAGCGTCAAACTCAATCTCTTTAGCTTCAATCAAATCTTGCACTTTATTCTTTAAAGCCCAACAATTGTTCGTATCATGACCCAGGCTATCAAAGTGATAGGCACAACGGGTGTTCGGATTATACAACGGAGATGTGGTGCTGGGATTCTTTGGGGCTTCCCTCAGAGTTACTAGGTTGGTCTTCAACAATTGCGGCAGAATTTGAGACAGGGTCATACTGAGCCGAGTGTATTGTCTTTGCGATCTCTCTACTCTTTGCTGATTGTTGCGTTGTAGGGAAACGGTGGGTCTTGATATTACTACCGTATTTACTGCTTGGCGGCATTCAGGTCGGTTTTGGCTCCTTGAGCTATAAACTGCACTGGCTTCTTTCTTGAAAAGCTTCTTTTCTGTACTTGATGAAGCACCTTTCTGTATCTTGCCACTTCTGATACCAACTTCTACTCTCTCCCCAGTCAAAATGAATTCAGTGAACCCAGATGATGAACTGCCGATCAAGTGATTGAAAAATGGACCAGACAAAGTCCCAAGAAACATATCCACCAACTCCCTATCAGACAGCGGGGGTTGGACTCTTCCAGCCAGATCTCTCCACTTCTGAGCGTAGTCCTTAAAACCTTCGCTTGCACCTATGGACATACTCTGAAGCTGAGTACGAGTGGGAGCAAGGTCGGCGTTATACTGGTATTTCTTGTAGAAAGCAGCAACAAGGTCCTCCCAATTGCGAACATTAGCTCCTTCCAATTGATAAAACCATTCAAGCTGAGTCCCTGATAGACTATCTTGAAAGAAATGGACCCACAGATTCCTATCAGTAGTGTAGGGTTGGATTTTTCTGACGTACGAGCGGAGATGGAGTTTTGGACAGGATACTCCATCGTACTTAGAAAAAACCGGAGCCTTAAACTTGTGTGGGATCACCACTTCTGATGCCAGTCCCAAATCTCCGAAGTCCAAACTGGGAACCTTCTGAATCTCCATAGCACTTAGACGATCTTCAAGTTGTTTGTACCTATCCTCAGCAGGAGGGTACTGTTCATCATCAAAATTAGTGTCATTATCAGAAACTACAAGACTAGGACCCTTTCCTTCCTCTTGATTCTCTCCTCCTCCAGATGAATGATACATATCAGCTTCCTGTCGCAACCTATTCCCAAATCTGTGACCCATATTCAGTAGAACCACCTTCTTCTTCTTCTTCTTCTTCTCCTTCAATATGAGAGTCTTCAAATCCTGTTGTCCTTTAGCCAAGCTTAAGAACATCTCTTGGAATTGAGCATTCTGTGCTTGAAGAGCTTTGATGGCTTGATCAGTAGGTGTTTCAGAAGACATTCTGTGCTGAAATAAACAGCGAAGAAGATAAGAAATCTGTAATGGTACCTGTAATGAGGTGCATGGTAATGGAATGCGTATTGAAATGATTTCAAAGACTTAGGGAGATTTAAATTTTCAAACTAAGCAATAGACAAACTTTATTAGATTAACTTGTAAAAATGTTTAACAATGCCTTCAAGGCGTTATAAAAGAAATAAACTGAAAACATATCTAAACTAGAAAAAAGCAAAATCAAAAATCCCATGGTCGTTTTCCCTTCATGCTGACATAATCATTGATTGTCCTTTCATTCTCAAGCTGCCTTGTAAGCTTCAAGATCTTCCTTTCCTGCTCATGATACTTCTCTCGGTAGGTATCCCTTTCTTCTTTCAACTGGATCCAAGATCTCTTCAATGCCCCCAGATCAGTAGGCATATAGGGATAAAGGACTTTATAAGGAACACCTTCTTCATTAGTATGCTCCACAACCACTGGCAAAATAGCTTCATAAGGCATCCCTAACTTTTGAGCACAGGCTCGAACCCACTGGAGATAAGGTTGCATAGGGAGAGAAGTCTTTGGTCCTAGCTCGTGAGGGTCAGACCTGTTCACCATGCCACAAACTCGTATAAACCTTCAGCGATGCTCATCCACGTCCCCCTTGTAGTCAAAGACAATGTATGTACGAAGTAGCTCATGAGGACCGTCCCTCCGAGCGCGACCAAACTGTCGTAGAGCCAAGCAAGGACTGTAGGTTATTCCCCCTCTAATTCCAAGCAACGGGACATTAGGGTATTCCCCACATCGATCAATGACAACTACTCTTTCCATATCCTTAGAGCTCCAAAGAATGTCCGTGTGGGCAAGTGACATGATTCTGTAAGCCCAACCTAAACCTTCCTCATTTTTCAATACAGACTTGGGGAGGTGCGAAATAAACCACCTCGCCAGCAGCGGCGTGCAACACATGACGGTCCCTCTTCTTCGCACGATACGAGTATAGAGAGCATGCATAATGTCACCTAGAAGGGTAGGCACTGGATTACGAGACAAGAAGATCTTGACCGCATTCACATCTATGAAGGAATCTGGATTCGGAAAAAGAACCAAGCCGTAGATGAGGAGAGCCAAGATGTCTTCAAATGCTTGAAAATCCAAGTTATCCCAGAACTATTGAGCTTGATCCATTAGAAACTTGGCCAAGAAACCTTTAACCCCGCTCCGTGTCTCCCAGTTAGATACTACATCAACCCATTTTAGATGTAGGGCTGAAGCAATATCTTCTGGCCTAGGAGCCTCTTCTAAACCTATGAAGGGTGTCTGCTCGAGAATGGATATACCTAGTAAGTCAGAAAACTCCTCCAAAGTGGGAACTAGCTGATAATCCGGGAAGGTGAAACAATGATATACCAGATCGAAGAACTGGAAGAGCACGCTCATCATCTGCTCATCCAACTTTGAAGTGACCAGGCTAAGGAGATGACCATGTCTTCTAACGAATGAAGAAGTATCAGGAACTTTTGAGACTAACTCTCTGAGTTGAGCAGGCATTTGCACGAAGTTGACTCGAATGGTATTTCTGCGTACTGAAGCCATAATATGCAAAACAGAACAAAGATAAATCCCCTCGGTCTTTGAAATGGTTAGTGAAATGAATTATGCATGATATGTCATGATGCATCATGTCATGATAAAGCACACAACAGGTATAGCAGATAACAGACATGGTAAAGGCAAACAAGTCACACAATAGCCCTTAAGTTTACGCTTGCATGGAGTCTAGGTACTACCCTCTTGAAGTTCAGTTGGTTTCAACCTGTCCTAATAATAGTAACCGGGTTCTAGAGGTTCTCAATACCACTGACCATCCTCCATCGGTCATGGTTTCAGCTCATGCAATCTTTTCTTGCAGCCGGAACTATCTCGAGAGTATGGTCTCAATGAGTGTAGCATCGAGTATCAACCAGTTCTTAGCTTTACACCGAGGCCGGCTATCTCACTACTTTCTAATGGCCAAGTTGGTCGATTAAAGGTTCTAGGGCCAGTTGATGCTTAACAACACACATAGTGGCCCCATATTATCCTCGTTTATCCACAAGGGATACCGGTACCAACCAATGTGCCACATTAATGTAGCTACTGCTTCAACCGTATCGGTCTACGCCGTATAGTTCCCTCACAGTTTATTGCTACTTACCTAAAAGGTGTCCCCAGATCCAGGTTTGGATCTATAGTAACTCTCAAACAAAACCCTTAAAAGTAAAGCAACCAAAACAAACAAGAGGAGCAAATATGATGAACTAAATCCTAAGGTATACCCCACTTATTAAATCCCTAGCAGAGTTGTCAGTTCTGTGATACGGTGGCCAGAACCAGAACTGTTTTGAAATGCGGGTTTGCGTTTTGCGTTTGTGTTTGCAAAATGTCGCGGTAAGCAAGAGTCTCCACCGACTTTTATTTTATCCAACTAGAAAGGAAAAAAGCACAGAAAAATTCCTTTTTCGAGATATTCTGAGTACGGGGGGTAGATTATAGAAAGGGAAGGTATTAGCACCCTTTCTATCCATAGTTTTCTACGGGCTCTTAGGTACTTGCTCATCATTTTAAAATTTGTTCTGTGTTTGTGTTTGATTTGAATTTTTTTTTGTTTGACTTTGATTTAACCCTTGCTTCTGTCTTCAAGAGTGTTACGAAGTGTTTTTTGAAAACTTTATTTGAAAAGGAGTGTAAGTGTGAAAAAGTTTGTTTGTATTGAGCAAGTACTTAAGAGCTAATCTACCTACTCGAAAAAAGAATTGTTCTATGTTCGTTTCCTTTAGACAGCACTATCCTACTATTAGTGAGTAGGTAGCACCGTCATTGGAGTTTTAAGAGTTAATTCGAAAAGGGACGTACGATCACTAAAGCAATGTTAGGACGTCTTAGTAATAACCATAATGTCTTAAGATCAATATTCGAGGCAACGATTCCGAGGCAACCTTTCCGAGGCAACTTTGATCTTTTAGACAAGAGAGCGACCACTAAAATACCCTATACTTAATGATCGTTTACCGAAGGCAACCGAAGTGAGAGTATATCCTAAGAGTGCGCATGTGCGAGTGATTCAATTTCAAGTTTATTATCTTTGAACATTTAGGGTTTGCTAACTGCTTTAATTTTATCATACATTCTTGTCATGCATCCCTATTATTCATACATCTAACAGTTAATATTTTGCGGAAATTAAAATGCGGAAAGTAAAGCTACGCTATTACAAGGCTTCGGGTATTAATTACATAGCCAAAAACAACCCGTCAAAACGATAAATGAAAAGGAGCAAAATCCTAATTAATCTATTACAACTTGTGAGAAATTACATCGATATGGTAAAAATAAATAAACGCGATGAATCGAGAACGAGAGAGAACTAGGGTTTTGACCCCGTCTAACCTAATCGAAAGAAAAAAATTATTTTTGTTGTTTTTAATTATTTAAGAAAAAAAGAATAAGGTTTTTAAATTAAATGCAAATCCAATTAGTAATTAAATTAATTAAAGAAAATAATTTACGTGGCCTATTTTTGTATTTTGTTATTTTTAAGAAAAAAGAAAATAGAATTTAAATTAAACAAAACCCTAATTTCTAATTGTTTAAATTTATTCACAAAAGAATTTAAATTACCCTAAAATTAAATAAACTAATTAAATTAATTTTTTTTTATAAAAAAAAAACCTAAATCTAATTGGATGAAAAATTGTTTTTTTGTGATTTTTTAATAATAATAAAAAAAGAATTGATTTTAATGTTAGTAAAAATAACTAAATGAATTAATAAAGAAAAATATAAAAATAAAAAAGAAGAATTGGGCCTGTGAAAGTAATTTGGAGGGGTGTGTTGCTAGAAATTCTGGCCCAAAACCAAAAGTCCACGTTTGACTTCCCAGGTTCCCTGCTGCATGTTAACCAAGGCCTATGATGCTCCTTCATCTGATGGCCTTTAGATCTGGCCATCTGGAGATCCAATGGAGGAATCTTGAGGTTACATGGTAGACTTCTTATCTATACATGCTCCTGATCAAACAATAAAAAACAATATGAAATAATGGGGGGACCTGGGATTCGAACCCAGGCCCCAAAGCCTTTTCCACCTGCATCCACACCAACTGAGCTACATGCGCGCGTTGTATATGAAATAATAACAAACAATAATATGTAATAAAGGGAGTTAGTGGAGAAAAATAAAAAAACGCGCCATAATTCAAATGGATGAATGAGACGGAGCCACGCATGTCGTCCATGTCCTCTCTCCGTTGGTAAAAGTCATAGACTTTTACCTACGGCCATATGTCCGTAGCTACAACCCTGGCTTGTTTCAAAATCTCCCATGGGCATGATAAATGGAGTCTAAGGCCATGAATCGAATCGTCTTGGCCTGCTGAGCATGATGGTGCCCTTCTTGAGGGCCAATTTCACCTGTACACAAAGACCCTAAAACGAGACCAGAAACCCTAATAATGGCAAATCCTGATATAGTCCACAAAAATGCAATTGAATGTTATAGATAGCTTGCAAATGTTTCAAGGAGCAAGAATATATAAGTATTTCATGCTATAGATGCCAAAATCATGCAATTCGATTTCAAGAACAAGCCAAAGTCGTGAACCACTTACATTGGGTTTTAGCACAGGAAAATCCTTGTTCTTGATTGGTATAGCTTGCTTGTGATCCCAGGAAGCGAATGAGATGGCTATAGGGTCTTGAAAACGCTTGGAAGTAGCAAAACGGATTACCACTTTTGTTTGATTTTTTCAAGTTTGGTTCTGCCTTTGTGCGCCTCCAAACCTTGTGTTTTAGGTCTGCAAATGTTCACTATATACCAAGGATTGAATTAGGGTTGAAATTATGCTCTCAATCTTTATCCATTATGGCTTTTGATCTTGATTTGATTCACTTGAAAATCTTTCCAAAAATAGGCCAAAACCAATATTTTCATGCACACAAAGGCCTTGCACGAATTGATTCACTTGCCAGTTGGATATAAAACCTGAAATATGCACAAGATCTTGAGATTTCAATGATTTGGATTTTTTCATGATTTGTTTTGATTTAAATTGATTTAATTGCAATAAAAATCAAAATAAATAATAAAAATAAGATAAAGACAAGTGGAAAGAGCTAGGGCTCGTGGACCATGCTACCAACTCAAAACAAGTGCAAAAAGTTAGGCCCATTTAGCAAAAATTGCAATTTGAGGCATAGTTGACTTTTGACAATTTTACAAAAAAGGTCAACTTCACCAATGTATAACTTCCTCAATTTTGACTCTTTGAAGGTGTTCTTGGACTTTTTAGAAAGCTTGAAATGTCCTCTAAGCAACCCTTTTGGTCTCATATCAATTGAATCTTCTATGTTCATGTATGAAGCTTTGACAAAAAAGGTGTTTTTGTTGACTTTTCAAAATGATCTATAATGTCTAAATTCATAACTTCTTATGAGTGCATATTTTGAACTTGGGAGATGAAGATTAATTGCAGGGTATTGCATCCTCTTCAAAATGAGATTTGGATGGGTCATTTCTCATAAAGTATGAGAAAGTTATGCTTGGTCAAAGTTGAATTGACTTTTCTTGCAAAACCCTAATTTAGCAACTTTTGGGTTTTGATGAATTGTGAGAAATCCTTGATGAATCATGATCAACCCTTGATCAAATGATGAATAATACTTCAAAATGAGGATGTTAACCAAAAATATTGAAGTTTGACTGTATGTGGGCCACAGTTGACCTTTGCCCTAGCATAATCGATTTTCAGGACTTTGAGCAATTGACTGAGCAAACTTCCTCTGCAAGGCTTGAAACTTGAAATGGATGATATTAAGAATATATTAGGACAATGGTGAGAATTTGGGATCCCTTGGACTCAAATATCTTGATGCAATATGAAACCCTAATTTGAGGTAGACTGCCTTAGGAGAGAGCTTGTCTGGTCAACCCTTGGACTTCCTTGAGTAATTTGAGGATCTCTCTTGAAATGTTTTGAGAAATATGGGAGGGAAAATTTTGGGGTACAACAGAATCGTTCAAAGATTATGCGCAGAGATGGTGCGAAGTAGCTGCCCAAGTGATTCCTTCCATGGAAGAGAAAGAAATGACTAAGATTTTTCTGAAGACACTGGGTGCTTTCTACTACGAAAGGATGGTAGCAAGTGCACCAAGTGAATTTACAGAGGTGTGAAGAAGCCATCTTATGGGTTTACTAAGAAGAAAAAAGGGGATACAAATGCTGTTATACAAGAGAGGAGGGTAAACGCTCCTAGAAGGAATTATCAGCGCCACCAGCAAGTCGCATTGGTTACTCCTGTTATGAATGCCGCTCCGACTACCGTTTCCTACCAAAGACCGTCCCAACAGGGAAACCAAGGGAATAATTAGAGAAGGGAGAACTATGACCCTATTCCCATGAGCTATGCAGAGCTACTACCGGCATTGATTCATAAGAAGTTGGTCCAGACACGACCACCTCCCGCCATACCATCATCATTGCCTTGGTATTACAAGGCAGACCAAACGTGTGCTTTTCATCAGGGAGCACCAGGGCATAGTGTTGAGAATTTTTATCCTTTGAAGACTGAAGTGTAAATGTTGGTGAAGTCTGAAATTCTATCTTTCAAAGACATGAGACCTAATGTGAAAGACAATCCTCTACCCAAGCATGGGGGAGTAAATGCTGTGAATATGGTGGCTGGTTGTCCAGGCGACTTCTGGATCTTTGACATTAATCTGGTTAGAGGAGATTTGGTGAAAATGCACGCAGACCTCTATGAATTCAGCTACTATACACATGACCACACCGGTTGTGCTGTTTGTAGTACAGACATACAGGGTTGCGAGAAGATAAAGGCTGATTTACAGGAGATGATGGATGAGGATTTAATCCATATAATCAGGCCTAGGGAAGAGTATGAAGAGGAAGTGAATATGGTTTCTGGATGTCCCGGTGAATTCAGAATTTTTGATGTGGAGTATTTGAATGAGGATCTCGTGCAGTTGCATGCTACCTTCTGCCGTACTGCTGGTTAGGTGGAACACCAATATGGGTCTTGCATAGTTTACTGTCGAGACCCCCGAGGATGTTCTATTGTGAGAGAGGGTGTTCAGTTGCTGTTAGACAATGGTACTATCAAGATTACAGGTCAGAGGGATGATTATCATGAGATTGATATGGTTGAAGTTTGTTTAATGGAAGAAGAGTCAGAGGAAGAGTATGTTTCCGCGGATGAGTATTTCTCTTCAGACGAAGATTTGTTTCCCAGAAATGACTTTTTGACGACTGATTATGTTGAAGAAGGGGTAAACGTCATTGTGCCTTATTTTGGTGCACCCGTTCATCTTGAAGTGGAGTACCATAGTAATCTAGTTGTTACCCCATTGACAATTAGTTTTCCAGGTCTTATTCCCTACAAATCAGATAAGGCTTTGCCTTACAAATACAACTCTACAATCTTAGAAGACGGGGTGGAAGTTCCCATCCAGTCAATGCCTAATGTTGGAAATATAGCTGAAAATAGCAGGGTGACCCGTAGCGGTCGTGTGTTTGCACCGGTTGTTCGAAGAGATGTTGTTGCTGGAAAGAAAATTGCTGATAATGATGAGCCTAAGAAGGCTACAGGAGAGACTAGTGGAGTTACATTAGAGAAAGAAGTGGATGATATTTTGAAGATAATTAAGATGAGCGACTACAAAATTGTAGATTAGCTACTGCAGACTCCTTCAAAGATATTTATCCTATCTTTATTGATGAACTCCTATGCTCATAGAGAATCATTAATGAGAGTTCTAGATCAAGCTTTTGTGGAGAGTGACATGCCATTAGATCAATTCAGCAGTGTAATTGGAAACATTACGTCATGTAACAACTTGAGTTTCTGCGATGATGAGTTACCAGATGAAGGGAGGAATCACAACCTGGCCCTTCACATATCTATGAACTGCAAGAATGATTCGCTGTCCAATGTTCTAATTGATATTGGATCCGCGTTGAATGTTATACCGAGAAGTACTCTCATGAAGTTAAAGTATCAAGGAACACCTATGCGCCCGAGTGGCATCATTGTGAAGGAATTTGATGGGTCGAGGAAATCTGCCATCGGTGAAGTGGACTTACCCATCCATATAGGACCACATTTTCCTGATAACCTTCCAGGTCATGGACATTATTCCTGCATATAGTTGTTTGCTAGGACGTCCATGGATACACGAAGAATGGGTTATCACTTCAACTCTACATTAGAAGCTAAAGTTTGTGCGTGAAGGGAAGGTAGTGATCATAAATGGGGAGCAAACGCTGTTGATATCCCATTTATCCTCTTTCAGTATTGTAGAAGCGGATGAGGCTGCTGTTGGAACCCAGTTCCAAGCTCTATCCATTGACAACATAAGGAGAAATGAGAATTCCGTGGTTTCTCTGAAGGACGCACATCAGGTTGTGCGTAATGGTAATAATACAGTTTGGGGTCGACTTATGGATCCACCCGTGAACAAAAATAGAACTGGTTTGGGTTTCTCTTCGAAGAATGGCAAAGGCGAAAGTTTGAAGTCAAAGTCTACTGTGAACAGTTATCATGATGTTTTCCGCAGCGGAGGCTACCTCCATCCAATTGATTCTGGAATTAATGTTGTCGAAGAGGATGAAGCAGAGAAGGAAGTACCGAATTATGTGACGCATGGAGTCAAAGTTCAGAACTGGATCACCATTGATGTTCCTTCTTGCATGCATGTTTCAAAGTAATTTGTTTTGTTAATCTGTTTCTTTCTTTTGAAAAGCTTTCACTCTGCCCAAGGTGGAAGTATTAATGTTGTAGGGCTTATCTGTTTGCTGTGACTTTTAAGATTATTAATAAAAGTTGTCTTTGCTTCCAAAATTGTGTCTTTATTTTCTGATTTTTCTTGGAAAACGGTAATAAAAAAAAACCTTTCAAAATAAATAATAACTAAAAATTAATCTGAATGATCACTTATTATATGTGTCAGTTTCTAAAAGCAATCATAAATCATATGTGCAAATTAATTAAAAAACCCATTGAATACAATGACCCTGCACCCTCTCCCAACTTTGAATGTCCTGTGTTTGGGGCCGAAGAAGAAGATTATGATGAGATTCCAGAAGAGGTCTCATGGTTGCTTGAGCGTGAGGAAAATACCATTCAACCATATAAAGAGAATTTGGAAGTGATCAATTTGGGTTCAGAAAAGGATCCGAAGGAAGTCAAGATTGGAGCATCGTTACATCCTGATGTAAAGAGCGGGTTGATTGAGTTGTTGAAAGAGTATATGGATATTTTTGCTTGGTCTTATCAAGATATGCCTGGTCTAGATACAAATATTGTCGAGCATCGTTTGCCATTAAAGCCAGAGTGTTCGCCAGTTAAACAAAAGTTGAGAAGAACCCACCCAAATATGGCAGTAAAGATCAAAGAGGAGGTCCTAAAGCAGATTAATGTTGGTTTTCTTGTGACATCAGTGTATCCTCAATGGATTGCCAATATTGTCCCAGTACCTAAAAAAGACGGAAAAGTCCGCATGTGCGTAGATTACAGAGATCTAAATATAGCTAGTCCAAAATATGATTTTCCATTGCCTCACATCGACATGTTAGTGGAAAGCACAACAAAATTCAAAGTATTCTCATTCATGGATGGATTTTCCGGATATAATCAAATAAGAATGGCTCCAGAGGACATGGAAAAAACAACGTTTATCACACCCTGGGGAACATTCTGTTATAGAGTGATGCCCTTCGGGTTGAAGAACGCTGGTTCAACGTACCAGAGGGCTATGACAACCCTATTCCATGATCTGATGCACAAAGATATCGAAGTATATGTTGATGATATGATTGCCAAATCCCAGACTGAAGAAGGGCATATAGAAGATTTATTGAAGTTGTTTCAGCGTTTGAGGAAGTATAGTCTCCTCTTGAATCCAAATAAATGCACCTTCGGTGTTCGATTAGGGAAATTGTTGGGTTTCATTGTTAGCCAGAAAGGAATTGAAGTTGACCCTGATAAAGTCAAAGCAATTCAAGAAATGCCAGCACCAAGAACTAAAAATCAAGTCAGAGGTTTCCTCGGGCGTTTGAATTATATTTCCAGATTTATTTCCCACATGACTGCAACATGTGAACCGATCTTTAGGTTGTTAAAGAAAGATCAAGGTTGTGTGTGGACGGATGACTGCCAAAGGGAATTTGAGAGTATTAAAGAATATCTGCTTAAACCTCCTATATTGCTCCCTCCCGTAGAAGGAAGACCGTTGATTATGTATTTAACAGTGTTAGATAAATCCATGGGTTGTATTCTGAGACAACAGGATGAACAGGGAAGAAGGAGTTCGCCATTTATTATCTCAGCAAAAAGTTCACTGATTGTGAGTCGCGGTATTCCATGCTGGAAAAGACATTTTGTGCTTTGGCCTGGGCGGCAAAGCGTTTGCGGCAGTCTATGTTGAATCATACCACTTGGTTGATCTCCAAAATGGATCCAATCAAGTACATTTTTGAAAAGCCTGCTCTTACCGGGAGAATTGCCCGTTGGCAGATGTTGTTATCTGAATATGATATCGAGTACCGCACTCAAAAGGATATTAAAAGTAGTGTGTTGGCAGATTACCTTGCTCACCAACCGGTGGAAGATCATCAGCCTCCAGAATATGAATTCCCCGATGAGGATGTGATGTTCCTGAAAGTGAAATATTGTGATGAACCATTGCCTGAGGAAGGCCCTGACCCTGAATCTCGTTGTATTATGATTTTTGATGGAGCGGTGAATGCTTATGGTAAAGGAATTGGTGTTGTGATTGTTACTCCTCATGGATCACACATTCCTTTTACTGCAAGGTTAACATTCGATTGCACTAATAATATGGCAGAATATGAGGCTTGCATCATGGGTCTTGAGGAAGCTATTGATCTCAGAATCAAAATTCTTGATGTGTATGGTGATTCAGCTTTGGTAATAAATCAGATTAAAGGAGAATGGGACACTCGTCACCCTGGCTTGATCCCTTACAAAGATTATGCTAGAAGATTATTACCCTTCTTCAATAAAGTTGAATTCCATCACATCCCTAGAGATGAAAATCAAATGGCGGATGCTCTGGCAACTCTGGCTTCCATGTACCAAGTGAATACTTAGAATGATATACCCCGAATTACAGTTCGACGGCTAGATAGGCCCGCTCATGTGTTTACAACAGAGGAGGTAGCAGATGAAAAACCTTGGTACTATGATATAAAGCATTTTCTTCAGACTCAGGAATACCCGATTGGTGCGTCGAGGAAAGATAGAAAGACACTGAAAAGATTGGCAGGCAGTTTCTTCCTCAGTGAAAATATGTTATACAAGAGAAATTATGACATGGTCTTGCTCAGATGCGTGGATAGACACGAAGCAGACATGTTGATGCATGAGATTCATGAAGGTTCATTTGGAACTCATGCTAATGGACATTCGATGGAAAAAAAGATGCTAAGAGCAGGTTATTATTGGTTGACAATGGAATCTGATTGTTACAAATTTGCAAAGAAGTGCCATAAATTCCAGGTTTATGCAAATAAGGTTCATGTGCCTCTGACACTTATCAATGTGATTTCCTCCCCATGGCCTTTCTCTATGTGTGGTATAGACATGATCGGGATGATAGAACCCAAAGCTTCGAATGGGCACCGTTTTATCTTGGTAGCAATTGACTACTTCACCAAATGGGTAGAGGCTACTTCATATGCCAATGTTACCAAACAGGTGGTTGTGCGTTTCATAAAAAATAATCTTATATGCCGGTATGGTGTGCCGAGCAGAATCATCACCGACAATGGCTCGAATTTGAACAACAAGATGATGACAGAACTGTTTGAAGAATTCAAGATTGTCCATCACAATTCATCTCCATACAGGCCAAAGATGAATGGGGATGTTGAAGCTGCTAATAAGAATATCAAGAGAATTATCCAGAAAATGGTTGTTACTTATAAGGATTGGCATGAAATGCTCCCTTTTTCTCTGCATGGATATCGAACATCTGTTCGCACTTCAACAGGAGCAACCCCGTTCTCCCTGGTGTATGGAATGGAAGCTTTACTCCCGGTCGAGGTAGAGATTCTCTCGTTGCGTGTGATAATGGAAACCAAATTGACAGAGGCTGAATGGGTCCATAACAGGTTTGACCAATTGAATTTGATTGAGGAAAAGAGAATGACAACTTTATGTCATGGGCAGTTATATCAGAAAATAATGAAGAAAGCTTTTGATAAAAAGGTCAAACCTCGTGAATTCAGAGAAGGCGACCTCGTGCTCAGGAAGATCATGTCTTTCAAAACTGATTCTAGGGGCAAGTGGACTCCCAATTTTGAAGGCCCGTATGTTGTCAAGAAAGCCTTCTCTGGTGGTGCATTAATTCTTGAAACTATGGATGGCGAGGAGTTCTCACGTCCCATGAATGCTGACGCAGTCAAGAAATACTTCGCCTAAAGAAATAAAAGAACAACTCGCTAAGTCGAAAACCTGAAAGGGCGACTTAGGCAAAAAGGAGCGTCTCGGTAGGCCGAAAACCCAAAAGGGCAGTCTAGGCAAATTTTAAAGACATAAACAGAATAAATTTCCCGCTAAGTTGAAAACCCGCAAGGGCAGCTTAGGCAAAAGTTAGGGATTTTTCTTGGCAAGTAACTACGTCAGACAAGACTTGATCGTTGAAGCAACAATCTTCTAGCATCCTCACCGTACTTCAATAAAAGCTACTGCTCAGGATTTCAAAAGTTGTTAAGGGGTATAATGGTCATTGTATCTCAATATATCTTTTCCATTGTGTATTGCCATTTCCCAAACTTTGTAATCATCCATGGAGTCTCGCCATTCGCAGACTACCATTCTTTTAATGAAATTCGAGCTTTTACCCAATTCTTTCTGTTCTTATTTTATTTAGCTTGCAAAGAATCCATTTATTACTGATGATAACTTTCAAAGCAAAAAGATTAAAAAGAAAAATTGACTTTAAAAAAAAGAAGAGATCTTTACAATTCAATTTACTTTGAGATTTGTGATGACACAATGACAACAAAAGTGGTGATCCTAGTAATGAACAAACTCCGGTTGTTTTGAGAAAATTTATTTCCCTCACGAAGGTTCACCAGGTCATTTTGCTGGTATGCGCATGGTCTTTGTTTTTTCTCAGATAGTTAAAGACGATATCAATTGGTGTAAGGTGCAGTATTGGGTTTGTGATCCCGTTGTCCCCAGACAAGTCTTGGTTCATTTTTGATTTTGGGCTTGCATGGTCAGAAGCCTCTGTCCCAGATTCCTCAGCGAAGTCTTCCCTCATATGATGAAAGGTTTTATTCCCTTGGTGTGCTGAGATGTCGCTCTTTCAGCATTATTGGCATTATTGTTGACTTCTTGATTCCCCGGGAAGGCTATCCCAGGGCATCTTTTGTTGGAATAAGTTTTCATGATGTAAAGTTCAAATCCACATCTTTCTCCAGGGAGGTAGGCTTCAATTCCCCAGTGAGGTTTGATTGTTTCGGCGTCAGTATGCTTTATTTGAGGCTGGTCTTGCAATCTCTAGTAGGCATGTTGCTTTTGGAAAAAACTAGTTTCTCCGATGAAGCCGGAAGAAGGATGTTCTATCCCGGTATCTGTTTAATTTGTCTACCTCCGAATTATGTTTCTCTTTAGTAAAGTTAAAGGAAGGCAATAGGTTTGGTTTCCGCAGTTGGCCTTTACCTTTCTTGGAATGATCTTTCGGGTTAAATTTTAGCCAAGAGTTGTTAGTACCTGAGGTGGTTTTGTTTGTTTGTTCCTACTGATTGTGTATCTGTTTTACCATCATACGCACTATAGAACTCATACATTCATACATACATCATGCATGGCTAAAATTTACAAATCATTGTTCATTGACTTTTTGCTCTGGCCTTCCTACAACGCTCCTTGCTTAGATGGATTCAGTTTTCCCTCTTGAGTTTATTTCTCAAAGGATGTATCTTCGTTGGCTGTTTTGCTCCAGTTTATTTCTAATTTGGATCTGTGGTTGCATGACAATATTATTTACTTTGGTTTTCTGAAAACTTTTAGTTTTAGTTTGTGCATTTATTTTGCACGAGAAGACTTTATCTCCTCAGCAGGAACATCGTGGCATTTCCCCGGGAAGTCATATTTCTATCCCCAGAAAGTCATATCTTTTTGTAATTCTCCATGACAACAAGTAACAAGTCTCTTTATTTGAGACAACTTATGTTTGATCTTTTCCAGGCAGATTTCCTTGGTTAAAGAAGAAGTTAGGACCCGTTCTGGGTGAAACACCAGAATTTTGGGGAAAACTTGATGTATTTTCTCTTTCTACCTTTAGTGAACGTTGGTAGGCCATTGGCAGTGAACGTCGGTGTTTGTTATCTTTTTGCTATCTTCAGTGAACGTTGATAGTTCATCGTCAGTGAACGGCAGTGATATGACATTTTCTCTTTCTACCTTCAGTGAATGTTGGTAGGTGTGATACAGTGGGAGAACTGACTAGAGGTTTTGTGTGTCGTTCGAACTTGTGCAGTTAGCAAGAGTCACCACCGACTTTTCTTTTATCCAAAAGGAAAGGTAAAAAAGCACATGAAAGACCTTTCGAGAATTTTCTCGAGTTCGGGGGGTATATTATGAAAAGGGAAGGTGTTAGCACCCTTTTCATCCATGGTTTTCCATGGGCTCTTAGTTACTCGTTTAGATCACTTGCTTTTGTTTGATTGTGTGCTTGTGGTGTGGTTTTTTTGAAAGTATTTTGGAAAGTCTCTTTGTAATGGTTCTCGTCTCTATAAGAACGTACACAAAGCTTTGTTTCGAAAAATGGTTCAAAGATGTGTTTGTGAATTGTGTTTTGAGAAGTGTTTTGAAAAAGAGGTTTTGTAATGGTTCTCGTCTCTATAAGAACGTATACAAATTTTTTTATCTTTTTAAAATGTTTTGAAATGGAAGTGTAGCTGTGAAAGTTTTTGTTGTGAGCAAGCGAGTAACTAAGAGCGAATCTATCTACTCGAAAGGTCTTAAATTGTTCTTTTTTCTTCCTTTTAATTGTGCTATCTTACCATTAATTTGGTAAGAAGCCCCATCCTTGGAGATGAAGGGACAGGCGCGGGTCAATTTTACAATCATTGAAGGCAACTTGTGAGACGCTCTAGCAATTTTGTAAGGGACGAGATCGTTTTATCGAAGGCAACATCGAGGGTCATCGAGGGACTACGATCTTTATTTATCGAAGGGTCATTTGCTAGAGTGTCTCATATTCGAGGGACATGATTGTATTTCTGAGGCAACAAGCAAGGTTACCCTAGAGGTGCGCGTGTAAGAAGTGTGTTGATTTCAAGTTATTTATTCTTGGATTAGGTCATCTAGCGATTGATTTTTAAATCTTGCCATACATGCCTAATTACTACACAGTATATAGAAAGTAATAAATTGCGGGAATTAAAAGTCTAAGCTATTACAAAAGTATCCGAGAATGGGGGTAATTATTACAAATGGGGATGAGTCACATAAAAAATAGCAATGTCCAAATATTACAACCAAATCGAATTGTTGTGCGATTCAATATAAAGCTAAGACAACTTACGAAAATAAAATCGATAAAGTATGAAATGTATGTATTTGCTTGAAAAGAGATAAATAAAAATATATTCTAAAAAGATTAAAATTTTTTATTATTATTATTATTCTTTTATTATTTTTATTAATTACGTAACCTAACTTTAAAGAAAGAAAATAAATTAAGTTAAAGTTAATGTTTTGATGTTTTTATTAAGTGTAAGAAAATTAATAAAAAAAAGAAAATGATAAAAGAAAACTAATTAAGAAAATCAAATTAATTTTACAAAAATGAAGTTTTAACATATTATTAACACAAAGAGATAAAACAAATCAAATTAAATTGAAACAAAACAAGTGAAAATGGGCTTGGGTGAATTAAAGGGATGTTAGGCCCAAAGGTACATTTGTCAATGCTGAAACAAAACAAGAAACAAGGCCAGGATGGGGGGTGTGAGCCAAAAACGCGTGTGTGGGTTTATGGTTTTGCAAAGGGATTGGCCCAAAGCTTCTTAATTCAGTTTATGGTTTTTGATTAGGGGAAACGGATTAGGGTTTGTGCTTTGTGAGTCTCACAGCGGCGCCGCTCTGTTCGTCTCTCTCACTTCTCTTAAATGGATTCATATTTCTCGCTCTGAGTCCCTAATCGTTACTGATTCATGAGAGAAAAGCTTTTTTTCTGGGTAAAACCTAGATTCTGAGATGGAATCATCTAAAGGGTTTGACATGCACGCTTATTCTGATCTTCCTCTCACCCTTGTTACCGGAGCCTCTCTCTCACTACCTAGCCAAGCCCTAATGGCTTCTCTCTTGAAAGGGTATGATTCTGTTCTTTTTGTTACGATTTTGTTTGATGGTTAAACGAGTTTTTGTTGTTGTTTTTCCTTATTCACGTTTTCTCTGTTAACCTATTGTGCTATATGTTTGAGATGCAGTAAATAGTTTGACAAGAAATATACCTTTGGAGCTTTTCTGTGAGAGGATAGTGAGATTTGAGTTGAGATGCTCCCTGGTGACGGGCTAGGCAAGGAGGAAGAGATGATGACGAAAAATGCGCGCTTTTGGTACTTCTTCTTTGTCTATCTTCTTTGCTGAATGAGGATGATGTTTGTCTCTGACTTTTGATTTGTAAGTTTGCTATTTTTGGGTTATGAACTTGTCGGGATGGTTTTGTTTTGGGTTGAAAACTGTTTTTGGATTGATGAGACTATTGGACTTGTTTGAATGCTTTGTGGTTTGAAAACTGTTTTTACAGTTTGGGAGTTTGGTGGTAGTTTTGAATCTTACAGTTTTAGTTTATTTTTTGAAAGTTGTTTAATATTGTTGGTTAGTTTTAAGATTTGTTTGAAACTCTGTGATTGTTCTAGCTTGGAAAACTGTTTTTGGACTTTGGAATATTGTTACTGGTTTGAATGTTTTTTGTTGACAGTTTGAAATGGTTTGGAACTGTTTGAGGACTTTGGAAGTTTTGAAAACTAGTTTTTGATAGTTTGGTATATTTTGATTCTGAGTTTTGGGATTTTTGTGATTTTTGTATGTTGAACTTGGTGTTTGTTACAGTTGCAGGTTTGGGTGTTTTTGTGGTTTGAGTTGTTGAAGGTTGTTGGCTTTACAGTTTACAGGCTTGTTGGCTTTATAGTCTGCAGGCTTTGGTTTTACAGTTTGCAGGCTTTGGTTTTACAGTTTGCAGGCTTTGGTTTTACAATTTGCAGGCTTTGGTTTTACAGTTTGCAGGCTTCGGTTTTCTTGGTTTGGCCCTGTTTGAAAATGGTTCTGCAGGTTTTGTTATTGTTGCTATTGGTTATGGTTTAACAGGTTTCTTGTTGGAAACTAGGTTTGATGGTTACAGTTTGGCCTTGTGAGCTGGGTTACAGGTTTTTGAATGTTTGAACTGAGTTGTATGTTTGGTGGATGGTTTTGGGATTTTTGAACTGTTGAGGTTTTTGATTTGTGGCTATGCAGGTTTGATATTGTTGTTGTTTAATAATTTTTTCTTCTGTCCTTCTCTTACACTCTCTCTACTGTTATATTGGCTTTTCTCTTTGACAGTTTTGCAGCTTATTCAAAATGGTGGGAAACCACCAAATTTTGAATACTTTGGGATTTTCTTCTTAGGCTCTTTTCCTTGCAGTTTTGTTTGCTAGCATTTTTGGTGCAATTGTGACAGCAGGGCAGCATCCCCTAGGTGACTTCTTTCCTTTTCCTCTCTTAATGACCCTAAGCCAAATATTTTCTGAAAAGTTTGCAATTTTAAATTTGGAAAATGATGAAAAAACTTAAGAACAAGCCTCTTGCTTATTGAATTAGTTTTATATTTCCTTCTTGCTGATGCCCTTTTGTCTGCTTATGCTTTGTCTGCTACTGCCTATGCTGCCTCATTCTTGCTGTTTGTATTTTGTTTGCATGCTGATATGCTGCTGTCTTTTGCATTTTACACGCCTGCTGCTTGCTTGGCCATGCTGCTTGTATATTTTCACTTGTGTTGTACCCCAAAATTTTCCCTCTCATATTTCTCAAAACATTGCAAGAAAAATCTCCAAGTTGCTCAAGTTTGCTCAAGAGGGGGTCAAACAAGTTATCTCCTAAGGCAATCAACCCCAAGTTAGGGTTTTGTGTTGCATCAAGATCTTTGAGTCCAAATGACCTAAAATGCTCCTTAATGTCCTAATATGTTCTCAAGGTCATCCATATCAAATTTCAAGCCTTGCAGAGGAAGTTTGCTCAGTCAATTGCTCAAAGGGTCCAAAAATTGACTGTGCTAGGGCAAAAGTCAACTGTGAACCAAATACAGTCAAACCTCAAGATTTTTTGTCAACATTCTTATTTTTAAGGATATTTCATCATTTGATCAAGGGTTGATCATGATTCATCAAGGATTGTTCAAAATTCATCAATACTCAAAAGTTGCTAAATTAGGGTTTTGCAGGAAAAGTCAACTCAAATTTGACCAAGCATAACTTTCTCATACTTTATGAGAAATGACCCATCCAAAGCTCATTTTGAATAGGATGAAATTTCCTACAATCCATATTCATACCCCAAGATCATAAAATGCACTCACAAGAAGTTATAAATTTGGACATTATAGGTCATTTTTGAAAGTCAACAAAACACCTTTTTTTCCAAAGCTTATAACTTGAGCATGAAATATCAAAATGCGATGCGACCAAAAGGGTTGGTTAGAGGACATCTCAAGCTTTCTAAAAAGTCAAATAACACTTCCAAAAGTTCAAAATTGAAGAAGTTATGTATTGTTGAAGTTGGGAATTTTTGCAAAATTGCCAAAAGTCAACTACCCCCAAAACTTCAAATTTTGTCAAAGGGGACCATTCTTTTCCACTTGATATGGACTTGCCACATTACACACGTGTCTTAGCTTCAGCCTTGTATCCATTTATCAATTTTATTATTTTATTTGATTTTTTAATGAATTATTTCATTTTTAATCAAATTAAATCAAATAAAATCCAAACATTAATTATTTGATCTCTTTTTGGCTATTTCAGGATTGAATCATCATCATCAAGTGTATCAAATTCGTATCAAGCATTCCATGTGCAAAAAGATTGAGTTTTTGACAAATTAGGCAAGCTTTCAATGGTGGATCAAATCAAATCCCATGGCATTGATGTGCAAGGATTCAATCCACAAATGTTAACCTAATGCATTGCATATTACATATACAAGTCAAAGCACACGAAAACTAGGCTGGAGGATGAAAGAACACTGAGAACCAAACTTGCAAAATTGACAAAAAAGTGTGAAACCGAAATCATCCTTGGAGGCAAATTCAGAAGCAAAACTCAACATCAATCAATTGCTGGAGGTTCACTGAGTCAGAACCAATCCAAAGCAAACTCTCATACACACTAAAACGCGATGTAAGTGTCACGTATATCAGCCCTGTATTCGAGATCTTAACTCTCCATTCTTGCATCCTTTTGAAAAATCATTGATATATTTGTGACTCTCATGAGATTTCTAAGCTTGTAGCAATATTTAATTTCATTTATATGCACTGTAATCTCATAACAACGTGGCTAGGGTTTCTTGTTGGATTTTAGGGATTTGCGTTTCAAGTAAATTGAGTCTCGGGATGGACATGGTTGCACTCAGGAGAGGGAGACGAACCTAACCATGTCCTTGGGGGTCGTTTTCATGGCCTAGAATTGATTTTAGGATTGACCTACGAATTTAGCTGCGGATCTTAATCCGCAGGTAAATTTATAGGGGCCGGAGGTAGGGGACGGAGACATGGCAATTCCCTAGTGGACAGTTCAAATATTCGCACATTTTATTTTTTGTTCTGGCATATTAGTCCATTTACTCATATTATCATTATTTGGTATATACTTGACAAATAGAACATGATGGTTGGGTGGAAATTGAGCGCTGGCAACATGCCTTGGGACCTGGGTTAGAATCCCAGGTCCCCCCATATGCTTTATTAATTTTTCTCTTCAGGTTATCACATGCAAATCAGGCGTTGTAGCACATCATACTCCCTCACTCAATCACTTGCCAGATGGCCCCAGCCAGATCTGGTGATCCAGATGGAACGCCCACCATGCTACCAAGTCAAAGTGCACACACTGGTTCTCACAAAGTCAGCCAGGCCAGTGCCTATTGGGCCTTTAAATTACTATTCCAAACCTCCAAATCAGGCCCACACCAATAACTCTTTCTATTTCTTTTTTTATTTTATTTTATTTTAATTGTTTGTTTTATTTATATTTTTATTATCAATCAACCAATCAAACTTTTTCTTAATAAAATTAAAACCCAAAAATATTTTTCTTCATAAAATCAAATTTTAATTTTTTATTAATAAATACTAATTATATTAATTTAGTTTTAATTAGGTTAACTTTAATATATTTTGTAAATAATTAAAATTAACTTAGACATAATTAGGTTTTTATTAACTTTGATTAATTTTATTTTCTTTCTTTAAATAACACAAAAACCCAAAAAATATTTATGTTTATTAATTAGTTTAATTAATTTAATTTAATGATTAATTTAGATTAATTTCTTTCTTAAATAAAAAACAAACAAAAAAAAATCTTTTCTTTAAATAACAAAGGGTCAAAACCCTAGAACTCGCACTCGATTTAATTTCTCGCACGCGACTTATTTTCTTTTACCATATTATTGTACTTGTTTCCGGAATGTAATAGTTTAATAGGACTTTAAATATTTGTATCGCTTTATTTATTTTCCGCATTTAAATTTCAAAGGGTTGCTTTTGGCGATGTAAATACCCGACGCCTTGTAATTTAATTTCCGCAATTTACTTTCCGCAAAATATAACTGTTAGATGATTGATAATAGGTATGCATGACAAGATTGAATGTTTAACCTAAAAATCAACATAGATAACCATTGACATGTACAAAGACAAAATAACTTAAAACAACACACTCGCACATGCGCACTCTTAGGGTACACCCCACTTGGTTGCCTTCGTAACGCAGTCATTGAGTATAGGAAGTTTTAGAGGTCGCCCTCTTGTCTCAAAGATCATAGTCGCCTCGAAATGGTTGCCTCGGATATTGTTGCCTCAAAACAAATGATCTAAGACATTAGGGTTACCGCTAAGGCATCCTAACATTGCTTTGGTGACCGTAAGTCCCTAAATTCGAATTGATCCTCAAACTCCAACGACGATGCTACCTACTCATCAATAGTAGGATAGCATTGTCTAAAGGAAAATTGCATAGAACGATTCCTTTTTCGAGTAGGTAGATGGTTCTTAGATACTTGCTCTTTCAAAACAAAACAAAATTTTCACACTTACACTCCTTTTCAAACAAAGACTTTTTCAAACCCACAATCACAAAGAAAGCAAAAATTTTGAAAACAGTATGAGCAAGTACCTAAGAGCTCGTGGATAACCACGGATAGAAAGGGTGATAACACCTTCCCTTTCTATAATCTACCCTCCGGACCCGAGAAATATCTCGAAAAAGGAATTTTTCGGTGCTTTTTTTCTTTCCTTGTTGGATAAAATAAAAATCGGTGGCAACTCTTGCTTACCGCGACATTTTGCAAAAACAAACGCAAAACATAAACCAGCATTCCAAAAAACAGTCAGTTCTCGCCCACCGTATCACAGAACTGGCGACTCTGCTGGGGACGCTTATAAGTGGGGTGTACCTTAGGATTAGATCATTGGGTTTTCAATTGTTTGCTTTGTATTCTTTATATTTAAGGGCTTGAATCGGAGTTAATATAGATCCTAACCCAGATCTGGGGGATACCCTTTAGGTAAGTAGCAATAAACTGTGAGGGAACTGTACGACATAGACCAATACGGTTGAAACAGTAGCTATGTTGGTGTGGCACTTTAGTATGTACCGATATCCCTTGTGTTGGAACGAGGAGAATATGGGTCTGCTAAGGGGTCATTAAGCACCAACTGACGTTAGAACCTTTAAATTGACCAACTTGGCCATAGAACAGTAGCAGTATGCTACACTCATTGAGACTAAACTCTCGCGATGATTCCAGCCGCAAGAAAAGGTTGCTAAACTGGAATTATGACTGATTGAGGGTAGTCCGTGATATTGAGATCCTCTAGAACCCGGTTACTATTTTTAGGACAGGTTTTAAACCAACTAAACTGAAAGAGGGTAGTACCTAGACTCCTTGCCAGCCTGAAATCTAAGGGCTCTCTGTGTGACTTGTGTTCCTTTACCATGTTTGCTATTTGTGGATACTTATGGTGTGCTTTCTATCATGACATCATGACATCATAACATTGCATACATCTTGCATTGGACTAACCTATTTCAAAGACAGAAGGGATTCATCTTTGTTTTGTTTTGTAGGTCATGGTACCCATGCGTAGGAACACCATCCGGATCAACTTTGTCCAGGTTCCCACTATGCTTAAAGAATTGGTTGCAAAGATGTCTGATACTACCTCCTTCATCAGAAGACATGGGTATCTTCTTAGTTTGGTCACCTCCAAATTGGACGAGCAGATGATGAGTGTCTTGGTCCAATTCTATGATCCACTGTACCATTGCTTTACTTTTCAGGACTACCAGTTGGTCCCCACCATAGAAGAGTTCTATGATCTGCTTGGTATCCCTATCCTGGAGCAGACCCCGTTTACTGGTTGGGAGAAGATTCTTAGGCCGGAAGAGATTGCTTAAGCCCTCCATCTGACAAAGGCTGAGGTGACATCTAATTGGGAGACTAGAAGTGGAGCAAAGGGTTTTTTGACTAAGTTCTTGGTTGGTAAGGCTAATCATTTCTGGGATAGTCTAGACTTCCAGGCATTCAAAGATATTCTGGCTCTTCTGATATATGGATTGCTTTATGCCCGTACTGCTCGAAAGCGGGGAACCTTGATGTGCTGTGCTCCATTATTGGCAAGGTGGTTTATTTCTCACCTTCCCAAATCAGTTCTGAAGAACAAAGAAGGCATGGGCTGGGCTTATAGAGTTATGTCTCTCTCTCACAATGACATCATCTGGACTATCAAGGGTATGGACGAGGTGGCTATTATTGATCATTGTGGGGAGTACCCCAATGTTCCATTGATAGGAACCAATGGAGGGATCACTTATAATCCGTGCCTAGCCTTACGTCAGTTTGGGCGAGCCAGAAGGGAAGGACCTCATGAGCTGCTAATTCCTAGTATCATCTTTGATTTTCAAGGCGATAGTGACGAGCAACGCCGCAGATTCATAAGGGCTTGGGATAGAGTTCACAGATCTGATCCATACGAGTTGGGTCCAAAGACTTCTCTTCTAATGGAGCCATATCTCAGATGGGTTCGTATCCGTGCCCAAAAGCTGGGTATGCCGTATGAAGCCGTCCTGCCTATCATTGTTGAAGTTGCTAATGAAGAAGGGGTTTTTCCGACCATCCTCCATCCTCATATGCCCACTGACATTAGGGCATTGAAAAGGTCTTGGATGCAGCTGAGAGAAGAGCGGGATGCTTATCGAGAAAAGTTTAACGAGCAAGAGCAGAAGATTCAGAAGTTGACAAGACAACTGAAGAACGAGCAGATCCTCAATGACTATGTCCGCACCGACAAGAAGCGACCATGGGAGCACTGATTGTCCTTTGATTATTTCCTTTCCAGTTTTATTTCCTTTTCAGTATTTCCTTTCTTGTAACGCCTTAAGGGCAATTTGTTGAACAATTTGAATTTCAGGTTTATCTAATAAAAGTGTGTTTCATTTCTTGTTTACGAATTTGAATCTCTCGATGTCTTTGAAATCATATCATACGCATTTCATCCCACGCACTTCATAACAGGTACCCTTACAGGTCTCTTATCTTCTTCGCTGTTTATTTCAGCATCATGTCTTCCGAACCATCAACTGAGCAAGCAATCAAGGCTCTCCAGGCCCAGTTCCAAGAGTTGTTCATGAATTTAGCTAAGGGTCAGCAAGATCTAAAGACCCTTATTCTGAAAGAGAAGAAGAAGAAGAAGAGGACAATCCTGTTTAACACAGGTCATAAGTTTGGAAACAGGCTACGGGACGAAGTTGATTTGACCACCTCATCTGGATGGAAAGATAGCCAGGAAGAAAGAAGGGCTCCTAGCCCTGTGGTTTCAGACAACGAGACAGACTTCGACGAAGACCAGTATCCTCCACTTGAGGATAGATACAAGCAACTGGAAGATCGTTTGAGTGCGATGGAAGTTCAGAAAGTTCCTGGTATGGACTTTGGTGATTTAGGTCTGTCATCTGGGGTGGTGATTCCCCACAAATTCAAAGCACCAGCCTTTGCTAAGTACGACGGGGTTTCTTGCCCGAAGCTGCACCTCCGTTCGTATGTTAGGAAGATTCAGCCGTACACTGCTGACAAGAATCTATGGATCCACTTCTTTCAAGACAGTCTTTCAGGGACTCAGCTTGAATGGTTTTACCAATTAGAAGGAACTAGCATCCGTAATTGGGAAGACTTGGCTGCTGCTTTCTACAAGCAGTACCAATACAATGCCAACCTCGCTCCCACGCGTACCCAATTCCAGGGTATGTCTATGGGAACGGGCGAAGGTTTCAAAGATTATGCTCAGAAATGGAGGGATCTCGCTGGAAGAGTGCAACCACCCTTGGCTGATAGGGATCTAGTTGATATGTTTCTGGGGACCTTGTCTGGTCTGTTTTTCAACCATCTGATCGGAAGTTCTTCATCTGGGTTTACAGAGCTAATTATGACCGGTGAAAGGATTGAGGCTGGTATTAAGTCTGGTAAAATATAGAAGGGTGCTTCATCAGGCACCGAGAAAAATCCTTTTAAGAAAGAGTCCAGTGCTGTCTACAGTTTGAAAAGCCAGAATAGACTTGAACATCGCCAAGCTGTTAATGCGGTTGTTATTTCAAGACCTGCTGGTGCTCCTCAGCGCAACAATCAACAAAAGGCCGAGAGACCTCGAAGGCAATTCACCCATCTCAACATGACTTTGTCCCAGATTCTTCCGCAATTATTAAAGACCAATCTAGTAACTCCAAGGGAGGCTCCGCAGAATCCCAACACTGCATCGCCTAAGTACAATCCTAATACCCGCTGTGCTTTTCACTCTAATAGCACGGGGCATGATACGGATGATTGTTGGGCTTTGAAGAACAAAGTACAAGACCTGATTGATGCCAAGGAGATTGAGTTCGGAGCACCAGAAAATCCTAAACAAGATGCAGAGGTGAATGCTATCGGGGATGACGATGATGAAGAGTTTGACATTGACAGCTGGATATACCCAACTGCCGATGGTGGATTAAGCAACTGGACAACGAAGGATTCTATGCCCGTTTCTATTATCACCCAGTAATGAGACTTTTTGTTTTGATTTTGTAACAAACAATGTTTTAAACTTCACGGCCCGGTGTCTTACCCGGGGCACCGTGGCTTCATTTGTGAGGGCTTTATGTGTGTCATTTTCATATATCATTAGTAAAAGCATTGGACGTTTCTTGCATTTCAAATTTTGCGCTCCTTGTTTTTCTTTTATTACATATTGCAAAACAACTATTTTACACACACTCACATATACAGGTCTACATCCACTCTGGATCTCACTGGTAACGACTCTACTACTGCCAGTTATGACTTCAAAAGTCCGATCAACTTAGCCGAAGACGGAGGTGAAGATGATTGTGAAGTGCCTGGTGAACTTGCAAGACTGTTACTTCAGGAAGAGAGGGTTATTCAGCCGCACGAAGAGCCGGTGGAATCAATAAATCTGGGTACAGAGGTAGACAAGAAAGAGGTCAAGATAGGGGCAAATCTGGAGCTTAGTGTGAAGCAACGGTTGATTCAAATGCTGCGTGACTACGTTGAGATCTTTGCCTGGTCTTATGAAGATATGCCTGGGTTGGATATCGATATTGTGGTTCACCGTTTGCCTACCAAGGAAGACTTTCCTCCAGTAAAATAGAAGGTCCGCCGAATGCGGCCAGAGATGTCTGAGAAAACCAAGGCTGAAGTTATGAAACAGTTTAACACCGGTTTTCTAGCAGTTACTTCTTACCCACAGTGCGTGGCCAACGTGGTTCCTGTACTGAAGAAGGATGGTAAGGTTCGAATGTGTGTTGACTATAGGGATCTGAAAAGGGCGAGCCCCAAGGATGATTTCCCTCTGCCTCATATCGACGTTCTGGTTGACAACACCGCTCAGCATAAGGTATTCTCCTTTATGGATGGTTTCTCCCGTTATAATCAGATTAAAATGGCTCCCGAAGACATGGAGAAGACAACCTTTGTTACTCAATGGGGTACCTTTTGCTATAAGGTCATGCCTTTTGGATTGAAGAATGCTGGGGCAACGTATCAGCGTGCCATGGTTGCTTTGTTTCATGACATGATCCATCATGAGATTGAGGTATACGTCGATGACATGATTGCAAGATCTCAGACTGAAGAAGAGCATCTCGACCACCTTCAGAAGCTATTTGACAGGTTAAGGTTATAAAAGTTGAGGTTAAACTCGAACAAGTGCACCTTCGGGGTGAGATCTGGTAAGTTGTTGGGCTTCGTCGTAAGCGATAAAGGTATTCAAGTGGATCCTGCCAAAGTGAAGGCTATACAGGAAATGCCAGCTCCCAGAATAGAGAAAGAAGTCAGAGGCTTTCTGGGATGACTAAACTACATTGCCCGATTCATATCACACCTGACCGCTACTTGTGAACCAATCTTTAAGTTACTGAAGAAAGATCAAGTAGTACGTTAGAACGATGAATGCCAGGCCGCTTTCGAAAGGATCAAAGAGTATCTCCAAGAGCCACCCATTCTGATGCCTCCAGTTGAAGGGAGACCTCTGATCTTATACTTGACAGTACTCGACAACTCAATGGGGGTGTGTGCTAGGTCAGCATGACGAGTCTGGTCGAAAAGAGCATGTTATTTATTACCTTAGCAAAAAGTTTACCGACTGTGAGACCCTGTGACCGGTGGAAATAGAACTGACTGTTTTAAAGCTGGTTCGCGAAATGTCACGGTAAGCAAGAGTCGCCACCGTCTTTTTATGTTCTCCAACATGGAAAGGACAAAAGCACAGCAAAATTCCTTATTCGAGATGTCTCTCGGTTCGGGAGGTAGATTTATAGAACTGGAAGGTGTTAGCACCCTTTCTATCCGTGGTTATCCACGGGCTCTTAGGTACTTGCTCTTATGTTTTCAAAAGATGTTTGCTTTTCAAGTGTGAGTGGGTTTTGAAAAAAGTTTCGTTTGAAAGATTTCTAAGTGACTCTTGTATCTGTCCTCAAGAGTGTATGAAAAATTTGTTTGAAAACTTTTGAAAGTGTAGGTGTGAAAAGATGTTTCGTTTGTTTTTGAAGAGAGCAAGTACCCATGAGTCATCTACCTACCCTAAGGAATTAGGCTGTGTAAGAGTCCTTTAGATAGTGCCATCCCACCATTGGTTTTATTTTACATACATTCTTTCATGCATTTTTTAACAGTTAGGGGTGCGGAAAGTAAATTGCAAAAAGATAAATCTAGCTATTACAAGGCGCGGGTCTATACATCGCCAAAAAACAAAGACCCGTTTTGATAAAGTGCGAGAAATAGTAAATAAAGAGATAAACCTAATTACTATTACATTCTTGGAAGCAGTTACATAATAATCAAAATATAAAAATAACGCGCGAATGGAAAGGAAATCAGGACATCCTAGGGTTTTGACCCTTGTGAGAAATTATGAGTTTTTTGTCTTTTTGCATTTTATTAAATTAAAAGTAAACCTAATTATTTAATTAATTATTTAATTATTTACAAGAAAAATGTTTTTTAGGTTTTTGTATTTTGATGAAAATAAAGAAAAAAAGAAATTAAAGGTCAATAACCCTAGTTCTAAGTTTATGTTAATTATTAATAAAATGTTAAAGTTAACCTAATTAACTAAATTAATTATTTTATATTTTTTATGTACAAAATAATAATAATTAATAAAAATAATGATAAGAAAATGTGATTGAAAATTTGTCAAACCCTAATTCTACGTAATTTTTATTTATTGAGAAAAAGATTAAAATTTAAACCTAAATTAAACTAAATCAATTGTTAATATTTATTTACAAAAGTAATTATTAATAGTAAAAAATAATAAACAATAAAAATATTTATAATTTTGATTTCTGAATTTATTATGAAAAATTAATTTGTTGGTGAATTAATAATAACAATTATAACAATTAGAGGAATTAAAAGAAAAGAAAAATATAAAAAAAAAAGCAAACCAGGGGGGGTATGTTGGCCCAAGGGGAGGTTTTTGTTGAATTCTGGCCCATTAAGAACATTCCAAGCCACGTTTGACTTTCCTTGATTGTCCAGAGCGCGTTTGACTTGGAACATGGTATTCCTCCTCTCCTGGCCTTTGGATGGCTGTCTGAGGACACATGGCACGCTGGATGTGTGAGTCCATGGTGGAATATTTGATGAGTGCTGCACATGAACGCTTTAGAAAAAAGGTTAACAATTATATGGGGGACCTGGGAACCGAACCCAGGTCCCAGGACTCTTCGCTTCAGTGCCTTTGCCAGTTGAACTATGATGTGCGTTTGTTAAACAAATAAATAACGAATATTATATACAAAAAACAAATATTATGATGCAAAACAAAAATAACGCGCGCTAAGTTTGAATCATCCAGTCACATGTTGCCACACCCTTCGTCTTCATCCTTTTCCTGTAAAATAACAATCAAATAGCGGGGGTTTTAAACCCCCACAAACTGCAAGTGTCAAAAATAACGATTAGGGCTACAGGCAATATAAAAAGGGCGCGATGGTTGGGTTGAATTCGTCTGGCCTTGACGAATTCAACCATGCACGTTTCAAGGTCCAATTTTTCAGCATGTGCAAAGCCCTAAAATTCAAGCTTCGAAACCCTAATGTTCTTCAATGGTGGTTTTCAACTCAGAGCGCCATAATCAAATTGGATTATACCAATAGCTTCAGGATGTTCCTATTAACATAAATAAATCCAAAAAAATGGTTAAAAACGCATGAATAATGATATGCAATTATGGAAAAATGTCCAAACTGTGGGACTTGTTGTGAACGATTCTGATAGCCTCAAGGTTCGTTTTTTATTGCAAACTGTTTCTGGAGACTCAGGCAAGGTGTTTGAATCAAGAGGAGGCTTTGAATTCACCTGGAAGACTGATTTCAGTTTTGAACTTTTCTTGATTTTTTTTAGAATTTTATTATGGTGTTTTAGCAGCTCTTGCACGTTCTTAGGAATAGGGTTTGCTTCAGCATTTGTATGTGAAGAGAATTAGGTCATCTTTTGGCCCATAAATCCATTATATTCAAGTTTTATTATGTGATTGTCAATCAAATCTTTTCCAATCTTTTTCTTTAATAAAACCTTGCCAATCATGGAGATTTTGATGTCTTTGAGGTGCACACGAATTGCCAGCTTGCCCTGATCTCATTTGCCTCATAAAAAGATTTGAAAACCATGTTTTGATATTTTCCTATAATTAAATTAATTAAATGAATTATTAATCAATTAAAAATCCAAATAATTAATAAAAATAAGAAAATAATTCCAATTAATCTTAATGGGTCGTTCATAAGCCTTGGGTAAAGATGCAAGAAAGAATTTGAGGCCCATTAGCAAAAATGAAGTGTTTTAGGCAAAGTTGACTTTTGCAAATTCCCAAACATTTCTCAACTTCTCCAATGCATATCTTGCTCAATTTTGAAGCTATGAACATGTTCTTGGACATTTTGGAAAGGTCTTGAAGTCCTCTAACCAATTCCTTTGGTCCCATGTCATTTTGATTCACCAATCTCAAGTTATGGTCTTTGACTTAAAGTGCCTTTTTGTTGACTTTTGAAATTGACCTATAATGTAGAAATTATTAACTTTTTGTGAGAGCATTTCTTGGACTTGGAATGTGAAGATGCGTTGTAGGAAATGTAATCCCCTTCAAAATGAGCATTGGATGGAATTTTTCTGATGAACCATGAAAAAGTTATGCCCTGGTCAATTTGCAGTTGACTTTTCAGCTGTCCAAAAATAGCAACTTTTTGCATCTTGATGATTTTTGAGCCATGCTTGTGGAATCATGATCAAGACTTGATCAAATGATGATTGTGGACTCAAAATAAGATGTTGACCAAAATTTCTAACTTTTGACTGCAAAATGACCATTTTACCCCTGTAGTTGACTGTGAATCAAATGGAGCTTTTAACTGTGGAATTTGGCACTGTGAGTCTTGAAACTTGGCATGTAGATGCTTGACAATGTATATAGGCATATGGGGCTTGATTGGACCCTTGAAAACCTCAAATTCCTTGAAAGAACCAAAACCCTAATTTCAGCTGACTTAGGAGGTGGTTTGACTGTCTAATCCTTGAGCAAATCTTAAACCATTTAAAGATGATTCTTGACAAACCTTGAAGAATATGGGAGGGCAAATTTTGGGGTACAACAGTTGCCCCTGTTAAATCTTCTTAAACCTGAGGATGTAGATTGGCTTGCGCGCCTTTCGTGATCCGAAGGTGGAAGATGATTGAACACTAAAGTGCCCAGAAATTTGCACTCACATAGTAGAGTATCAGCAGCGTGATGGCGGGATGGGCTTACAAATGCCATTTGGAGAGATGACGGATATGAGGATGGGCTTATAGATGCCATCTGGAGCTGTGACGGAGCCTTGTCGGGAATGGGCTTATGGATGCCATTTGGGGACTGTTGGTATGTGGATGGGCTTATAGATGCCATCTAGGTGTCGATCGCGTAAGAGATTCCTTAGCGAGAACTTGCGTACCTGAGAAAGAAAAATAATTACCTGGCCTGTTACAGGGGTTGATCTTCAAACTCTTTATGCAGATATGCCCTGGCTGGATACAGGAATTGAATCTTCAAACTCTTCAGACGTGCCCTGGCTAGATACAGGAATCGAATCTGGAATTAGTCGTCAACAGATATGCCCTGGATGGATACAGGAATCGAATCTTCAAACTCTTCAGACGTGCCCTGGCTGGATACAGGAATCGAATCTGGCATTAGTCGTCAACAGATATGCCCTGGCTGGATATAGGAATCGAATCTTCAAACTCTTCAGACATGCCCTGGCTGGATAAAGGAATCAAATCTGGCATTAGTCGTCAACAGATATGCCATGGCTGGATACAGGAATCGAATCTTCAAACTCTTCAAACATGCCCTGGCTGGATACAGGAATCGAATCTGGAATTAGTCATCAACAGATATGCCCTGGCTGGATACAGGAATCGAATCTTCAAACTCTTCAGACGTGCCCTGGCTGGATACAGGAATCGAATCTGGAATTAGTCGTCAACAGATATGCCCTAGCTGGATACAGGAATCGAAACTTCAAACTCTTCAGACGTGCCCTGGCTAGATACAGGAATCGAATCAGGAATTAGTCGTCAACAGATATGCCCTGGCTGGATACAGGAATCGAATCTTCAAACTCTTCAGACATGCCTTGGATGGGTACAGGAATCGAATCTGGAACTGCGAAAGTTGATGATAATCGTCTTTTGATTGACCTTTTCCTGAAAAGGCAAAACATTAGTTGTATGCAATGTCATGATGTATGAAATGCGTGATGTTCTCAAAATAAATGAGATTGTATGTTCTTGATGCGTATGTGCATGCTATAATGTATGAAGATGTGATGTTTATGAATGTATTTTTGTCTAGGAAAATAAATCCTTGACGGATGCCGGGAAGTCAAATCCTGGGCTGATGTTGAAGAGTAGGGTTCTTCGTCTCCGCTGGGGATGATGGTTGCGAGAATAAACCTGTAGGAGAAGATGACTCCGTTGAGTAAACTTTGTTGAAGAGATTATTCTGCGGGGAAATATTCTGTGGGAAGAGATACTTCGTTGAGGTTTTGATGAGAACTCCGCTGGGGATTCCGTTGATATGTTTTGTTGAGGATTTTGATGAACTCCGCCAGGGGATAGGAAGATCTTCGCTGAGGACGATCTTTCCGTTGTAATTTGCTGAGGATAACCCAGTTATAAGCTCTGGTGAGGAATAACCTTTGAATATGGCCGGGAGAGATGTTTGTACTCTGCAGGGGACCAGCTTCCAGAATCTACTGGGGATAAGCTTCCAGAATCTACTGGGGATAAGCTTCCAGAATCTATTGGGGATAAGCTTCCAGAATCTACTGGGGATAAGCTTCCAGAATCTACTGGGGAGATAGTTCAACTCTCCTGGGGAAACTTTTTGAACTGTACAGGGGAAGTGGCTCCACTGGGGTGTCTGGTATTCCGCCGGGGAACAATCTTATATTAAGACTGTCGGGGATGCTTGCTTAGGAACATTTGTATACTCCGCTGGGGAATATTGAGATCTTCTGGGGATACCCAACTTCCTTAAGGCTGACAGTAGACTAACTCTGCTTGGGGAGAGTGTTGACTTGCTGGAGATACTGTGCCTTCTCTGCTCGGGGGAGAGTATGGCTGCATCTTATCTTACTCGGCGGGGAGTGAAGGTATCTGGGTTACATTCTTCAGCCGAACTTACCTTGGTACCTTGGTGGACAGAGCAACTAGATCGCTTAGACAACTCATTATTGCCCCTGTTTCTGATGTCACCTGTAATTAATCCTTTGTTTCGCATGCAAATATTTATGAGTTAGTAATTAGTGTCAAATGCATACATCAAAAATGAACATTGGACGTTCTTTGCAAAACAAAACAGAAAAAGGAAAATAATTGGCAATTTATCTGAAAAGTGAATTTGTATTGATTTTTTTTGAATTTGCCTGTAAATAGGCGTTTATGTACAAGAGGCTGACGTCCTAGTAAGAGAACGCCGCCGAACAACATAGAGTTTACAATTTTGTGAAAAGGGAGACAAAACAGTTATGTGAAAAAGATAATCCCGCTGGGTTCCAACTCTGCTATCTCCTTTATATCTTCGAGCGTCTCATCACTTGGCTGCTTAGTTGAAGATGAAGTTGATTGATCGATGCCGTCTGAACCTGAGGGTTGATGCCGAATTCTGGATGCAAGGTGATTCAATGAGACATAGTATTACGCTTTAATCCCTAACTTTTGCCTGGACCGCCCTTTCGGGTTTTCAGTCCACCGGGATACACATTTTTGCCCAAGCCGCCTTTTCAAGTTTTCGACTTGCCGGGTGTACAGATTTTTTCCATTTTTCATCCCTTATTTTGCCCGAACCCTTTTGGTTCGCCGGGAAGCCCTTACTTTTGCCTAGGTGTGTCAACCTAGCGGGTCTTTAATTCATGCGTAGTAGCTTTTTACTATGTCTGCATTGGCGGGGTGAGGAAGGTCGTCACCATCCATGGTGGTTAGAATCATAGCTCCTCCCGAGAAGATATGTTTAACCACAAATGGCCCTTCGTATGTGGGGGTCCATTTTCCCCTGGGATCACTTTGAGGAAGAATGATGCGCTTGATTACCAGGTCCCCAACTTGATACTCTTGTGGTCTGACTTTCTTGTTAAATGCCCTGATCATCCGTTTTTGATACGTTTGACCATGACAAATAGCAGTGAGTCTCTTTTCGTCAATTAGGTTTAACTGATCAAGTCGAGTCTGGATCCAGTCATCTTCGCTCAAGCCTGCATCCTTCATTATCCGGAGAGAGGGTATCTGGACTTAAATAGGCAAGACTGCCTCCATGCCATAGACCAAGGAAAAAGGAGTTGCCCCGGTTGACGTCCTTGCTGAGGTACGTTACCCATGAAGAGCAAACGGTAACATCTCGTGCCAATCTTTGTAGGTCACTATCATCTTCTGCACAATCTTCTTGATATTCTTATTTACTGCTTCGACAGCCCCATTCATCTTCGGCCGGTAGGGAGAAGAGTTGGGGTGCTGTATCTTGAATTGCTCGCAGAGCTCAGTGATCATCTTATTGATAAGATTGGTACCATTGTCCATAATGATCCTTTCCGGGACACCGTATCGACAGATCAGGTTGTGTCGAATGAACCGTGCCACGACGTTCTTGGTTACGGTAGCGTAGGAAGCTGCTTCAACCCACTTTGTAAAGTAATCGATCGCCACTAGGATGAAGCGATGCCCGTTGGATGCCGTAGGTTTGATCTCGCCGATCATATCAATGCCCCACATTGCAAAAGGCCAAGGTGCAGTCAAGACATTCAGAGGGACTGGTGGAACGTGCACTTTATCAGCATAGATCTGGCACTTATGACATGTCCGAGAATGTTGGTAACAGTCGGCTTCCATTGTGGACCAGAAATATCCTTCCCGAAGGATTTTCTTTGCCATGGTGTGTCCACTGGAATGCGTTCCGAAGGTACCTTCATGCAGCTCTGCCATGATTCTTTCTGCTTCAGTCTTATCCACACAATGCAGTAAGGTTGAATCATGGTTTCGCTTGTAGAGAATGTCGTTGCTGAGGAAGAAATTTGCTGCGAACCTTCTCAGAAACTTCTTGTCATTGACAGATGCACCCTCGGGGTATTCTTGAGCTTCCAGGTACCTCTTCACCTCACGATACCAAGGTTTTTCAGTTACCTTTTCAACCTCAAGATCACAGTAATATACAGGTTCGTCCACTTTCCAAATAATGATCTGGGGAGCTTCGTTGTCCCATTTGACTTTGAACATAGAAGACATCGTAGCCAGCGCGTCCGCCAACTGATTCTCCTCTCTTGGGAAGTGTTCAAAAGTTATATCCGTGAAATGGGGGATCAACGTCAACACACACTCTTTGTAAGGAATGAGATTTGGGTGTTTCGTATCCCACTCGCCTTTGATCTGATTGATCACGAGAGTGGAATCTCCGAAGACACTCAGAAACTTGATCCTTAAGTCAATTGCAGCTTGAAGACCCATGATACACGCCTCATACTCCGCCATGTTGTTGGTGCAGTTGAAGCATAGTCGGGCAGTAAGTGGAGTATGAGTGCCTTTTGGGGATATGATCACAATGCCAATACCGTTACCCAAAGCGTTGGAGGCTCCGTCAAAGTGCATAGACCATCGGGATCCTTCCTCAGGTCCTTCATCCGGTTCAGGTACCTCATAATCAGTCACTACCATAATGTTCTCGTCAGGAAATTCAAAGTTCATTGACTGGTAATCGTCCACTGCCTGGTGTGCCAAATGGTCTGCCAATACACTTCCTTTGATTGCTTTCTGAGTCGTGTACTGGATTTCATATTCCGTCAAGATCATCTGCCATCTTGCTATTCTTCCGGACAAGGCGGGCTTTTCGAATATGTACTTGATTGGATCCATTTTTGAAATTAACAGAGTAGTATGAGTCAACATATACTATCTCAGCCGGCGAGCAGCCCATACCAAAGCGCAGCAAGTTTTCTCGAGCAGTGAGTATCGGGTCTCACAATCGGTAAACTTTTTGCTAAGGTAATAAATGGCATGCTCTTTTCGGCCAGACTCGTCATGCTGCCCCAGCACACACCCTATTGAGCTGTCAAGTATAGTATTAGAGGTCTCCCTTCAATCGGTGGCATAAGAATGGGTGGTTCTTGGAGATACTCTTTGATTCTGTCGAAAGCGGCCTGACATTCATCGTTCCAACGTACTACTTGATCTTTCTTCAGTAGCTTGAAGATTGGTTCACAGGTAGCAGTTAGGTGCGAGATGAATCGGGAAATGTAGTTCAGTCGTCCTAGAAAGCCTCTGACTTCTTTCTCTGTCTTGGGAACTGGCATCTCTTGTATGGCTTTAACCTTGGCGGGGTCCACTTGAATACCTTTGTCGCTCACGATGAAGCCTAGCAACTTTCCAGATCTTACCCCAAAGGTGCATTTGTTTGGGTTCAACCTCAGCTTGTACAACTTCAGACGGTCAAACAGTTTCTGCAGATGGTCAAGGTGTTCCTCCTCAGTTTGAGACCTTGCAATCATATCATCGATGTATACTTCAATCTCATGGTGGATCATGTCATGAAATAAAGCAACCATGGCACGTTGGTAGGTTGCCCCAGCATTTTTCAACCCAAAAGGCATGACCTTGTAACAGAAGGTGCCCCACTGAGTAACAAAGGTAGTCTTTTCCATATCTTCAGGAGCCATCTTGATCTGATTATAACCTGAAAAGCCGTCCATGAAGGAGAACACCTTGTGCTGAGCAGTATTGTCAACCAGAACGCCGATGTGAGGCAGAGGGAAGTCATCCTTGGGGCTCACCCTGTTCAAATCCCTGTAGTCAACACACATTCTGACCTTACCATCTTTCTTCGGCACTGGAACCACGTTGGCAACCCACTGAGGGTAAGAAGTCACTGCTAGAAACCCGACATCAAATTGTTTCATAACCTCGGCCTTGATTTTCTCGGACATCTCTAGGCGCATACGGCGAACCTTCTGTTTAACCGGAGGGCAGTCTTCCTTGGTAGGCAGGTGATGAACCACAATGTCAGTATCCAACCCGGGCATGTCTTCGTAGGACCAGGAAAAGATTTCCATATAATCATGCAACATCTGAATCAGCCGTTGTTTCACGCTGAACTCTAGATTGGCACCAATCTTGACTTCCTTTCTGTCTGTCTCAGTACCCAGATTTACCGTTTCCACTGGCTCTTCATGTGGCTGAATGGCCCTCTCTTCCTGGAGTAACAGTCTTGCAAGCTCGCCAGGAACTTCACAATCATATTCACCTTCATCTTCGGCTAAGTTGATCGGATTTTCAAAGTCATAACTGGCAGTAGCAGAGTCGTTACCAGTGAGATCCAGAGTGGATTGAAACCTGTATAGGTGAGTGTGTGTAAATATAGCTGTTTTGCAATATATAAAGAAAGAAAGGGAGCACAAGATTCGAAATACGAAAAACGTCCAATGTTTTTATTCATGATATATGGAAATGACAAGTAATAAGCCCTCACAAATGAAGCCACGATGCCCCGGGTAAGACACCGGGCCATAAAGTTTCAATTTATTGTTCGTTACAAATTTAAAAAAAACAAAGGAGTTCATTACTGAGTAAAAAAAGTAACAGGTATGTAGTCTTTAGCAGTCCAATTGCTTAGTCCACCGTTGGTCGTTGGGTAGATCCAACTATCAAATTCAGATTCCTCCGCATCGCCTTCAATAGCATTCACTCCCGGGTTGGTGATGAATACGGGAGGTCTTCCAATCCTTGCTTTACGTACAGCCCTCTGAGCCTCTGCAGTGAAACGCAGCCCAAACTTGTCAGTCTTTGGGGTAAAATCAGGAAGTCGACCCCAGTTTGCACACTCACCCTTCTCAATCACATCCCGGGCATCCCTCAAGGAAGCCATCTTCAAAGGAGAACTATCTTCGGTCACAGTCTCTGCTGCTGCCAATGTTGGAGGCACCTCTTCAAAGTGTTGAAAGGGGGTCTCAATGAACTCCCCGTCCATCTCTATGTACCAGAATGAGTTAAGATGGCTAACCATATATTCCTCCTCCCCTTGCACTGTAACAATTTTCCCTCTGACCGGGTACTTGAGTTTTTGATGTAGAGTGGAGGTCACAGCTCCAGCCTTGTGGATCCATGGACGACCCAGCAAACAAGAATAGGATGGTCGGATGTCCATCACATAGAATGTTGAATCAAAGACTTGAGAACCAACCCGGATTGGAATGTCCACTTCACCATGTACCATCCTCTTCGACCCGTCAAAGGCCCGAACAATAATGTTACTAGGCTTCAACTCCAAACCCTCACAATCCAACCTGTCTAAGGCCTTCTTGGGCAATACGTTCAGTGAAGAACCGGTGTCTACCAACACATGGGCAAGAGTAGCGCCCCTGCATTCAATGGAGACATGCAGGGCATCGTTGTGGTTCTTTCCCTTGGCGGTCAGATCAGTGTCAGAGAAACCCAGACCATTATCAGCGGTTAAGTTGGCCACACAATCAGTAAATTGATCAGCAGACGTTTCTTGTGGAACATGGGCCGTCTTCAGGAAGGAAATCAGGTCCTTGGCATGGGCCTCTGAACACAACAACAGTGATAGCATAGAGATCTTAGAGGGGGTGTGCCCCAGCTGTTCAACGACGTTGAAATCACTCTTCTTGATAATCTTAAGAATTTCTTCCATCTCTTGCTGGGAAGCTTCAACATTAACAGTCTTCGGTGCCTCCATCTGGGCAGGCACATCAGCAATCCCTTTGCCCCGAGTGTCAAATGACTCGGCAGCAGAGGTAGAAACTTGATCAGGAGGGGAAACAGGCGCATTGGCAAGTGTGATAACAAGAGGTCTCTGAATAGCTAGAGGTGCAATATCAGGCGAGAAGAGCCTGCCACTGCGAGTAACTTTAGCAGGACCGGTGATATTACTGATGCCGGTACTGGTATTGAACTCTTGCTTTACTCCAAGCACATACACATCTGCCCCATAGTGCCACGGGACAGCCTTGTCAGATTTATAGGGGAGGGGCCCCGGAACAGTAATGATGATAGGTGCAACAGACATGATTTTGACGGGCTTCCTCGGGGGAGCCTTGGTAGGATTGTTGAAAATGGTGACAACGGACACTTCTTCAGTAGGGACAGTAGGAACAGCAATCTTTTTGAACAAGATCTCTTTGCTATCCATCAGGTTTTGGACGCCTGACTTCAGCAACGGACAACCAGCAGGTGAAACAGCCCATAGAAGGCAACCTTTGCTACAACCCGGAAATAAACCGGCTAGCAACAGGTTCCTCTTGACGGTCAACAATGGAGTAACAATCTCATCCACAGAGACTACATATAGGTCTTCCTCGACAACATTCACTCCATGCTGGGGCATAGGAGCAGTCACAACGTTGGGCCTTTCGGGCGCCTCAAACTGTATTTCCTTAGCATCGATAAGGTCCTGAACCTTATTCCTCAGGTACCAACAATCATCAGTAGAATGCCCCGGGCTATCAGAGTGATAAGCACAGCGGGCGTTGGGATTGTACTTCGGAGAGGTTGTGTTTACCACCTTCGGAGCTTCTCTGACAGTTACCAAGTTGGTTGACAGTAGTTGCGGAAAGATCTGAGACAAGGTCATACTAAGCCGAGTGTATTCTCTTTTGGGTCTCTTACCCCTTGGTTGGTTAGGTTGTCGAGGAGTGGCAGCAGGCTTTGAAATCACCACCGCGTTGACAGCTTGGCAGCGTTCCGGTTTATTTTGTCTTCTGGGACCATACACAACACTAACTTCCTTCTTGAAAGGCCTTTTTTAGAACTTGAGGATGCACGTTTCTGTATCTTCCCCGATTTCATACCAGCTTCTATCCTCTCACCAGTCAGGATGAGGTCTGTAAACCCTGCAGAAGAATTACCAATCAGGTGGTTGAAGAACGGCCCAGACAGGGTCCCCAAGAACATGTCCACGATTTCACGGTCGGTCAACGGTGGCTGCACCCTACCAGCCAGGTCCCTCCACTTTTGCGCGTACTCTTTAAAACCTTCTCCTGATCCTAGCGACATACCCTGGAGTTGGGTACGTGTAGGAGCGAGGTCGGCATTATACTGATACTGCTTATAAAAAGCAGTAGCCAAGTCCTCCCAGTTTCGAATACTGGCTCCGTCCAGCTGATAGAACCACTCGAGTTGATCCCCTGAAAGGCTATCCTGGAAGAAATGGATCCATAAGTTCTTGTCTGCAGTATACGGTTGGATCTTCCGCACATAAGATCTGAGATGTAGCTTAGGGCAGGAAGCCCCGTCATACTTCGCAAAAGAGGGTGCCTTGAACTTGTGTGGGATCACCACCCCAGAAGATAAACCCAGATCTCCAAAATCCAACCCAGGCACCTGTTGAATTTCCATGGCACTCAGACGATCCTCTAACTGCTTGTACCTGTCTTCAGCGGGAGGGTACTGCTCATCATTGAAATCCGTCTCGTTGTCAGAGACCACGGGACTAGGAACCCTTCCCGCTTGGGGACTGCCTTTCCCTACAGAAGAAGCAGCTTGATCAGCCTCATTTTGCAGTGTATTACCAAACCTCCATCCAGTGTTGAATAGTACAGTTCTCTTCTTCTTCTTCTTCACCAGCAGAGCCTTCAATTCCTCCTGTCCTTGGGCTAAACTCGTGATCAACTCTTGGAACTGGGCGTTCTGGACATGGAGGGCCTTGATGGATTGCTCAGTAGATGATTCAGGATTCATGATGAGACTTCTGAAATAAACAGCGAAGAAGATTAAGCAACCTGTAAGAAAAAGTATCTGTTATGCATATGATGCATGATATGCTATTTATGCAATGCATTCAAGGGTTCGAAAGTTCAAACTTGTTGTAGACAAAAAGGAACACACGTTATTATTTAAGAAATAATCTGTTCAGTACATCAAGGCCTCATGGGAAAACATTACAAAATAATTTAATCCCAAAAGACACTGCGCATCCTCTTTGGAGCTATGTAAGTATTGAGAGTCTTTTCCTCGTGCAGTAGGCGGGTGAGCTCCAAGACCTTCTTCTCACTGGCATGTAGACTGGATTCAAGAGAATTCCGTTCTTCCTTAAGCTGGATCCAGCTCTTCTGCATTTCTTCCAGGATGTAGGCATGTCAGGATGTTGAATGGTGTACGGGACCTCTCCTTCCAACACTGGCTCTTTGATTACAGGGAGAACATGAGGATATGGCATCACCAGCTTCTGGGAGCGGGCTCGTACCCACTTGAGATAAGGCTCCAACGGGATGGAGTTCTTGTGCCCCAGTGTCTTTCTATCTACCTTGTTGGGCATCCTCCAAGCTCTGATAAATCTCTGGCGAAGTCCTTGTGCATCGTTGTCGAAGTCAAAAACTATGTCAGGAAGCAACATGTCATGAGGGCCATCCCTCCGAGCATAACCAAACTGTCTCAAAGCCAGACACGGGTTGTAAGTAATACCTCCTCTGATTCCAAGTAAAGGAACATTAGGAAACTCCCCGCAACGATCAATGATAGTGACATTCTCTCTGGACCGAGGACACCAATGTATATCAGCATGTGTAAGAGTCATCAATCGTTGTGACCATCTCAAACCCCGCTCGTTCTTCAAAACTGATTGTGGAAGGTGCGAAATAAACCACCTTGCCAGGAGAGGAGTGCAGCACATGAGAACACCTCTTTTTCTCATGGTTCGAGTGTAACATGAGTGAAGGATGTCCCCCAAACCCCGCTCGTTCTTCAAAACTGATTGTGGAAGGTGCAAAATAAACCACCTTGCCAGGAGAGGAGTGCAGCACATGAGAACACCTCTTTTTCTCATGGTTCGAGTGTAACATGAGTGAAGGAATTCCCCAAGCAATGTAGGTATAGGATTCCTGGACATGAAGATCTTGACGGCATTGATATCTATAAGCTGATCGGGATTCGGGAACAACACCAACCCATAGACAAGGAGAGCCATAACTTCTTCAAAGGCTTGTAAGTCAAGGGAATTCCAACATTCTTGGGCCTTCTCAAACAGGAACTTTGCCAAGAATCCTTTGATACCACTTCTAACTTCCCAATGTCCCTTGATGCCAGATGGTTGTAGGCATAGTGCTTTAGCCACCTCTTCAAGTTTTGGCTCTCTTTCCGTACCGTTGTAGGGTAGTTAACTGAGAATGGGAATCTTTAGAAGCTGGGAAAACTCTTCCAACGTAGGCACCAGTTGATAATCCGGGAAAGTAAAACAGTGGTGCAAAGGGTCAAAGAACTGGAAGAGAACTTTTATCATATCCTCTTCAATGTTGGTGTTAACCAAGCTGATGAGTCTACCATGCCTTTCACTGAAGGAAGGGTTCTCAGGAATCCTGGATGTAAGCTCCTTAAGCTGAGGAGGGATCCTTACAAGGTTGATCTGAATTGTCTTTCTGCGGATAGTTTCCATGTCCTACAAAACAAGAACAAAGATGAAGATTCAAACCCTTGAAGTGGTTAGTGAATGCATATGATGCTGTATGATGCTATGATGTTATGATAAGGACACACCACACGTATTCACAAAAGCAAACATGATAAGGCACACAAGTCACACCACAACCCTTAGAGTTTAGGCCAGCATGAAGTTTGGGGTACTACCCTCTTGAAGTTGGTGGGCTCAAAAACCTGTCCTATCAAAAGTAATCGGGTTCTAAGGATCTCAATATCATTGGGTTATTTTCTGTGTTCATTGTTTTGATTTAGCCACTAGACTTGCGATCAAAATATTCCAAGAAAACAACCCTCAATGAGTGTAGTATCGAGTATCAACCAACTTCGGACTGCACCAAAGTCGGTCATCTCACTACCCTAAAGAGGCCAGGATGGTCAAGTAAGGTTCCTAAGGTAAGTTGATGCTTCACGACACCACGCGGCGGCCCCGTACTCTCCTTGACTTGACTCAAGGGTTACCGGTACTCACCAAAGTGCCACATCAACGTAGCAACTGCTTCAACCGTGTCGGTATACCCCGTACAGTTCCCTCACAGTTTGTTGCTACCTAAAAGGTTTCCCCCAGATCCGGGTTAGGATCTATAGAACTCCCAAAACAGGCCCACAATATTAAAGCAATCAAAACAGGCAATTGAAAACATAAGTATGATCTAATCCTAAGGTACACCTCACTTTAAAGTTATCCCCAGCAGAGTCGCCAGTCTGTGATCGGTGGAAATAGAACTGACTGTTTTAAAGCTGGTTCACGAAATGTCGCGGTAAGCAAGAGTCGCCACCGTCTTTTATGTTCTCCAACATGGAAAGGACAAAAGCACAGCAAAATTCCTTATTCGAGATGTCTCTCGGTTCGGGAGGTAGATTTATAGAAAGGGAAGATGTTAGCACCCTTTCTATCCGTGGTTATCCACGGGCTCTTAGGTACTTGCTCTTATGTTTTCAAAAGATGTTTGCTTTTCAAGTGTGAGTGGGTTTTGAAAAAAGTTTCGTTTGAAAGATTTCTAAGTGACTCTTATATCTGTCCTCAAGAGTGTATGAAAAATTTGTTTTGAAAACTTTTGAAAGTGTCAGTGTGAAAAGATGTTTTGTTTGTTTTTGAAGAGAGCAAGTACCCATGAGTCATCTACCTACCCTAAGGAATTAGGCTGTGTAAGAGTCCTTTAGATAGTGCCATCCCATCATTGAGGGGTAGGTAGCACCACCGTTGGAGGTGTTCGGGTCAATTCGATTATTAGGGACATTGTGGTCACCGAAGCAATGGTAGGACACCTTAGAAGTAACCCTAATGTCCTAGATCCTTTTATCCGAGGAAACCGTTTCGAGGCGACTGGATCTTTAGACAGGAGGGCGACCTCTAAGACACCCTATACTTGATGACCACGTCGAGGCAACGAGTGAGGCATACCCTAGAAGTGGCATGTGCTTTGTGTGTTGTTTTCAGGTTAACATTTATCTTTGATCATGCAATTGTGAGCTACGAGTTGTTTTTAATTTTCATACATTCTTTCATGCATTTTTTAACAGTTAGGAGTGCGGAAAATAAAGTGCGAAAATGTAAAGCTACGCTATTACAAGGCGCGGGTCTATACATCGCCAAAAAACAAAGACCCGTTTTGATAAAGTGCGGAAAGTAAAGAAAGCGATAAACCTAATTACTATTACATTCTTGGAAGCAGTTACATAATAATCAAAATATAAAAATAATGCGCGAATGGAAAGGAAATCAGGACATCCTAGGGTTTTGACCCTTTTGAGAAATTATGAGTTTTTTGTCTTTTTGCATTTTATTAAATTAAAAGTAAACCTAATTATTTAATTAATTATTTAATTATTTACAAGAAAAATGTTTTTTAGGTTTTTGTATTTTGATGAAAATAAAGAAAAAAAGAAATTAAAGGTCAATAACCCTAGTTCTAAGTTTATTTTAATTATTAATAAAATGTTAAAGTTAACCTAATTAACTAAATTAATTATTTTATATTTTTTATGTACAAAATAATAATAATTAATAAAAATAATGATAAGAAAATGTGATTGAAAATTTGTCAAACCCTAATTCTACGTAATTTTTACTTATTGAGAAAAAGATTAAAATTTAAACCTAAATTAAACTAAATCAATTGTTAATATTTATTTACAAAAGTAATTATTAATAGTAAAAAATAATAAACAATAAAAATATTTATAATTTTGATTTCTGAATTTATTATGAAAAATTAATTTGTTGGTGAATTAATAATAACAATTATAACAATTAAAGGAATTAAAAGAAAAGAAAAATAAAAAAAAAGCAAACCAGGGGGGGTATGTTGGCCCAAGGGGAGGTTTTTGTTGAATTCTGGCCCATTAAGAACATTCCAAGCCACGTTTGACTTTCCTTGATTGTCCAGAGCGCGTTTGACTTGGAACATGGTATTCCTCCTCTCCTGGCCTTTGGATGGTTGTCTGAGGACACATGGCACGCTGGATGTGTGAGTCCATGGTGGAATATTTGATGAGTGCTGCACATGAACGCTTTAGAAAAAAGGTTAACAATTATATGGGGGACCTGGGAATCGAACCCAGGTCCCAGGACTCCTCGCTTCAGTGCCTTTGCCAGTTGAACTATGATGCGCGTTTGTTAAACAAATGGATAACGAATATTATATACAAAAAACAAATATTATGATGCAAAACAAAAATAACGTGCGCTAAGTTTGAATCATCCAGTCACATGTTGCCACGCCCTTCGTCTTCATCCTTTTCCTGTAAAATAACAATCAAATAGCGGGGTTTTTAAGCCCCCACAAACTGCAAGTGTCAAAAATAACGATTAGGGCTACAGGCAATATAAAAAGGGCGCGATGGTTGGGTTGAATTCGTCTGGCCTTGACGAATTCAACCATGCACGTTTCAAGGTCCAATTTTTCAGCATGTGCAAAGCCCTAAAATTCAAGCTTCGAATCCCTAATGTTCTTCAATGGTGGTTTTCAACTCAGAGCGCCATAATCAAATTGGATTATACCAATAGCTTCAGGATGTTCCTATTAACATAAATCAATCCAAAAAAATGGTTAAAAACGCATGAATAATGATATGCAATTATGGAAAAATGTCCAAACTGTGGGACTTGTTGTGAACGATTCTAATAGCCTCAAGGTTCGTTTTTGATTGCAAACTGTTTCTGGAGACTCAGGCAAGGTGTTTGAATCAAGAGGAGGCTTTGAATTCGCCTGGAAGACTGATTTCAGTTTTGAACTTTTCTTGATTTTTTTTAGAATTTGATTATGGTGTTTTAGCAGCTCTTGCACGTTCTTAGGAATAGGGTTTGCTTCAGCATTTGTATGTGAAGAGAATTAGGTCATCTTTTGGCCCATAAATCCATTATATTCAAGTTTCATTATGTGATTGCCAATCAAAACTTTTCCAATCTTTTTCTTTGATAAAACCTTGCCAATCATGGAGATTTTGATGTCTTTGAGGTGCACACGAATTGCCAGCTTGCCCTGATCTCATTTGCCTCATAAAAAAATTTAAAAACCATGTTTTGATATTTTCCTATAATTAAATTAATTAAATGAATTATTAATCAATTAAAAATCCAAATAAATAATAAAAATAAGAAAATAATTCCAATTAATCTTAATGGGTCGTGCATAAGCCTTGGGTAAAGATTCAAGAAAGAATTTGAGGCCCATTAGCAAAAATGAAGTGTTTTAGGCAAAGTTGACTTTTGCAAATTCCCAAAACTTTCCCAACTTCTCCAATGCATATCTTGCTCAATTTTGAAGCTATGAACATGTTCTTGGACATTTTGGAAAGGTCTTGAAGTCCTATAACCAATGCCTTTGGTCCCATGTCATTTTGATTCACCAATCTCAAGTTATGGTCTTTGACTTAAAGTGCCTTTTTGTTGACTTTTGAAATTGACCTATAATGTAGAAATTGATAACTTTTTGTGAGAGCATTTCTTGGACTTGGAATGTGAAGATGAGTTGTAGGAAATGTCATCCCCTTCAAAATGAGCATTGGATGGAATTTTTCTGATGAACCATGAAAAAGTTATTCCCTGGTCAATTTGCAGTTGACTTTTCAGTTGTCCAAAAATAGCAACTTTTTGCATCTTGATGATTTTTGAGCCATGCTTGTGGAATCATGATCAAGACTTTATCAAATGATGATTGTGGACTCAAAATAAGATGTTGACCAAAATTTATGACTTTTGACTACAAAATGACCATTTTACCCCTGCAGTTGACTGTGGATCAAATGGAGCTTTTGACTGTGGAATTTGGCACTGTGAGTCTTGAAACTTGGCATGTAGATGCTTGACAATGTATATAGGCATATGGGACTTGATTGGACCCTTGAAAACCTCAAATTCCTTGAAAGAACCAAAACCCTAATTTCAGCTGACTTAGGAGGTGGTTTGACTGTCTAATCCTTGAGCAAATCTTAAACCATTTAAAGATGATTCTTGACAAACCTTGAAGAATATGGGAGGGAAAATTTTGGGGTACAACACCTCTTCAATGTTGGTATTGACCAAGCTGATGAGTCTACCATGCCTTTCACTGAAGGAAGAGTTCTCGGGAATCCTGGATGTAAGCTCCTTAAGCTGAGGAGGGATCCTCACAAGGTTGACCTGAATTGTCTTTCTGCGGATAGTTTCCATGTCCTACAAAACAAGAACAGAGATGAAGATTCGAACCCTTTAAGTGGTTAGTAAATGCATATGATGCTGTATGATGTTATGATGTTATGATAAAAACACACCACAAGTATCCACAAAAGGCAAACATGATAAGGCACACAAGTCACACCACAGCCCTTAGAGTTTAGGCCAGCATGAAGTTTGGGGTACTACCCTCTTAAAGTTGGTGGGCTCAAAAACCTGTCCTATCAAAAGTAACTGGGTTCTAAGGAGCTCAATATCATTGGGTTATTTTCTGTGTTCATTGTTTTGATTTAGCCACTAAACTGGCGATCAAAATATTCCATGAAAACAACCCTCAATGAGTGTAGAATCGAGTATCAACCAACTTCGGACTGCACCAAAGTCAGTCATCTCACTACCCCTAAAGAGGCCAGGATGGTTCAATTAAGGTTCCTAAGGTTGGTTGATACTTCACGACACCACGCGGCGGCCCCGTACTCTCCTTGACTTGACTCAAGGGTTACCGGTACTCACAAAAGTGCCACATCAACGTAGCAAACTGCTTCAACCGTGTCAGTATACCCCACACAGTTCCCTCACAGTTTGTTGCTACTTTCTAAAAGGTATCCCCCAGATCCGGGTTAGGATCTATGAAACTCCCAAAACAGGCCCACAATATTAAATCAAGCAAAGTAAGCAATTGAAAACATGATGATGAACTATTCCTAAGGTACACCCCACTTATTATAACTCCCCAGCAGAGTCGCCAGTTCTGTGACCTGTGGAAATAGAACTGACTGTTTTTTAAGCTGGTTCGTGAAATGTCGCGGTAAGCAAGAGTCGCCACCGTCTTTTATGTTCTCTAACATGGAAAGGACAAAAGCACAGCAAAATTCCTTATTTGAGAATGTTTCTCGGTTCGGGAGGTAGATTTATAGAAAGGGAAGGTGTTAGCACCCTTTCTATCCGTGGTTATCCACGGGCACTTAGGTACTTGCTCTTATGTTTTCAAAATATGTTTGCTTTTCAAGTGTGAGTGGGTTTTGAAAAAGTTTCGTTTTGAAAGATTTCTAAGTGACTCTTGTATCTGTCCTCAAGAGTGTATGAAAAATTTGTTTGAAAACTTTTGAAAGTGTAGGTGTGAAAAGATGTTTTTGTTTGTTTAGAAAAGAGCAAGTACCCAGGAGAATCTACCTACTCTAAGGAATTAGGTTGTGTAAGAGTCCTTTAGATAGTGCTATCCCACCATTGAGAGGTAGGTAGCACCATCGTTGGAGGTATTCGGGTCAATTCGACTATCGGGACAGTGTGGTCACCGAAGCAATAGTAGGACACCTTAGAAGTAACCCTAATATCCTAGATCCTTTTTTATCCGAGGCAACCGTTTCGAGGAAACTGGATCTTATACAGGAGGGCAACCTCTAAGACACCCTATACTTGACGACCACGTTCGAGGCAACCAGTGAGGAGTACCCTAGGAGTGGCATGTGCTTTGTGTGTTGTTTTCATGTTATGTTTATCTTGTACATGTTATTTGTGAGCTATGGATTGGTTTTATTTTACATACATTCTTTCATGCATTTTTTAACAGTTAGGGGTGCGGAAAGTAAATTGCAAAAAGATAAATCTAGCTATTACAAGGCGCGGGTCTATACATCGCCAAAAAACAAAAACCCGTTTTGTAAAATAAAGTGCGAGAAATAGTAAATAAAGAGATAAACCTAATTACTATTACATATCCGGAAACAGTTACATGAATAACCAAAATAAGAATAATGCGCGAAAGAATTAAATCGGGAACGTCCTAAGGGTTTTGACCCTTTTAAGAAAAGAATTGAATTTTTGTCCCTTTTTGTAATTAATGAAATTAAAACTAATAATTAAACTAATTAATTAATTAATTAAAAAAATAAAAGTTTTTTTTTTGTGTTTTTATGTTTTTTATGAAAATAAAATAAAAAGAATTGAAATTAAAAGTTAACCTAATTCTAAATTATTTTTATTTATTGTAAAGAAAAAGAGATTAAAATTGACCTAATTAAGCTATTTTATTTGTTAGTATTTTATTTACAAAAATAACATGAAATTAATAATAATAATAATATTAGTTCTTTTTTTTTTTTATTGTGAAAGGGTTAAATAATTTGTTAATGAATAATTAATAAAAAAAAACAATAGAATAAAACAAAGCAATTAATAAGAAAGAAAATAAAAAAATGCAAACCCAAAGGGGGATATGGGCCAGCAATGGGGGTTTTTGTAAGCAAGCTGAGGCCCATTTGCCACAAAGTCACGTTGACTCCTGGAATCATATGCATGCTCGTTGACTTGGAACATGGTGTGGAGCCATCCCTGGCCTTTGGATCTGTCTTTTGAGGCACTTGGCATGTGGATTGGTGAGGCGTATGGTGGAGCACAATGACTAGCCTGCATAGGAATTTGTTAAATAAAATAATATTGAGTTTTGGGGGACCTGGGAATCGAACCCAGGTCCCAGCAATTACCAAGCACGTCACCAACCATTACACCATTTGAGCGCGTTTGATATCATAATACAAACTGATCATTATATTAGAAAGTCAGGCCATATGCTTCCTCAAAAGAAAATCGCGCGTTTTATTTCAAATGCTCCAATCACTTAATAACACGTAATCATCTTCTTCATCAAACCTGCACAAAAACAAAACACATAGCGGGGGTTTTAAACCCCCACAAAATACAACCACAGAAAATAGCGATTAGAAATGTATGCTATATAAATAGGGCGCGAGTATGGTGTTGAATTCGTCTTGTCATGACGAATTCAACCATATACGTCTCAAGGTCCAATTTTTCTGTATGTGCAAAGCCCTAAAATCCAAGCTTCGAAACCCTAGGTTGCTTCAATGGTGTTTTTTAATTTAGAGCACCATAATCAAATTGAATCATGCCAATAGCTTTAGAATGGTCCTATTAACACAAATCAATCCAAAAAAAAGGTTAAAAATGCATGAATGAGGATATGCGATTATGGAAAAATATTCAAACCGTGGGACTTGTTGTGGATGATTCTTTGAGTATTGGAACTTGTTTATGATTGCAATAGGTTCCTGGCAATGCTGGCAACGTGTTAGAATCAAGAAAAGTGTTTGAATTGTGCTGGAATATGGATTTCAGTTTTCAACTTTTCTTTAAGTTTTTGGAATTTGGTTCTGCCGTTTTAGAGAGCTCTCGGTCGTGCTTCAGGTCTGCAAGGCTTGTATATGTATGTTTGAATGAGAATCAAATCATATGATGAGCCTTTAACCATTGCAATTAAGTTTTTGGATTTCTTCATAACCACCATTAAAGGCCTTGCCATGTTTTGTTCAAATTTTGAATTTCATGCCTAAATGATCTTTACACGAATTTGGTAGCTGACTTATGATACATCAAAGTCATTCAAACCACAAGATATCATTTAATTAATTTTTTTGATTTTTATTTGAATTTTATGGATTTAAAATGAATTAAATCAATAAAATTAAATAAAAAATAGAAAAAATTAATGTTTAATCTTGAAATTAATCATGGGACACGTGGGTGGCATGGCAAGGCTGAATCAAGTGGGAAAAAGTGGGCCCTTTTGTCAAAAATTGAAGTTTCAAGGATAGTTGACTTTTGCCATTTCACAAAAATTTCCCAACTTCTCCAATGCATATCTTGCTCAATTTTGATCATATGAACATGTTCTTGGACATTTTGGAAAGGTCTTGAAGTCCTCTAACCAATGCATTTGGTCCCATGTCATTTTGATTTACCAATCTCAAGTTATGGTCTTTGACTTAAAATGCCTTTTTGTTGACTTTTGAAAATGACCTATAATGTTGAAATTGATAACTTTTTGTGAGAGCATTTCTTGGACTTGGAATGTGAAGATGAGTTGTAGGAAATGTCATCCCCTTCAAAATGAGCATTGGATGGGATTTTTGTGATGAACCATGAAAAAGTTATGCCTTGGTCAAGTTACAGTTGACTTTTCAACTATCCAAAAATAGAAACTTTTGCATCTTGATGATTTTTGAGCCATTCTTGTGAAATCATGGTCAAGATTTGACCAAATGATGATTGTGGCTTCAAAATAAGATGTTGACCAAAAATTTTGACTTTTGACTGCCAAATGACCATTTTGCCCCTACAGTTGATTGTGAAGTAATTAGGGTTTTTGACTGTGCAACTTGACCTTGTGAGCCTTGAAACTTGACATGTAGGTGCTTGACAATGTATATGAGCATATGGGACTTGATTGAGCCCTTGAAAACCTCAACTTCCTTGCAAGAACAAAAACCCTAATTTGATAGGCTTAGGAGGGTGTTTGACTGTGTAGTCCTTGAGTAGACTTGAGCAAATTGAGATGATGCTTGTCAAAACTTTGAAGAATATGGGAGGGAAAATTTTGGGGTACAACAGACCCGATACTCACTGCTCGAGAAAACTTGCTGCACTTTGGCATGAGTTGCTCGCCGGCTGAGATAGTATATGCTGACTCACACTACTCTATTGATATCGAAGATGGATCTAATCAAGTATATCTTCGAAAAGCCTGCTTTGTTCGGAAGAATAGCGAGATGGCAGATGATCTTGACTGAGTATGACATCCAATATACGACCCAAAAGGAAATCAAGGGAAGTGTGTTGGCAGACCATTTGGCACATCAAGCAGTGGATGATTACCAGTCTATGAACTTTGAATTTCCGGATGAGAATATCATGCTAGTAACTGACTGTGAGACACCTGGAACAGATGAAGGACCTGAGGAAGGATCCCGATGGTCTATATACTTTGATGGAGCTTCAAACGCTTTGGGCAATGGCATTGGCGCCGTAATCATATCTCCTAAAGGCTCTCATACTCCGTTTACCGCCCGACTATGTTTCAACTGCACCAACAATATGGCGGAGTATGAAGCTTGCATTATGGGTCTTCAAGCAGCTATTGACCTAAGGATTAAGTTCTTGAGTGTCTTCGGAGATTCTTCTCTCGTGATCAGTCAAATCAAAGGCGAGTGGGATACGAAACACCCAAATCTTATTCCTTACAAGGAGTATGTATTGACGTTGCTTCCACATTTTAAGGAGATAACCTTTGAACACTTCCCTAGAGAGGAGAATCAGTTGGCGGACGCGCTGGCTACGATGTCTTCTATGTTCAAAGTCAATTGGGACAACGAGGCTCCCCGGATTATCATTGAAAGATTGGACGAACCTGCACATTGCTGTGACGCTAAGACTGGAGAGGTAACAGAAAAGCCCTGGTTTCACGAAGTAAAAAGGTATCTTGAGGCTCAGGAATACCCCGAGGGTGCATCTGTTAATGACAAGAAGTTTCTGAGGAGATTCGCAACAAAGTTCTTCATCGGCAATGGTATCCTTTACAAGCGTAACCATGATTCAACTTTATTGCGATGTGTGGATAAGAATGAAGCAGAAAGGATCATGGAAGAGTTACATGAAGGTACTTTCGGAACTCATTCCAGTGGGCATACCATGGCAAAGAAAATCCTTCGGGAAGGATATTACTGGTCCACTATGGAAGCCGACTGTTATCAGCATTCTCGGACATGTCACAAGTGCCAGGTCTATGCTGATAAGGTGCACATCCTCCAGTACCTCTGAATGTCTTGATGGCACCTTGGCCTTTTGCAATGTGGGGCATTGATATGATCGGCGAGATTAGACCTATGGCATCCAACAGGAACCGTTTCATCCTGGTGGATATTGATTACTTTACGAAGTGGGTTAAAGCAGCTTCCTTTGCTACCGTAACCAAGAACATCGTGGCACGGTTCATTCGGCATAATCTGATCTGTCGATATGGTGTACCAGAGAGGATCATTACGGATAATGGTACCAATCTCAACAACAAGATGATCACTGAGCTCTGCAAGTAGTTCAAGATACAGCATCATAACTCTTCTCCTTACCGGCCAAAGATGAATGGGGCTGTAGAAGCGGCTAATAAGAACATTAAGAAGATTGTGCAGAAGATGACAGTGACATACAAGGATTGGCACGAGATGTTACCGTTTGCTCTTCATGGGTACCGTACCTCAGCACGGACGTCAACAGGGGAAACACCCTATTCCTTGGTTTATGGCATGGAGGCAGTCTTGCCCATTGAAGTTCAGATACCCTCTCTTTGGATTATGAAGGATGCAGGTTTGAGTGAAGATGACTGGATTCAGACCCGGCTTGATCAGCTGAACTTAATAGACGAAAAGAGACTTACTGCTATTTGTCATGGTCAAACGTATCAAAAGCGGATGATCAAGGCATTTAATAATAAATTTAGACGACAAGAGTATCAAGTTGGGGACCTGGTAATCAAGCGCATTATCTTACCTCAAGGTGATCCCAAGGGAAAATGGACCCCTACTTACGAAGGGCCATTTGTGGTTAAGAACATTTTCTCAGGCGGAGCTATGATTCTAACCACCATGGATGGTGACGACCTTCCTCACCCCGTCAGTGCAGACATAGTGAAAAGATACTATGTATAATCAAAGACCCACTAGCTTTAATGGCCTAGGCAAAAATAAGGGCTTCCTGGCGAACCAAAAGGGTTCGGGCAAAAATAAGGGATGAAAATTAAAAAAAAACTGTACACCCGGAAAGTCGAAAACCTGAAAAGGCGGCTTGGGCATAATAGGGTATCCCGGTGGGCTGAAAACCCGAAAGGGCGGTCCAGGCAAAAATTAGGGATTAAATCATAACATTATGTCTCATTGGATCACCTTGCATCCAGACTTCGGTATCGACTATCAATCTCGGACGACACTAATCAATCTGATCTACCTTCAACCAACAGCAAAGTGATGAGATGCTTGAGGACATAAGGGCAATAGCAGAGTTGGAACCCAGTGGGATTATTCACATAGCTGTTTTGTTTTCTTTTCACAAATTGTATAAATTCTATTGGTTCGGCCGCGTTCTCCTACTAGGACGTCAGCCTCTTATACAAAAAACGCCTATTCTACAGGCCAAACTTCAAAATAAATACAATTCATTTTCAAAGAAATTTCAAGCTATTTTTCCTTTATCTATTTTGTTTTGCAAAGAACGTCCAATAATCATTTTTGATATATGCATTTGACATTAATTGCTGCTCATAAATATTTACACGCGAAACAAAATATGACTACTGGTAATATCAGAAACAGGGGCAATAAGAAGTGTCCAAGCTGTATAGTTGCTTTGTCCACCAGGTACAAAGGTAGATTCAGCTGAAGAATATGGCTAAGATATCTTCACTCCCTGCAGAGTAAGACAATAATGATAGCTCCCCCAGCTGAGACTTGCAACTGTGAATGAATCGGTAATATTCTTCCCAAGCAGAGTTTATCTTCTATAAGCACTAAAAAGGCTTGATATCCCCGACAGTCTTAATATTCCCCAACGGAATATACGAATGCTCCCCGATAGAGTACAAGATATCCCCAGAGGAGTTAAAATTTTCCCAGCGCAGTCTGAAAAAGCTTCCCCAGTAGACTCTGGAAGTTTATCCCCAACGGAGTACAAAAATAAATCTCACCAGTAGAACTCAAAGGATTATCCCCATAAGAGTCTAAAAGGTTATTCCCAGTGAAGTCGCAACTGGAAGATCATCCCCAACGGAGTTCTTTCCTTTCACAAACAGGAATTCATCCCTAATGGAATTTATCAGTGGTGTGATCGGTGGAAATAGAACTGACTGTTTAAAGCTGGTTCGCGAAATGTCGCGGAAGCAAGAGTCGCCACCGTCTTTTATTTTCTCCAACATGGAAAGGACAAAAGCACAGCAAAATTCCTTATGAGATTGTTTCTCGGTTCGGGAGGTAGATTTATAGAAAGGGAAGGTGTTAGCACCCTTTCTATCCATGGTTATCCATGGGCTCTTAGGTACTTGCTCTTATGTTTTCAAAATGTTTGCTTTTCAAAATGTGAGTGGGTTTGAAAAAGTTTCATTGAAAGATTTCTGAGTGACTCTTGTATCTGTCCTCAAGAGTGTTTGAAAAATTTGTTTTGAAAGCTTTTGAAAGTGTCAGTGTGAAAAGATTTTTGTTTTGTTTTTTAGAGAGCAAGTACCCATGAGTCATCTACCTACCCTAAGGAATTAGGCTGTGTAAAAGTCCTTGAGGTAGTGCCATCCCACCATTGAGAGGTAGGTAGCACCACCGTTGGAGGTGTTCGGGTCAATTCGATTTTAGGGACAGTGTGGTCACCGAAGCAACAGTTAGGACACCTTAGAAGTAACCCTAATGTCCTAGATCCTTTTTAATCTGAGGCAACCGTTTCGAGGCAACTGTTTCGAGGCAACTGGATCATGGACATAAGAGCGACCGCTAAAACGTCCTATACTTGACGACCACGTTTCGAAGGCAACGAGTGAGGCGTACCCTAGAAGTGGTGTGTGTATTGTGTGTTATTTTCATGTTATGTTTTATCTTTGATTAGGCAATCGTGAGCTACGAGTTGTTTTTAATTACCATACATTCTTTCATGCAAGTTTAGCAGTTAGGAGTGCGGAAAATTAAAAGACGGAAAGATAAAAGCTACGCTATTACAAGGCGCGGGTCTATACATCGCCAAAATACAAAGACCCGTTTTTGACAAAAGATGCGGAAAGTAAAAGAAAAGCGATAAACCTAATTACTATTACATCCTTGAATAGTTACATAATAATCAATAAGAAAATAACGCGCGAAAGAATTAAATTGGACGTCCGAGGGTTTTGGACCCTTTGCTTGAAATTAAATTAAATTAAAGCCTAATTAATTATTTAATTAAAGAAAAGAAAGTGTTTTTTATGTTTTTTGTATTTAATGGAAATAAAGAAAAGAATTTAAAAGTTAGTAAACAACCCTAATTCTAGATTATTTTAATTATTAAAGAAAATGCCAAAGTTGACCTAATTTACTAATTAATTAATTTACATATTTATATACAAAAATAATAAATAATGATAATAATAATGATAAAAAGAATCAGAACCTAATTCTATGTATTTTTTATTTATTAAGAAAAAGATTGAATTTTAAACCTAAATTAACCTAGACTAGTTATTAGAGTTTATTTACAAAAATAAATTAGTGAGGAAATTAATAAATAATTAAATATATTTTGTATTTTGATTTTCTGTTTTTATTATGAAAATTATTTTGAGGTGAAATAATAATAATAATTAAAGCAATTAAAAGAAATTCAAAAGAAAAGAAAATTAAATTGAATATGCAAACCAAGGGGGGTGTCTGGCCCATGTGGAGGTGAACTTTGAGGAATTTAGGCCCAAGAAGCACAAGGCCTTGTTGACTTTTCCTGATCGTGTGGATGCTCATTGACTGGACCATATGATGGACTTCATTCTGTGGCCATTGGATCGTTGATCAAGACCATCTGGCAAGCTACGCGTGAAGGTGCATGATGGACCATTGAATCGTTGCTGCATTGGAATGGGTTAAGACAAAAATCAACAATTATATGGGGGGACCTGGGAATCGAACCCAGGTCCCAGCGTTTGCCAAGCGTGTCATCCACCATCCAGCCATTCAAGCGCGTTTGTTATATGAATGGACAACAAATATAATATAAAAAAAGCAAACATTAGTAGTATAGAACAAAAGAAAGCGCGCCAGATTTAAACTCTCCAATCACATGATGCCACGCCCATCTTCTTCCTCGTTTACCTGCAAACATGAATAAGATAGCGGGGGTTTTAAACCCCCACTAACTATAACTGTGAAAAATAGCGAGTAGAAGTGGAGACAATATAAAAAGGGCGCGATAGGCTGGTTGAATTCGTCTGGCCTTGACGAATTCAACCATGGTCCAATTTTTCCTGATGCCTAAAGCCCTAATTGCAAGCTTCAGAAACCCTAAATTTCGTCCATGGTATATTTTGATTCAGGCAGCGTTAGTTCAATTAGCTTATACCAATCGCTTCAGAAGGTCCCTATTAGCATGAATCAAACAAGAAAACAGATCAAAAGCACATGAAACATGATATGCAGGTTTGAAAAATAAGGCAAACCGTGTGGCTTATGTTCTTTGATTCTTCGCGTGTTAGGATTGGCTTTTGATGGCAAATGCTTCCTGGAGACTCAGGCAAGGTGATTGAATCCTTTTTAGGCGTGGAAAGGCACTGCAAGTAGGATTTCAGTTTCACAATTTTCTTGAGTTTTTGCAAATTGGCTATGGAGTTTTTGGCAGCTTTCACGTGTGTTTTTGAATAGGGTTAGCTTATGCCTTTGTATGTGAATGGAATTAGGTTAGAATTAAGCCCATGAATCCATTGCAATAATGTTTTCAATCCTTGATTTTCCATCATATATTTTCCAATCTTTTTCAATGAAAACCTTGCCAAATATGGATGATTTTCCTTGTTTGATTGAGAAACGACTTTGCCAGCTTGCCCTGATCATATTTGCTCCACCAAAAGATCCAAAACATATCCTTTTTTAATTTTCCTATAATTAAAATCAATTAAATGAATTAATATAAATATAAATTCAATTAATTAATTAAAAATAAGAAAATAAATTATTTTGAGCTCAATGGGTCGTTCATAGGCTTTGGGTAAGGATTCAAGAAAGAATTTGAGGCCCATTAGCAAATTTGAAGCTTTTTAGGCAAAGTTGACTTTTGAAAGTTCCCAAAAATTTCCCAACTTCTCCAATGCATATCTTGCTTAATTTTGACGCTATGATCATGTTCTTGGACATTTTGGAAAGGTCTTGAAGTCCTCTAACCAATGTATTTGGTCCCATGTCATTTTGATTTACCACTCTCAAGTTATGGTCTTTGACTTAAAGTGCCTTTTTGTTGACTTTTGAAAATGACCTATAATGTTGAAATTGATAACTTTTTGTGAGAGCATTTCTTGGACTTGGAGTGTGAAGATGGGTTGTAGGAAATGTCATCCCCTTCAAAATGAGCATTGGATGGGATTTTTCTGATGAACCATGAAAAAGTTATGCCTTGGTCAATTTGCAGTTGACTTTTCAGCTGTCCAAAAATAGAAACTTTTGCATCTTGAGACTTTTTTGAGCCATGCTTGTGGAATCATGATCAAGAATTGATCAAATGATGATTGTGGCTTAAAAATAAGATGTTGACCACAAATTTTGACTTTTGACTATCAAATGACCATTTTGCCCCTGCAGTTGACTGTGAAGCAATTAGGGTTTTTGACTGTGCAACTTGATGCTGTGAGTCTTGAAACTTGACATATGGATGCTTGACAATGTATATAGGCATGTGGGACTTGATTGGACCCTTGAAAACCTCAATTTATTTGCAAGAACCAAAACCCTAATTTTGACTGTGTTAGGAGGCAATTGGACTGTGCAACCCTTGAGGGATTTTGAAGCTTGATCTTAGCAAATTTTGAAGGATATGGGAGGGCAAATTTTGGGGTACAACAGGTGGAATCCTCAGTAGAGCATCCCTTCCCCACAGAGTAATCTCCTCATCAGTTTATTCCCCAACGGAGTCATCCTCTCCTGCAGGTTTATTCTCTTCGTTCGCCATCCCCAGTGGAAACGAAGAATCCAGTTCTATTCTTCAGCAGCTATCCGGGATTTATTTTCCCCAGCTAGAAACATTACATTTCCATACATCATGATACAGGCATATACGCATCATACCACACAATCTCATTTATTTTGAGAGCATCATTGCTTGATATATATCATGCATTTCATACATCATGACATTGCATATGACTAACTCTTTAACTTTTCAAGGAAAGACGAATCAATAAACACCGTTGACTACTTATATGACCTGGTAGTCCCCTCAAAAACTACATCTATTGAGGGATGTTTCAGCGGATTCCTCAGAAAGATATCCCAAGACTTTCGTCCGGTTCAGTTAAGTCGATTCTAAGATTTTTCTGATTCTTATCCAGTCAAAGTTAATCCAAGACCTTCTCTGGTTCAGTCAGATTGACGCTAAGATTTCCCTGATTCTTATTCCAGTTGAAGATATTCCAAGACTTTCGTCTGGTTCAGTTAAATCGATTCTAAGATTTTTCTGATTCTTATCCAGTCAAAGTTAATCCAAGACCTTCTTTGGTTCAGTCAGATTGACGTTAAGATCTCCCTGATTCTTATTCCAGTTGAAGATATTCCAAGACTTTCGTCTGGTTCAGTTAAATCGATTCTAAGATTTTTCTGATTCTTATCCAGTCAAAGTTAATCCAAGACCTTCTCTGGTTCAGTCAGATCGACGCTAAGATCTCCATGATTCTTACTCCAGTTGAAGATATTCCAAGGCTTTCGTTTGGTTCAGTTAAATCGATTCTAAGATTTTTCTGATTCTTATCCAGTCAAAGTTAATCCAAGACCTTCTCTGGTTCAGTCAGATCGACGCTAAGATCTCCCTGTTGGCTCCTAAATTCGACACCTTTGTTTTGTTGATGTCAGCCATCAAAAGCTGAAAGATGCTTTCGACTGGTTGAGTCTGTCGAAATGCCCGTCGAAAGATGGCAAAGTACTTAGAAGATTTCTTCCAAGGAAGAAGGCTGTTTGCCTTCGACGTCGAAGGAGTTTCTCGTCGAAGATGTCTCTTGACGAAAGTGTTCGATGGTTCAGAGTGGAGCAGTTTGAAATTCAAGCTTTTGGAGGGAAAACGGTTTCCAGCAGTTACCATGTGCAAACGTGCAAGGATCTGGAGCGTCGAACGTGGAGAACGTGCCAAGTGGATTGATCTCGAAGCAGTGTAACTGCCAGACGGTTACTTGGGATGTTTTAGTATAAATAATAGTAGACATGTAGTTTCTCGCGTGTGTTCACAATTCTATACATAGTCACTCATTTAGATTCAAGTACCCAGTGTGTGAGAAAGAATTGTTGAGAAATGTATGTGTGAAACACCAACTTTATCAATTCAAAGTCATTTACTTTCCCAGAATTTTACTTGCTTTTCTCTTTACATTTCCTGTCGAACCTTTACTTTAAAGCCTTGTTTATTTTACCAAGTCTTTCCTTCATGCAATTTACTTGAAACCTTTTTATCTTATTTTAATTAAAGCCTTATCCAATTTAATCAAACTTCAAAAATCAACCTATGTCCTAGGATCAATCTGATCGATCCTGCGAGTAACCAAATAAGTAACCATTTGGAAGATCAGCGGTTGTTTACCAAAAACCAAGGTAAACAAATTGGCACACCTGGTGGGACGGTGTGTTGATTTCTGAAAAGAATCTCATCTTCTCATCTTTTCGAGGAGCGTTGTATGTTATTGAGGAGTGGTAGAGTATACACTAACGATAACAATACTGCTAGAAGAAGGGAAGAAATGGCGAATCCGCCAAACAATAACGAAATCCTATTAACAAATGTGGGAGCAACGGTTATCCCGACCGTAAGTGAAGCGACAACTGTTGGTTCGACACCAGCAGTGACGGTCACAGCAACGGGGCCATTACTTTCGTTCACTGGCCCCAGAATGCCTTTGGGAACTCCCCCACCAAGGGGAAATGTAGGCACAAGGCCTTTTGTTCCCCCAGGATTTATGCCACTCTATGGTATGCCAACTTCTGAATTGGCTAGCCTGACGAATGCAACGTCCACTTTTTCAGATCCTTTAGTGAGTGCCTCTTCGCCACTCCAAGGTTCTGGAGTAGGCATGGCGAATAGAAATAGGACCCAACTCTTAGGAGGAACGTCCCAAGTAGCCCATAGCCTTACAAATGCCTCGACAGCAGTCTTGAGGCAACAAATGGACGAAAGCAACCACGATATGGTGCAAATGTTGGCACAAACTTTAAGTACAGTGCTAAACCCTCTAATACAAAATACTACTCAATCGAATCAGCAGATGACAGCGCAAATGACGCGTTTGGCTGATTTCTTTGGAGTACCCCAACCTATTCGACAGCCCCAAAGGGCGCAAATAAGGGGTAACCAGGGTGTATTCTTAGAGGAAGAAACCACCATAAACCAGGCTCAACAGCCTGTCGAAGAAAACCTTAGGGCACGATTGGAACAACCTGTCGAGGAACCTAGGGTAATAACCCCAGAGGTAAGGTTAGTTAACAGAAACCAAAATGCTGACGAAGTAGTCCAGCAGATCCAATACCAAAACATGGGTATGGAAAATAATCTGGCAACCATGATCGAAAGGATCATGACCCAAAATGGGATGAACATGGGCTTTCGAAGGCCCAACTTCACATCCCCATTGTCAGAATACGTGTTACAAACAGACTTACCTCCTAGATGTAAAGTCCCCAAATTCACTAAGTTCTCTGGGGACACGACAGAATCTACTGTCGAACATGTAGCGAGATACTTGATCGAAGCGGGAGATATTTCGAATAACGAAAATCTGAGAATCAAGTATTTCCCAAGTTCTTTGACAAAGAACGCTTTTACTTGGTTTACAACTCTCCCCCCCAATTCGATCCATCATTGGACCCAGTTGGAAAGATTGTTCCATGAACAATTCTATATGGGGCAAACCAAGATAAGCCTGAAAGAATTGGCAAGTGTAAAGAGACGTTTCACTGAACCTATAGACGAATATCTAAATAGGTTTAGGCTGCTTAAGGCGAGATGTTTCACACAAGTGCCAGAACATGAGTTAGTCGAAATAGCCGCAGGCGGTTTAGATTATTCCATTAGGAAGAAGCTAGACACCCAATACCTGAGAGACATGGCCCAACTGGCCGATAGAGTTCGACAGGTGGAACGCCTCAAAGCTGAAAAAGCTAAGGCAACGAAAACTCACAAGAGAGAGAGGATAGCGTACGTTGAGATGGATGACGAAGATCCAGAATCCTTCGACGATACTCTAGCTGTCGAAGAAGGAGAAGTCGATTTAGCAGAACTGAAACAAGGGCCACCATACTCTTGTAAACTGTTAGTCCCCTCAAGTGGGAAAAATCCCATTGGTCCAGAAAAGACCAACGATAGGTTCCCCAAAAAGACTTATAGTTTTGACATCACAAAATGTGATGAAATATTCGACTTGCTTGTTAAAGATGGCCAATTGATAGTACCCCCAGGGGTAAAAGTGCCTCCTCTTGATCAAAGAAAGAAGAGAGGTTTTTGCAAATATCATAATTTTTTGGGCCATAAAACTTCTCAATGTTTTCTTTTCAGGAATCTTGTGCAAGACGCTATCGAAGAAGGGAGATTAAAGTTTGCTGACAAATCCCCCATGGCTGTCGACTCAAATCCATTGCAGGCTGAAGCCCACTATGCTGAACCCTCTGAGGTGAATGTGATAGAGGCAACCAAGGTCCAGTCGAAGAAGCCAGGAATTACCATGGTCGAAGTCTCAAAAGACCACATCAACATGCCAATCTTTGGCAGTTTTTCTGGAAATTTATCCAGGAAGACAATTGAAGCTGTCCAGAAAGCGGTCGAAAGCCCAAAATTGGAGACCGCTGAAGCACAAAAAACTGGACCAAAACCCAGTTCCAACTTGGCCACAGTTCAAGGCCAGACGGAGAATCTGGAAATACAAATGAAGCAGTTAACTCTTGCTAATAAAAATACAATGAATATCAACATGGTTGAACTTTCTGACCCAAAAGCATCAGAAGAAGCCATGAGGCAAGAGCAAGCAAATAAGACTGCTTTCCCTCGGGAGAATGAAAACTTGGCAGATTTTCTACAAAGATGCCAGAAAAAGAAATCAGAGGTGATGCTGTGTCCAAGATGCAGTTCGATCTTTGATAAAAAAGCTGCTGAACACATTCAAGGCGTGAGAGCAGCGAATAAAAGAAGGGAAAATGCTGATCTTCGACATGATCCCAGAAGAGCCTCCCAAAGAGGTTCTAACCATGAAAAGAGGCCATTGACTTTTAGGCCTCCAACAAATGTGCCAGTAGATACTTGGTACAAAACCTCTGGTCGAAAAAGGCCAAATGAGGAGAAATGGCACTCTTTCGACGTGCCAAGAGGTTCCTCTTTGACTCAAAAGAAAGAGCCTCAAGTTGCTGCGCCTAAAGTTGCACAAGTGTCAAGCAACTATAAAGGCAAAAATCCTATGTCTCGATCTCAGTGGAGGAGATATCAAAGGAGACGGAAAGCGGAAAGGGAGGCTGCCAACGAACCAAAGGCAGAAACTAGTTCGAATGTTCCTCAAAGGAAACAAAGGAAACCTCTAGAGAGGGAACCAGTAACCAACAGGCTAGTTTGGCCTAACCAAAGTGACGTCGAAGACGAAGATGATTCTGGGTCGGATGATACTTTGGATATAATGGTAAATATAGTTTCAGTGCTGCCCAGGGAATTTAATCGACAGGTAGAAGTCGAAGCAAGTGACTGGGAGGTGGAACAAGAAATGGCCAAACATAGGCCAGTGTGCTATTTTGTCATGGACAATGGCACTACTGAGGAACAAAATGGCTTCTTCGAGCCACCCACAGAGGCGATGAAAAATCACCTAAAGCCTTTATTCATAAGGGCTAAACTTGAAGAAACTACTGTGAACAAAATATTGGTGGATTGTGGGGCAACCATTAATATCATTCCTCACTCTATGCTAAGGAAAATTGGCAAGAGGGATGAGGACATCAAGCCTCACAATATGGTCTTGTCGAACTATGAGGGCGGCATAGGGACCACCATGGGAGTGATCCAGCTAGATATCAAAGTTGGATCTATCCTTCGACCAACGATGTTCATGGTCATATCGGCCAAACCTAACTACAATCTTTTGTTAGGCCGTGAATGGATTCATGGTGTTGGTGTTGTGCCTTCATCAATGCATCAAAGGCTGCTGCTATGGCGTCCAGATGGGATGGTCGAAAACATAGAGGCAGATCAAAGCTACTACCTTGGCGAAGTGAATCACCTGGGTTTGGCAGATTTCGACAAAAATTTGGCTCACATAGGGCCATGTCCAACACCTGACTTCGACATGGCGCCAGCGCCAAACACTTTTTGTTCCCTATACCTGCATCCTGAGCATGGTTTCCAATGGGACAGAGAAGACTTGTCCCACATAGACTTCAGTGGGTTAACTGATATCCAACCAACTGGTTGGGGAAGTGAATTCAGTGATAATGACTGAGTCACAATCATTGAAGCGAATTTCGGCTTATGTAGCCGAAACTAAGATGATAACGGCTCTCGAAGCCGAAGTGAAGTATATGGCCACACAGGCCAATGATCAACAGTTATCTGCTGCAGGTCCAGGAAAGGATTTCGATCCATTACCTCCTGATATCATGCAAGAAGAAATGCAGGAACAGAGGCTCGACGCCATTTATGACGATGAGCCTTTGGGCTTCGAAAAGGACCCCTTGGCGAACAACATTAAGATGTTAGCACAAGATCCTTTAGAAGAAATCAACTTAGGCGAAGGATCAGAAAAAAGGCCAACTTACATCAGCGCCAAAATTGATCCAGAACTTAGGTTGGAAATAATCCAATTGCTGAAAGAGTTCAAAGACTGTTTCGCATGGGATTATGACGAAATGCCTGGTCTCGACAGAGGATTGGTAGAACTTCAGTTGCCAATCAAACCTGGGAAGAAGCCAATCAAGCAAAATCCAAGACGCTTCGCTCCAGAAATTCTGTCGAAGATCAAAACGGAAGTCGAAAGACTGCTGAAATGCAAGTTCATACGCGTTACAAGGTATGTCGAATGGATTGCAAATATTGTGCCTGTAATTAAGAAAAATGGTACATTAAGGGTGTGCATAGACTTCAGAGATTTGAATGCTGCTACACCCAAAGATGAATATCCTATGCCTGTGGCGGAAATGCTAGTCGATTCTGCCGCTGGCTATGAATACCTGAGTATGCTCGATGGTTATTCAGGATATAATCAAATTTTCATTGCTGAAGAGGATGTGTCGAAAACAGCTTTTCGATGCCCTGGGGCCTTAGGCACTTACGAATGGGTAGTGATGCCTTTTGGCCTAAAGAACGCTGGGGCAACGTACCAGCGAGCAATGAATACTATCTTCCATGATTTTATTAACACTTTTATGCAAGTATATATTGATGATATTGTTATAAAATCTGTTTCCAGGAAGAATCATATTGACCACCTTCGACAATCATTCGAAAGAATGAGGGAACATGGTCTGAAGATGAACCCTTTGAAGTGTGCATTCTGTGTGAAAGCTGGAGATTTCTTGGGCTTCGTGGTCCACAAGAAAGGAATCGAAATCAATCAGAATAAGACGAAGGCAATTCTGGAAGCGAAAGCGCCATCGAATAAGAAGGAACTGCAATCTCTGTTAGGCAAGATAAATTTCTTGAGAAGATTTATATCTAACCTAAGTGGGAAAGCTCAAGCCTTTTCACCCTTACTTCGACTGAATAAAGAGGGGTTCGAATGGGGGCAAGAGCAGCAAGAAGCCTTCGACAAAATCAAAGGGTACCTCACTAAGCCACCTATTTTGGTGCCTCCTTGTAGCAATAGGAGTATGAGATTGTACATAGCTGCATCCGACAAAACTCTGGGAAGCATGTTAGCCCAAGAGGATGAGAATGGAGTCGAAAGACCCATTTATTATCTCAGTAGAGTTTTGAATGATGCAGAAACTAGATATAGTGAAGTTGAAAAATTGTGTCTATGTCTGTATTTCTCTTGTACAAAACTCAAGCAATATATAAAACCAGTTGATGTGTATGTTTCGTCTCATTTTGATGTTTTCAAATATATGTTGTCGAAACCTATCTTGCATAGTCGAGTTGGCAAGTGGGCATTAGCATTAACTGAATACTCCTTGACCTTTATGCCTCTTAAGGCAGTAAAAGGACAAGTGGTCGCAGACTTCATAGTCGATCACTCAATTCAAGTTGAGGATATTAATTATGTGGAGATAGAGCCTTGGAGACTCTACTTCGATGGTTCCAGCCATAAAGATGGAACAGGGGTGGGAGTCTTGCTCATTTCTCCAGAAAAAATTCCAACAACATTCAAGTACAAGATATCAGGTTCTTGTTCGAATAACGAGGCTGAGTATGAAGCTCTAATTACTGGCCTTGAAATATTGTTGGAATTGGGGGCAACTCGAGTCGAAATAATGGGAGACTCAGAGTTAGTCATTAAGCAAGTCACAAAGGAATATAAATGCATAAGAGAGAATCTTATTATGTACTTTGTGATAGCAAATCGTTTATTGAAAAAATTTGAAATGGTCAATATTCGACACATACCCAGAGTCGAAAATCAAATAGCCAATGACTTGGCACAGATTGCATCTGGGTATAAAATTTCAAAAACGAGGTTACAAAAAGCGATCGAAGTCCGGGAAAAGATAAGAGCAACTTGTCTATCACCAACAGATTTGGAATCAACGAGACTAGGATTTGCTGATCAAGGTAACTTCGAAATCTCGTTCATAGATAATTTGTCGGATCAAGATTGGAGAAAACCCATTGTGGATTATCTTCAAAATCCAGGAGTTTCGACAGAACGAAAAACAAAGTATAGGGCGTTGAGTTATGTACTCATGGGTAATGAGTTATTCAAGAAAACGCCTGAAGGGGTATTACTAAAATGCTTAAGTGAAACTGAGGCATACATAGCCCTTTCGACTACGCACGCTGGGGCATGTGGGGCTCACCAAGCAGGCCATAAGATGAAATGGTTATTGTTTCGACAAGGACTATATTAGCCCACTATGTCAAAAGATTGTGTTGAGTTCGCCAAAGGTTGTCAAGAGTGTCAAGTCCATACAGGCATCCAACATGTACCAGCAAGCGAACTTCACTCGATAGTGAAGCCTTGGCCCTTTAGAGGATGGGCGTTGGACCTCATTGGGGAGATTCGACCAGCATCATCAAAGAGTCAGAAATACATACTGGTAGGCATTGATTACTTTACTAAGTGGATCGAAGCTATCCCTTTAGTCAATGTAGACCAAGAGAATGTCATTGAATTTATTCAAAAGAACATTATCTTTAGATATGGAATCCCTGAGACAATAACAACTGATCAAGGGTCAGTTTTCACTGGTCGAAAGATGCAGGAATTTGCTCAGGAGACAGGTTTCAAACTCCTAACATCAACGCCTTATTATGCACAGGCGAATGGTCAAGTCGAAGCCGCTAACAAAGTGGTTATTGGTTTGATAAAGAAACATGTTGGGAAGAAACCAAAGAATTGGCATAAGACGTTAGACCAGATTCTGTGGGCTTGTCGAACGTCCCCAAAAGAAGCCACTGGTACAACACCATATAGGCTAACTTTTGGTCATGATGCAGTGTTGCCAGCAGAAATTTGTCTTCAATCTGCAAGGGTTCAGAGGCATTATGAAATTCCTTCTGAAATTTATTGGAACATGATGTTAGATGAACTGGTGGATTTAGACGAAGAGAGATTACGCGCTCTTGACCTACTCAGGCTTCAGAAGAAAAGAGTAGAAGACTCTTATAATAAAAAGGTAAAACCTAAGGTATTCTTGCCTGAAGATTTAGTTTGGAAGGTAATTCTTCCCATGGATCGAAGGGATCGAAGCATGGGGAAATGGTCACCCAAATGGGAAGGACCATTCAGAGTTATCCAAACATTTTCTGGTGGAGCCTTCGAAGTCGAAGAGTTAGGTGAAGACAAAAGGCTCTTGAGAGTAAATGGTAAATATTTGAAAAAATACAAACCTACACTCCAAGAGATAAAAATAAAACAATAAAATAATAAAACTGAATTAACCATGAAAAACCAAAATGGAAATTTTTATAAATTTTAGCCAAGATGGTTACAAATTGTTGCAGAATAACGATTACAGAATATGGTTACAAAAGAGAATCAATCAAAAGGTAAGAGACTCCTTGAGTCGAAGATACTTGGCTAGCTGCAGCTCCAACCTTTTCTTGCACCAGGCGTTTTCCTGCACTAGTTTGGCAATCTGAGCGTCGAGGCTTTGAGCCTTCTCAGCGAATTCCAAGCCTTGTTTGATCTCAGTTTGGCTCTCGGTGTCTGAGATGGTCGAGAGAAGTTCCTCCTTGCGTACAGTATTGGCGTTTATCTTCGCCTCTATCTCTGCGATTTGTGCCCGGAAGGAAGCATTCTCTCGATCAATGGCATCGACTTCTTCCTGCGCAGACGTTTTTTGTTTCGACAACTCTGCAATTCGAGAAGTCGAAGCTGAGACAGCAGTCCACGCAGAGGAGCTTTTGCCATACAACACCTCAAGCTGACTGTTAAAACCTCTTTGGCGCCTGTAGTCTGCTGAGACTTGATCGATCATAGAGTGTAACTCCATGATTAAGCTTGAAACTTCTGGGGCTACAGCTTCAAAGTCGACAGCATTCAAGACCGCCTTCAAACATGATGGAGCAGTGGGGTCCCCCTCTAAAGTTTTCATCAAGTCCCTCTTGAAGAATTGGGCCTTAACCTTCGCCAAAGCTTCATCAAGAGGAGAGGTTTCAGTGGACTTACTCGACAGGGTAGGAACCTCCTGACTAGTGTCGGATGAACTCTTGCTCTCGATGATTGCCTGGAGATAGCTAACAGGATCAGTTTGTTTCAAGAGTTCCAAGTCCTCTTTTGACCTGTGTTTCGAGGAGGTAACCCCTGCAACAGTATTATCTTGGGTTTGAGGCGGTTGAATGTCAAGTGCCTCGACTAGTTGCTCTTCGACTCGGATTGAGGCGGTACCAGCGTCGACTTGTGGTTCTTCGTTAGTGCCACCCTGGTGCTCTTCGTCAGCAGCATCTTGATTTTCTTCGCCATTGCCTTGGTCCCTTTCTTCATGATTCTCTTCTGATAGATCCACTACCTGAACCGTTTCTGGCTGTTGTTCCTCCACCAGAGGTTCCTCTGTTGTTTTCTCTACTGTTTCAGCATTGGCCTCATTCTCAGTATGGGCTTCGTCATTGCCCAAGCCTTTTCCCTGAGGCCTGCTAAGTTCAGCAGATTCTAGCGTTTCTGAGGTCCTTGGCGGAGAACTTTCAGTGGTGTCCTGAAAAAGGAAAGAAGACAAATCTTTAAAGATCGAAAGAGACACAATCGAATATGGGTATCTATACCTAAGTTATAGAAGGGTCTAAAAGATTACCTGTGGATTAGCCTCAGCCCCAGGGCTGGAATTATCACTCTCGACAGGTTTGGTGAGAAGAACGTTTAGTTCCTCCTCCGTTGGCTCCTCGATTATCACTGGGGGTGGCCTGGGTTTTCGCCCAGCAACCTTTATTTTAAATGTTCGACTTTCAGGAGCAGGAGCAGGAGCAGGAACAGAAGCATCCTTCGTCAACTTTCGCCTCTTTAGGGGTTCAGGAGGAGAAGCATCTTCTTCATCGCTCTCAGATTCGACCACCAATGCTGGCCGTTTCTTGGGCGAAGGTGCCTAAAAAACACATGGGAATTCAACTTAGCAATTGCATCAAAAGTTGAAAATCGAAAGTCAGAAGAAGTGATGAGATTCTGGTTACCGATGCAGAAGGTTTCTTCGAAGGGCCTTCCCCCTGTCGGTTGGCTGTGGTCTTCGCCGGCGCTACGGTCTTCGCCGGCGGTGGAGGTTTTGTTGAGGGACCTCCTCCCTGCTGGCTTTCTGTAGCCTTCTTGGCTACAGGTTTTCGAACAACTGAAAGCAAATAAATGGTTAACAGGCTAGCAGTCGAAGAAAAAGATAAAAAGTAATGTGAGAGAGTGAACTTACATTTCTTTACTTTGTCCAACACAAGGACAAAGGACTTCTGCAGTTCAGCCATGAAGTCTTTCTCGTCGAAGAAGTACTCAGCATAATAGCTTCTCCACCACTCCTCGAAGGATGGTGAACAAAGAAAATTAAGCTGGTAGTTAAACAGCGAGAGGATTGTTCGACCAGCATATCTTCCGATATGCTTGATGGCAGCTTCTTCTGTATAATCGTTGCAGAAGTACAACATTGACTTCTCTCTTTGAAAAATCGGAGAAGGCAGGGTTTGGATAATACCAAACTGGCGAGATACCAGATTTGGTTGGTAGGCAATCAGACTCAGATGAGTCTTAGAACTCTTGAATCGAAGAGGCATGATCCTTGGTGTAAGGAACGCCTCCCAAATTATTGAATGCTCATCGACGTTGGGACCACTCGACTCCTTTGGATGTGGCCTTGTGAACCATGCTGGGCCTACTTGTCGTCGAGCAAATGGAGCCATAGTTGAAACAAATTCCTTCCTTCGAGCGAACATCAGAACGAAGTTAGTGAAGGTTTGCTGAAACTCCAGGCCATCTTCCATAGGTGTCAGCAGAGCCAGCCTGATCCCTTCGATGCGTCTATTCGCTATCGCTGGAGCCTGTTCGTTTATCTGAACCTTCTTGGGTAAGAAAGATTCGAAAGTGGCATTGAGCCACAGTTGAAGTAGCCAAAAAGGCCCAGCGAGTAGCAAACTGGCCCTGTCCTCGATATGTTTCAAAAGAGTGGCCCCATTGCTGATCGAGTCATAAAGACTAGCTAGAATCAGTTCTGCCAAACAGATGTTTTGGCGGTGATGCAGTTGGGTAGCAAGAGTGACCATCTTTTTGGTCACCTGCAGAGACTTCGAGCAAAACACAAAGCGAGTTAGCCATAAGGCTAGAAACGCTATGTGTTCGACATCTGACACCGCATCTGTCGACTTGTCATGATAATGGTTGATGAAAGTGGTGTATGTTGGTTTGGTCTCAGAGAAGCCAATTTGGTCCTCCGACATCTCCTCCGGGTCGAAGTAATCACCGGTGGGTCGAAGGCCAGTAATAGCGGCCACATCGAAGAGTGTGGGGGTTAGCATCCCACAAGGAAGATGAAAGGTGAAGTGGGAGTAGTCCCAGAACAACAGTGAAGCTATCAGCATCTCCGGGGAGTAGTTCAAGCCTGTCTTCGACAGCATTACTAGGTCGAAGATTCCCATATCTTTCCAGATTGGAGTTTGATGCTTCTCCATCTTTGTTAGCCAGGCAACATAATCGGAGGTCAGATTAGGGCAAGACCTGAAGACCCTAACCCCTCTGTTGAAGAAGCGGAGGTCGATTTTTTCACGTGTAGGGTCTTCGTTGTCTTCTGCGTCTTTCTTGGCGCATGCTACTGGCTTGAGTTTCTCGACTATTGGGAAATAGCTCTTGATCTTCAGAGCTTCAGAGATGCTTGGATTCATAGGGCCAGACATTGCAAAAATCTGGTTGGAATATCCAACCGGGATCATCAAGTGGCGTGAGTAGGCGTCACGAACGGCGATGTCAGAAGGTTCAGGAACCCTTCGTTTGCCTGTAGAGTTTACTACCGGGGCAGTGACGAAAACTTTGGGTTTAACATGTTCAGTTGGTGCGTTAGCACTGGGAGCAGTAGAAGCAGAGGCCATTGTTGAGTTTGAAGATGAAGTGAAAGAGGAAGAGTTTTCTGCTAAGATAACAAGCTTGTATGGAGACAAGGAAGTTTGAAGACTAGTTGGCGTAAAAAGTCCCACAATGGGATATTCACTGCTATTTATAGTAGTGGGGAAAATCCCCAATAACGAGGACATTAAATGCCAATTAATGCTGCAAGAGTTAGTGGGACGCGTGGCAGCCCCCTGTTATTTTGGCCGTTTCTGCAGAAGTAGAGAGACGCAGCGTGCGTCCTCGTTTTTGGGAATTGTCATAATGACAAATTCTGAAATGACGTTTGGTACTGCACGCCGTACTGAAAGTGACGTCCTAGGATCAAATCAATGATGGTTTCTTGGGATTGCCAATAGTTGGTAGAAAACCACAAAAAGTGCACAAGTTAATTTGTGACTAAGCGTGGAAAGACAAGTGTCGAATGGCGTTTCAAAGAATGCCTTTTTCTGTCAGAGTCGAAATAAGGCATTCTTGGGGGGCAATTTGTTGGCTCCTAAATTCGACACCTTTTTTTTGTTGATGTCAGCCATCAAAAGCTGAAAGATGCTTTCGACTGGTTGAGTCTGTCGAAATGCCCGTCGAAAGATGGCAAAGTACTTAGAAGATTTCTTCCAAGGAAGAAGGCTGTTTGCCTTCGACGTCGAAGGAGTTTCTCGTCGAAGATGTCTCTTGACGAAAGTGTTCGATGGTTCAGAGTGGAGCAGTTTGAAATTCAAGCTTTTGGAGGGAAAACGGTTTCCAGCAGTTACCATGTGCAAACGTGCAAGGATCTGGAGCGTCGAACGTGGAGAACGTGCCAAGTGGATTGATCTCGAAGCAGTGTAACTGCCAGACGGTTACTTGGGATGTTTTAGTATAAATAATAGTAGACATGTAGTTTCTCGCGTGTGTTCACAATTCTATACATAGTCACTCATTTAGATTCAAGTACCCAGTGTGTGAGAAAGAATTGTTGAGAAATGTATGTGTGAAACACCAACTTTATCAATTCAAAGTCATTTACTTTCCCAGAATTTTACTTGCTTTTCTCTTTACATTTCCTGTCGAACCTTTACTTTAAAGCCTTGTTTATTTTACCAAGTCTTTCCTTCATGCAATTTACTTGAAACCTTTTTATCTTATTTTAATTAAAGCCTTATCCAATTTAATCAAACTTCAAAAATCAACCTATGTCCTAGGATCAATCTGATCGATCCTGCGAGTAACCAAATAAGTAACCATTTGGAAGATCAGCGGTTGTTTACCAAAAACCAAGGTAAACACTCCCTGATTCTTATTCCAGTTGAAGATATTCCAAGACTTTCGTCTGGTTCAGTTAAATCGATTCTAATATTTTTCTGATTCTTATCCAGTCAAAGTTAATCCAAGACCTTCTCTGGTTCATTCAGATCGATGCTAAGATCTCCCTGATTCTTATTCCAGTTGAAGATATTCCCAGACTTTCGTCTGGTTCAGTGAAATCGATTCTAAGATTTTTCTGATTCTTATCCAGTCAAAGTTAATCCAAGACCTTCTCTGGTTCAGTCAGATCGATGCTAAGATCTCCCTGATTCTTATTCCAGTTGAAGATATTCCAAGACTTTCGTCTAGTTTAGTTAAATCGATTCTAATATTTTTCTGATTCTTATCCAGTCAAAGTTAATCCAAGACCTTCTCTGGTTCATTCAGATCGACGCTAAGATCTCCCTGATTCTTATTCCAGTTAAAGATATTCCAAGACTTTCATCTGGTTCAGTTAAATCGATTCTAAGATTTTTCTGATTCTTATCCAGTCAAAGTTAATCCAAGACCTTCTCTGGTTCAGTCAGATCGACGCTAAGATCTCCCTGATTCTTATTCCGGTCGAAGACCTCCTATCAATAATCTCCAAATGGCATCTGCAAGCCTATTCCCGACATCACAAGGCTGATACCACTTCATGCGAGTGCAAATTTTTGGGCACTCTAGTGTTCAATCATCTTCCACCTTCGGATCACGAAAGACACGAAAGCCAATCTATATCCTCAGGCTTAAGAAGATTGAACAGGGGAAGCTGTTTTACCCCAAAACTTGCCCTCTCATATTTCTTAAAACATTGCAAGAAAAATTTCCAAGTTGCTCAAGTTTGCTCAAGAGGGGGTCAGACAAGTCATCTCCTAAGGCAGTCAACCCCAAGTTAGGGTTTTGTGTTGCATCAAGATCTTTGAGTCCAAATGACCTCAAATTCTCCTTAATGTCCTAATATGTTCTCATGGTCATCCATGTCAAATTTCAAGCCTTGCAGAGGAAGTTTGCTCAGTCAATTGCTCAAAGGGTCCAAAAATCGACTGTGCTAGGGCAAAAGTCAACTGTGACCCAAATACAGTCAAACCTCAAGATTTTTTGTCAACATTCTTATTTTTAAGGATATTTCATCATTTGATCAAGGGTTGATCATTATTCATCAAGGATTGCTCAAAATTCATCAAGACTCAAAAGTTGCTAAATTAGGGTTTTGTAGGAAAAGTCAACTCAACTTTGACCAAGCATAACTTTCTCATACTTTATGATAAATGACCCATACAAAGCTCATTTTTAAGAGTATGCAATTTCCTACAATCCATATTCATACCCCAAGATCAGAAAATGTACTCACAAGAAGTTATAAATATTGACATTATAGGTCATTTTTGAAAGTCAACAAAAACACCTTTTTTAAAAAGCTTATAACTTGAGCATGGAAAATTAAAATGAGATGATACCAAAAGGGTTGGTTAGAGGACATCTCAAACTTTCTAAAAAGTCCAAGAACACTTCCAAAAGTTCCAAATTGAAGAAGTTATGCATTGTTGAAGTTGGGTATTTTTGCAAAATTGCCAAAAGTCAACTATCCCCAAAACTACAAATTTTGTCAAAGGGGCCCATTCTTTTCAACTTGATTTGGACTTGCCAAATTACACACGTGTCTTAGCTTCAGCCTTGTGTCCATTTATCAATCTTATTATTTTATTTGATTTTTTAATGAATTATTTCATTTTTAATCAAATTAAATCAAATAAAATCCAAACATTAATTATTTGATCTCTTTTTGGCTATTTCAAGATTGAATCATCATCATCAAGTGTATCAAATTTGTATCAAGCATTCCATGTGCAAAAAGATTGAGTTTTTGACAAATTAGGCAAGCTTTCAATGGTGGATCAAATCAAATCCCATGGCATTGATGTGCAAGGATTCAATCCACAAATGTTAACCTAATGCATTGCATATTACATATACAAGTCAAAGCACACGAAAACTAGGTTGGAGGCTGAAAGAACACTGAGAACCAAACTTGCAAAATTGACAAAAAAGTGTGAAACCGAAATCATCCTTGGAGGCAAATTCAGAAGCAAAACTCAACATCAATCAATTGCTGGAGGTTCACTGAGTCAGAACCAATCCAAAGCAAACTCTCATACACACTAAAACGCGCTGTAAGTGTCACGTATATCATCCCTGTATTCGAGATCTTAACTCTCCATTCTTGCATCCTTTTGAAAAATCATTGATATATTTGTGACTCTCATGAGATTTCTAAGCTTGTAGCAATATTTAATTTCATTTATATGCACTATAATCTCATAACAGCGTGGCTAGGGTTTCTTGTTGGATTTTAGGGATTTGCGTTTCAGGTAAATTGAGTCTCAGGATGGACATGGTTGCACTCAGGAGAGGGAGAAGAACCTAACCATGTCCTTGGGGGTCGTTTTCATGGCCTAGAATTGATTTTAGGATTGACCTACGAATTTAGCTGCGGATCTAAATCCGTAGATAAATTTACAGGGGCTGGAGGTAGGGGACGGAGACGTGGCAATTCCCCAGTGGACAGTTCAAATATTCGCGCATTTTATTTTTTGTTCTGGCATATTAGTCCATTTACTCATATTATCATTATTTGGTATATACTTGACAAATAGAACATGATGGTTGAGTGGCAATTGAGCGATGGCAACATGCCTTGGGACCTGGGTTCGAATCCCAGGTCCCCCTATATGCTTTGTTATTTTTTCTCTTCAGGTTATCACATGCAAATCAGGCGTTGTAGCACATCATACTCCCTCACTCAATCACTTTCCAGATGGCCCCAGGCCAGTTCTGGTGATCCAGATGGAACGCCCACCATGCTACCAAGTCAAAGTGCACACACTGGATCTCACAAAGTCAGCCAGGCCAGCGCCTATTGGGCCTTTGAATTACTATTCCAAACCTCCAAATCAGGCCCACACCCCTAACTCTTTCTATTTCTTATTTTATTTTATTTTATTTTAATTGTTTGTTTTATTTATATTTTTATTATCAATCAACCAATCAAACTTTTTCTTAATAAAATTAAAACCCAAAAATATTTTTCTTCATAAAATCAAATTTTAATTTTTTATTAATAAATACTAATTATATTAATTTAGTTTTAATTAGGTTAACTTTAATATATTTTGTAAATAATTAAAATTAACTTAGACATAATTAGGTTTTTATTAACTTTGATTAATTTTAGTTTCTTTCTTTAAATAACACAAAAACCCAAAAAATATTTATTTTTATTAATTAGTTTAATTAATTTAATTTAATAATTAATTTAGATTAATTTCTTTCTTAAATAAAAAACAAACAAAAAAAATCTTTTCTTTAAATAACAAAGGGTCAAAACCCTAGAACTCGCACTCGATTTAATTTCTCGCATGCGACTTATTTTCTTTAACCATATTATTGTACTTGTTTCCGGAATGTAATAGTTTAATAGGACTTTAAATATTTTTATCGCTTTATTTATTTTCCGCATTTAAATTTTGAAGGGTTGCTTTTGGCGATGTAAATACCCGACGCCTTGTAATTTAATTTCCGCAATTTACTTTCCGCAAAATATAACTGTTAGATGATTGATAATAGGTATGCATGACAAGATTGAATGTTTAACCTAAAAATCAACATAGATAAACATTGACATGTACAAAGACAAAATAACTGAAAACAACACACTCGCACATGCGCACTCTTAGGGTACACCCCACTTGGTTGCCTTCGTAACGCGGTCATTGAGTATAGGAAGTTTTAGAGGTCGCCCTCTTGTCTCAAAGATCATAATCGCCTCGATACGGTTGCCTCGGATATTGTTGCCTCAAAACAAATGATCTAATACATTAGGGTTACCGCTAAGGCATCCTAACATTGCTTTGGTGACCGTAAGTCCCTAAATTCGAATTGACCCTCAAACTCCAACGACGATGCTACCTACTCATCAATAGTAGGATATCATTGTCTAAAGGAAAATTGCATAGAACGATTCCTTTTTCGAGTAGGTAGATGGTTCTTAGATACTTGCTCTTTCAAAACAAAACAAAATTTTCACACTTACACTCCTTTTCAAACAAAGACTTTTTCAAACCCACAATCACAAAGAAAGCAAAATTTTTGAAAACAGTATGAGCAAGTACCTAAGAGCCCGTGGATAACCACAGATTGAAAGGGTGCTAACACCTTCCCTTTCTATAATCTACCCCCCGGACCCGAGAAATATCTCGAAAAAGGAATTTTTCTGTGCTTTTTTTCTTTCCTTGTTGGCTAAAATAAAAGTCAGTGGCGACTTTTGCTTACCGCGACATTTTGCAAAAACAAACGCAAAACGCAAACCAGCATTCCAAAAAACAGTCAGTTCTCACCCACCGTATCACAACTTGTTTGGGCAACTTGCGCGCCTGCTGCCTATTTGGCCATGCTGCTTATATATTTTCACTTGTTTGGGCAGCTTTGCTTGTACTTGGATAAATTTCTTGCATTCTTTTTTATTTGGACAACTTTGCTTACATTTTTATTTTTTATTTTTTTTGTGAACCAAGAAGAGCAATCTTCTTGTGATTTGCAAAAATAGAAAAATAAAAACGTGATGAATTAAAAGTAGCCGTCTGATTCCAAATTGCAAACTTTAATGATGAACACATTTTTTCTTTTGAAAATTCTTAACCATTTCCAATTAACTGTACTGATCAATTTTCTATCTTTTGTTTTTCATGTGAGCGCAAACTGAATGGTGGCAAAGCAGAGGAAGCAGAAGATTCTTTGGCATGCATGGAAGCAATGGAAGCTTAGTCACTCTTAGGCTTAAATTTTTCCTTTGTAATTTAGATAGGAATACTCAAATAATTATACTAATTTTTTTTTCAAATACAATAAGTTGTAAAACTTAAAGCATTTAAATAATAAATTGTATTGTAACAATTTTTTGAAATAAATGAAAGAAAGTATTATGAGGTATTATGATATCCATTAAAATCTTCTACTGTCAATAACTTGCAATTTTCTCTTCGCATCTTCACTAATTCTTTAAGATTCCTGATTAAGATAATTGAAACTGCATTCCAATAATTCCAACCAAGATAACTTAAATTCCAGTGATCATGTAATCTAGCCACTGCATTTCAAATAAACATGCACTGTGTATTCCTCAAACAAATGTTTATTCCATAAACAAATAAATACTTATTCCATTAACAAGCAAATGTCTTAACAGACGCAAATTATCTGGTTAACTTGGATCAAACAAAACATGAATATTCCAAATGAACAGTCTTAGATCCCATCTCTTGTCCCAAATGAATATGCCTTAAAAATAAACAGTAACCTTTCAGTAAACTTAAAAAGCATGAAAACGTGTGAAAGCCAATTGGATCTTTGTGAGTTCATTTCTTCTGAGAACTGCAAGTAAAAACCCTAATTATTGGTTTATTGCCACAGGAGAAAATCTGTGTGATCGATTCCTGAGCCAATCTTGAATATCTGAGAAAACCTATGGTTGTGATTTCTGTAAAAAATGGGAGCGCAAATTTTGGGGTACAACAGTAGGACATCAGCAGCGAATGTCGGTGTTTGTTATCTTTTTGCTATCTTCAATGAGCGTTGATAGTTCATCGTCAGTGAACGGCGGTGATATGATATTTTCTCTTTCTACCTTCAGTGAACGTTGGTAGACTATCGGCAGTGAACGTCGGTGTTTGTTATGTTTTTGCTATCTTCAGTGAACGTTGATAGTTCATCGTCAGTGAACGGCGGTGATATGATATTTTCTCTTTCTATCTTCAGTGAACGTTGGTAGGACATCGGCAATGAACGTCGGTGTTTGTTATCTTTTTGCTATCTTCAGTGAATGTTGATAGTTCATCGTTAGTGAACGGAGGTGATATGCTATTTTCTCTTTCTACCTTCAGTGAACGTTGGTAGGACATCAGCAGTGAACGTCAGTGTTTGTTATCTTTTTGCTATCTTCGATGAACGTTGATAGTTCATCGTCAGTGGACGGTGGTGATATGATATTTTCTCTTTCTACCTTCAGTGAACGTTGGTAGGACATCAGCAGTGAACGTCGATGTTTGTTATCTTTTTTCTATCTTCAGTGAACCTTGATAGTTCATCGTTAGTGAACGGCGGTGATATGATATTTTCTCTTTCTACCTTCAGTGAATGTTGGTAGGACATCGGAATTGAACATCAGTGTTTATCATCTTTTTGCTATCTTCAGTGAATGTTGATAGTTTATCTTCAGTGAACGGTGGTGATATGATATTTTCTCTTTCTACCTTCAGTGAACGTTGGTAGACCATCGGCAGTGAACATCAATGCTTGTTATCTTCCTCTCTAATTCAGTTCTTTTGGTCCACCAGTGATTTATTTTCCTGGTGGGGTTGCTCCTTTGTTTCTTTATTTTTGTTGCATCCCAAGTGAAACTTTGCGTCTCTTTGGTACTGTTCATATGCATTCATATGCATAAGAATTTGTATGGCATCTTAGGGCAAAAAATAGGGTTTGTTTTATATTTAAGTATCTTCGATCGCATCGACACGAAGATTTTTAACATTCGTATCATCGGATAGAAGAGACTTGAATAAGGGCAGATGTTGTACCCCAATTTTCCTCCCTAATATCCCTTCATCATACCATGTTGATTCAATCACAACAAGATCACATTAGGGCTTTTGGTTCTTCTCCCTATCTTTAGCTTTGCTCTTTGAGGAATCCCAAAGCACCTTGACTTGTTTTCTTTTGTGATCATGAATATTTTGCTTTGATTTTCTTTCTAATTAATAAAATGCAATGTTGGTTTGTCTTACTTGTTAATAATGTAGGTAAAGGCAATGAGGTTTAGCAAGTTGCTTCATGGGTTCATGAGTTTATTTCCATGCCCTAGTCAATAAACCTTGAGAAATTAAAACCTCACCATTGAAGTTGTTTTAGAAGAAAGGGCATGACAAGGCTTATTTTGGTTCAACATACTTCAAAGTTATCAAAATTGATTCAAAAGTACAAGGGGTTGAGGGAAGAAGTTGTCATGATTGGACAAGGTCTTGTTCCTATTGGTCACAAGAGCACATTTCTCTCAAATTTCAAGATATGGAAGTGGTTTTGGTGGCTATGAGTCCTCATCATCATCCTCAACAACTTCTATTCACAAAGAAAGAATATTGGCACAAGAAGTTTATTCAAACTTGTCAAAGTTCCTCAAAGCATTCTCTTGATCTAGAGGCTAAGGTTTTGAACATCAAAGGAGCATATCTTGCTCACCTTTTGGTATTTTTGAGTGATTACAAAGACATATTTCTCTTCAAAGAGTTACCAACAAATCACTTCAAAAGTTCCAAGGAGTTTTCATGTGGAAGGAACTTGGTGAAGAAGAAAGATTACAAGTCATCCAAATGAATCCATAATTTTCCATATGTGACTTCAAATGGTCATAACTTGGTCAATTTATATCACCTTGAGTCCATTACTTTTCCATCATGATATTGAAGATGTGTACTTTATACCTTCTTTTATGTGCATAGTGAGAAAATGGATGGAAGTTTCCTTAAATATGCAAAAGATTATAGGTCATTTCATGATTTTCGGCCAACTTCAACAAGTCATAACTTGCTCATTTTTTGGAGATTTTGAGTGGTTAAAATTTCAAATTTTCATTCAAGATGTCTACTTCATTCCATATTTTTTGGTCAAGAACAAATTCTAAGTGGAAGGCCATGTTTGGATACAAAAGATTATAGGTCATTTTTGAAGAAGAATTTGAATTATTTCTAAGTATGGAAAGTCAACTCTTTTTCTTCAACTTTGACTCCATGTAACTTTCAGCTCAAGCATCCATTTGATTCCATTCTTTTTCCACTACAAAGCTTGTAACCTCATCTTTCTAAAGCATCAAGAATCATGCCCTAAGACCCCTTGAGTTGGAAATGCCATGGATTTGAATTTGGTAACTTGAAACTGAATTTTTCACAAAGTCAGAATTTTGAAATCCATAATGTGACTTCTAAACACAAGATTTATGCGTTTTTTTAATTTAAAATTGATTAGCAAACTTGCCAGAAGTGATTAGCACCCCAAAACGCAAGGTTTGGCTGAGTTTTGATGGAAATGAAGTCACACTTCACTTGTGCTCGACCTTCACTCAATTTCCCTCCAAACTTCCTTGTTTCTTCAAATTTTCATTCCCATTCACTTCCCTATAAATAGAGGGTCATCCCCCATCCATTTTTCCAAGCTTAGAGAGCCAAGAACACCCTGCCAAAACCTCACATGAACCCACTTTTTTTGAATTCAATTTCTGAGATTTAAGCTTCCTTTTCCAAAATTCTTTGCGCATTCATCATCCTTGAGCATCATATAAACTCTCCAGCACTTAAACCAATCAAAACGAGCCATAATTCAAGCTACAGAAGTCCAGTTTCAGAGCTTCTTACTTGAACTTCGAAAAGGTAAAATTCTCCACCATTTGGATCCAAATTAAGCACTAATCTATTCTACTCCTTCTTCTGATTCTAATGCTGCTTACAATTTTTAAATCCATTGAGAATTGAGAGAGAAATCTCAAATTGAAGGTGCTCGCTATTTTCTGGGTTTTTGATTCATATCTCTCTCCATACCTTACATAAATTTGGCACGATGGTTGTGTTAGAATCGTCTTGAAGAGACGAGTTCAATGATGCTAGCCTGGGATCCTAATTTTTCCATTTGAAGGATCTCACAAAATCCCCATTGCAGGGTGTCTGGAGGTTGAAGATGATGACATGTCTCGTCTCAGCCAATGATAACGTGCCAAACATTTTAATTTCATTGGTTGCCCTTTTTCTAATCCCATGTGTATTTCACTAAGGTCCATATCAAGCACAGCGCGTCTGGTCCACTGGATTAGCTTACTAACGCGTTTTGACTATGATCTGATGGTCCACATCTTTTTGGTTTTATTTTATTTTCTGATTTTATATTTTTATTGATTAAATTTTCAAAAATTCATAACTCTTTTATTTCTTATCCAAAAATTATGAAAAAATTCACAAAAATACTTTGAATTATTTCTGGTCTCGTGACTAATTTTTCACATTTTTATTTTAACATTTGGTATTTTTTATATTTTTTGTATTATTTTCTTTCTTTTAATTACTTAATAAATACTTACTGACATTTTTTAATTATGGAAAAATTCATAAATATTATTTTGCATATTTTTGACTTTCTGAAAATTTTATGGAATTTTTTGTTGAGGTTTACTATTTTTGATCTATTTTATGTTTGTTTTAGAAATTTTAAATAGTTTAAAAATAGTTTATGACTTTTAAAAATTACCAAAATTTTTATAAAAATATTTGGATCCATTTCTGATTTTTCTATGGCCTTACTTTTCATTTCTTGATTAATTTGAACATAGTTGATATTTTTCTCATTATTTTCTATTTTTAAACTTTTTTTACCCTTTTAATGTATATATTAAATGCGATATTATTTTGTGATTATTTTCTGGCTAATCTTGGGTTAGGTTTTGGATCATAAACTTTATTAACATCATTGGATCCATGGTGTTGAGTTTAACTCCACAAGAAATAGATGAATGATTTTAATAATAGTTTGATTAAAATTTAATTCAAATGTGGTATGTACATTCTTCTTACCCTCTCCCTCTTCATCTCATCCCCTTCTTATTGCACTAAATATTGTTGGAGCATGATCTCTATATCATGTCTCAAAACAAATGGTGCATAGATTGCTATTAACCGGCCTCAAAATAGGTGTGACTTCTATATAAGTCCACTTACGATTGCTTAACATAGCGCTAAATTTTGTCCCGATTTGAATAAATGGTCATCCGTGGCCCAAACTTATGATTGCAAGCCCAAGTATGTTAATTTGATCTATTTGATCCAATAATCTTGAGATTCATTGTGTGGAGGCTTTGGTTCTACCAATCCTCTAATGGATCTACAACACCTTTGGTCAACGCGGATCACTTAAATATCGTTGATCATTAAATGGTACTTGTGAGAATTCTAAATAGATGATATACTTGACAAAAAGCAAATGCAACTTGTTGTATGGAGGCTTTGGTTTTACCAATCCTCTAATGAGTTCCAAATGCAAGTTTCAAGATGGTCATCCAACTAACCACTAATTATTGACTTGTCTTATCTTATGTTTTTATTATCTTTTATGCTTTATGTACTATTTTTTTTAGCATTTACATTTCATGCCATTTTCATCTTTGCTCATTTGAGAATTTATTTTCTTACCATTTTTACTTTGCTCACTTGAGCTTTTCTTTTCTTTTCTTAAGATACTTAATAATCAACATAAACCCTAAAAAACTCTTAATGGCACTTGGACTATTTGGTTACTATCCTTGGCATTATGGAGCATGGGACTTTTTCTTGGACTTAGGATTAGAAACCTTGGCCTATCCTGGAGACCTTGGCTCATAATGTCAAGTTTTGGCTTCTTGTTGGTTAGATGATTCTTGTCCCTAGATTTTACCTTATGCTTTAGGATAGCCTCTTCTTCTCCTCCCATCTTCTTTAATTTAAAAATATTCTTCCTCCTTTTGAAAACTCTTCTTGTTTTGAAACTTAAACTACTTTCATAACAAACTTGGACTTATGTCCATGCATTTTTTTTAAAATATTTTCATAAATAAACTTCAATCAATTTAATATTACCTTGACATTTTTTGTGAGAAGATTAAAAGTCACTACTAAAAAAATGACATTTGAGAAAAGGTTTTTACATCAGGTATCAAAATATATGATGTAAAAAATACCATTAAAAACATTTTACATCAGGTATTTATTTGCAATGATATAAATAATAAGAAAAAAATATTTTTCGCTATCTATTACATCAGGCAATGTCATCCACCGATGTTAAAGGTTTTCAGAAAAATATGATGGCATTTTTGTAAATAAGAAACAAGGTGGCAGAATTGTAAATAAAAAACAAGCAAGATATTACACCGGGGTAACTAAAAACCGATGTAAAAGGTGGCAGATAAGAAACACGCTTGCATTGGGCCTTGTTTCCACCGATGTAAAAACTGCAAAGGCCCAAACCCTTACATCGGTCCGTTGTTTCCACCGATGTAAAAGGTTATATATATTATTCAGTTTATTTCCTAAATGCACATTATTTCCATTGTACAACTTCCTCTCACGCATACGCCGCCCCTGTTCACGCATACGCCTCACTGTACAACTTCCTCTTCGCCGTAGTTTAATGTCGTTTCACGTCTGCTCGCCGCCGTTTCACGTCTCCTCGCTGCCGATTCACTCCCTTCACGTCTCCTCGCCGCCGATTCATGCTCTTCACAACTCCTCTTTGCCGATTCACGCCCTTCACGACTCCTGCCTCTGATTCACGCCCTTCACGACTCCTCGCCGGCCGTTTCGAGCAGGGGGCTATCTACCTGACAGAGTTATCAACTTGATTCTTTAATATCTCAGTAACAGGTAGACTGATTAATTATCATTGTTGTTCTATTTCATTAAATTGCATCTCTAGGCTCCTTTCTTTAACTACATTTTATGTTCTAATTGTTGGAGGACTATACATATTTAAGTAGCTAATTGAGTGTGTTGACCTCACTAGGGATTTTAGGTTGCCAAAGACGGTATGTTTGTTTGCCATTCCATTTCTTCATTTTGTTTTAATTTCTCTGTTTTGATTTCTTGTGTTCAATTTCTCTTTTGCAGAGGATATTGTGGATCTTATGGTAGTTTGTGGTGTTGTTCCCGCTCTGGTGAAGGTTTTGCATATGGTGTCTAATGTAGGTGATTTTGACGCTGATACTTATGACGTGGAAAAAGACTGTGTCTCTATCCTTGGTTATCTCGCTGTCAAGGTAATTAACCTGTATTTTTTGAACTGTCTAGCACTGTAACCATTGTTTTTAGAAGATGGTTATGTTTATGTTCGTGTTTCGTAGATATTTTACTTATGCTGATCTTCATGTTCAAACAGCCGGATCATCAACAACTCATTGTTGATGCTGGAGCCTTGCCCCGTCTTGTAGAATTATTGATGAGACCGAAGGCCCCTGGTGTTTCTCAAGCACTTTTTCTAGTCTTCTTGGGAGAGCAGCTGATGCGATAACTAATCTTGCTCATGAAAATATCAACATCAAGACCCTTGTCAGGTTTGTTTCTTCCGAATTCCAATAATTTAGAATGTTGTTAAGTAGTCTGCTTTAGCATTATACAGCTATAACATATCAAAATTTGGATGCCACCATTGTTTCGTTTTCAGAGCGTCTTAGTTTTCGGAGGGTTTATTTAACCATGTTTTAATTATGAAAAATATTATATGAGACCCTATATAGATACAATTTAAGTGTGACAAATTTTGGGGCCTTTGTGGTATCCTGTTTTGCACACTCTCAAAGACAGTCTTGTGATACACTATTTAATGTAAAATATTGTCAGTTAGCTGCTATAGCGGAATGTGATACACTAGGGGCTTTTTACATCGGTTATTACTTCCAACCGATGTAAAAAATTGGATCAATTTTTTTAAAATAATGTCATAACTGTTTCTTACATCATTCTTATATTATAACCGATGTAAAAAAGGGACTTTTTACATCAGTTATTACTTCCAACCGATGTAAAAAATTGGATCAATTTTTTTAAAATATTGTCATAACTGTTTCTTACATCATTCTTATATTATAACCGATGTAAAAAAGGGACTTTTTACATCGGACCCAGAACCGATGTAAAAAGTACCTGATTTACTATATCGCATGACTTTACATCGGACCCAGAATCGATGTAAAAAGTCAGTTTCACCCGATGTAAAAAGTCATTTCTGCACTAGTGAGTCAATCAATCTCATTTCAAACCTTTTTTGCCACTTTGGCTTTTATCTTTAAACTTTTCTCAAAAAGAATAGACTCTTGTCAAACCTTGTAGTGATGCAAACAACTATACTTCTACAATATATAGTGAAGTGAGATATTTTCCACTTGGGTGTTGAGTGAGGCATTGTTGATTTTAAAATCCAAGCCATATCCTCCACTTTGAGATGATGCAAATTCTCCTTTCTCATGATTGTGGGTAGTAAGTATGTTTTCCTCACGGACAATGACGATGATATCTTATCTCTTAAAATCAACCAACACACTTGTGTTTCAAATTTTTAAAAGAGGAACTATGTGTACCCTGATCCCCTATTGCACGATAGGTGGTACGTAGGCACTAAAGGTTCGCAACCGCGGTGGGTGAAAAAATCATAAAAAATATTTCTCTTCTTACCTCCACCATCTATTTCTATACAACACATTTTTTATAGCCAAAATATACAGATTTTTCAAAGAGGTTCATGCGGAGTACCATAGATGTTTAGGGTGATAATACCTTCCCTTTGTATAACCAACCCCCTTACCTTGAATCTTTCCCCCTCTTTTTGGGTTATTCGCTCTTTTCCCATTCCTTTGGAAACAATTAAGCGCGGTGGCGATTTTTATTTTAATTTGTATAAAGTCTAGTTAATCCAATGGCTTAGTCTTGAACATTTCTATCGCTACAACTAGGAGCAACCTAACTACTCAAAAGGTCTTAATTATTCTCTTCCTCCTCCTTTAGATGTTGTTATCTTACCATTGATTTGATAAGAAACCCCATCATTGGATGTGAAGGGACGGGCGTGTTACGTCTGTATAGTCATAGAAGGAAACCTATGAGACGTTTTAACAATATCGTTTAGGGACTAGATTGTTTACCAAAGGCAACATTGAGGGACATCGAGGGACTACGATCTTTTATCGAGTGTCTTTTCTAAAAAACGCCCATGCTCGAGGGACATGACTATTTTCCAAAAGGCAACAAAGGGAGATTACCCTAGAGGTGCTAGTGTGCAAATGTATTTGATTTCATTTTGTCTTGCATTTAAGGTTATCTACTTATTCATTTTATCTTGCCATACACCCTAATTACTAACAATGTATGAAAGCAATAAAAATGTGGAAAATAAATCCTAAGCTATTACATTATTTCAGGGATGGGGATACATATTTACAAATGGGGATTACAAGAATTTAAATCCTAATTATCTATTACAACCATATTGAATTATACAATACAAGAAAAGGAAAGGATTTGTTTTGAAAAGGGTTTTTTTTCTTAATAAATTAAAATTAAAATAATTAGTTAATAAAAAGAAAATATTTTTTTATGTCTTTTTTATATTAATAAAAATAGTATTAATGCTAAAAATAATAAAAATAAGAAAGAAAAGGAAAAATAACGAAAACATGATCAACATGTTGCTGAAAACAAAAATGAAAGAGACTAGAAGTTCTGATGCTAGGCACGCTGTAGTTCAGAAAGAAACGTTAGAGGAAACCAAAAGCTCTGGATTGCTGCGCGCTGAAGTTCTGGGTGTTAAAACAGTGAGGAAAACCTAGAAGTTCGGTGTGCTGTGTTACAACAGTGAGGAAAACCTAGAAGTTCATTGTTCTGTGTTACAATAGTGAGAAAGACCTAGGAGTTCTGTATGCTGTGTTACAACAGTGAGAAAAACCTAGAAGTTCAGTGTGCTGTGTTACAACAGTGAGAAAAACCTAGAAGTTCTGTGTGTTATGTTGCAACGGTGAGAAAAGCCTAGAATTTATGTGTGTTGTGTTACAATAGTGAGAAAAGCCTAGAAGTTCTATGCTGTGTTAAAATAGTGAGAAAGACCTGGAAGTTTTGTGTGCTGTGTTACAACAGTGAGAAAAACCTAGAAGTTCTAGTCCTAATTCTGAGCCTAGTTTTCTTCAAGAAGTTCCGATCCACTGTTTTTCTACTTAGGCAATGATATGTACAATCTCAACACTATGATATCTACATTTTTAATGATGTTCTGAATGAAAAGTTCAAAGAAATGGAACATAAATGTTATGTTATTTGATTCGAAGGGAAGAACAAGGGTATTGTTTTGAGAATTCCGGGTTTAAGAGTGTTTGAGTATTTTCTTCTCTCTCTTTTTGTATTCAATAACTCTCTCCCCAAAAGCCAGTCCCTTAGATGTGTGGTGGAACAATTTATTTATAAATGAGTTTGTTGTGGTCTTGGGGGGGGGGGGGGGGAACAAATGGGATTTGAACCCTTTTGGCATACTGTTTGATTGCTTTTTAAATACAACTTTTATGTGCTAATTTTGTGCAAATATGGGGTTTGAGAAAATGCAGGCGTGGACTGGGTCAGCAACAGTTTTGGAGTATTGTGGCAGCTGGATGCATGAATATGTCATAGTAGTACAACAGACTGGTCAAAATGAGGTTTTGGGGCTTCGTGATGTTCTGATCGAAGAGTAGAAAGACCAGAGTGAGATTCGAAAGGTGATGTTCTGATCGAAGAGTAGAACATAGTCTCCATATGTTGAAGAATGAGATTTGAAGGGTCATGTTCTGATCCAAGAACACAACTTCCACATGTTGAAGAATGAGATTTGAAGGGTCATATTCTGATCAAAGAGTAGAGCTTCTATATGTTGAAGAGTGAGATTCGAAGGGTCATGTTATGATCAAAGAGTGGGACGAAGCAAACTTCTGACCTTTGATTCTCCCTGCTCCAGCATGATCTGAAGGAGTTCTCTAGAAAGCTTGTAACATGTTCTGCCATCACTTTTTGAATCACTTTTGCAAATTCTGATTGTACTTGTGTGAAAACTGGCCCAAAAGTTCTGCCCAAATTCTGACTTAAAAATGCTCAGAATTTACTAAGTGTTTTAGCTTCAAGGATATCTTCATGGATTTATAACTTGAAATCCTATCCTTTCTAGAAGAAGTTATGTTCTACAATGTTTTAGATCTCATCGAGATCTATAACTTTCATGTCAGAAGTTCTGATTGAATCATCTTGCATCATGATGAAAATCTAGCCCAAAGTTATGAAATTATCATATTTTCTTAACACTTAGAAAATTTTCTAAGTGTTTAGAAATTTGACTTTTCAAAGTAATCTTTGACTTTTGATTTCTTGATGAACTAACTTCATGTCTTGATGAAATATGATTTTTGAAACTTGATTTTGATCAAAAAGTCAAAGTTTGACTTTTCAGTATGCATTTAACCATTTTGCCCTTGTGAATGACTTTCTTGGAAAATTGTAATCCGATACTTGAAACTTGACAAAAGAAATCCTGAGGGTCCAGGATGATCCCTGAAAGTCATTTGAAAATGTTAGGAGTCCAATTGTCTTTGCGCAAACTCAAACCCTAATTTGAAGCATAAGCGTGAGGAGACGTCTTGACCTAGTCAATACTTTGCACAAGCTTGAGTCATCAAAGATATTTGTGGAAAATACCTTGAGAAATGAGAGGGAAAATTTTGGGGTACAACAGTGTGATTACATCAGATGATGTGATAGATAATGAAGGTGAGTTGGTACATTATGATTTCTATGCATATGTCGAACCTGTCAATGCAACTGAAGCATTGAAAGATTTGAAGTCGGTGGAAGCAATGAACGAAGAAGTGAAGTCTATCGAAGACAATTACACTTGGTCACTTATCGAATTGCCTCAAGGCAAGAAGAAAATTGATGTCAAGTGGGTATACAAAGTGAAAACGAATTCGAAAGGGGAAGTAACTCGACACAAAGCAAGGCTTGTGGCGAAACGATTTCTACAGAAAGAAGCAATATACTTTGATGAAGTTTTTGCACCCGTTGCTAGGATCGAAACAATCAGGTTGGTTGTTGGTCTAGCAGAAATAATAGATGGCACATATGTCAGATGGACGTAAAGTGTGAATTCTTGAATGGACCTTTAGACGAAGAAGTTTATGTTAAACAACCAATTGGGTTTGTGAAACATGACGAAGAAAGAAAGGTGTACAGGCTGCATAAAGCCCTGTATAGATTGAAACAAGCTCCAAGAGCTTGGAATAAGAAAATTGATAGTTTCCTAAGGGAGAAGGAATTTGTGAAGTTCACAACTGAACATAGAGTATATGTAAGAAAAAGCAATAGTGAATTGCTTATACTATGTCTCTATGTAGATGATTTGTTGATAATAGGTAGTTGCAAAAGTAAGATCGAAGACTTCAAAGATGATCTCAGCAAAGAATTCAAAATGTCTGATTTGGGTGAGATTTCATATTTCCTTGGCATCGAATTCTACAAGAGCAGTAAAGGTTTGATGATGCATCAAAGAAGATATGTAGGAGAAATTCTCAAGAGGTTTGAGATGGAAGAATGCAACTCAACTTCGACACCTGCAGAACCAAGACTGCAATTATCGAAAGATGCAGATGAAGATGATGTCGACCCAACCCAATACAAAAGACTTATTGGATCATTGAGATATCTTTGTCATATAAGACATGACTTAGTATATAATGTAGGTATGGTAAGTAGATTCATGCAGAAGCCAAAGTTATCACATCTAGCAGCGGTGAAGAGGATACTAAGGCATCTCAAAGGAACTCTTGACTATGGAATTTTGTTTCCTGCAGCTGATAAAGAAAAAGAATGCAAGTTAGTGGGATACACTGATTCGAGTTGGTGTAGTGATGCTGAAGATCGAAAATCAACAGCAGGATATGTGTTTATGTTAGGTGGTGCACCACTTGCTTGGAGTTCAAGAAAGGAACTAGTAGTGGCATTATCATCATGCGAAGTAGAATGTATAGTTGCTTCTCTTTGTGTATGTCAAGCAACTTGGATGGTGAACTTGGTCGAAGAGATAATAGGGAAAGATCATGGAGAAATTACCATGAAGATCGACAACATGTCAGCTATCAATCTGGTGAAGAACCCGATAGCACATGGTCGAAGCAAGCACATCGAAATTAGGTTCCATTATCTTCGAGAGCAGGTATCAGATATGAAGATGAATTTAGAACACTACATAAGTGAGAATCAGATTGCAGACATCATGACGAAGGGTGTGCAGGTTGAAGTATTCAGAAGACTAAGAGCCATGATGAATATAGATAGTTTAGACACAATGAATAAGATGATGTGTTAAATTGTAATTCATAGTGTCGAAACTATGTGTGTCGAAGAGATTAGATTTATTTTAGATTTAAATAGATTTGATTTAGATCTAAAATAGAATAGATTTGATTTAGTACCAAAATAGGTATTTTGGGCTTTGATAGTTTTGGGCTTAGGGTGAAAGCTAAATCTATAAATAGAGGGAGTAACCCCTAATTTTTAATCAAGTCAATTAAGTTGTATTCACAGAATTTGCAGTTGCAAGTGAATAACAAAGTTTTCCATAGTTTGTGGGCAGAGAGAAACTCTACAGAAATTAATTGTCTTCTTTCTTTTCTTTTCTTTCTTATAATTTATTGTCATTGTGTAGAAATTCATCATAGATATTTGGTGGATTTCCAACATTTTTTAAGTGAAGTAGAAAATATTATTAAAGAGTATGGTTGAAAATCATATTTATTGTAATGACTTGGTGCACCTCAATTATACATCATAACAAAGACGGTTGGAATAAATTCCATAAAACAAAAGTATAGAAAATTCTCAAAAAAAGTTAAACAAAAAAAAGTATTAAAAAAATTGAAATTAGAAAATATTCATACACTAATAAAGTGAGTAATACATTTTAAATGCATATTATTGGTTTTTTATTGATTTTTCTCTATTTATTTTTATTAAAAAAAAACTTTTCCACGCCTAAATTTAAAAATAAATACTTATTATTTTTAAAGAGATAAGATACAATAGATGAAATAATTAATTAATGATACTTCAAACTTTGAAAACATTAACTTTGTGCATTCTACAACATTTTTTAAAATTACTTCATGGCTTCAATAGAAGAAAAAAAGTCATCAAATGGTTTTAAGAGTGTCGGGTTAAATTAATATAAATGATGTAATTAAAATGATAATTAAATGGTGTTTTAAAAACTATTATCATACCTTCTCAACATTTAATATAATACTAATAATTGTTTTTACAAGAACTTGATTAACATGTTAGTTTCTTCAAATATCCACAAGGTTTTGAAGTAAACAAATACCACATTTTTTATAAAGATATACTTTTTATAAAATTAAATTTAATATCTCCTTAGACAAGAAAATAATTTATATAAATTTCACAACACAAAATAAATAAACTTTATTACTTACATAGTTGAGTTATCTAATCCTCAAGTACAACATTTACTCTTATATAACAGGTAATACAATAACAATTAAGTATTCCATGAATAACAAATAGGGACATGTGTTTTGGATTCATATGATATATTGTGTATGAATTATGACATGGTTGCATTGATTATAGTATGAGATATAATCATTTGATAATGTTTTATGAAAGAGATATTTCATTGTGATATGCATATTTATGAAAACATGAAGTATAAATATGTGCTATGTATTATGACCAGGTCCATGTAATGATGTTTAGTTGGATTTCTATGTTTTTGGAAAATGACATGTGACACCCTTGAATGTTATGTATGCTATTTTATTCTGATTTATGTTATATTTGCTTGAGGGTAAGAAAGGGGTGTTACAAGTATGATCTGTTCGCGGTTTTGAAAACAATTCAATGATTTCGGATGTGGATATAAAAATTGATAAATTATGGAGTAAATTCAGATATATACATGCGAAGACATCTTTTCTTGATAAAATAAAATTATTTCGGATATGCAAATACGAACACGCCTATTATTGACAAATACAGTGTATTCGGATATGCATATCTAAATTCCAGAAGTATTTTGATTTTTTCGTCACAAATCTGAAATCTGCTAGGTGTAAATAGAAATTCTCGAATAAAAATTAATTTTTGTTAATCAATAAAAACATAATTCTATATTACTTTTTTCTCTTTCTAGAATATTGAAGATGAAGAAATCATCACTCTCTTATTTTGAATTAAATGAAAGGTATATTTTAAAATTTTAGCATTATTTATAATAGCTAGTAAAATTTAAAATTATTTTTGTTGTTGCTTATAATAGTGATTTGAGGTAAATGACTTGCAAGTGTTTGATAAATCTAAAGTTGTGTGTCTGTATATCTTATAACAAATTTTATTTGCATTATTTACCTAGATAAATGTACACCAAAAAATGATTTATAATATTTCGAAAGAAATGAACTATAGTTATAGCCTGTATATTCGATTTATAGCTTCTTCTTTATGAGGCAATTAATTCCAAGATATATGAAGTCAATCATCTTTCCAACAAACTTGTTCTTGCTTGACAAATGATAGAAGACATCTCATATCAAATCTCAGTTATGTAATAACCAAGTGTAACATCACTTTCATGATGTGTTTAGGGGTTGTGACAAAATCATGTTTGGTTCAAATTATTATGTCCTAGTAATCCACCTCATATATCATCTCATTCTCACACATTCTTAATCTTACTTAAACAGATAAAACAAATCCATAAACATATTTGTCACTTGATTTAACTGTTAGTTACCATGTCATCTTCATGAACAACAACAACAACACAATCCAATTTTTGTTATGTCTTAGCCTTCAAATAACAACCTACCATATTCCTTATCTATTGTCTATGCTATAAACATATCTCTCTCTACCTATTACTACACCTATATATGAACTTTGAAGTAGAAGCAAAGAAACCAACAAATAAAACACCAACCCTCAACTCAAACAGATACTAGTACTCATAAATCATAATCCTCGTATCATTCAACAAACAAACAAAACAAAAACAATGGAACATGATCAACCTATGTCGGAGAGTCCTATGTTTGATTATAGCTCAACCGTTGATACCTCCCGTCCTTTCTCCTCTGTCAAAGAAGCCGTAGCCATCTTTGGCGAACGTATTCTTGTCGGAGAAATATACTCTCCATCTCCTTCTCCGACTCCAAACTCATTCTCATTCTTAGAAACTACTACTCCCACACCTTATTATTCTCCTTCTATGTCTATTAAGCGAGAACCATCGTCGTGGAGATCAATACCATCACCATTACCGATTAGTCCTATCAAATCATCATCATTTAAGGAAGAAGAAAAAAACAATAACGATAGTGAAACTCTTTTTGATACAGTGAAGAAGCTGGAGGAAGAGCTTGAGAAAACAAAAAGAGAACTGAAGATTTTAAAGGAAAGAGGAAGTGAGACAGAGGTAGCGTTGGCAACTTTGAACGCTGAGCTTCACAAGAACATGTCAAAGTTGGCTGAAGCTGAAGCAGCAGCAGCTGGAAAAGCAGCTTCAAAGAGTGTGAGATTTGAGAACATTGTTGAGAGAGAGAATATTCATAAGAGTTCACAATCACAAACACTGGCTCATATGATAAGTCTGGGAGAGAATGACCATATAGTTGGAGGGAAAAAGAAGAATAATAATAAGATTAGAAAGCAGAAGCCTATAGTGCCTCTTGTGGGTGATTTATTTTTGTTTTTCAAGAGAAAGAGTTCTTTTTCTACTGATCACCATAATAATCCTCTATATGCTTCTCCTTTTTAATTCATTTTTTTAAATTGATTCATGTGTGATTGGGGGATTTGTACTATTGGTTTCTGGAATGTGTGTGTTTTTTGTTGTAAAGTTAAGTTTTATGTAAAAGTTAATAATGTTTGTATCTATTCTACCCATGTAAAATTAAGAACCAGCTGCTCAATGGAAACTTATGCAAATATGGCTCCGGCCGGAGGAAACAAGGGAATGACTAGAATAGTCCGTTTGATTTGTAAACAAAAAAAATAAAATAGCTCGTTTGGTAAATAAAGAGATTTCTTAACATGTATCCATCGATTTTTTTTTTATGACATACAAATATAATATATATTATTTCTGTACCGTGTATCAAGTGTTTTGAATTTTTTTTTTAAATAATTACTTTTTTTAAAAGATTTTCCTAAATAATCATATTTTTAAAAATTTTATCAAAATGATCACTTAGATATTGTGTTGATGGTCTTTATCTCTTAGATATTATGATTTGTTTAGTTGTTTTGTCTGTTTATCATGTTGTCGTATTGTTGTCCTGAGTATGTGGTGTTGTAATTTTTTGTGTCGTGATGTGAAAGTTATTGTAATCGAATGATAAATTGAACACGAAATGATAACTCAAATTTAAATTGAAATAAATTGCGTACAACAAATTAAATACTCCAGATAGTTTGCTATTAAAAAGTTATGTTGCAGAGCTAGACCCAATATTCAGACAATTTTTCCGATTGTGTCCGGGAAGACGACATGTACCGCATAATCTTATCATTTTGTTGGCCGTATCCATTTCAGTTCTAATACGAATGCTTTTCGGGCACCCCTTTTTCTTCCGTCGCATTTGTTCATTGTGCCAAACAATATCCCCTTCATAAGCAGGCCAGTAATCCTCCTTTGCCAACACGAAGAAGGTATTGATGTACACACTTAAAACGCTCTTTACCGTGTACACGGGGGATATATGTTGTATTTGGTCCAAGTGAACATGCAAACATGCCGCTATGACATGAGAGCAAGGCATGCGAAATGCTTGAAACTTTCCGCAATCACACCAACCTCTATATAGTTCGACTCGATAATATCCCCTTGGCCTCCCCTCATTATGATCCAGTGTCTCTTGTACACTGAGCCAACCTTTAATACGGTCAAACACTGTGACACTATGGGTGTTTTCTTTTGCAACCTCCTCGTTAAATGTTTTCATCGTGCATTCACTGAACAACTGCCCTGATTGTAACACTGCCCTCCGTTTTGAACTTCTTGTGTCAAACAATGAACCCATTCTGAAATATGTTGCTCTAACCAAAGCGGTAATTGGTAGGTTTCAGATGCCTTTGAATACATAGTTCAATGATTCCACAGATTTGTTGTCATGTGGCTCCATCGTTGACCATTGTCAAATGCTCGAGTCCACTTCTCCACTGGAATGTTATCGATCCACCTTAATACTTCTGAGTTTGCCAATCAGATTTCTTCGCGATAGTATCGGAATGACGGTTCTGTTAAGGCATACCCTGCATTAATAAGATTCTTTCGAAGTGTCTTGTCTTTGATATAGAGCATGAAGTTTTGTGTGATATGTCTAATGCAATAGACATGTGTCGAAGGGGGATCCTGCCAACCGTTATCAGGGTTATTGTATGCACTCACAATTGATGGATGTCTGTCTGAAATCAAATAAAGGTTGGATTGTGGAGCAACATGTAATCGTAGATTCTTCAGAAAGAAATTCCATGCACCACTTGTCTCACCTTCAACTAGATCAAAGGTGTTGCACCGTAAAATTTTCCCTCTCATTTCTCAAAGGATCACTCTGGACCCTCAGGTTTGCTTCCATCCAATTTCAAGCCTTGAATTACAAATTTTCCAAGAGAATCGTTCACAAGGGCAAAATGGTCATTTACACACCAAAGGAGTCAAACTATGACTTTTGAATCAAAAATCAAGTTCCAAGAATCATATTTCATTAAGGCGTAAAATTGGTTCATCAAAAATCAAAAGTCAGAAGTTACTTTGAAAATCAATTTTTTTAAACATTTAGAAAATTTTCTAAGTGTCTAAAGAATATGACACTTCAGAACTTCTGAGCCAGCCTCTATGCAAGTGCAGTTAGAAGTTTCAAATATGGTTCATAACATAGCCTTCAATCAGAACATGGCTCTTCATCCTCTACGCAAGCGCAGTCAGAAGTTGCAAATAGGATTCAAAACATAGTCTTCCATCAGAACGTGACTCTTCAGCGCATGGAGGTTACGTTTCTAATCTTCTGCAAATCAGAACATCACCCAAATCCCAAAACCTCGTTTAAGTAACCTGCTGCCCTGCTACATCACAATTCTGCAATCAGTTGCTGACCCGGTCCATGCATGTACTTTCTCAAACCCCATATTTGCATCAAATTAGCATACGAAAACTGTGGTTAAAAAGCAATGGAACAATATACTAAAAAGGTTTGAATCCCATTTTGTTTCCCCCCCAAAATCACAACAAATCCACCTATAAATAAGATGCTCCATCAGACGTTCAAGGAGCTGGCTGGCTTTTGGAGAGAACTATCAAAAGAGAAAAAGAAACCTGTGAAACCCTTCATAAAAATCCAGATTTCCCAAACAGAAAACCAAACCCTTTGTTCTTCCCTTTGAATCAAAGAACTTGGAATTTTCTCTTTCGTTACTCTTGTTGATTCCAGAACATCCAAAGGAAGCAACTCAAAGCTCCAAGCACGCTCCAGGTTCAAGGTAAGTCTTTCTGACTTTGCTTGTTTTTCATTCTGAACTTCATTAACATGTAAATATCATAGTATTAATATTGTCCATATCATTGCATAAGTAGAAAAACTGTTGATAAGAGTTTCTTGATTAGGGCTAGACTTAGATTTAGATTTAGAACTTCTATAAACTGTTGTGTTGTTATCCTTTTGATTTGCTGTTTAAAAAGAACTGAATAAATTGCTGATGTGCTGATTAAGAGTTGAAATATGGCATAGAACTTCTGATGTTCACTCACAGTTTTAGCACAACATAGATCTTCTGAGTTCTCCTCACTGTTTTAACATACAGAACTTCTATGATTTTTCTCACTGTCAACACACACTGAAATTCTGATTCTTACATGCTGATAACGCACTGAACTGCTAATATTCACTCACTAGCTCAACACAATTCAGAACTTCTGATGATTCACTCACTGTTCTAACACAACACAGAACTTATGAGTTCTCCTTACATGTCAAATACACTGAACTTCTGATATTTCCATTCGCTGTTTTCAAACACTCAGAGTTTCTGATTTTCACATGCTGACAATACACTGAACTTCTGAAGTTTACTAACTGTTTTAGTGTAATACAAAACTTCTGACTTGTGGCCCACTGTCTAAATACCACCCAGAATTTCTGTGTTTTCCCTCTAACGTTTCTTGCAGGACCTCAGAGTATACGAATCCAGAACTTTTGATTCCATTGACGTTCCTTTCTGAGTCATCACGCGTCTGGCTTCAGAACTTCCGATCCTTGTTTATTTTGCTTGGAGTAGCACGCTGTTTCTGTCTTTCATTTATTTCCCTTTTCATCATTTTTAATATTAACATAAAAAGACATAAAAATATTTTCTTTTATTAACTAATTTATTTATTTATTTTAAGACAAAAAACATTTTCTAAACAATTCCATTTCTTTCTTATATTGTACATTTCAATATGGTTGTAATAGTAACTTAGGACTTATTTTTACTTGCAACCCCCATTCATAAATATGTACCCCATCCCCTATATATTGTAATAGCGTAGGACTTTACATTTCTGTAACTTATCGCTTTAAAATATATTGCTAGTAAATAGGATGTATGGCAAGATAAAATCAACAAGTAGATGACTTTCAAATACAAGACAAAATGCATGCAAACTAACACACTTGCACACTAGCACCTCTAAGGTAATCTCATTTTGTTGCCTTTCGGAAAATAGTCATGTCCCTCAAATATGGGACGTTTTAGCAAAGACCCTTCGATAAAAAAGATCGTAGTCCCTCGATGACCCTCGATGTTGCCTTCGGTAAAACGATCTAGTCCCTAAACGACATTGCTAAAACGTCTCATAAGTTGCCTTCTATGACTATTCAAATGTCCCAACGCTCGTGTCTTCACATCCAACGATGGTGCTTCTTACCAAATCAATGGCAAGATAGCAACATCTAAAGGAAGAGGAAAAGAACATCTAAGACCTTTTGAGTAGGTAGGTTCTCTCTTAATTACTCGCTTGCTCACGACAAAAACATTTTATGCACTAACACTCTCATTTTGAAACATCTTTAAAAACAACACTTTGTACGCGTTCTTATAGATACGAGAACCATTACAAAGACACCTTTTCAAAATCACTTTCAAAAACACATTTCACAAACACATCTTTGAACTATTTTCCAAACAAACACTTTGTACGCGTTCTTATAGAGACAAGAATCATTACAAAGTCACATTTTCGAAATACTTTCAAAAACCACATCACAAAGCACACATTCAAACAAAAAGCAAGTGATCTAGCAAGTAACTAAGAGCCCATGGAAAACCATGGATGAAAAGGGTGCTAACACCTTCCCTTTTCATAATCTACCCCCGAACTCAAGAAAACATCTCTAAAGGTCTTTCCTGTGCTTTTTCACCTTTCCTTTTTGGATAAAATAAAAGTAGATGGCGACTCTTGCTAAACTGAAACATTTGCGATAAAACGCAAAACACCCAAGTCAGTTCTCCCACCGCACAGAACTGGTGACTCTGCTGGGGACAAACTTAAAAGTGGGGTTACCTTAGGGTTAAATCACATTTAATTGCCTTCATTTGTTTGAATTTCTTGCTTTACATTATTGGTTCCTTGTTTAGGTTTGGATCCTCTACCCGGATCTGGGGCACCTTTTTAGGTAAGTAGCAATAGATTGTGGAAACTGTACGACGTAGACCGATATGGTTGAAACAATGGCTACGTTAGTGTGACACATTTGTGGGTACCAGTATCCCTCGTGGTGAATCAAGGAGAATATGGGGCCGCTGAGTAGCATCGTGAAAGCACTAATTGACTTTAGAACCCTAATTGAACAAACTTGCCCATTAGAACGTAGTGAGATAACCGGTTTCGGTGTAGAGCTGAAAATTGGTTGATACTCGATACTACACTCATTGAGACCAGACTTTTGGGATATCTCGACCGCAAGAAAAGATTGATTGAGCTGAGACAATGCCTAAAAGAAAGTTCAGTGATATTGAGATCCCTTAGAACCCGGTTACTATTAACTAGGACAGGTTGAGCCAACTAAACTTCAAGAGGGTACTTACCTACAAACTCCATGCAAGCCTAAATCTAAGGACTTGTCTGCTTTGTGTGAATATGATTATTTGTATATAAACTTGCTTACCTCGCATATTTGTACATAACATCATAACATCATACCATAGAATTTTTAATAGTCATTTCAAGGATCTCGAGGGCCTATGATGCAGGGTTACGTCGAACTAGACGCCTATCAAGGGGAAAGAGGATTTATTTTCCTCTAACCAAACACCGTCAAGTACAACAATTCCAGTCAAGGGCTATGGCCCACTTGACATGGTGAGCTTGATTCTCGTGGAAGGACATCCACCGATACAAAGTTATCCAATCAAAGATGTTGATCAAAGTTCAACTTCTAACTTTTTCTTGTGTTTACCCCGCGAGATACTTGAAAACATGCATCCACATATCATGCATCATATCATGACAGGTTTCTCCCATACAAGTCTCCTTATCTTCCTACTGTTATTTCAGTAGATATGGCTCTAGAGCAGACTATCAAAGACATCCGGACTCAAAACGCTCAACTACAAGAGACGTTCTTGAACCTGTCCAAGGGGCAAGAAGAGTTGAAAACAATATTCATTGAGAGCGTAACCAATGACAATCCTGAAGACGATAAGGAAAGTCAAACGAGACAGTAGCAAGTGGAGGTAGAAACAATGAGAATCCAGATTTTAGGACAAATGGCTCTCATCCAAAACTTAGCTCTGGGACAAGAAGAGCTAAGGACCCTCGTTAACAAGCTTCACCAAGACAATTGCAATCGTATGAAACAAACAGTCAAGATTGGGGATTAAGTCACTACTCAACCTCCCATGAGACATGAAGCCAGTTTGGTGGAGATTAGACCGTTCAAAATTGCTTCCACGTCACAGGCCCAACAACGACCTCGTCAGCATCAACGGGAAAATCAACAAAGGAAAAACAAACCCGAGAGACAGTTTACTAACATCAACATGCCACTGTCTCAAGCATTGCAACACATGTTGAGGATGAATCTGATTACGTTGATAGGACCTCATCCAAACCCCAAAACTTATTCTCCTAACTACAATCCTGATGCCAGGTGTGCCTATCATTCCGACAATTCTGGATATGATACAAACGATTGTTGGGCGCTGAAGTACCAGATTCAAAACCTGATCGACGGAGGAATGCTGGAGTTCACACAAGATGGCCAGACTGAATTCTTCTGCCGTCCCTCAAAGGCTCACCACCTAAAGTGACAAGTTCAGACAAAGAGGCTTCTGTTCATTTGAATTTTCAATTGTAATCTCTTTTTTTGTTTAAAAAATTATCTATTAATGTCAAACCTTGTTTCATTAATACATTGCATATGTTTATCTTGAATTCATCCTTTCGTTTGCACTATATTTAAACTATGTTTTTTACTCTATTTCTAAAAGTTACAAGCCTTTAGAGGGAGGATGACGAAAACAATGCCATAATCTCATACAATATGCTTTTGAATAGACCTTGCTGACGATGTACATGCGTTTTTTCAAATCCTAAACACTGGAGTTATAAGGAAGATAATCCCTAGTCAACCCCTTTGAGCCAAAGAAGTATAAGTTTTCTGTTTTAACATAAATTGAAACCTTTAATCAAAACCCGGGGCAGGGTATTCTCTCAGTTAATTCAAACGCGTGTTAAGCCACAAACTCTTATCTCGTAATACAACGAATGGCGTCAAGAAACATTCCTCTGGAATCAAAAGACAATGATGGTTCCCTATCACATAGGCAGTCATTATCTCTCAAAAAAAGGAAAGGCCCACTAAGTCAAAACCTACAAAGGAGACTTGAGAAAAACTGGGGCATCCCGCTGACTGTAATCTCAAAACAAGAACAGTCAGGCCAAAAATTAGGGATAACAAATAAATTAAAGGAAGTTACTACAAATCCTCAACAACATGAAAAAAATGTTGCAAGAATGACTGCCTTCCGACAAACTTAAATTTTCTGAGCCATCACCAACATCATTCCAGACTCAATTGGAGTTCAAACATACAATTAACTGAGCTTAGGACTGAAGAACATCACGAAGAACGGGTGGGTACAAATACACTTTGAGCCTTTATCCTTTGTTTCTTAAACCGTGAACCAATCCACGTTACAACCCTTCAAAAGTCCTAATTGAAGCATGGGTTAGTTCGAAAACATACTGTTACAAAAGGTATCCTGACTCCTGTAAGGCTTTACTTAAAATCCTGAGTTGAATTTTTCTTACAAAATTTCTTTACTCGCTAAAACGCATTTTCAAAAATTTCAAGACAAACATAAACTTTGCATTACTTTAATATCACTATTTGCATATGGCTATTTGTTTGACAGTAGAGAAATTCACACAACGAATATCCAGTGAATGAAAGCTCTCTTAGTGAACAAAATCACTTCAAGTAGGATGACACTTCCATTGACAAATCTCCTATCAACAAGGGGGCATGAGATGTCACTATCCAGCACACCTGGGGAAGTCCATTCAAGATTCCAAGAAATCTACCAAGAATTGCAGAGTAAACAGGGGAAGTCTCCATCTCCGTCACTTGGGGCATCGAACACCAATCTCAGCGAAGGGTTACGTACGATCAAACATTTTCTGGCAATACCACAAACATTTGCTTCTAGGGGAAATGACAAAATTATTCTCATAGGATGATTCCCCAGCAAGAGTTTAATCTCTGAAAACCTTTCCCCAACTGAGACAACCTCAAGAGTCCTCGAGGACTTTCCCCAACAAAGTCGTCACCTCTCTAGCACAACATGGTTTATTTCCCCAACAAACTACAGATTCCCTAGCTTGAGGTAGCCTCTCCGACTACTACAAATCAAAGGACCACAACTCCTCTTCCCCAGTAGACTACTCTACAATCCCCAGCAAGTTACTGTGAAGCCCGGACCTGACCAGATATCAATTCAACTTCGACTCCCCAGTAGAGTAACAGACGACTAAGACTCCTGAACTCTTTTCCCCAAGAAGGAATCAACACTCTATACAGAGCTTTCAACATCCCCCAACGGAGTTCTCCTTAAAACAATAAAACAGGAATCCTTAGTGGAAACATTCTAAGCAAAGTTTGAAGACACACCCACTCCTCAACAGCAATCCGGGATTTAATAACTCCCCTACAGTTGTTAAAGATTTATCCTCCAAGACAAAATTACATTTCAACAACATTCATAGCATATGCATACAAAATACATATAACACAAATCTCATTTGTTTTGAGAACATCATTACGCAATGCATACATCATGACATTTCATACAACTAACTCTTTACCTTTTAAGGAAAGATCAATCAACAGATAAAGTTCATCATCCTGCTGAGGTAGTAATCGACCAAGATTCCTTCATCATCCTGCTGAGGTAGTAATCGTCCAAGATTCCTTCATCATTTTGCTGAGGTAGTAATCGTCCAAGATTCCTTCATCATTTTTCTGAGGTAGTAATCGTCCAAGATTCCTTCATCATTTTGCTGAGGTAGTAATCGTACAAGATTCCTTCATCATCCTGTTGAGGTAGTAATCGTCCAAGATTCCTTCATCATCCTGCTGAGGTAGTAATCATCCAAGATTCCTTCATCATTTTGCTGAGCTAGTAATCGTCCAAGATTCCTTCATCATCCTGCTGAGGTAGTAATCGTCTAAGATTCCTTCATCATCCTGCTGAGGTAGTAATCATCCCAGATTCCTTTATCATCCTGCTGAGGTAGTAATCGTCCAAGATTCCTTCATCATTTTGCTGTGGTAGTAATCGTCCAAGATTCCTTCATCATTTTGCTGAGGTAGTAATCGTTCTAGATTCCTTCATCATCCTGCTGAGGTAGTAATCGTCCAAGATTCCTTCATCATCCTGCTGAGGTATTAATCGTCCCAGATTCCTTCATCATCATGCTGAGGTAGTAATCGTCCAAGCTTCTTTCATCATCCTGCTGAGGTAGTAATTGTCTCAGATTCCTTCATCATCATACTGAGGTAGTAATCGTCCCAGATTCCTTCATCATCCTGCTGAGGTAGTAATCGTCCAAGATTCCTTCATCATCCTGCTGAGGTAGTAATCATCTAAGATTCCTTCATCATCCTGCTGAGGTAGTAATCATCCCAGATTCCTTCATCATCCTGCTGAGGTAGTAATCGTCCAAGCTTCCTTCATCATTTTGCTGAGGTAGTAATCGTCCAAGATTCCTTCATCATTTTGCTGAGGTAGTAATCGTCCCAGATTCCTTCATCATCCTGCTGAGGTAGTAATCGTCCAAGATTCCTTCATCATCCTGCTGAGGTAGTAATCGTCCCAGATTCCTTCATCATCATGCTGAGGTAGTAATCGTCCAAGCTTCTTTCATCATCCTGCTGAGGTAGTAATTGTCCCAGATTCCTTCATCATCATGCTGAGGTAGTAATCGTCCCAGATTCTTTCATCATCCTGCTGAGGTAGTAATCATCCAAGATTCCTTCATCATCCTGCTGAGGTAGTAATCGTCCAAGATTCCTTCATAATCTTACTGAGGTAGTAATCGTCCAAGATTCCTTCATCATCCTTTTGGAGTTGCAATCATCCAAGATTCCTTCACTATCTTGCTGAGGTAGTAATCGTCCAAGATTCATCATCATCCTGCTGAGGTAGTAATCGTCTAAGATTCCTTCATCTTCCTGTTGAGGTAGTAATCATCCAAGATTCCTTCATCATCCTGCTGAGATTCAGCTTTCAGATACAGTTCAGATACGCTCCAAACACGGATGCCATTCTGATACCCATTCAGATTCCCTCTTAAATACAGTTCAACAATCACCTCTGGATGGCATCTACAAGCCCATTTCCAGTAACTATCCATCATCTCTCCAAATGTCATCTTCAAAGCCCATTCCCTACATAATCAACTAACACATCTTCGAGTGCAAATTTCCGGGCACTCTAGTGTTCAATCATCTTCCACCTTCAAGTCACGAATGGCAGATTTACCAATCTCACTCTTCAAGTGTAAGAAGATTGAACAGGTGCAGCTGTTGCACCCCAAAATTTTCCCTTTCATTTCTCAAAGGATCACTCTGGACCCTCAGGTTTGCTTCCATCCAATTTCAAGCCTTGAATTACAAATTTTCCAAGAGAATCGTTCACAAGGGCAAAATGGTCATTTATAGACCAAAGGAGTCAAACTATGACTTTTGAATCAAAAATCAAGTTCCAAGAATCATATTTCATTAAGGCATGAAATTGGTTCATCAAAAATCAAAAGTCAGAAGTTACTTTGAAAATCAAATTTTTTAAACATTTAGAAAATTTTGTGTCTAGAGAATATGACACTTCAGAACTTCTGAGCCAGCCTCTATGCAAGTGCATTCAGAAGTTGCAAATATGGTTCAGAACATAGCCTTCAATCAGAACATGGCTCTTTAGCCTCTACGCAAGTGCAGTCAGAAGTTGCAAACAGGATTCAAAACATAGTCTTCCATCAGAACGTGACTCTTCAGCGCATGGAGGTTACGTTTCTGATCTTCTGGAATCAGAACATCACCCAAATCCCAAAACCTCATTTAAGTAAACTGTTGCCCTGCTACATCACAGTCCTGCAATCAGTTGTTGATCCAGCCCACGCCTGCACTTTCTTAAACCCCATATTTGCATCAAATTAGAATACAAAAACTGTGATTAAAAAGCAATGGAACAATATACTAAAAAGGTTTGAATCCCTTTTTGTTCCCCCCCTAAAATCACAACAAATTCACCTATAAATAAGATGCTCTATCACATGTTCAAGGAGTTGGCTGGCTTTTGGAGAGAACTATCTAAAGAGAAAAAGAAACCTGTGAAACCCTTCATAAAAATCTAGATTTCCCAAACAGAAAACCAATTCTTTGTTCTTCCCTTTGAATCAAAGAACTTGGCATTTTCTCTCCCGTTACTCTTGCTGATTCCAGAACATCCAAAGGCAGCAACTCAAAGCTCCAAGCACGCTTCAGGTTCAAGGTAAGTCTTTCTGACTTTGCTTGTTTTTCATTCTGAACATCATTAACATGTAAATATCATAGTATTAATGTTGTCCATATCATTGCATAATTAGAAAAACTGTGGATCAGAGTTTCTTGATTAGGGCTAGACTCAAATTTAGATTTAGAACTTCTATAAACTGTTGTGCTGTTATCCTTCTGATTTGCTGTTTAAAAAGAACTAAATAAATTGCTGATGTGCTGATTAAGAGTTGAAATATGGCATAGAACTTCTGATGTTCACTTACAGTTTTAGTACAACATAGATCTTCTGAGTTCTCCTCACTGTTTTAACATACATAACTTCTATGATTTTTCTCACTATTAACACACACTGAACTTCTGATTCTTACATGCTGATAACGCATTGAACTGCTAATGTTCACTCACTTGCTCAACATAATTCAGAACTTCTGATGATTCACTCACTCTTCTAACACAACACAGAACTTCCGAGTTCTCCTTACATGTCAAATACACTGAACTTCTGATGTTTCCATTCGCTGTTTTCAAACACTCAGAGTTTCTGATTTTCACATGCTGACAATACACTATACTTCTGAAGTTTACTCACTCTTTTAGTGTAATACAGAACTTCTGACTTGTGGCCCACTGTCTGAATACCACCCAGAATTTCTGTGTTTTCCCTCTAACGTTTCTTGCAGGACCTCAGAGTGTATGAATCCAGAACTTCTGATTCCATTAACATTCTGTTGCACCCCAAAATTTTCCCTCTCATGTTTTCCAAAGTCTTCCCCCTGCCTGGTTGATCACAAACTCTTGCCTAAGGAAAAATAAGATTTTTGAGTGGTACTTCAAATACCTTTCGATTGGCCTCCTGAAAGACACTTCGATTGACATTCTGGACAAGCATTTTGATTGGCATCCTGAAAGACCCTTCAATTGGCATTCTGAAGTAGTATTTCGATTGGCATTATGGACAAGCATTCGATTGGAATTATGTCAAGGCAATTTCGACAGGCATGTCAACCATGTCCTTTGATTGGTATTTGGGCCAGGCCCATTCGAAGGGTACGCAAGGAGTCCATTCGAAAGAGGAAAATCAGGACTAATCGAAGAGCATGGCCTGAAATCACTCGAAATCCAAGCGTCCAGGTTCATTCAAGGGACACTAATGTTTCAAAAAAGGAAATGATTTAATGTGTTTGATTTTTGTCCAGAGCGTTAAAGGCCTATTTTAATGGCTGTCCCTTGCCATTTTCGTGCACTCCCACACTCCTATAAATTGGAGGCCAGTGACACATTACAACACACAGAAAATTACACGAAAAATCATAGAACGAAAATTATACACACAAAAAAAATCTGAAGGAGAACATAACATTGGAGAGACGCTGCCCAGAATTTTCCAAGCCAAAGCAGTCCCTCAGATCGAAGGTGCCTACGCCCAGAAGCCCTCAAATACAAAGTGCCTACATCCAGGAAGTGCCCAGATCGAAAGTGCCTGCGCCCAGAAGTGCCCAGATCGAAAGTGCCTGCGCCCAAAAATCCTAGATTGAAAGTGCTCCCATCCAGCCAGTGCCCAAATCGAAGACTCAATCTACAGGTAAGAAAGGGTAAATTGTCCAACCTTACATTTGCATAAACGCATTATTACTTGTTGTTACCTTTGATTTTCCATCTTAGACAGGATCGAAAGGCCTGGGTTTCGCACCCAGGTCACATTTTTCGTGTGCTAACATTTGCTGTAGATTTAGCCTGAAGAGACCCCAACAAGTGCAGTATCGAAGGGCCTGGGATTCAATACCCAGGCCCTGCATTTTTTCTTCACTCACATACTTTTGCAGGTATAACATTCCAGATCGAAGGAGAGCCCTTCTCTGGATCGAACCCATTAGCGTGCTGGATCGAAAGAGGCATCTCATCCCTGGATCGAAAGCCATGACCTCCATGATCGAAGGGCAATCCTCTTCCCTAGATCGAAGGCTACTCACGCCTTACTATCTGGCCTAATTGAAAGGACCAGGACCCTCTCTGGACCGAAGCAGTCCATTCCCTCCCTGGGTCGAAACTCTTTTTTTGCCTGGATCGAAGCATCCCTCCTGCACTTTATTTTTTTGTTTTTATTCTCATAGACTTCTTTTTATCTTTTTAATTAACATTAAAATAAATAAAAAATCACAAAAAAACATTAGGTTAGTTTTTATTCAAATTAATTTTGTAAACAAATTAATTAATTATTTTAACTTCATTTTATCAATTTAAAATAAACTAGACTTAGGAGTATTTAATTCAAATATCTTCTTAATAAAATAAAACAACAAAAAGAGTTCTTATTCTTAGGATTTTTTTTTAGATTCACGCGCGTTTATTTTACTGGGATGTAATAGCTTAAACTAAGACCTACTTTTACTTTACTGTTTTTATTTCCCCCAATATTTTTGGACATGTAAATAATCCCCCTCCCCGAAAGCCTTGTAATAGCGTAGGATTTATAATTCCCGCACTTTAAATTCCTGTACATATAGTAACTGCTTAGATGTATGCTAACTAGGATTTCATGACAAGATTAACTCTTAACTTAAAATCAACAGTAGCTCACCATGACATGCAAGAATAAAATAACTGAAAATTGACACACTTGCACATGTCAATCTTAGGGTACACCTCACTTGGTTGCCTCGAACGTGGTCATTAAGTATAGGATGTTTTAGAGGTCGTCCTTTTGTCCCAAGATCATAAGTTGCCTCGAAACGGTTGCCTCGGAAAAAGGATCTAAGACATTAGGATTACCACTAAAGCGTCCTAACGTTGCTTTAGTGACCACACGTCCCTTAAACCGAATTGACCCGAAAAACTCCAACGACGGTGCTACCTACTCCTCAATAGTGGGATAGCACTGTGTGATCGGTGGATCTGGAACTGACTGTTTAACGCTGGTTCGCGAAATGTCGCGGAAGCAAGAGTCGCCACCGTCTTTTATTTTCTCCAACAAGGAAAGGACAAAAGCACAGAAAAATTCCTTATGAGATTAGCTCTCGGTTCGGGAGGTAGATTTATAGAAAGGGAAGGTGTTAGCACCCTTTCTATCCATGGTTATCCATGGGCTCTTAGATACTTGCTCATTTGTGTTTTCAAAATGTTTGTTTGCTTTTCAAGGTGAGTGGGTTTGAAAAAGTTTCTTTGAAAGTTTCAGATCGACTCTTGTATCAGTCCTCAAGAGTGTTTGAAAAGTTGTTTTGAAAGCTTTTGAAAAGTGTAAGGTGTGAAAAGTATTTTGATTTGTTTTGAAATTTGAGCAAGTATCCATGAGAACCTACCTACTCTAAGGAATTCGTCTGTGTAAATGTCCTTTAAAGCAGTGCCATCCCACCATTGAGAGGTAGGTAGCACCACCGTTGGAGGTGTTCGGGTCAATTCGATTGTAGGGACAGTGTGGTCACCGAACAAAGGTAAGACACCTTAGAAGCTACCCTTATGCCATTGATCTTTTATTCCGAGGCAACTATTCCGAGGCAACTTGTTTTGAGGCAACCAGATCAATGGGACATAAGGACTCACTAAGACGTCCTATAGTCGACGGCCACCTTTCGAGGGGCAAGGCAACAGTGAGGCGTACCCTAGGGGTGGTGTGTGAATTGTGTGTCATTTTCAGTTTATTGTTTGTCTTGTCATGCATTGGTGATCTACGTTTGTTTTTATTTTTGGGCATTCATTCTTTCATGTCATTGTTTAGCAATTAAAGGTGCGGGAATTTAAAGTGCGGAAAAGATAAATGGTCCTACGCTATTACAAAGGCGCGGGTCTACAACGCCAAATTAATCCAGACCCGATTTAAAATAAATTGCAGAAAACAAATGTCTAATAGCTATTACATGGCTTTGGTACAAGTACATTATATTTACATCAAAAATAAATAAAACACGCGAAAAAAGGAAAATATGACCGAATGCGAGGGCATTGAACCCTTTGAAGGAATTTAAAATAATTAAGTTAAAATAATTAAATTAAATGAATAAAAGAAGAACTTATTTTTATGTTTTTTTTTTGTATTTATGACATTAAAGAAAATTAAATTAATTAAAAGTCAAATAATTAATTCTAATTCTAATGTTTTTTTAATTTATTAAAGAAAATGCATTAAAGTTAAAACCTAGAATAAAAACTAATTAATTATAAAATTTATTTACAAAAATTAATGATTAATGATAAAAATATTTAATTAAACAAAAGATAAAAAAAGGGATTAAAGATCTATTTTTATTATTTTTTTTGTTTATTGTGAAAAAAAGAATTAAATTATAACCTAGGATTAAATCTAAATTACTTATGGAATTTAATTACAAAATTGATACTAAAATAAAATTATTATTTATTTTTATCTTTTCTGATTTTTTTGGGTTTTTTTATATTTTGAAAATATTAATTAATTAAAAGAAAACAACAATTAAAAGAATATAAAAAAATAATAATAAAGGAACAAAAGAAAAGAAAGAAATTGTAAAAACCTAAGGGGTGAAGCCCCTAATTTGGAGGTGAAGCCCATGTGATTAGGCCCATTACGTCTTGGCCTTTCTGACTTTTGCGTTGGTGTGTGAGATGGTTGACTCAAGCCTATGGTATTCCTCCAATCTGCGCCTTTGATTTGATCCCATTGGACATGTGGACGTTGGATTCTGAAGGTGCATGATGTGCCTTGATATTGATCCTGCATGTGATTGCTTATTGAAAAATAATATGGAAGCAATATAGACCTGGGGCTCGAACCCAGGTCTTGTGGTTTACCATTCAAACGCGTTGCCAGTTGTGCCAAGTTGCTTATTTGTAAGTTAAATAATAAACAAAATTTATAAACAAAACAACGCGTTAGTATTATAAAAATAAAAAAAATGCGCGCTGGATTTAAACCAACCAATCACAGCATGACAAGCAATCGTCTTCTTCACCATCCCTGAAACACAAAACATGAGGCAACGGTTTTCTAAATGTTCTTTTAGGCCGGCTGTTAGAAAATAGCGATTAGCTCCATAGCGTTCATAAATTAGGCGCGAGCATGGTGTCTTCTTCGTCTAAGCGCGCTGATCACGACCATGGTACTGTGGCTCCCTAATTTTGCCTCCTCTTAAAACCCCTAATTCAAATCCCTGCAAACCCTAGAAAGCAACGATGGCATATTTGTGTACAAGGCATAAAAACATAATTAAACAACATGGTAAGTATCAGAATGCATCATTGAACAAGAATACATAAATTAAATGTCATGGAAATGCCTCAAAATTAAGATACGAGTATGCAACTTTTTGAGAAAAATTGGGATTCTGTACAGTGTTTCAAGAGGTTATCTTTGCTGTTTGTGATTGGAATACGTCCTACAATGCTTGAGGAAGCTAATGGGATGGGAATTTTGGCTTGAAACCACCTCTAACTGAGTTTTCAGATTTGAGATGTTTTGTGAAAAAGTGAGTTTTTCGTGAGCAATAGGGTGCAGATTCTGTCCAATTCTTGTTGTCTCTCAATTGTATATACTCTAGTCAAGGTGTATGAATGAGAATTATGGCCAAATATGCTTTGCATTGATGATTTGGATTTTCACATAAACCACCATTATCAACTTTCCATTTTGAGTCCATTTTTGAATTTTTTGCCTTGATTACTCCCTTGCACGAATTTTGGTAGGCACATAATGGTGTTTCAAGGCTAGTAAAAACCAAATATTCCCTTTTAAATCAATTTTTGAATTTCTTTTGATTTTAAAAGATTTAAAATTAATTAAATCCAATAAAATCAATAAAAAATGAAAAAATTAATAAAAAAATCTGAAATAAAAGGTGGGACACGTGGGAGGCATGGCCAAGTTAATTCAAGTGGAAAAAGTGGGCCCCTTTTTGTCAAAAATGAGATTTCAAGGATAAATGATTTTGGCCATTTCACAAAAATTTCCCAACTTCTCCAATGCATAACTTGCTCAATTTTTAAGCTTTGCTCATGTTCTTGGACATTTTAGAAAGATCTTGAAGTCCTCTAAACAATGTCTTTGGTCCAATGTCATTTTGATTTACCAATCTCAAGTTATGGCTTTTGACTTAAAGTCCCTTTTTGTTGACTTTTGAAAATGACCTATAATGTTGAAATTGATAACTTTTTGTGAGAGCATTTCTTGGACTTGAAGTATGAAGATGAGTTGTAGGAAATGTCTTTCTCTTCAAAATGAGCTTTGGATGGAATTTTTCTGATAATCCATGTGAAAGTTATGCCCTGGTCAATTTCAGTTGACTTTTTCAGCTGTCCAAAAATAGAAACTTTTGCATCTTGACGATTTTTGAGCCAAATTTTGAGAATCATGATCAAGCATTGATCAAATGATGTTTGTGGCTTCAAAATGACATGTTGACCAAAAATTTGAACTTTTGACTGTCAAATGACCATTTTGCCCCTACAGTTGACTGTAGTGCAATTAGGTTTTTTTGACTGTGCAATTTTGTGCTGAAAGTCTTGAAACTTGATATGAGGATGCTTGACCATATTTGTAGGCATGTGAGACTTGATTGGGCCCTTGGAAACTTCATTTTCTTGATCAGAACCAAAACCCTAATTTTGCCTGCTTAGGAGGCCCTTGAACTGTGCAACCCTTGGGGAATTTTGCAGCTGGACTTGGCAATTTCTTGAAGAATATGGGAGGGCAAATTTTGGGGTACAACACACTGTCTAAAGGACAGTTGCACAGTTTAATTCCTTTTTGAGTAGGTAGATGTTCTTAAGTACTTGTTCTCTTTTAAAACAAAACAAAACTTTTCGCACTTACACTTTTCGAACAAAGTTTTCAAAAACACTTCATACACTCTTGAGGACAGAAGCAAGAGTTAAAATGAAGTTTCAAACAAAACTATTTTCAAAACCCACAATCACAAAGAAAAGCAACCTTTTGAAAACACAGTGAGCAAGTACCTAAGAGCCCGTGGATAACCACGGATAGAAAGGGTGCTAACACCTTCCCTTTCTATAATCTACCTCCCGAACCCGAGAAACAATCTCGAAAAGGAATTTTTCTGTGCTTTTGTCCTTTCCCTTGTTGGATAAAATAAAAGACGGTGGCGACTCTTGCTTACCGCGACACTTTACGAAAACAAACGCAAACGCGAACCAGCATTCCAAAACAGTCAGTTCTCGTTCCCACTGATCACAGAACTGGCGACTCTGCTAGGGACTTTTAAATAAGTGAGGTGTACCTTAGGATTAGATCACTTGTGTTTTCAATTGTATTGCTTCGTATGCTTTTAATTTTGTGGGCTTGTATCGGAGTTCTATAGATCCTACCCCGGATCTGGGGTACCCTTTTTAGGTAAGTAACAGTAAACTGTGAGGGATCCGTCCGGCGTAGACCGACACAGATTAAGCAGTAGCTACGTTGGTGTGGCACCTTAGTCTGTACCCATATCCCTTGTGTTGAAACGAGGAGAATATGGGTCTTCTAAGGAGTCATTAAGCACCAACTGACCTTAGAACCTTAAATTGACCAACTTGGCCATATAACAGTAGCAGTATGCTACACTCATTGAGACTAAACTCTCGTGATGGTTCCGGCCGCAAGAAAAGGTTGCTAAACTGGAATTATGACCGATTGAGGGTAGTCAGTGATATTGAGATCCTCTAGAACCCGATTACTATTTTTTTTAGGACAGGTTTAAACCAACTAAACTGAAAGAGGGTAATGTCTAAACTCCATGCCAGCCTAAACTTAAGGCTATATGTGTGACTTGTGTGCCTTCAAACTTGAACTACTTGTTATCTGACAACAGGGGTTCCTTGCAGGTTTTGTTTACAGTCCTTATCCAACAAATTGGATTTATTGCAGGGCTCACTTACATCACCTCACTTTTTGCTTGAATGCATAACATATACATCATAACATCATACCTTAACATTTCCTTAACCATTTCAAGGATCTCAAGGGTCTGTGATGCAGGTTATGGTAAATCAAAAGTCTAGCAAGGGGCAAAGGGGATTTATTTTCCTCTAGCCAATACCATCTAGAAATCCAAGCACGATAACTTGAGTCAGGGGCTATGACCCACTCGATATGGTGAGCTTGACTCTTGAAGAAGGACTCTCGGCAACATGATGTTCCTTCAATCAAAACTACCAGATTCAGATTCTAACAGTTTCTTGTTTACCCCGCGAGATCCTTGAAAACATTGCATACATATATCATACATATCATAACAGGTCTTCCAATACAGGTCTCTCATGTTCTCGCTGTTTATTTCAGCAATGGCTTTCCAACCAAACAACCAAGATCTCCGGGCTCAAAATGCCCAACTTCAAGAAATGTTCTTGAACCTATCCCAGAGGCAAGAAGAAATAAAAGCTCTCCTCACAAGGGGCTTGGTCCTAGGGAATCCAGGAGGCATCAGGAATGATCAGTTGGAAGGGCTACAAATTGAGTTGGCAACAATGAAGATCCAGGTGATGGGACAGCTGATGGGCCAGATGGCTCTCATTCAAGACTTAGCTCAAAGACAAGAAGAGCTCAGGGTCCTCGTCAACAAGCTGCTTCAAAATAACCGAGTGGGGCAAACAACTAGGTTTGAAGATCAAGTCATCATTCAACCACCTTTGGGGCAAGAAGACAAGGGAAAAGCTCCTCAGCTTGCTTCAGGGTCACAAGCCCAGCATCAACCTCACCAACAGCAATGGGTTGACCGGAAGCAATTTACCAAGCTCAACATGCCGCTGTCTCGAGCTTTACAACACCTGTTAAGATTGAATCTGGTGACATTAAGGGACCCTCCTAGGAATCCCAACACAGCCTCCCCAAGGTACAATCCTGATGCAAGGTGTGCATACCATTCTGATAATCCTGGACATGACACCGACGACTGTTGGACTTTGAAGAATAAAATTCAAGACCTGATTGATGAGGGAGCATTTGAATTCACACAAGATGGTCAGGCTGAGTTCTTCTACCATCCCTCCAAGGTTCACCATTTGAAGTGACAAGTATTGAGACGAGAAGACTTTTGTTCATTTGAATTTTCAAGTTGTAATCTCTTTGTTATTCAAACAATTATCCATTAATGCCAAACTTTGTTTCATTAATGCATCGCATATGTTTGTTTTGATTTGATCCAATCATTTTCATTACATTTAAACTATGTTTTTTTACTCACTTTATGACATTCAACTCTTGCTAAAAGTTACAAGCCTTTAGAGGGAGGATGACGAAACAATGCCATAATCTCATACAGTATGCTTTTAGACAAACCTTGCTGACGATGTACAGGTGTTTCTTTCAAATCCTAAACACTAGAGTTATAAGGAAGATAATCCCTAGTCAACCCCTTTGAGCCAAAGAAGTTGGAGTTTCTCTTTTCACAAATTAAAACCCTTAATTTAAACCTGGGGCAGGGTAGTCTCTCAGTTAATTCAAAAGATGCGCATTGAAGTCGCAAAACTCTCAATTCATAATACAACGAACGACATCAAAAGCATTCCTCTGGAATCAAAAGACGGTGATGGTTCCTTATCTCAGAGGCAGTCAATCTCTCAAAAGAAAAAATCCCACTGAGCCAAAATCTATAAAGGAGGCTTAAGAAAGCTGGGGCATCCCGCTGACTGTCATCTCGAAAACAGGAACAATCAGGCAAAAGTTAGGGGTAATAAATCAAAAAAACGAGGTCGCTAAAAATCCTCAACAACATGAAAAATGTTGCAAAAATGTATGCCTTCAAAAATTCAACTTGTGTGAACCATCACCAAAAACGTCGTTCCAGACTCATTTGGAGTTCAAATGCATAATTAACTGAGTTTAGGATTGAAGAACATCACGAAGAGCGGGTGGGTACAAATATACTTTGAGCCTTTATCCTTTGTTTCTTAAACCTTGAACCAAGCCACGTTACAACCCTTTAAAAGTCCTAACTGAAGCATGGGTTAGTTCGAAAGCATACTGTTACAAAAGGTATCCTGACTCCTGTAAGGCTTTGCCCTAAACCTTGTGTTGAATTTGTCTTATAAAAAAAAGTTTTCTGCTAAAAAATGCACTTTTCAAAACTTCAAGACAAGCATAAACTTTGCATTATTTGAATATCACTGTTTGCATTTGGCTATTTGTTTGATAGCGGAAAAATTCACACAACGAATATCCGATGAACGAAAGCCCTCTCAGTGAACAAAATCACTTCAAAAAGGATGACACTTCCAATCAAGGGGTGTGGCATGATCATTGTCCATCACCTGGGGCAGTCCAATCAAGATTCCAGGACATCTCTCAAAGAAGTGCAGAGTAACCAGGGGCAAATCTCCATCTCCGTCACTTGGGGCATTGAACATCAATCTCAGTGAAGGGTTACATACAGTCAAACATTTCCAGGCAGTGCCACAAACACCTGCTGCTAGGGGAAATGACAAATCTCCCCAGATCCTTCTCATAGGATGACTCCCAACAAGGGTTTAATATCTGAAAACCTTTCCCCAACTGAATCCACCTCAAGAATCCTCGAGGACTTCCCCCAACGAAGATGTCACCTCTCTAGCGAACTGACGACAGGGTTTATTTCCCCAACAACACCAAGATTCCCTAGCTTGAGTTTGCCTCTCCGACTACTACAAATCAAAGGACCACAACTCCTCTTCCCCAGTAGACTACTCTGCAATCCCCAACAAGTTACTGTGAAACCTGGACCCGACCAGATGTCAGTTTAACTTTGACTCCCCAGTAGAGCAACGAACAACCGAGACTCCTGAACTTGTTCCCCAAGAACGAATCAATACTCTCCACAGAGTTCACAACTTTCCCCAACGGAGTTCTCCTCAACAAAACAAGGATCCTCAGTGGAAACATTCTAAGCAAAGTTTTAAGACATACCTACTCTTCAACAGCAGTCCAGGATTTAATAACTCCCCAATGCTTGTCAAGAATTTATTCTCCAAGACAAAATTACATTTCAACAACATTCATAACATGTGCATACAAAATGCATATAACATAAATCTCATTTATTTTGAGAACATCATTACACAATGCATACATCATGACATTGCATACAACTAACTCTTTACCTTTTCAGGAAAGATTGATCAACAGATAAAAGTCATTACCTTTTGGAGTAGAAGTCATCCAAGATTCCTTCATCATCCTGCTGAGGTAGAAGTCGTCCAAGGTTCCTTCATCATCCTGCTGAGGTAGTAATCGTCCAAGATTCCTTCATCATCCTACTGAGGTAGTAATCATCCAAGATTCCTTCACCATCCTGCTGAGGTAGTAATCGTCCAAGATTCCTTCACCATCCCGTTGAGGTAGTAATCGTCCAAGATTCCTTCACCATCCCGTTGAGGTAGTAATCATCCAAGATTCCTTCATCATCCCGTTGAGGTAGTAATCGTCAAAGATTCCTTCATCATCCTGCTGAGGTAGAAGTCATCCAAGATTCCTTCACCATCCCGTTGAGGTAGTAATCGTCCAAGATTCCTTCATCATCCCATTGAGGTAATAATCGTCCAAGATTCCTTCATAATCCTGCTGAGGTAGAAGTCATCCAAGATTCCTTCATCATCCCGTTAAGGTAGTAATCGTCAAAGATTCCTTCACCATCCCATTGAGGTAGTAATCGTCCAAGATTCCTTCATCATCCTGCTGAGGTAGAAGTCATCCAAGATTCCTTCATCATCCCGTTGAGGTAGTAATCGTCCAAGATTCCTTCATCATCCTGCTGAGGTAGAAGTCATCCAAGATTCCTTCATCATCCCGTTGAGGTAGTAATCGTCAAAGATTCCTTCACCATCCCATTGAGGTAGTAATCGTCCAAGATTCCTTCACCATCCCGTTGAGGTAGTAATCGTCCAAGATTCCTTCATCATCCTGCTGAGGTAGAAGTCATCCGAGATTCCTTCATCATCCTACTGAGGTAGTAATCGTCCAAGATTCCTTCATCATCCTACTGAGGTAGTAATCGTCCAAGATTCCTTCACCATCCTGCTGAGGTAGTAATCGTCCAAGATTCCTTCATCATCCTGCTGAGGTAGAAGTCATCCAAGATTCCTTCATCATCCTGCTGAGGTAGTAATCGTCCAAGATTCCTTCATCATCCCACAGTTGTAGTAATCGTCTAAGATTCCTTCATCATCTGTTTGGAGTAGCAATCGTCTCAGATTCCTTCATCACACATCATTATCAAAAAATACATCCTCTGGTTAGATTTATTTCTCCCAGTTAATGACAGGCAATCAGAGACCTTCAAATAACAGTCCAGATACGATCCAGATTCGGATGTAATTCTGTCACTCATTCAAATACAGTCCAGCAATCTCCCCTGGATGGCATCTTTAAGCCCATCTCCAATGACTATCCATTACCTCTCCTGCAGATGGCATCTATAAGCCCATCCTCCTACCAACGATATCCAAATGGCATCTGTAAGCCCATTCCCGACGTCACAATGCTGATACTACACCATGCGAGTGCAAATTTCTGGGCACTCTAGTGTTCAATTATCTTCCACCTTCGGATCGCGAAAGGCTAGAAAGCCAATCTATATCCTCAGGTTTAAGAAAATTGAACAGGGGCAACTGTTGCACCCCAAAATTTGCCCTCTCATGTTTTCCAAAGTCTTCCCCCTGCCTGGTTGATCACAAACTCTTGCCTAAGGAAAAAGAAGATTTTTGAGTGGTACTTCAAATACCTTTCGATTGGCATCCTGAAAGACACTTCGATTGACATTATGGACAAGCATTTTGACTGGCATCCTGAAAGACCCTTCGATTGGCATTCTGAAGGAGTATTTCGATTGGCATTATGGACAAGCATTCGATTGGAATTATGTCAAGGCAATTTCGACAGGCATGTCAACCATGTCCTTCGATTGGCATGAACAACACCTTTTGATTGGCCTGTTAGCAGAGCATTTTGATTGGAATCCTTCGATTGATATTTGGGCCAGGCCCATTCGAAGGGTACGTAGGGAGTCCATTCGAAAGAGGCAAATCAAGACTAATCGAAGAGCATGGCCTGAAAGCACTCGAAATCCAAGCATCCAGGTTCATTCAAGGGACACGAATGTTTCAAAAAAGGAAATGATTTAATGTGTTTGATTTTTGTCCAGAGCGTTAAAGGCCTATTTTAATGGCTGTCCCTTGCCATTTTCGTGCACTCCCACACTCCTATAAATAGGAGGCCAGTGACACATTACAACACACAGAAAATTACACGAAAAATCACACGAAAATCATAGAACGAAAATTATACACACAAAAAAAATCTGCAGGAGAACAAAACATTGGAGAGACGCTGCCCAGAATTTTCCAAGCCAAAGCAGTCCCTCAGATCGAAGGTGCCTACGCCCAGAAGCCCTCAAATCAAAAGTGCCTACATCCAGGAAGTGCCCAGATCGAAAGTTCCTGCGCCCAGAAGTGCCCAGATCGAAAGTGCCTGCGCCCAGAAATCCCAGATTGAAAGTGCTCCCATCCAGCTAGTGCCCAAATCGAAGACTCAATATGCAGGTAAGAAAGGGTAAATTGTCCAACCTTACATTTGCATAAACGCATTATTACTTGTTGTTACCTTTGATTTGCCATCTTAGACAGGATCGAAAGGCCTGGGTTTGGCACCCAAGTCACATTTTTCGTGTGCTAACATTTGCTGCAGATTTAGCCTGAAGAGACCCCAACAAGTGCAAGATCGAAGGGCCTGGGATTCAATACCCAGGCCCTGCATTTTTGCTTCACTCACATACTTTTGCAGGTATAACATCCCAGATCGAAGGAGAGCCCTTCTCTGGATCGAACCCATTAGCGTGCTGGATCGAAAGAGGCATCTCATCCCTGGATCGAAAGCCATGACCTCCATGATCGAAGGGTAATCCTCTTCCCTGGATCAAAGGCTACTCACGCCTTACTGTCTGGACCAATTGAAAGGACCAGGACCCTCTCTGGACCGAAGCAGTCCATTCCCTCCCTGGGTCGAAACTCTTTTTTTCCCTGGATCGAAGGATCCCTCCTGCACTTTATTTTTTTGTTTCTATTCTCATAGACTTATTTTTATCTTTTTAATTAACATTAAAATAAAAAAAATCACAAAAAAACATTAGGTTAGTTTTTATTCAAATTAATTTTGTAAACAAATTAATTAATTATTTTAACTTCATTTTATCAATTTAAAATAAACTAGACTTAGGAGTATTTAATTCAAATATCTTCTTAATAAAATAAAACAACAAAAAGAGTTCTTATTCTTAGGATTTTTTTTTAGATTCACGCGCGTTTATTTTACTGGGATGTAATAGCTTACACTAAGACCTTCTTTTACTTTACTGTTTTTATTTCCCCCAATATTTTTGGACATGTAAATAATCCCCCTCCCTGAAAGCCTTGTAATAGCGTAGGATTTACAATTCCCGCACTTTAAATTCCTGTACATATATTAACTGCTTAGATGTATGCTAACTAGGATTGCATGACAAGATTAACTCTTAACTTAAAATCAACAGTATCTCACCATGACATGCAAGAATAAAATAACTGAAAATTGACACACTTGCACATGTCACTCTTAGGGTACACCTCACTTGGTTGCCTCGAACGTGGTCATTAAGTATAGGATGTTTTAGAGGTCGTCCTTTTGTCCCAAGATCATAAGTTGCCTCGAAACGGTTGCCTCGGAAAAATGATCTAAGACATTAGGATTACCACTAAAGCGTCATAACGTTGCTTTAGTGACCACACGTCCCTTAAACCGAATTGACCCGAAAAACTCCAACAACGGTGCTACCTACTCCTCAATAGTGGGATAGCACTGTCTAAAGGACAGTTGCACAATTTAATTCCTTTTTGAGTAGGTATATGTTCTTAAGTACTTGTTCTCTTTTAAAACAAAACAAAACTTTTCGCACTTACACTTTTCGAACAAAGTTTTCAAAAACACTTCATACACTCTTGAGGACAGAAGCAAGAGTTAAAATGAAGTTTCAAACAAAACTCTTTTCAAAACCCACAATCACAAAGAAAAGAAACCTTTTGAAAACACAGTGAGCAAGTACCTAAGAGCCCGTGGATAACCACGGATAGAAAGGGTGCTAACACCTTCCCTTTCTATAATCCACCTCCCGAACCCGAGAAACAATCTCGAAAAGGAATTTTTCTGTGCTTTTGTCCTTTCCCTTGTTGGATAAAATAAAAGACGGTAACGACTCTTGCTAACCGCGACACTTTGCGAAAACAAACGCAAACGCGAACCAGCATTCCAAAACGGTCAGTTCTCGTTCCCACCGATCACACGTTCCTTTCTGAGTCATCACGCGCCTGACTTCAGAACTTTTGATCCTTGTTTATTTTGCTTGCAGTAGCACGCAGTTTTTGTCTTTCATTTATTTCCCTTTTCATCATTTTTAATATTAACATAAAAAGACATAAACATATTTTCTTTTATTAACTAACTTATTTCTTTTTTTTAAGACAAAAAACATTTTCTAAACAAGTCTATTTCTTTCTTATATTGTACATTTCAATATGGTTGTAATAGTAACTTATGACTTATTTTTACTTGCAACCCCCATTCATAAACATGTACCCCCATCCCCTAAATATTGTAATAGCGTAGGACTTTACATTTCTGCAACTTATCGCTTTAAAATATATTGCTAGTAAATAGGGTGTATGGCAAGATAAAATCAACAAATAGATGACTTTCAAATACAAGACAAAATGCATGCAAACTAACACACTTGCACACTAGTACCTCTAGGGTAATCTCATTTTGTTTCCTTTCGAAAAATAGTCATGTCCCTCGAATATGGGACGTTTTAGCAAAGACCCTTTGATAAAAAATATCATAGTCCCTCGATGACCCTCGATGTTGCCTTCGGTAAAATGATCTAGTCCCTAAACGACATTGCTAAAACGTCTCATAAGTTTCCTTCTATGACTATTCAAACGTCCCAATGCTCGTCCCTTCACATCCAATGATGGGGCTTCTTACCAAATCAATGGTAAGATAGCAACATCTAAAGGAAGAGAAAAAGAACATCTAAGACCTTTTGAGTAGGTAGGTTCGCTCTTAGTTACTCGCTTGCTCACGACAAAAACATTGTATACACTAACACTCTCATTTTGAAACATCTTTAAAAACGACACTTTGTACGCATTCTTAAAGAGACGAGAACCATTACAAAGACACCTTTTCAAAATCACTTCCAAAAACACTTTTCACAAACACATCTTTGAACTATTTTCCAAACAAACACTTTGTACGCGTTCTTATAGAGACAAGAATCATTACAAAGTCACATTTTCAAAATACTTTCAAAAACCACATCACAAAGCACACATTCAAACAAAAAGAAAGTGATCTAGAAAGTAACTAAGAGCCCATGGAAAACCATGGATGAAAAGGGTGCTAACACCTTCCCTTTTCATAATCTACCCCCCGAACTCAAGAAAACATCTCTAAAGGTCTTTCCTGTGCTTTTTCACCTTTCCTTTTTGGATAAAAGAAAAGTCGGTGGCGAATCTTGCTAAACCGCAACATTTGCGATAAAACGCAAAACACCCAAGTTAGTTCTCCCACCGCATCACAGAAGGCAATCGGAAAAACATTATTGTTCCCATCTTGTGCCACTGCCATGAGTAATGTTCCTTTATACTTCCCGTGTAACCAAGTTCCATCAATCTGTATAATAGGTTTGCAAAATGCAAAACCCTTGATGCATGGTTCAAACGCCTAGAACATTCGATGAAATATTCCATTCCCACTAACGCGAGTTCTTTCTGGGGTAAAAGCCGGAAGTGTCTCCAAAATTATAACACATTCCGGAGCATAATATTTGAGTGCCACCAAAAATCTTGTGGGTTCTTTGTATGATTCCTCCCAATTACCGCACACAAGTTCAACTGCCTTAGTCCTCCCGATCCATGCCTTTCCATAAGAGGGACTATAATTGAATCTCGTAGTGATATGAGAAATAATTGTACTCAGCTTTAATGATGGATCTTTGCTAATAAGAGGCAAGATTTCTTGACATATTAGTTGAGAACTAAGTTTCCGATGATCCTGTATTAGAATGGTGGTGATGCAAGTGTGGAGTGGATCAATGGAACCTATTTCCCATGAATCACTTCTCTTCCTGTAAGATGTAGTTAACCGAAAAGGGAAAATTGGTTTTTGATGACATAAAATAACGTACCTCCCTGAGTTATTTTTATCTACAGTGAAGTCAGCTAAAATTTCCATGTGGTATTTTTTGATAGCTCTAAGACACTCTTCTTTTGTTCGAAATTTGTCTCCAACTTTCAAGGCCCCTTCGGTCTGCATATAAGGATCGTGAAAGATATCTGAGGCTGGTTCATCTTCCCCCAAGTTCAAGTTCGTCATGTGAAACGGAGGGTCGTGCGCATGACTTGCAGGTATAGGTTCATGCTCTTGATCTGCAGCGGCATCATTGACCATAAAATCAATCATTGCCTCATCATCTTTTTCTTGTTGGTCAATAACATCGACTTCAGGATGGTTGTCCTCATCAGATTCATCCTGTTCTTCAAAGTCTTGAGAAGGATCTACCACCTGAGATTGATATGGTTGTTGTAATAAAACATACAGCTCAATCTCATCGAACCCGGATTGTTCATGAGTTTGAAACATGTTTCGAACATCATCATTGTCGCGCACCATAAGTTGATAAAGTTTGACTTGGTTGTTGTCAAATAGAAATGGGGACTTGTAAAGAATTTGGTAAACTGGACCACACTGCAATTTGGATTCTACTCTATCTTTGAAGTGTGCAAAACTGGATTTCTTGTTTATCCGAAAACGGATAAAATTGGTATTACGGAAATTAAAACCTAAGTTATCGCAGTTGAACGTCTCACCGTTAATATGGGAAATAATAGTATAATTTTGTGAATGATCCATGTTGTTGAGGTATGTTTTTTGTGAGTTATGGATGTATACTGGTAATGCAACCTACACAGACGATTAAATAAACTGATATTCTGCATGCATGCGCCACCCTAGGTGGCTAATCCTCCTATTTTCTCATGCATGCACCACCCTAGGTGTCTTATCCTCCTATTTATGTATGCATGCGCCACCTATTTTGGCTTATCCTCCTTTTTTTGCATGCATGCGTCACCTAGGGTGGCTTGTCATTGAACAACAAAACTTGCATGCATGCCATCTGATCCCTGCCACGCTGCAAGTTTGCATGCATGCAAAAAGCAATAAGCCATGTTGAATGGCGCCTATGTACAATAAAGAGAGCATGCACCACCTAGTGTGGCGCCTATGTGCAAGAAAGAAGAGCATGTGCCACCTAGTGTGGCACCTATGTGTATAAGTTGCATGCAAAGTATTCTTCAAGATTTTCCTATAAATACATGTAACATTCACCCTATATTTTCATCACAATCATAACTCATACATTATTTTTTTCTTGAAGTCTCAACAACAACACAAGAGTAATCAAGAAAAAATGTCTCTCTTGACCATGGGTGATCAACATAGAGGAACTCCGAACAACATTTAAACGTTTATAAGTGTATTATCTCAATACCTATTTTTTGCCGACAATTTTTTGTTCCTTAATTCTTATGATTGTTATACCTAAATCTTGTATTTCTTATATGTAATTCATGTTTTTAATAGGATGTTAAAAGATTTCGTTGTCGTGTCCATGAGTATGTCCCTTACGACGTTCAAATTGAACCGTACTTACGACATGCCGGTTTTGGTCCGTTACTTAACATAGTCAATTACCATGTTGACTATAAAATTATTCTCGCATTAGTGGAGAGATGGAAACCCGAAACTCACACCTTTCATCTTCCATGTGGTAAATGTACAGTCACACGAGAGGACGTGTACATGTTATTCGGTCTACCGATCAACGGTAAGGCTGTCAATGGCCGAGTCAACCAAGACAACGCCATATGCGAGGAACTTTTGGGAGTCTCTTTATTTGAACAAGGATCAAGAGGCCAAGGTATTAATCTCCGTCTTCTTAGAGAATATCATAGTAGTCTCGTAATAACCGAAGACTCTATCGAGCAAGAAAAAATTGTGAAAGCTCGGTGTTACCTAATGATATTATTTGGCCATGTTTTATTTCCTGAAACAACAGGTAATACTGTTAATATCATGTATTTACCGTTGTTAAGACAATTTGATAAAATAAACATATATAGTTGGGGCTCAGCTGTTTTGTCCCATCTGTATAGCTCCTTGTGTAAGAATGCATCGAACGGTAGCTGTTCTTTCTATTCTTGCGCCTTTTTGCTCCAGACATGGTGCTGGTCGAGAATGCCGGCACTCGCCCCCAACAACATAAGGCCATTCATCTTCCCCTTTGCTACAAAGTAAGATTACAAAACCATAAATTTTACATATTATATACCGAGACATGTAGTGTATTAATTTATTACCCATTTTTCTATGTAGGTGGTCTGTTCCTGGGATGAATTACAACAAATCCCCTAGAAACGCAATAGTAGTCTACCGAAATCTTATTGATCATGTTGGACCCGAAGAGGTATTAAACTTATATATTTTATACAACACATTGAATATTTTAATTAAGTTTAATATTTTATATAACTTTTTTTACTCTATAGTTTGTATGGAGGCCGCATAAGGATCTCGACCATGAGATTAACCCTCTTGATGCTGAAGTCTGGACTGCAAAAACAACACTCATCAGGTTCACTACTATGGAGATGCACCATAGTGATCGTGTGAAGCTACAGTTTGGCATGCAACAGGGTATCCCCGACCCCCCAACATGTTGGGCCAATGGCATCTACTCCGAGTTGACGACCCGTGGGGATTTAATAATTTTAAAGACTTTGCTAAAAATCAATGTCGTCAATGGAGGCATAAACGTGAATTGGTCTTAAGGGAGCCGATCTTGAAAGATAACTTAATAATATATATATCATTTTAATTTATTGTATATAAATAATATAATTAACATATTTATTTTCTTAAAGAAAAATTAGGGTTTACCCTTAATAAAAAAATATTAATTTCTTTTATTTTATTTCTTCCTTTTTTATATTAAATATTTTTACATACATGAAAAATAAATATAAACTTTTTTGCATATTCATAATACTTTGTATATTTATTTATTTGGTTTATTTAAATATTGTCCATTTATTATTTATGCCATTATTCAATTTGGATGTAATAGTAAAACTAGAGTTTTTATTTCTTGTCAAATACACCCCATTCAAAGATTGTGCCCCCATCCCCATAATCATGTTGTAATAGCTTAGACTTTTAATTCTCGCACTTTATGCTTTCAATACGCCATGATTAGAGATTAGGGTTTGTATGCAAAAATCCAAATTAACAAGTAGTTTGACCTAATACAAAGACAAAAATGCATGAAAATCAATACACAATGCACCCTTGCACCCCTAGGGTTACATCCACTTGTTGCCTTAAAAGTGGGCCATGTTATGCATGTTGGGTACTTTGGCAAAACAAAAACAAAAAGATCATAGTCCCTCGATGACGCTATCTTGGTTGCCTAAACAAAAATGATCAAGTCCCTCAAAAATTTGCCAAAAATACTTAACACAATTGCTATCATGGTCTATACAATGACCTGCGCCTGTCCCGTTTAACATCCTAATACAAGGTTATTTACCAAATACAATGGTAAAGCAACACTGTCAAAAGGGTTAAAAATACATAGGAAAGATCTTTGAGTAAAATAAAGTAGACAACTCTTAGTTACTTGATCAAAGCTTGCAAAACATCCATGCTATTTTCAAACACACTTCACCACACAATTTTAAAACATTTCTCAAATCAAACTTTCAAACATTGAAATCTTTTCAAAAGACAAAACACCTTTGTATACATTCAAACAAGAATCATTACAAAGGTTGCCACAATGATGGCCTCTTTTTAAAACATCTTTCAAAACCACACACAAAGCACCATTTCAAACAATTGAAAAGCAAAAGCAAGTGATCTAAACAAGTAACTAAGAGCCCATGGATAACCATGGATGAAAAGGGTGCTTGCACCTTCCCTTTTCATAATCTACTCCCCGAACCCAAGAAAACATCTCAAAGGTCTTTCCTGTGCTTTTTGACCTTTCCTTAGGATAAAATAAAAAGTCGGTGGCGACTCTTGCTAAACTGAAACATTTGCGAACATAAACACAAAACCTCAAGTCAGTTCTCCCACCGTATCACAGAACTGGCGACTCTGCTGGGGATGAAAGTTTTAAAAGTGGAGTAACCTTAGGGTTTAGATCACCTTTGCATGCTTATCTTGTTTGCTTTGATTGCTTTACAATTGGTTCTATTGTTTGGGTTTGAAATCCTCTATTCGGATTTGGGAAACATTCATAGGTAAATAGCAATACGTTGTGGAAACTGTGCGGGGTATATCTACATGGTTGAAGCAATAGCTATATTAGTGTGACATATTTGTGGGTACCGGTAGCCTTTGAGTCAATCAAAGAGAATACGGGGCCGCTGAGTGATGTCATAAAGCACTAATGAACTTTTAGAACCTTACTTGACCATCTTGACCTTACTAGGGGTAGTGAGATGAACGGCTTTGGTGCAGTCCGAAGTTGGTAGATACTTGATACTACACTCATTGAGGGTTGTTTTCTTGGAATATTTTGGTCGCCAGTTAAGTGGCTAAACTGAAACAATGAACACGGAAAATAATCCTGTGATATTGAGGTCCTTAGAACCCAGTTACTATTTATAGGACAGGTTGAGCCAACTAACTTCAAGAGGGTACTTACCTATGAAACCTCATGCAAGCCTGAAACTAGGATCTTGTGTGATTTGCTTGTACATATACTTGTGCATACATCATGAACATCATAAAGCATCATATGCATCCACTAACCATTTCAAGGGTTTGGATCTTCATTTTTGTTCCTGTTTTGTAGGTCATGGAATCTCTTCGCAGGAAAATAATTCAGGTCAACCTTGTGAGGATCCCTCCTCAACTCAAGGAGCTTACTTCCAAGATTCCAGAAAATTCTCTCTTCAGTGAAAGACATGGTAGACTCCTCAACTTGGTCAACTCCAACATTGAAGAAGACATGGTGAAAGTCCTCTTCCAGTTCTTTGACCCCCTACATCACTGCTTCACATTCCCTGATTACCAACTAGTACCTACTTTGGAAGAATTTTCTCAACTCCTGAGGATTCCTATTCTTCATCAACTACCCTACAACGGTACGGAAAGAGAACCAAAGCCTGAAGATGTTGCTCAAGCCTTACACTTGCAACCATCTGATATCAAGGGTCATTGGAAAACCAAAAGTGGTGTCAAGGGTTTCTTGGCAAAGTTTCCGTTTGAGAAGGCACAAGACTGCTAGAATTCTCTGGATCTGCAAGCTTTTGAAGAGATTGTAGCACCCCTCATCTATGGGTTGGTCTTGTTCCAAAACCATGATCAACTTATAGATGTGAATGTTGTCAAGATTTTCATATCTCGGAATCCTGTGCCTACATTTCTTGGGGACATCTTACACTCATTTCACACACGAACAATGAGGAAAAGAGGTGTTCTCATGTGATGTACTCCTCTTCTGGCAAGGTGGTTTATTTCCCACCTTCCCCATCAGTTTTAAAGAATGAGCAGGGTTTAAGGTGGTCGCAACGATTGATGACCCTCACACATTCTGATGTTCATTTGTGTTCTCGGTCCAGAGAAAATGTCATCATCATTGATTGTTGTGGAGAATTCCCTAATGTCCCACTACTTGGCATTAGGGGAGGCATCACCTACAACCCCTGTTTAGCTTTTAGGCAATTTGGGTATGCCAAGAGAGATGGCCCTCATGATATGCTAATTCCTGACTTGGTTTTTGACTTCGACAACGACGCTCAAGGACTTCGACAAAGGTTTATCCGAGCTTGGAGGATGCCTAACAAAGTGGATAGGAAGACACTGGGGCACAAGAATTCCATCCCTCTTAAGCCTTATCTCAAGTGGGTACGAACCCGCGCCCAGAGTCTTATGATGCCTTACCCTCACATTCTCCCCGTGATCAAAGAGCCTGTTATGGAAGGAGAGGTTCCATACACCCTCATACATCCTGACATGCCAACATCATTGGAAGAATTGCAAAGAAGTTGGATACAGCTCAAGGAAGAACGAAATACTTTTGAAGCCAACTTCTATGCCAGTGAGAAGAAGGTCTTGGAACTTACCCGCCGATTTCACGAAGAGGAGACTCTCAACACTTACATCGCACCAAAGAGGATGCACAATGTCTTTTTATATTAAGAATCTTGTAATATTTTGTCCATGGGGCATTTATGTACTAACAAATTTCTTCTTATTAATATGACGTGTGTTCTTTTTGTTTGCAACAATTTTGAATTTCTGAATCCTTGAATGCATTACATGAATAACACATCATTCACCATATGCATAAGCAAGTCTTCACACCAGGTTTCCTTATCTTTCTGCTATTTATTTCAGCAAGATGGATATAGAGCAGACGGTCAAAGATCTGCAAGCACAAAATTCCCAGTTCCAACAACTCCTCATAACCTTGGCAAAGGGTCAAGAGGACCTTAAAGCACTGTTAGAGAAAGATAAGGAAAAAGACAAAGAGAAAAAGAAGAAAAGAAATGGTGTGGCCACTATGGGAAGAAGGTTTGAGAACCAGGCTAGAAGGGTCCTCGAGTTCCCCTCGACGTCTGACGAAGGGGTTGGTAAAGGTAAAGGAGTTGCAATGCCCTCCGAATCTGAGGCTGAAGAAGAAGAAGAGGAAGAGGATGAAGATTACTCCGAACAGCAGTACCCTCTAGTGGATGATAAGTATAAGAATCTTGAAGACCGGCTAGCAGCCATGGAAGTGCAAAGGGTACCTGGGCTAGATTTCGAAGAACTAGGGTTGGTTGCTGGGATCGTCATTCCTCCCAAATTCAAAGTACCTACATTTGCGAAATACGATGGTTTGTCCTATCCGAAGATGCATATGTGATCCTACGTCAGAAAGATCCAACCTCACTCTTCCGATAAGGATCTATGGGTCCACTTTTTTCAAGATAGTTTGCCGGGTACGCAATTGGACTAGTTCTATCAACTTGAGAGATCTGATGTTCATAACTGGGAAGATTTAGCTGCTGCTTTCTACCGACAATACCAATACAACGCAGATTTAGCGCCTACTCGTACTCAATTACAGAGTATGGGTATGGCCTCTAATGAGGGATTTAAGGAGTATGCCCAGAAGTGGCGAGATTTGGCTGGAAGGGTGCAGCCACCATTGTCGGATAGAGAGCTGGTTGACATGTTTTTAGGGACCCTGTCAGATCCATTCTTCAATCACTTGATCGGGAGCTCATCTGCAGGGTTCACCGAATTAATTCTGACCGGTGAAAGGGTCGAAGCTGGCATTAAGAGTGGTAAAATTCAGAAGGATGCCTCCGCTTCCACTGCTATCAAGAAGACCTTCCCAGCCAAGAAGGAAGTTTCTGCTATTCATACCCAGAGAAATTAAGGGAGAATGGAGCGCTGACCAGCGGTAGGGGCTGTGATGATCCAGAATTCCTCAGTCGATCAACCTCGAAGCAGTCAACCTAGGGCTAACCAGCAAAGGATAGAAAGGACACAACGGCAATTCACCCGGATCAATATGACACCAGCTTAGGTCCTCCCTCATCTGTTAAAGTTAAACGTTACCAACTTGAAGGAAGCGCCGAAAAACCCAAATACCTCTTCTCCCAATTATCATTCCAATGCGAAATGTGCATACCATTCAGACAGTGTAGGGCATGACACCAACAACTGTTGGGCCCTTAAAAACAATATCCAAGATTTGATAGATGCCAAGGAGGTAGAGTTTGATGCCCCCGAAAAACCTAATGTGATATCCGCTCCTATGCCAAAACATGGTCATAATGTCCATGCAATTGTGGAAGATCTTCATGTTACCACTGTTGATGACCTAATGACTCCGTTGCCAATGATTAAAATGAATCTGTTGAAAGCCGGGATATTCCCAGGCTGTGAAAAAGATTGTTACTTCTGTTCAACCTTGCAATCCGACTGTCCGCTGTTGAAGACAGGCATTCAACGCCTGATGGATACTCAAGAGATCCTCTTTCAGAAAACTCCTGTTGATACTATCACTCATGTTACTCCTGTTACTCCTGTTACTCCAATCAATGATGTTGCTATAATCACTATTTCCGACAATCTTTCCAAGACCTGTAAAAGGCCTGTTAAGATTACGCCTGATCCAAAGTTTATACCGCTGAAGATTACCATGCCAGGGCGTATCCCATATAAGTCCAACAAGACTATACCATGGAATTATGGAGGAGAGATCTTCTACCATGGTGTCAAGCAGATCGAATCAGTCCAAGAGGATTCCGATGAAGAAACTCCTGATGTAGGAAATATTGTGGGAACGAGTAAGATCACTCGTAGCGGAAGAATCTTCTCTCCGGAGATTGCTCCCCCACGGGCAGTTTTCGGACCCTCAAGTGCTTCTGTGCCTGTCAAGATATCTGTGCAAAGTCCAGTAATTGAAGAAATTGTTACTCCCGAAGTTGTACCCCCTGCTGTTATTGCTGATAAAGGTAAGGGAATCGAAGAAACGCTCGTCAGGACGAGGGCTCAGACTTTGGTTATCCCCGAGACCACCCAAAAGGAAATGGAGGAAATCTTAAAGATGATTAAGAAAAGCGACTATGATGTCGTAGAGCAGCTGGGGAAAACCCCTTCAAAAATTTCTATGTTGGCTCTATTACTTTGCTCTGAGGCTCATGCCAAAGCCTTGATCAAATTTCTGAAGACGGAACACGTGCCTCAAGAAACTTCTGCGGATCAGTTTCAAGAGTGCGTAGCCAGCCTCACAGCCGACAATGGTCTGGGTTTTTCTGATGTCGATCTAACGTCCAAGGGAAGAAAGCATAATGATGCGCTGCATGTTTCGGTAGAGTGCAGAGGGACCACACTTGCTCATGTTCTGGTTGATACCGACTCATCTTTAAATGTCCTACCAAAGAAAGCATTGGACAGGCTACAGTGTGAAGGTTTGACCTTAAAGCCTAGTAATATCATTGTTAGAGCCTTAGACGGTTCTAAGCGGATGGTTCACGGAGAAGTGGACATACCAATCAAAGTGGGTACGAAAATTTTCAACTCTACATTTTATGTGATGGACATCTGTCCTTCATATTCATGCTTGTTGGGAAGGCCATGGATCCACAACGCTGGGGCAGTCACTTCTTCTCTACACCAGATGCTCAAATACCCGGTCCAGGGTAAGATCATAACAGTTCATGGTGAGGAGGAGTATATGATAAGCCACCTTAACTCTTTCCGCTACGTGGAGTTAGATGGTGAATTCATAGAAACACCTTTCCAACACTTTGAAGAGGTTTCTCCTGAGGTTGCGGTAGCCAAGATAATGACTGATGCACCCATCATTACCAAGCCTGTGTCTCGGATGTCATCCCTTAAAGATGCGGAGGCTGTAATCAAGAAGGGAGGAAGTACAGTGTGGGGTCAGCTGCCAGATTTTCCTCACAAGACAGACAAGTTCGGATTGGGTTTCACTACTGCTAGTCAGAAAGCTGTGCGTCGCTCCCGGGCTGGAGGACCACCCTTAAAGATCACTCACCATGGAGTTCATGCCTTAGAAGCTGATGATGAAGAATGCAATTTTGAAGATTGGATCTTTCCAACCATTGAAGGGAGACTGAACAACTAGGAGGCGAAAGACTTCGTTCCCATTACTATCATTAATCAGTAATTTATCTTTTGAAACATTTATGTTGATCTGTAATAACTATTAAACAATTCGTACACTCTTTTGCCTTGTGCCTTTCCCGGGGCACATAGGTCCATTTGTAAGGGTTTTGATTTTTCATTTTCATATGCCATTTTTAATGAATCATGGACGTTTTCATCTATAAACTTTTGTGTTCATTTTCTTTCCTTTTACATTTTATTTTGTTTAAGGATGGCTATCCCTTACACACACCCACACTCATAAAATGCAGGTACCCATCCACTCCGGATTCCATGGGTAACTATTCTGCTTTGGCCTTCAGTGACTCTGAAGATTTGGTCAATCATGCCGAGTACGAAGGTGATGAAGACTGTGAAGTGCCTGGAGAGTTAGCTAGACTTTTGCAACAATAATAAAGGGCTATTCTTCCCCATGAAGAGTTGTTAGAGACTATCAATTTGGGAACAGAGGAAGACAGGAAAGAGGTTAAAGTGGGTGCCAACCTGGAGCCGAGTGTCAAAGAGCGTTTAGTTCAGTTGTTGAATGAGTTTGTTGAGATCTTCGCCTGGTCCTATGAAGATATGCCGGGACTGGATACAGATATCGTGGTTTATCGTCTCCCTACAAGAGAAGACTGTCCACCAATCAAATAGAAAGTGCGCCGAATGAGGCCCGACATGTTCGAAAAGATCAAAGTTGAGGTGATGAAACGGTTCAATGCTGCCTTTCTGGCTGTTACTTCCTATCCATAATGGGTTGCTAACATTGTGCCCGTGCCTAAGAAGGACGATAAAGTCAGAATGTGTGTGGACTACAGAGACTTAAATAGGGCTAGCCCTAAAGATGATTTTCCACTACCACACATTGACATCTTGGTTGATAACACAACTCAACACAAGGTATTCTCTTTCATGGACGGATTCTCGGGATACAACCAGATCAAAATGGCCCCTGAAGACCTGGAGAAGACTACTTTTGTTACGCAATGGGGTACCTTCTGATATAAAGTGATGCCATTCGGACTGAAGAATGCCGGGGCAACCTATCAGCGAGCCATGGTAGCTTTGTTTCATGACATGATACATCATGAGATCGAAGTCTACGTAGATAACATGATAGCCCGTTCACAAATAGAAGAAGAACACCGCGACCATCTGTAAAAGCTGTTCATCAGATTGAAGGAGTACAAGCTCAGGCTGAACCCTAGTAAGTGCACTTTCGGAGTCAGGTCCGGTAAACTTTTGGGATTTATCGTCAGTAACAAAGGCATCGAAGTTGATCCTGCCAAAGTCAAAGCTATACAAGAAATGCCTGCCCCCCGCACTGAAAAGGAGGTTAGAGGTTTCTTGGGACGCTTAAACTACATTGCAAGGTTCATCTCTCACCTACCATCTACCTGTGATCCAATCTTCAAGCTGTTGAAGAAAGATCAGGTGGTTGAATGGAACAATGATTGTCAAGTTGCTTTCGATAAAATTAAGGAGTATTTGCTGGAACCTCCTATCTTGAAGCCACCCGCCGAAGGAAGACCTTTAATCATGTATCTGACTGTTTTGGATAATTCAATGGGGTGCGTACTGGGCCCACGTGACGAGTTTGGCCGAAAAGAGCATGCCATTTATTACCTTAGTAAAAAGTTTACCGACTGTGAGACTCGCTACTCACTGCTCGAGAAAACTTGTTGCGCTTTGGTATGGGCTGCTCGCCGGCTAAGGCAGTATATGTTGACACTTATATGTTTTCTTGACAAATATACTTCAAAGTGCAGAAATTCGCTTGCCTTTCTTTTCTTTTTACACTTATGTTTTATTTGAAAAAGTCTAATGTTTTGTTAAATAGGCATATGCATTTGAATATAATCACTGCTTACAAATAAAACGAAATCGAGAAAGGATAATTACTGGTAGATTAAAAGGGTAGAAAGACGTCTTTAGGATATTCCAGAAGAAATCCCCTACGATACATCATTCAGATCCTCAATAAGGCAAAATTTCAAGTATATTTCCCTAGCGAAGTTAAGCTTCAAGATCCGCAGCGAAGCCACTACAGTCTAAAACTTGATTCCCCAGTGAAGTCAAATTTCCAACCATCAATCCCCAGTAGGAACCATTCAGCTTTCCCCAACTTCCCCAGTAGATTGGCATACAACCCAAACTCCTGATTTCCCCAGCCGAGTAAACACTCTCCCCACAGAGTTATTTCCCAGCAGATTGAAGATTCTCAGTCTCATTTCTCCAGCAGAAGCCTCCCAGGTTTTAATTCCCCAGTAGAGGTCGTCAGAGTTTTCCTTACTTCCCAGGAAAGTCATGAAGATTTATCATTCCCCACAGAAGCTGTCAAAGCTCTTGTAAATCCCCACCAGTCACCAAGGGTTTTCAATCCCCAGCAGTGGTCCTAGGATTTATCTTTCCCAGCAATAAAAGATCTTTAATCCCCAGGAAGTCAGCAAGGATTTCTCATCTTCAAACAATCAAAGGTTTTTGAATCCTCAGCATCGGTCAGAAATTTACTTCCTCCAGCGGCAGTCAAAGATTTCATTATCTCCAACAATCAAGGATTTATTTTCCTCAGAAAGTCAACTACTCGGCTTATATGCACATCCATTACATTCATACATCATAAACATTGATAAAACACAGTTCATTGCATCATACATATCATGCAGCATAACTTTGTGTTTTAGCTAACATTTTACCCTTTTCAGGATAAGGTTAAAAGGCTATCGTTAACAATTATTCAGATACAGTATAGATACACCCCAGACACGGTGGTCATTCTATCACTTATTCAGGATTTTAAGTCAAAGACAATACAGATACACCCCAGACACGACGGTCATTCTACTACTCATACAAACTTCAGCAATCAGATACAGACTAGATACGCTCCAGACAAGACAGCCATTCTATCTCTCATTCAGATTCTCAACTCAAAGTTCAGATATGCTCCAAACACGGATACCATTCTGGTCCTTATGCCAAAAGTTTGATTCTCCCCAGTGCATTCGCCACAGAAGTCATTCTGTCACTTATTCGGATCCCAGTTACAGTTCCAGATACACTCCAGACACGGAAGTCATTCTGCTACTCATATAGATCTCAACTTCAGATACAGTCCAGATACGCACCAGACACGGTTTCCATTCTGTCACTCATTCAGAATTCATCCCCAGCACACAGTTGCTCCCTATACAGATGATACTCCGTTACCCAGATACAATACAGATACACTCCAGACACGGAAGTCATTCTGATATTCATTCAAAAATTCAAATACAATTACAGCTCAGATACTCTCCAGACACGGACGCCATTCCCTTTGCTCAATACAGACTCAGTCTCCAGATACAGTTCAAGTGCATTCCAGACACGGATACCATTTTGATACTCATTCTTCTGACCTACAACATTGCACTTCAACAAACATTCTTGGATGGCATCTTTAAGCCCATCTCCAGCAAGATTCTACCAACACCAAATGGCATCTTTAAGCCCATTCCCTCAACATTATTTTGACGAGTGCAAATTTACGGGCACTCTAGTGTCCAATCCTCTTTTACCTTCGAGTCGCAAAAGGAAAACTTGCCAATCTAACTCTTCAGGTTCAAGAAGATTGAACAGGGGCAACTATTGTACCCCAAAATTTGACCTCTCATTTCATCAACATTTTCTCAATCACAAGACTCTTGGAACTCAAGATCAAGCTAGGGTTTGCTCTGCTCAAGATACCTCCTTGCACTGTTGACCTAAATTAGGGTTTGAGTTTGCACAGGGATATTTTGAACTCCAATACCCAAAGTGACTTTCATACTTCATGTTGGACTCACAAGTTTGTCCATACCAAGTTTCAAGCCTTGATTCAAATTTTTGCCCAGTTAATTGGACAGTTGACCTAAAAATCAGTTGTATTGGGGAAAAAGTCAACTGTGGCCAATTGACAGTCAAAACTCATGAATTTTGACCCACATCAACATCATGAACTCATATGAACCATTTGATCAAGTTTGGATCATAATTCCACAAGAAATTTGATCAGATCACCAAAAGGCAAAAATGGTCATTTTTAGGGTTTTGACTGCACAAAGGCAATTTTTGACTGTTTGACCTAGCCAATGGCAAATTAAGCTCACACATGGACTCAAGGACTTAATGACATTGTCTTTATCCATTCGACAAGTTCAAAAGATCTCAAATGCATAGGATTGACAGATGAATTTTTCAGTCAACTGATCAACATTTGACTATACACTGAAAAGTCAAACTTTGACTTTTTGATCAAAATCAAGTGCCAAGAGTTATTTTTCATCAATACATGTCAAGTTATGAAACTTGTTCATCAAGAAACCCAAAAATGCAAATTAGGGTTTAAAATGGGAAAATTTCATAACTTAGAAATTTTCTAAGTTATGGAATTTTCTTATTTTTTCCTAACTTTGTCCCATTTTTTCACCAAGATGCAATGGAATCAAAGAAAACTTGATACATGAAAGTTGTAGTCCATCACAAAGTCTACAACTTTTATTCACAAAGTTTTCTCAAAAGAAGCTTGTAGCTCAAGTTATGATTTTTGGAACAAGGATACCTAAAACTTATAACTTAGAGAAAATTTGCCCTAATCTTGGCAGGATTTTGACCCATCTTCTTGGCCACTTTTCACCTAGTTCCACTTGGAGTTTCAAGTTTCATTTCAAATATGGATTATAGTACATATTTCAAGCTTTCCAAATTGTCCAAGAACTCCTCAAACACCCTTGTGGTTAGAAATAATCGAATGCTTGAAGTTGGCAAAAATTCACTTTTGTCCATGGCCAATACGTGTTCATACAAACTTGCATATTCAAATCAGCATGTTTGGTGCTAGCTTGCAGGCCTCAAAACCAGTTTATAATCCATAATTTAATGCCTAACCATTGAGTTAAGGTATTATCTTGTTCATATGGACATTACATGCAAAATTAAGCCCTAAATGGTAAAAGGTATATTGCCATTTTTGCAAAAGTCACTTTATGTCAAAACTCTAAGCATTGAGCCTTGGACAAAATCTGAGACTGCAAACCAAATCCATGAATTAGAGGGGCCAAGAGTGTTGTGTGCAGGTTGATCGGAGGGCCTGTACAGGGCTATAACATCACTTCCATTCTTTTGCTTCAAGTAGAAGAAACTTGCAAAAATACAAGCCATAACACACATATGAGAAAACCAGCTTACAAGAACATTGTGAACAAGTTCCATACCTCCCAACAAGCCTGAATTACGACCCCTTTGCCTCTCAAATTCCCTTGTACACAGAATCACTGTTTTTCTGCAAAACAGGGCAAGTTCTGCATTTTGCAAGCCATAACCGAATTCAATCGTGCGTTTTGTCCAAAGATAGTTCCAACACCTTCCAATCAACTCACCTGAACTATCCCAAGCCCCCATTGCAAGCTGTAACACCTCTAACACACTTTGCCATTTTTGTTTCAAAGCTTTGCAGGTTGAGTTCTACAGCACGATTCAAGCTGTTTCAAAATAATCCAAGCATTGGAAAAGCTTCCTTGGACTTCAGGCAAGCTCAAAAGAAGCTCAAACACCATTGAAGGTTGCTACATTGTCTAGCTCGAAGTCAACTGAAACAGGTATTTCATGGACTTCTATCTCTCTATCTAGGAATGGTTAGGCTTAGGTTTGTGAATGAAATATGTTGTACTCATAGCCCTGAAGCCATACATATGCTTAGTTTTCATTTACATTAATCGTGCTAGGAGAATTTCACTCATGAACATTCTGAAAAAACTAGGTTAGAAATTAGGGCCAGAGAAATTCTCTCTGGTCTTTGAGAGTTAATCCAAGTTTTTTATATGGTTGGATTCGTTGTTTAATTCTCTACAATGTCCATGTTATGAGTTTTGTCAAAAAATCAAAGAATCAGGAGATAGCCATTGATGTACAGAGGAACGCGTTTTGTGAACAAGAGGAAGAAGATGAAGTCTAACTGGGCTGGGCCTGGTTGTTCTTTGCTTTTGACACCTCCCTTTTCTGTTTACACCCCCCTGGCCCATTTATTTAAATATTTATCATTTTGACATTTTTATTTTTTATTCTGACTTTATTATTTTTTGTCCAAATATAAAAAATGCCAAAAAATTATTTTCTATATTTTTCATATTTATTTTTATTTTACTAAGTATAAATATGTAAATAAACTATTTTCTTTTTAATAAAACTCAAAAATAATACAAAAAATACACTTATTTTCATTTATTATTTCTATTTATATTTGAGAACATTTCCTTGAAAATACCCATTTTTGTAAATAATAAATTTTTATCTTTGAATATTTAATATGATTAATATATATATATATATATATATATATATATATATATATATATATATATATATATATATATATATATATATATATATATATATATATATATATATATATATATATATATATATATATATATATATATATATATATATATATATATATATATATATATATATATATACTTATATACTTGTTTTATTAAATAATTAGGTCAAGAAAAAAACAAAAATACTACATTTTCATTTTTATTAATATTTTGTACTAAAAATATCATTTTCATAATATACTTTTATTTTTTGTATAAATTGGTATATTATTGTATATAATATTATTTATTTAAGAATTAGGGTTTTGCCCTAAATAACAAAAAAATAATAAAAATTGACCCTTTTTATTTATTTACATTTCACATTAAAAAATATACTTTTATATACATAAAAACTCTTTTTGCATAATATATTTTATTTGACTTTTATTTATTCGCATTTATTTCAATTATTGTACATTTAAATATTGCCTATACATTCGATTTGGTTGTAATAACTTAGAATTTAATTTCTTGTCAAATACCCCCAATTCAAATTTGTACCCCCCCTCCCTATATCATGTTGTAATAGTGTAGCATTTAAATTCTCGCACATTTAAAAGCTTCCAATTATGCCATGCTTAGACTTAGGATTTGTATGCAAAATAAAATCAACAACTAGCTTGACCTAATCCAAGATAAACATACATAAAAAACAAACACAATGCACACTTGCACCCCAAGGATTACAATCCACTTGTTGCCTTCAAAAATGGGCCATGGTTGCATGTCAAGTACTTTTGCAAAACAAAAACAAACAAAAAGATCATAGTCCCTCGATGACGCTGTCTGAGTTGCCTAAACAAAATGATCAAGTCCCTTAAGAAAAATTGCCAAAGATACTTGACACCATTGCTATCATGGTCATACGATGACCCGCGCCTGTCCTGTTAACATCCTAACACAAGGTTGTTCACCAAATACAATGGTGAAGCAACACTGTTAAAAGGGTTAAAAACATAAGAAAGGTATTTGAGTAAATTAGGGTAGACAAACTCTTAGTTACTTGATCAAACTTGCAAAAAACATCCTTGCTATTTTTCAAAACACACCTCACAATACAATTTTAAAACCCTACTTTCAAACATTGAAAACTTTTCCAAAGATAAAAACACCTTTGTATATATTCAAACAAAAATCATTACAAAGGTTGCCACAACAATGGCCTCTTTTCAAAACATCTTTCAAAACCACACACAAAGCACCATTTCAAACAATTGAAAAGCAAAAGCAAGTGATCTAAGCAAGTAACTAAGAGCCCATGGATAACCACGGATAGAAAGGGTGCTAATACCTTCCCTTTCTATAATCTACTCCCCGAACCCAAGAAAACATCTCAAAGGTCTTTCCTGTGCTTTTTTGACCTTCCCTTAGGATAAAATAAAAAGTCGGTGGCGACTCTTGCTAAACCGAAACATTTGCGAACACAAACGCAAAATCCCAAGTCATTTCTCCCACCGTACCACAGAACTGGCGACTCTGCTGGGGAAATTAAAAGTGGAGTAACCTTAGGGCTTAGATCACCCTTTGCATGATTATGTTTGCTTTGATTTCTTTACATTTTGGTTCTCTTGTTTGGGCTTGAAATCCTCCACCCAGATTTGGGAAACATTCATAGGCAAATAGCAATCCGTTGTGGAAACTGTGCGGGGTATACCGACACGGTTGAAGAAATAACTATATTAGTGCGACATATTTGTGAGTACCGGTAGCCTTTGAGTCAATCAAAGAGAATACAGGGCCGCTGAGTGATGTCATGAAGCACTAATGAACTAGAACCTTACTTGACCATCTTGGCCTTTTATTAGGGGTAGTGAGATGACCGGATTTGGTGCAGTCCGAAGTTGGTAGATACTCGATACTACACTCATTGAGGGTTGTTTTCTTGGAATATTTTGGTCGCTAGTTAAGTGGCTAAACCAAAACAATGAACATAGAAAACAATCCAAGGATATTGAGCTCCTTAGAACCCGGTTACTATTTATAAGACATGTTTTAAGCCAACTAAACTCAAGAGGGTACTTACCTATGAAACCTCATGCAAGCCTGAAACTAGGGTTTTGTGTGACTTGCTTGTACATGTGTTTGTGCATACATCATGAACATCATAAAGCATCATGTGCATCCACTGACCATTTCAAGGGTTTGGATTTTCATCTTTGTTCTTGTTTTGTAGGTCATGGAATCTCTTCGCAGGAAAACAATTCAAGTCAACCTTGTGAAAATCCCTCCTCAACTCAAGGAACTTACATCCAGAATTCCAGAGAATCCTCTTTTCAGTGAAAGACATGGTAGACTCCTCAGCTTAGTCACCACCAACATTGAAGAAGACATGGTTAAAGTTCTCTTCCAGTTCTTTGATCCCCTACACCACTGTTTCATATTCCCTGACTACCAATTGGTGCCTACTTTGGAGGAATTCTCTCAACTCTTGAGAATTCCTATTCTTAATAAACTACCCTACAACGGTACGGAAAAAGAACCAAAGCCTGAAGATGTTGCTCAAGCATTACACTTGCAACCATCTGATATCAAGGGACATTGGAAAACCAAAAGTGGTGTCAAGGGTTTCTTGGAAAAGTTTATGTTTGAGAAGGCACAAGACTGCTGGAATTCTCTTGATTTACAAGCCTTTGAAGAGATTGTGGCACTCCTCATCTATGGGTTGGTCTTGTTCCCAAACCCTGATCAGCTTATAGATGTGAATGCTGTCAAGATTTTCATATCCAGGAATCCTATACCTACATTGCTTGGGGACATCCTACACTCATTTTACACACGAAAAATGAGGAAAAGAGGTGTTCTCATGTGTTGTACTCCTCTCCTAGCAAGGTGGTTTATTTCTCACCTTCCACAATCAGTTTTGAAGAATGAGTAGGGTTTAAGGTGGTCCCAACGATTGATGACCCTCACACATTCTGATGTACATTGGTGTTCTCGGTCCAGAGAAAATGTCATCATCATTGATCGTTGCAGGGAATTCCCTAATGTCCCACTACTTGGCATTAGGGGGGGCATCACCTACAACCCCTGTCTAGCTTTGAAACAATTTGGATATGCTCGGAGGGATGGCCCTCATGACATGCTGATCCCGGACCTAGTTTTTGACTTCGACAACGATACGCAAGGACTTCGACAAAGGTTCATCAGAGCTTGGAGGATGTGTTTGCCGTGAAAAATGGTAAACAATCGCTGATCTTCCAAAAGGTTACTTATTTGGTGACTCGCATGATCGATCAGATTGATCCTAAGACATGGTTGATTTTTGGAGTTTAAATGCTTTGAAATAAAGAGTTTCGACTAATCCTAATGGTGATTAATGCAAGTAAAGTAGAGACACTTTAAATAAATTGCATGGAGAAAAGCTTGATAAAATAAATAAAAGCATTAAAGGGTTGTTAAATAAATGACTTCGACTGAGGTAAATAAGTGAAAGCGATAAATTGCTTGAATGTAAAATATTTTGATTAAGGTAAATGTTGTTTCACACATACATTCTCAATGATTCTTTCTCTCACGCTGGGTACTTGAATCTAAATGAGTGACTTGTATACAATGATGAACACCTCTAATAACTTCGTGAACACTTAGTATTTATACTAAAAAACCTAAATAACTGCAGGGCAGTCACACCGCTTCATGATGACACCACATGGCACGCTCACAACCTTCGACGCCTAAGTTCACGACACGTTGCGCTTGGTAACTGCTGGGAACCGTTTTCCCTCCAACAATTCAAAATTCTAACCGTTCGATCTTGGGCATCAGGGACCTTGGTCGAAAGGTCCTTCGACATCGAAGACAACATGATTCCAACTTAGAGGAATTTCTCTAAGTATGTTGTCATTCTTTGATAAGCCTTCGATGTGATCAGCTGATCGAAGCCTTCTTGTGTAGGAAACTCTTCTGACTCATAATTAATTATCTATATGATAACAGAACATGGGTGTCGAATTTAGGAGCCAACAAATTGTCCCCCAAGAATGTCTTATTTCGATGCTTAGAAGAAAGAGGCATTCTTTGATATTTCATTCGACACTTGTCCTTCACTCTCAGCCACAAATTAATTTGTGTGCCTTTCGTCTCCTACCAACCATTTGACAATCTCAAAAAATCATCATTTCAACTTTTCCCAAAACGTCGCTTCAGTAAGGCACTCACGCACGATGGCCTTTCACACGCTGTCATCATGACCATTCTCTGAAATCGAGGAACCATGCTGCAACGTTTCCGTTTTTCAGAACGGTTACAATGCCAAATACGTGCCACGTGCCCCACTCCCGTCTGTGGCATTAAATGACCTCGAGCCCTGTGATTTTTTCAATCACTATAAATAGCACTAAGTTCCTCAATTGGACTCTTTACGCTTTCTTGCATCCAAACCTTCGATCGAACGACATTTTCTGCAAACAACCCTTTGCTTCTTCCTCTCCAAACCCAGTAATCTTTATTCTTCATACACCCTCATCTCAAACCAAAAATGGCTTCACGTACTCGTGCTCCCAATGCCCCAAGAGCTAGCATTCTCTCCAAGACTGCTCAACCAGAAACCTTCTCAACCGCTCCGGTAGTTAATTCTATGGGAATGCGAAGGGTTCCTGAACCCATGGGTGATACTGAGCGCGAAACCTATGGCTCTCAACTGCTGATTCCCGTTGGATATTCCAACCAGGTTTTTGCCATGTCAGGCCCTCTTTCAACATGCATTACTGACTCCACAAAAATTGAGGGTTTCTTCCCCGCGCATGAGGCACTCAAACCCATTGGGTGCTCAAAGAAGGCGAAAGATGATACTGAAGATCCTGCGAAAGAGAAAATAGATCTTCGGTTCTTTAACATGGGGGTTAGGGCTTTTCGATCTAGCCCTAGTCTTACACTAGAATATACCGCTTGGCTCCAAAAGATGGAGAAGTGCCAGGCTTCGATTTGGAAATGCATGGGCATTTATGACCTGGTCATGTTGTCCAAAACTGGTCTTAACTACTGTCATGACATGCTGGTAGCTTCGTTGCTGTTTTGGGACTACACTCACTATACCTTCCACTTACCTTGTGGAATGGCTATGCCCACCCTCTTCGATGTGGCCGCCATTGCTGGTCTTCGACCAACTGGGGACTACTTCGACCCAGAGGAAATGTCTGAAGACCAGATTGGGTTTTCTGCTACCAAACCCACCTACACCACTTACACCAATCATCACCACGACAAATCGACGGCTGTGGTGACTGATGTGGAGCACATCGCATTTCTAGCCCTTTGGCTGTCGCGCTTCGTGTTCTGCACGAAATCCCTGCAGGTGACGAAGAAGATGGTCACCCTCACTACTCAACTTCATCACGGCCAAAACATCTGTTTGGCCAAATTATTATTGGCGAACTTGTATGAGTCGATAAGCAATGGAGCGGCTCAATTAAAAGTAATCGAAAACAGAGCCATCCTGCTGCTTGCTGGTCCCTTCTGGCTACTTCAACTCTGGTTGAATGCCACTTTCGAGTCTTTTCTACCCCAAAAGACTCAAATAAATGAACAGGCTCCTGAGATAGCTAGAAGGCACGTCGAAGGCACCAAGCTTGCCTTATTGACTCCTACTGAGTATGGGCTGGAACTACAAAAGACCTTCGTAAACTTCGTTCAGATGTTTGCGGGGAGGAAGGAATTTACTTCGACCATGGCCCCTTTCGCCGGATGAAAGTGTGGTCCAGGATGGTTTACCAGGCCCCATCCTAAATCACCAGAGGATCCTCACTTCTAAGAGCATACAACAATGTGGGAAGCGTTTCTCACTCCAAGGATAATGCCGTTGCATTTCAAGAGTTCAAAAAATCAGCTGAGCCTGATTGCCTACCAGCCGAATCTTATCTCTCGACAATTTGGCATTACTTAATCGCTTCCTTCTCCAATTTATCCTCGGGAGAAATCATTGTTGTTCTTTTCTAATGACTACTCTGAAGATGCCGCTACTAGGCATATTAGTAGGTACGTTGGTCGGACCGTACTATCATTGTTCGACTACCAACTCAACTTCCTCTGTTCACCAGCTTTTGAAGACTGGTGGAAGAGATATTACGTCGAAGAGTTCCTCGACGAGAAGGACTTTGCAGACGAACTCAAGAAGTCCTTCGTCATGGTCCTTAATAAAATAAAGAAATGTATGTTCCCTCTTCAAATTATATTTGTCTTTCCATTTCGACTTATATATGTCAAATATAACTTGTGAACGTTTTTCTTTCAGTTGTTCAAAAACCCGTGGCTAAGAAGGCCACAGACAGCAATCAGGGTGGAGGTCCCTCTGCAAAACCTCCAGTACAGGTAACCATTTTTTCCTTGTTTCCTTCTTTGGTTTTACACATCCTGGTTTCCGATGCTGTGTTTTAAATCGACTCCGTTTGGGATTTTCAGGAACCTGCGCCAAAGAAGCGACCCATATTAACGGTCGAAACTTCGAGTGGCAAAGAGGAGGAATCTCCTCCTGTTCCTCTCAAACGGAGAAAGCTGAAAAAGGCTGCCCCTGCTCCTGAACCTCGACCTGTGATAAGAACTAAAGCCACAGGGAACAAACCCAGGCCACCCCCTGTGATCATCAAAGAACCCACGGAGGAGGAGCTAAATGTCTTGCTCAGTAATCCTGTTGAGAGCGACAACTCTAGCCCTGGGGATGAGGTTCCTTTACATGTAATGCCTCCGACCACTTTTAACTTAAGTGTCGATGATCACCTTAGATTGTGCATGTCTCTAATCATAATATTTTTTCCTTTCTATTTTTTAGGAAACGGCTGGAACTTCAGCGCCAGTTGGGCATCTTGTCGAAGGTTCTGGTACCTTTGTAAACAGCGCAAGGGAACCTACCTACAATCCTTCTTCTTTCGTCAGTTCTGCTAACGAAGTGAATCAAACTTCAGAGCTGCAGGACTCTGCTGACCATAGCAGACAACGCAAAGAGGAACTGGTGGATGATGAGTTTCTTGCTGAGACAGAGGTTGCCCCTGAGAAGCACCACCAAGATAAAGTCCAAGTGGTCAACGAGACAGAAGAGCAACATGATGAAGAGGGTCATGTTGACGCCGATGCTGCTGAAAATGCTCAACCCCAAGCCACCATTGCCGCAGAAAAGGTTACCTCGACAAAGCCCAGGTCTAAAGAGGACTTGGCCCTCTTGAAGCAAAATGATCCAATTGGCTACCTGAACGCCATCGTCGAGAGCAGGGAAAATTCATCTGACCCTAGTCATGATGCTTCTACTGCATCAGGGAAGTCTACTTCGACTTCTCCTCTCGATGAGGTCTTGAAGAAAGTTAAGGCTCAATTCTTCAAGAGGGACCTAATGAAAGCTTTGGAGGGGGATCCTACTGCCCAATCTTGTTTGGGGGCTGTCTTGGGTGCAGTCGATTTGCTTGCTGTTTCTCCAGAGATTTCCAGCTTCATCTTGGAGTTATACTCCATTATTAACCAAGTCCCTGCGGACTACAATCGTCGAAGGGGGTTCAACAGCCAACTTGAAACACTGCATGGCAAGAGTTCCTTTGCTTGGACTGAAGTAGCTGAATCGACTTCTCGAATTGCAGAATTGTCAAAACAGAGAACGTCCAAGCAACAGGAAATCGAAGCCATCGATCAGGATAATGCCTCTATACGAGCGCGGATCGAGGAGTTGGAAGCCAGGTTAAACGCTAATACTAAGCGCAAGGAAGAACTTCTTTCGACTATTTCAGACACGGAGAGCAAAGATGAAGTTGCTCGAGGCCTAGAGTTCGCTGAAAGGGCCCAGGCTCTAGATGACCAGATTGCCAAAATCTCTCAGGCGAATGCCTTGTGCAACAAACGACTGGAGTTACAGTGAGCAAAATATCTTCGTCTCAAAGCTTCCGTCCCTTTTTAATTTGCTCTGTACTTTATTGACCATGTACTGTAATTTTTGTAATTTTTGTAGCCATTTTGGTTTATCAATGTTATTTTCCATTTTGGCTTTATGGTTAACTTAATCATTAATTATTATTTATTTTGATCTCTTGGAGCATAGGTTTATATTTTTTCAAATATTTGCCGTTTACTCTCAAGAGTCTTTTATCTTCGCTTAACTATTCGACCTCATATGCTCCCCCAGAAAAAGTTTGAATAATTTTGAAGGGTCCTTCCCACTTGGGTGACCATTTTCCCATGCTTCGATCTTTTCGATCCATAGGAAGAATTACCTTCCAAACTAGTTCTTTAGGCGAGAATGCATTAGGTTTTACTTTCTTATTGTAAGAGTCTTCCACTCTTTTCTTCTGAATTCTCAGTAGGTCGAGAGCTCGTAGTCTTTCTTCATCTAAATCTACCAATTCGTCTAACATCATATCCCAATAAACCTCAGAGGGAATATCTTGATGTCTTTGAACCCTTGCTGATTGAAGACAAATTTCTGCTGGCAGTACTGCGTCATGACCGTAAGTTAGCCGGTATGGTGTTGTACATGTGGCTTCCTTTGGGGACGTTCGACAGGCCCACAAGATCTAGTCTAACGTTTTATGCCAATTTTTTGGCTTCTTTCCTACATGCTTTTTTATCAGGCCAATCACTATTTTATTCGCCGCTTCGACTTGACCATTTGCCTGCGCGTAATAAGGTGTTGATGTTAGGAGTCTGAAGCCTGTTTCTTGCGCGAATTCCTGCATCTTTCGACCAGTGAACACTGACCCTTGATCAGTTGTTATAGTCTCAGGGATTCCAAATCTGTAGATAATGTTCTTTTGAATAAATTCAATGACATTTTCTTGGTCTGCGTTGACTAAAGGGATAGCTTCGATCCATTTAGTGAAATAATCAATGCCTACCAGTATATACTTCTGGTTCTTTGATGATGCTGGTCGAATCTCTCCAATAAGATCCAACGCCCATCCTCTAAAAGGCCAAGGTTTCACTATTGAGTGAAGCTCGCTTGCTGGTACATGTTGGATACCAGTATGGACTTGGCATTCCTGGCAACCCTTCGCGAACTCGACACAATCTTTCAAGATAGTGGGCCAATATAGTCCTTGTCGAAACAATAACCATTTCATCTTATGACCTACTTGGTGAGCCCCACATGCTCCAGCATGCGTAGTCGAAGGGGCTATATATGCTTCGATTTCGCTTAAGCATTTTAATAATACCCCTTCAGGCGTCTTTTTGAACAACTCATTCCCCATGAGTACGTAACTTAACGCCCTATATTTCATTTTCCGTTCTGTCAAAGCTGCTGGATTTTGTAGGTAATCTACAATGGGTTTCCTCCAGTCTTGCTCCGATAAATTGTCTATGAACGTAATTTCGAAATTCCTTTGATCGGCATACCCTAGTCTTGTCGATTCCAAATCAGTTGGAGATAAGCTAGTTGCTGTTATCTTTTCTCGGACTTCGATTTCTCTTTGTAATCTCATTTTTGAAATCCTATACCCAGATGCAATTTGTGCCAAATCATTGGCTACTTGGTTTTCCAATCTAGGTATGTCTCGAATATTAACCACTTAGAATTTTTTCAATAAACGATTTGCTATCACAAAGTACATAATGAGATTTTCTCTTATACATTTGTACTCTTTTGTGACTTGCTTAATGACTAACTCTGAGTCTCCCATTATTTCAACTCGAGTTGCCCCCAATTCCAACAATATTTCAAGGCCAGTAATTAGAGCTTCATATTCAGCCTCATTATTCGAACAAGTACCTTCTATCTTGTACTTGAATGTTGTCAGAATTTTTTCTGGAGAAATAATTAAGACCCCTACTCCCGTTCCATCTTTATGGCTGGAACCATCGAAGTAAAATTTCCAGGGCTCTATCTCCAAGTAATTTATACTTTCAACCTGAATTGAGTGGTCAACTATAAAGTCTGCTACCACTTGTCCTTTTACTACCTTAAGAGGCATAAAGGTCAATGAATACTCAATTAATGCTAGCGCCCACTTGCCAATTCGACTGTGCAAGATGGGTTTCGACAACATGTATTTGAAAACATCAAAATGGGACGAAACATACACATCAACTGGTTTTATATATTGTTTGAGATTTGTACAAGAGAAATAAAGACATAAACATAATTTTTCAACTTCGCTATATCTAGTTTCTGCGTCGTTCAAAACTCTGCTAAGGTAGTAAATGGGTCTTTCGACTCCATTTTCATCTTCTTGGGCTAACATGCTTCCCAAAGTTTTGTCGGATGCAACTATGTACAATCTCATACTCCTATTGCTACAAGGAGGCACCAAAATAGGTGGCTTGGTGAGGTACCCTTTGATCTTGTCGAAGGCATCTTGTTGCTCTTGCCCCCACTCGAATCCTTCCTTATTCAATCGAAGTAAGGGTGAGAAGGCTTGCGCTTTTCCACTTAGGTTAGATATAAATCTCCTTAAGAAGTTTATCTTTCCCAACAGAGATTGTAGTTCCTTCTTGTTTGTTGGCGCTTTCGCTTTCAAGATCGCCTTCGTCTTGTTCTGGTTGATTTCGATTCCTTTCTTGTGGACGACGAAGCCCAAGAAATCTCCAACTTTCACACAGAACGCACACTTCTAAGGGTTCATTTTCAGACCATGCTTTCTCATTCTTTCAAATGATTATCAAAGGTGGTCTATATGGTTCTTCCCGGAAATAGATTTTACAACAATATCGTCAATATATACTTTCATGAAAGTGTTAATAAAATCATGGAAGATAGAGTTCATTGCTCGCTGATATGTTACCCCAGCGTTTTTTAGGCCAAAAGGCATTAATACCCATTCGTAAGTGCCTAAGGCCCCAGGGCATCGAAAAGCTGTTTTCGACACATCTTCTTCAGCAATGAAAATTTGATTGTATCCTGAGTAACCGTCGAGCATACTCAGGTACTCGTGGCCAACGGCAGAGTCGACAAGCATTTCCACCACAGGCATAGGATATTCATCTTTGGGTGTTGCATCATTCAAATCTCTTAAATCTATGCACACCCTCAATGTACCATTTTTCTTAATCATTGGAACAATGTTTGCAATCCATTCGACGTACCTCGTAGTTCGTATGAATTTGCACTTCAGCAGTCTTTCGACTTCCGTTTTGATCTTCAACAATATTTTTGGAGAGAAGCGTCTTGGAGTCTGTTTGACGGGCTTTTTCCCAGGTTTGATTGGCAACTGAAGTTCTACCAATCCTCTGTCGAGACCAGGCATCTCGTCGTAATCCCATGCAAAGCAGTTCTTGAACTCCTTCAGTAATTGGATCACTTCAACCCTGAGCTCTGGGTCTATTTTGGCGCTGATGTAAGTGGGTCTTTTATCTAACCCTTCGCCCAAGTCGATTTCTTCTAAAGGATCCTGCGCTAACATTTTGATGTTGTTCGCCAGGGGGTCCTTTTCGAAACCCAAAGGCTCATCATCGTAGATGGCGTCGAGCCTCTGTTCCTGCGTTCCTTCTGTCATGATATCAGGAGGTTCTGGGTCGAAATCTTTTCCAGGACCTATATCTGGTGGCTCTTGGTCATTGGCCTTGGTGGCCATATATTTCACTTCGGCTTCGAGAGCGCCTATCATTCTTGTTTCGGCTACGTAAGCCGAAATTCGCTGTAACGCTTGTGACTCAGTCATTATCACTGAATTCGCTTCCCCAACCAGTTGGCTGGATGTCAGTTAGCCCACTGAAATCAATGTGGGACAAGTCTTCTTTATCCCATTGAAACCCATGATCAGGATGCAGGTACAAGGAACAAAAATCATTTGGCGCTGGCGCCATGTCGAAGTCAGGTGCTGGACATGGCCCAATGTGAGCCAAATTTTTGTCGAAGTCAGCTCTCCCTAGGTGATTAACTTCGCCTAAGTAGTATCTCTGATCTGCTTCTACATTCTCGACAATCCCACCGGGACGCCATAATATCACCCTTTGGTGCATCGATGATGGTACTGCTCCGACATCATGTATCCATTCTCGGCCTAACAGTAGGTTGTAATTTGGTTTCGCCGATATGACCATGAACATGGTTGGTCGAAGGATGGATCCCACTTTGAGGTCTAGCTGAATCACACCCATGGTGGTCCCTATTCCACCTTCGTAGTTCGATAGGACCATATTATGAGGCTTAATGTCTTCATCATTCTTGCCTACTTTTCTTAGCATGAAGTGGGGGATTATGTTGATAGTCGCCCCACAGTCCACCAAGATTTTGTTTACAGTGGCCCCTTCGAGCTTTGCCCTTATGAATAAAGGCTTGAGGTGACTTTTCATCGCCTCAGTTGGTGGTTCGAAGAAACCATTTTGCTCTTCAATGCAGCCATTACCCATGACAAAGTAGCATACTGGCCTATGCTTGGCCATCTCTTGTTCGACTTCCCAGTCGTTTGATTCGACTTCCATTTGGCGGTCTAATTCTCTTGGCAAGACCGAAACTATATTTACCATGATGTCTAATGTGTTGTCGGACTCGAAACTATCTTCGTCACCAACTTCGTCTTGATCAGGCCATACCAATCTATTGGTCACTGGTTCCCTCTCCAAAGGCTTTGTTTGCTTTTACTGGGGGACATTTGAACTTGACTCTGGTTTTGGTTCTTTGACAGCCTCTCTCTCAGCCTTGCGCCGCCTTTGGTACCTTCTCCACTGGGATCGAGACATTGGGTTCTTTCCCTTGTAGTTACTCGATACTTGAGCAACTTTGGTGGCACCTACATGAGGTTCTTTCTTGAGTGTCAAAGATGAACCTCTTGGCACTTCAAAGGGATGCCACCTTTCTTCGTTGGGTCTCTTTCGACCCGATGTTTTGAGCCATGTATCGCCTGACACATTGGTTGGAAGCCTGAAAGTTAGTGGCCTCTTTTCCGGATTTGAACCCTTTTGATAGGTTCTTCTAGGATCGTGTCGAACATCAGAGCCTGCACTTTTTTGGGCATTTCTGCTCCAGTTTTTGTTTGCTGCTCTCATACCTTCGATGTGTTCAGCAGCTTTCTTGTCAAAAATAGATCTGCATCGAGGACACAACATTACTTCTGATTTCTTCTTCTGGCATCGTTGTAAGAATTCTGCCAGATTTTCATTCTCTAGGGGGAACGCTGTCCTGTTTGCTTGCTCTTGCCTAATGGCTTCCTCTGAAACTTTTGATTCAGAAATTTCGACCATATTGACATTCATGTTGTCTTTAGTAGCAAGAGTCATTTGCTTCATTTAAGCCTCCAGGTCTTTTATCTGGCCTTGCACCGCAGCCAAGTAGGAAGTGGGTTTAGTTCCAGATTTTGAGACTCCACCTGTTTCCAGTTTTGGGCCCTCAGCGGCCTTTTGGACTGCTTCGATTGTTTTTCTAGAAAGGTTCCCAGAAAAACTGCCAAATATTGGCATATTGATATGATCTTTGGTGACTTCAACCATAGTTATCCCTGGCCTTTTCACCTGACTCCTGGAAGCTTCGATCACATTCACCTCTGAAGGTTCAGCATAGTGGGCTTCCGCCTGCAAAGGGCTCGAATCCACATTCACGGGGGCCTTATCAGCGAACTTCAACCTCCCTTCTTCGATAGCATTTTGCACAAGATCCCTGAAAAGAAAACATTGAGATGTTTTATGGCCCAGAAAGTTATGATATTTACAATAGCCTCTTTTCTTTATTTGATCAAGAGGAGGCACTTTTACCCCTGGGGGTATTATCATTTGGCCATCTTTTACAAGTAAATAAAAAATTTCATCACATTTCGTAATATCGAAACTGTAAGTCTTTTTAGGGAACCTATCATTGGCCTTTTCAGACCCAGTGGGGTTTTTTCCACTTGAGGGGACTAGTAATTTGCAAGAGTATGGTGGCCCTTGTTTTAACTCAGCTAAATCGACCTCACTTTCTTCGACGGCTATAAGTTCGTCGAATGTTTCTAGATCTTCATCGTCCATTTCGACATATGCTATCTTTTCTCTTTTATGAGTTTTCGTCGCCCTGGCTTTTTCAGCTTTGAGGCGTTCTACCTGTCGAACCCTATCGGCCAATTGGGCCATGTCCCTCAGGTACTGAGTGTCTAATTTCTTCCTAATGGAGTAATCTAGACTTCCTGCGGCTATTTCGACTAACTCGTGCTCTGGAACTTGCGTAAAGCATCTTGCCTTGAGAAATCTAAACCTATTTAAGTATTCGTCTATAGGCTCAGTGAATCTCCTCTTTACACTAGCCAACTCCTTCAGGCTTATCTTGGTTTGTCCCATGCAGAATTGCTCATGGAATAATTTCTCCAACTGGGTCCAATGCTGGATCGAATTGGGGGGGAGAGTTGTGAACCAAGTAAATGCATTCTTTGTTAGGGAACTTGGGAAATACTTAATCCTTAGGTTCTCGTTGTTTGAGATTTCTCCCGCTTCGATTAAATATCTTGCCACATGTTCGACAGTGGATTCTGTCGTGTCCCCTGAAAACTTAGTGAACTTAGGGACTTTGCATCTAGGAGGCAAGTCCGTTTGTAACACATATTCCGACATCGGGGATGTGAAGTTGGGCCTACGGAATCCCGTATTCATTCCGTTTTGCATCATGATCCTTTCAATCATGGCTGTCAAGTTATTCTCCAAACCAACATTCTGGTATTGGATCTGCTGAACTACTTCGTCAGTGTTTTGGTTTCTATTAACCATCCTTATTTCCGGGGCTATGACTCTCGGCTCTTCGACCCCGGGTTGTTCCATTTGTACCCTAAGGTTCTCTTCGACAGGCTGCCAAACTTGGTTAATAGTGGTTTCTTCCTCTAGAAGTATGCCTTTGTTTCCCATTATCTGTGCCCTTTGGGGCTGTCGAATAGGTTGGGGTACCCCAAAAAAGTCAGCCAGACGCGACATTTGCCCTGTCATTTGCTGATTCGACTGGGTGGTATTCTGTATTAGAGGATTTAGCATTGTACTTAAAGTTTGCGCCAACATTTGAACCATGTCGTGGTTGCTTTCGTCCATTTGCTTCCTCAAGACTGCTGTCGAGGCATTCGTAAGGCCAGGCATTACGTGGGACGTTCCTCCTAAGAGTTGGTTCCTACCCCTGTTCGCCATACCAACCCCAGAGCCTTGGAGTGGCGAAGAGGCGCTCACTAAAGGGTCTGAAAAGGTGGACGTAGCGTTCGTCAGGCTAGCCAATTCAGAAGTTGGCATGCCGTAGGGTGGTTCTCGATTTAACCCGACTGTCGAAAAACCTGGGGGAACATATGGTCTGGTTCCTTGGTTTCCCCTAGGTAGGGGAGTTCCCAAGGGCATTCTGGGGCCTGTAAATGGAGTTAATGGCACCGTTTGCGTAATCGTTACTGCTGGCGTTGAACCAACGGTTACCACTTCGCTTACAGTTGGGATAACCGTTGCTCCCACGTTTGTTTGTGGGATTTCTCCATTGTTTGGAGGATTCTCCATTTCTCTAACTCTTCTCCTAGTATTGGTTTCGTTGGTGTATATTCTACGACTTCTCAATAACATGCAATACTCTCGAAAAAGGAGGATATTTTATATAAAACGATTAAACGTGAAAAAATCAACACAAGGTCCCACCGGGTGTGCCAATTTGTTTGCCGTGAAAAATGGTAAACAACCGCTGATCTTCCAAAAGGTTACTTATTTGGTGACTCGCAGGATCGATCAGATTGATCCTAAGACATGGTTGATTTTTGGAGTTTAAATGCTTTGAAATAAAGAGTTTCGACTAATCCTAATGGTGATTAATGCAAGTAAAGTATAGACACTTTAAATAAATTGCATGGAGAAAAGCTTGATAAAATAAATAAAAGCATTAAAGGGTTGTTAAATAAATGACTTCGACTGAGGTAAATAAGTGAAAGCGATAAATTGCTTGAATGTAAAATATTTTGATTAAGGTAAATGGTGTTTCACACATACATTCTCAATGATTCCTTCTCTCACGCTAGGTACTTGAATCTAAATGAGTGACTTGTATACAATGATGAACACCTCTAATAACTTCGTGAACACTTAGTATTTATACTAAAAAAACCTAAATAACTGTTGGGCAGTCACACCGCTTCGTGATGACACCACATGGCACGCTCACAACCTTCGACGCCTAAGTTCACGACACGTTGCGCTTGGTAACTGCTGGGAACCGTTTTCCCTCCAACAATTTAAAATTCAAACCGTTCGATCTTGGGCATCAGGGACCTTGGTCGAAAGGTCCTTCGACATCGAAGACAACATGATTCCAACTTAGAGGAATTTCTCTAAGTATGTTGTCATTCTTTGATAAGCCTTCGATGTGATCAGTTGATCGAAGCCTTCTTGTGTAGGAAACTCTTCTGACTCATAATTAATGATCTATATGATAACAGAACATGGGTGTCGAATTTAGGAGCCAATAGGATGCCTAACAAGGTGGATAGTAAGACACTGGGGCACAAGAATTCCATCCCCCTTGAGCCTTACCTCAAGTGGGTACGAACCCGCTCCCAGAATCTTATGATGCCATACCCTCACATTCTCCCCTTGATCAAAGAGCCTGTTACGGAAGGAGAGGTTCCATACACCATCCTACATCCTGACATGCCAACATCATGGGAAGAATTGCAAAAGAGTTGGATCCAACTCAAGGAAGAACGAAATACTTTTGAAGCCAGCTTCTATGCCAGTGAGAAGAAGGTTTTGGAGCTTACCCGCCGACTTCACGAGGAGGAAACTCTCAACACTTACATCGCACCAAAGAGGATGCGCAATGTCTTTTTACATTAAGAATTTTGTAATATTTCGCCCATGGGGCACTTATGTACTAACAAATTTCTTCTTAATATGACATGCGTTCTTTTTGTTTGCAACAAATTTGAATTTTTGAACCCTTGAATGCATTACATGAATATCATACCATTCATCATATGCATAAACAGATCTTCACGCCAGGTTTCCTTATCTTTCTGCTGTTTATTTCAGCAAGATGGATTTGGAGCAAACGGTAAAGGATCTGCAGACACAAAATTCACAGTTCCAGCAACTCCTCATGACCTTGGCAAAGGGTCAAGAGGACCTCAAAGTTTTGTTGGAGAAGAATAAAGAAAAAAAGAAAAAGAGACCTGAAGTAGCCACTTTGGGAAGAAGATTTGAGCATCAGGCCAGAAGAGTTCTCGAGTTCCCCTCAACGTCTGACGAAGGGGTCGGTAAAGGGAAAGGGACTGATGTGCCTCATGAATCCAAGGTTGAAGAGGAAGAGGAGGAGGAAGACGAAGACTACTCTGAACAACAGTATCCACCAGCGGACGACAAGAATAAGAACCTTGAAGATAGACTGGCATCTATGGAGTTGTAGAGGGTGCCCGAATTAGATTTTGAAGAACTAGGACTGGTAGCTGGGATTGTTATCCCTCCTAAGTTCAAAGTGCCAACTTTTGCCAAGTACGACGGTCTGTCTTGCCCTAAGATGCACCTAAGGTCATATGTCAGAAAAATCCAACCCCATTCATCCGATAAAGACCTTTGGGTACACTTTTTCCAAGACAGCTTGTCTGGCACTCAGTTAGACTGGTTTTATCAACTCGAAAGATCAGAGGTTCATAATTGGGAAGACTTGGCAGCTGCTTTTTATCGTCAGTATCAATACAATGCTGATTTGGCGCCCACTCGTACTCAGCTACAAAGTATGGGGATGGCTTCCAATGAAGGGTTTAAAGAGTACGCGCAGAAGTGGCGTGATCTAGCGGGAAGGGTGCAGCTACCGCTATCAGATAAGGAATTAGTCGACATGTTTCTGGGGACCCTATCTGGCCCCTTCTTCAATCATCTGATCGGAAGTTCTTCCACAGGATTTACTGAACTAAGTTTGACCGGCGAAAGGGTGGAGGCCGGTATTAAAAATGGAAAGATTCAAAAGGATGCTTCCGCATCCACAACTGTTAAGAAACCTTTCCCATCCAAGAAGGAAGCATCTGCTGTGTATTCTCAGAAGGGATTGGGAAGAACTGAGCGCCGACCAACTGTAGGGGCCGTGATGATTCAAAACTCGTCAAATGATCAACCTCGTAACAATCAGTTGAGACCTAATCAACAACGGGTGGAAAGGCCACAACGGCAGTTCACCCGCATCAACATGACGCCCGCTCAGGTACTTCCCCATTTGTTGAAGCTGAATCTGACTAGTTTGAAGGAGGAGCCAAAGAACCCTAACACCTCCTCTCCATACTACCACTCTAATGCCATGTGTGTTTACCATTTCGACAGTGCGGGGAACGATACCAATAATTGTTGGGCGCTTAAGAACAAAATCCAGGACTTGATTGATGCCAAAGAAGTAGAATTCGAGGCGCTTGAGAAGCCCAATGTGATATCCGCTCCGATGCCTAAGCACGACAATAATGTTCATGCTGTTACGGAAGACCTTCATGTTACTGATGTTGTTGATCTGTTGACACCGCTACTTGTGATTAAGGAAAATTTGTTGAGAGCCGGGATCTTTCCTGGTTGTGCTAAAGACTGCTATTTTTGTTTGAACATTCAAGGTGATTGTCCAATGTTGAAGTCAGGTGTCCAACGCCTGATAGATACTTAAGAGACACTTTTCCAGAAAACCCCTGTGAATACCTTCAATCTTGTTACTCCTGATACTTTTACTTCTACAACCAACGATATTGCAATTATAACCATTTCCGACAATCCTCCCAAGGCTTGCAAAAGGCCTGTCAGGATTACACCCAACTCTGAATATGTACATTTAAAGATCACCATGCCGGGACCTGTCCCGTACAAATCCAGAAAAACGATACCGTGGAACTATGGGGGAGAAATCTTCTATCACGGCATCAAACAAATCGAAATCCAAGAGATTTCTGAGGAAGACCCTGATATAGGGAACATCGCAGGTACAAACAAGATAACCCGCAGTGGCCGAATCTTTTCTCCGGAGATTGCTCCCCCTCGAGCAGTTTTCGGACCCTTGAAATCTTCTGCACCTGTTGGACCATCTGTGCAAGGCCCCGTGATTGAAGAATTAGTTACTCTTGAAGTAAGACCATCTTCCGATATTATCAACAAGGGTAAGGGGATACTGGAAGTGCCTGTCCGGACGAAGGCCCATGTTGTGGTTATCCCCGAAACCACTCAGAAAGAAATGGATGAAATCTTGAAAATAATCAGAAAAAGTGACTACGACATTGTGGAACAATTAGGGCAGACCCCTTCTAAAATTTCAATGTTGACTCTTCTGCTCTGTTCTGAGGCCCACGCTAAGGCCCTGATCAAATTCTTGAAAGCGGCACATGTTCCCCAAGAGACTTCGGCTGACCAGTTTCAGGAATGTGTGGCCAGTCTTACTGTTGATAATGGCCGTGGCTTTTCCGATGCTGACTTAACTCCCAAAGGAAGGAAACACAATGATGCGTTACATGTTTCAGTCGAATGCCGAGGAACCACTCTCGCCCATGTCTTAGTTGATACTGGTTCTTCCTTGAACGTGCTGCCAAAGAAAGCCTTAGACCGCTTGGACTGCGAAGGACTGACTCTCAAGCCTAGTAACATCATTGTTAGGGCTTTTGATGGTTCCAACAGAATGGTTCATGGAGAGGTTGATATTCCTATCAAGGTAGGCACCGAAGTCTTCAACTCAACCTTTTACGTGATGGACATCCGACCGTCATATTCATGTTTGCTAGGAAGACCGTGGATCCATTATGTCGGGGCAGTAACCTCCTCTTTGCACCAGATGCTGAAATATCATGTTAAGGGTAAAATTATAACGGTGCACGGCAAGGAAGAGTACATGATAAGCCACCTCAACTCCTTCCGTTATGTGGAGCTGGATGGCGAGTTCTTCGAAACGCCTTTCCAGCATTTTGAGGAAGTTTCTCCCGAGGTAGCAGTGGCGAAGACCATGGTTGAGGTGCCTATTATTCCCAAGCATGTATCTAGGATGGCATCTCTCAAGGACGCAGAGGCGGTGGTCAAAGAAGGGAAGAGTACAACATGGGGGCAATTTCCTGATTTTCCCCATAAGACAGACAAGTTTAGGTTAGGGTTTATAGCTGCAGGACAGAAGGCTATGCATCGTTCCAAGACTGGAGGGCCACCCATAATGATCACTCATTATGGAATCAATGCTGTAGAAGATGAAGATGAAGAGAGCCACTTTGAAGATTGGATCTTTCCGACCATCGAAAGGGGTTTGAACAACTGGGAAGCAAAGGATTTTGTTCCCATCACCTTTATCAACCAGTAATTGTATCTTTGAACAATTTCCCATTTTTATGGTTTGTAATAACTAAAACAATTCGCACACTATTTTCACCTCATGCTTTTCCCGGGGCATGTAGGTCCATTTGTAAGGGTTTGATTTTCTTCATAATCATATGCCATGTTTTAATGAATCATTGGACGTTTTTCATCTATAAATTGTTGTGTTCATTTTCTTTCCTTTTGCATTTTTGTTTGTTTAAGGATGGCTATCCCTTACACACACCCACACTCACAAATGCAGGTACCCATCCACTCCAGATTTCCTGGGTGACTATTCTACTTTAGCCTTCGATAACTCTGAGGATTTGGTCAATCATGCTGAGTACGAAGTTGACGAAGATTGTGAAGTGCCGGGAGAGTTAGCCAGACTTCTACAACAAGAAGAGAGGGCCATTCTGCCTCATGAGGAGTTGCTAGAAACCATCAACTTAGGGACAGAAGAGGACAAGAAAGAAGTAAAAGTGGGTGCCAACCTGGAACCAAGTGTCAAAGAGTGCTTAGTGCAGTTGTTAAACGAATACGTTGAAATCTTCGCCTAGTCTTATGAAGACATGCCAGGGCTAGACACAGATATCGTGGTTCACCGTCTCCCTACAAGAGAAGATTGTCCACCGATCAAGAAAGAGGTTTGCCGAATGAGGCATGACATGTCTGAGAAAATCAAGGCTGGAGTAATGAAGCAATTCAACGCTGGATTTTTGGCTGTTACAATCTATCCACAATGGGTTGCTAACATTGTGCCCGTACCCAAAAAGGACGGACAAGTCAGAATGTGTGTAGACTATCGGGATTTGAATAGGGCTAGCCCTAAAGACGATTTTCCGCTACCACATATCGACATCTTGGTTGACAACACAGCTCAGCACAAGGTTTTTTCCTTCATGGACGAATTCTTGGGCTACAACCAGATTAAAATGGCCCCCGAGGACATGGAGAAAACTACTTTCGTCACACAATGGGGTACCTTCTGCTACAAGGTGATACCGTTCGGACTGAAGAACGCAGGGGCAACTTATCAACGCGCCATGGTAGCTTTGTTTCATGATATGATACATCATGAGATCGAAGTTTACGTAGAAGACATGATAGCTCGATCACAGACAGAAGAAGAACACCTTGGTCATTTACAAAAGCTGTTTTCCAGGTTGAAGGAGTAAAAGCTCAGGTTGAACCCAAGAAAGTGTACTTTTGGAGTTAGGTCTGGTAAACTTCTGGGATTTATTGTCAGCAACAAAGGCATTAAGGTCGATCCAGCTAAAGTGAAGGCTATACAAGAAATGCCCTCCCCCCGTACTGAAAAGGAGGTTAGGGGGTTCTTGGGACGCTTAAACTATATCACAAGGTTCATCTCTCACCTGACATCCACCTGTGAGCCAATTTTCAAACTATTGAAGAAAGATCAGGTAGTTAAATGGAACAAAGATTGTCAAGTTGCTTTTGATAAAATCAAGGAGTACTTATTAGAACCTTCTATTCTGATGCCACTCGTCGAAGGAAGGCCGTTAATCATGTATCTGACTGTTCTGGATAACTCAATGGGGTGTGTGCTGGGCCAACATGACGAGTCTGGCCGAAAAGAGCTTGCCATTTATTACCTTAGCAAAAAGTTTATCGACTGTGAGACTCGCTACTCACTGCTCGAGAAAACTTGCTGCACTTTGGTATGGGCTGCTTGCCGGCTGAGGTAGTATATGTTGACTCACACCACTTTGCTGATTTCCAAAATGGATCTGATCAAGTATATCTTCGAGAAGCCTGCTTTATCTGGAAGAATCGCTAGATGGCAAATGATCCTGACAGAGTATGATATCCAGTATACTACCCAAAAAGCTATAAAGAGGAGTGTACTAGCTGACCATCTAGCTCATCAAGCTGTCGAAGATTACCAATCTATGAGATTTGACTTCCTTGACGAGGACATCATGACTTTGGACAACATTGAAGGTAACAGACCGTATGACGGACCTGAACAAGGATCCCGATGGACCTTGTATTTTAATGGTGCTTCAAACGCACTTGGCAACGGTATCGGCGTGGTACTTATCGCTCCAGAAGGTTGCCATACACCCTTCACTGCCCGACTTTGTTTCAGATGTACCAACAACATGACTGAATATGAAGCTTGCATCTTTGGTCTCAAGGCTGCTATAGACTTGGGAATCAAATCTTTGGTCATAATTGGGGACTCGGCTTTGGTTATCAGTCAAGTCAAAGGAGAGTGGGACACCAAGCATCCTAATCTTATCCCATACAAAGAACATGTCCTGATGTTGTTGCCTCATTTCGAACAGATTACTTTCGAGCACTTCCCGCGAGAAGAAAATCAGCTAGCAGATGCTCTGGCTACAATGTCCTCCATGTTTAAACTCAACTGGGATAACGAGGCTCCCCAAATCACCATCGAGCGAATGGACGAACCTGTGCACTGTCATGAGATTAACACCGAAGAAGTAGTGGAACAACCCTGGTTTCATGAAATCAAAAGGTATCTCCAGACTAGAGAATATCCTGAGGGAGCTTCCGTCAATGACAAAAAGTTCTTAAGGAAATTTGCTGCCAAGTTCTTCCTAAGAAATGACATCCTTTATAAGCGCAACCATGATTGTGTTTTACTTCTTTGTGTGAACAAAGCTGAAGCAGAGTTGATCATGACTGAGATACACAGCGGCATATTCGGCACCCACTTGAGCGGACATATGATGGCTAAGAAGATTCTAAGGGAAGGCTACTACTGGTCTACCATGGAAGCTGATTGTCATCAACATTCTCGTACCTTCCACAAGTGCCAAGTCTACGCCGACAAAGTACATATTCCTCTTGTTCCTATCAACGTTCTGACAGCTCCTTGGCCATTTGCAATGTGGGGCATTGACATGAGTGGAGATATCAAGCCCATGGCATCCAATGGACATCGCTTCATCTTGGTGGCTATTTATTTCACCAAGTGGGTCGAAGCAGCTTCCTTTGCCTCTGTTACAAAGAATGTGGTAGCCCGCTTCATGAAGCAGAACCTCATATGCCGATATGGTGTCCCCGACAGGATCATCACAGACAACAATACAAATTTGAACAACACTATGATCACCGCTCTATGCAAACAGTTCAAGATTTATCATCATAATTCATCTCCCTATCGGCCGAAGATGAACGGTGCTGTTGAAGCCGCGAACAAAAATATCAAGAAGATCATTCAGAAGATGACAGTTACCTACAAGGACTGACATGAGATGTTACCGTTTGCTCTGCATGGATATCGTACCACGGCACGTACTTCAACAAGGGAAACCCCTTTTTCTTTGGTGTATGGCATGGAAGCTGTTCTACCCATGGAAGTCCAGATTCCTTCTTTAAGGATTATGAAGGACGCTGGTTTGAGTGAAGACGATTGGATTCAGACCCGGCTTGATCAACTTAATTTGATCGACGAGAAGCGACTTGCTGCTGTTTTCCATGGTCAGACGTATCAAAAACGGATGATCAAGGCTTTCAACAAGAAAGTTAGGCATCAGATATATCAAGTCGGAGATCTTGTAATGAAGCGGATCATCTTACCGCAAAGTGATCCCAGGGGCAAGTGGACTCCTACTTACGAAGGACCATTTGTGATTAAAAGCATCTTTTCTGGTGGGGCAATGATTCTGACCACCATGGACGGTGATGACTTGCCGCACCCTGCAAACGCAGACATAGTCAAAAGATACTACGGATAAACGACCCGGCAAGTTGAAAACCCGAAAGGGCGACTTGGGCAAAAAAGGGTTTCCCGGTGAATCGAAAACCCGAAAGGGAGGTTCAGGCAAAAATTAGGGATAAAACAAAAATATATGTACACCCGGCAAGTTGAAAACCCGAAAGGGCGGCTTGGGCAAAAAAGGGTTTCCCGGTGGATCGAAAACCCGAAAGGGCGGTCCAGGCAAAAGTTAGGGAATTAAAGCGTACGACTATGTCTCGTCGGATCACTTTAAGAACCATATCTTCACCAACAAGCTCTTAGCTTATTATCAATCTAGCCATCGGCGAACGAAGCAGCAAATGGACAAGATATCCAGAGTTATAAAGGCTATAGCAGAATGGGAATCCCATGGAATCGTTACACATGGCCATCTTTCTTTTGTATAAAATTTTTCAATTTTTACGACAACATTCTCTTACTAGGATGTCGGCCTCCTTTGTACAAAGATACTCACAAAAGTCAATACAAATATACTTCAAAGTGAAAAAATTCGCTTGCCTTTCTTTTCTTTTTACACTTATGTTTTATTTGAAAAAGTCCAATGTTTTGTTAAATAGGCATATGCATTTGAATATAATCACTGCTTACAAATAAAACGAAATCGAGAAAGGATAATTACTGGTAGATTAAAAGGGTAGGAAGACGTCTTTAGGATATTCCAGAAGAAATCCCCTACGATACATATTCAGATCCTCAATAAGGCAAAATTTGGAGTATATTTCCCTAGCAAAGTTAAGCTTCAAGATCCGCAGCGGAGCCAATACAGTCTAAAACTTGATTCCCCGGCGAAGTCAAATTTCAAACCATCAATCCCCAGTAGGAACCATTCAGCTTTCCCCAACTTCCCCAGTAGATTGGCATACAACCCAAACTCCTGATTTCCCTGGCCGAGTAAACACTCTCCCCACAGAGTTATTTCCCAGCAGATTGAAGATTCTCAGTCTCATTTCTCCAGCAGAAGCCTCCCATGTTTTAATTCCCCAGTAGAGGTCGTCAGAGTTTTCCTTACTTCCCAGGAAAGTCATGAAGATTTCTCATTCCCCACAGAAGCTATCAAAGCTCTTGTAAATCCCCACCAGTCACCAAGGGTTTTCAATCCCCAACAGTGGTCCTAGGATTTATCTTTCCCAGCAATCAAAGATCTTTAATCCCCAGGCAGTCAACAAGGATTTCTCATCTTCAAACAATCAAAGGTTTTTGAATCCTCAGCATCGGTAAGAAATTTACTTCCTCCAGCGGAAGTCGAAGATTTCATTATCTCCAACAATCAAGGATTTATTTTCCTCAGCAAGACAGCTACTCGACTTATATGCACATCCATTACATTCATACATCATAAACATTGATAAAACACAGTTCATTGCATCATACATATCATGCAGCATAACTTTGTGTTTTAGCTAACATTTTACCCTTTTCAGGATAAGGTTAAAAGGCTATCGTTAAAAATTATTCAGATACAGTATAGATACACCCCAGACACGGTGGTCATTCTATTACTCATTCAGGATTTCAAGTCAAAGACAGTACAGATACACCCCAGACACGGCGGTTATTCTACTACTCATACAGACTTCAGCAATCAGATACAGACTAGATACGTTCCAGACACAGCAGCCATTCTATCTCTCATTCAGATTCTCAACTCAAAGTTCAGATATGCTCCAAACATGGATGCCATTCTGGTACTTATGCCAGCAGTTTGATTCTCCCCAGTGCAGTCGCCACGAAAGTCATTCTGTCACTTATTCGGATCCCAGTTACAGTTCCAGATACACTCCAGACACGGAAGTCATTCTGCTACTCATATAGATCTCAACTTCAGATACAGTCCAAATACGCACCAGACACGGTTGCCATTCTGTCACTCATTCAGAATTCATCCCCAGCACACAATTGCTCCCTATACAGATGATACTCCATTACCCAGATACAATACAGATACACTCCAGACACGGAAGTCATTCTGATATTCATTCAAAATTTCAAATACAGTTACAGCTCAGATACGCTCCAGACACGGACGCCATTCCCTTTGCTCAATACAGACTCAGTCTCCAGATACAGTTCAAGTGCATTTCAGACACAGATACCATTTTGATACTCATTCTTCTAACCTACAACATTGCACTTCAACAAACATTCTTGGATGGCATCTTTAAGCCCATCTCCAGCAAGATTCTACCAACACCAAATGGCATCTTTAAGCCCATTCCCTCAACATTATTTTGACGAGTGCAAATTTACGGGCACTCTAGTGTCCAATCCTCTTTTACCTTCGAGTCGCGAAAGGCAAACTTGCCAATCTAACTCTTCAGGTTCAAGAAGATTGAACAGGGGCAACTGTTGTACCCCAAAATTTTCCCTCTCATTTCATCAACATTTTCTCAATCACAAGACTCTTGGAACTCAAGATCAAGCTAGGGTTTGCTCTGCTCAAGATACCTCCTTGCACTGTTGACCTAAATTAGGGTTTGAGTTTGCACAGGGATATTTTGACCTCCAATACCCAAAGTTACTTTCATACTTCATGTTGGACTCACAAGTTTGTCCATACCAAGTTTCAAGCCTTGATTCAAATTTTTGCCCAGTTAATTGGACAGTTGACCTAAAAATTAGCTGTATTGGGGAAAAAGTCAATTGTGGTCAATTGACAGTCAAACCTCATGAATTTTGACCCACGTCAACAACATGAACTAATATGAACCATTTGATCAAGTTTGGATCATAATTCCACAAGAAATTTGATCAGATCACCAAAAGGGCAAAATGGTCATTTTTAGGGTTTTGACTACACAAAGGCAATTTTTGACTGTTTGACCTAGCCAATGGCAAATTAAGCTCACACATGGACTCAAGGACTTAATGACATTGTCTTTATCCATTCGACAAGTTCAAAAGATCTCAAATGCATAGGATTGACAGATGAATTTTTCAGTCAACTGATCAAAATTTGACTGTACACTGAAAAGTCAAACTTTGACTTTTTGGTCAAAATCAAGTGCCAAGAGTTATTTTTCATCAAGACATGTCAAGTTATGAAACTTGTTCATCAAGAAACCCAAAAATGCAAATTAGGGTTTAAAATGGGAAAATTTCATAACTTAGAAATTTTCTAAGTTATGGAATTTTCTTATTTTTTCCTAACTTTGTCCCATTTTTTCACCAAGATGCAAATGGATTCAAAGAAAACTTGATACATGAAAGTTGTAGTCCATCACAAAGTCTACAACTTTGATTCACAAAGTTTTCTCAAAAGAAGCTTGTAGCTCAAGTTATGATTTTTGGAACAAGGGTACCTAAAACTTATAACTTAGAGAAAATTTGCCCTAATCTAGGTAGGATTTTGACCCATCTTCTTGGCCACTTTTCACCTAGTTCCACTTGGATTTTCAAGTTTCATTTCAAAGATGGATTATAGTACATGTTCCAAGCTTTCCAAATTGTCCAAGAACTCCTCAAACACCCTTGTGATTAGAAAGAATCGAATGCTTGAAGTTGGCAAAAATTCACTTTTGTCCATGGCCAATACATGTTCATACAAACTTGCATTTTCAAATCAGCATGTTTGGTGATAGCTTGCAGGCCTCAAAACCAGTTTATACTCCATAATTTAATGCCTAACCATTGATTTAAGGTAGTATCTTGTTCATATGTACATTACATGCAAAATTAAGCCCTAAATGGTAAAAGGTATATTGCCATTTTTGCAAAAGTCACTTTATGTCAAAACACTAAGCATTGAGCCTTGGACAAAATCTGAGACTGCAAACCAAATCCATGAATTAGAGGGGCCAAGAGTGTTGTGTGCAGGGTGATAGGAGGGTCTGTATAGGGCTATAACATCACTTCCATTCTTTTGCTTCAAGTAGAAGAAACTTGCAAAAATACAAGCCAGAACACACATCTGAGAAAACCAGCTTACAAGAACATTGTGAACAAGTTCCATACCTCCCAACAAGCCTGAAACACGACCCCTTTGCCTCTCAAATTCCCTTGTACACAGAATCACTGTTTTTCTGCAAAACATGGCAAGTTCTGCATTTTGCAAGCCATAACCAAATTCCATCGTGCGTTTTGTCCAAAGATAGTTCCAACACCTTCTAATCAACTCACCCGAACTATCCCAGGCCCCCATTGCAAGCTGTAACACCTCTAACACACTTTTCCATTTTTGTTTCAAAGCTCTGCAGGTTGAGTTCTACAGCATGATTCAAGCTGTTTCAAAACAATCCAAGCATTGGAAAAGCTTCCTTGGACTTCAGGCAAGCTCAAAAGAAGCTCAAACACCATTGAAGGTTGCTACATTGTCCAGCTCGAAGTCAACTGAAACAGGTATTTCATGGACTTCTATCTCTCTATCTAGGAATGGTTAGGCTTAGGTTTGTGAATGAAATATGTTGTACTCATAGCCCTGAAGCCATACATATGCTTAGTTTTCATTTACATTAATCGTGCTAGGAGAATTTCACTCATGAACATTCTGAAAAAACTAGGTTAGAAATTAGGGCCAGAGAAATTCTCTCTGGTCTTTGAGAGTTAATCCAAGTTTTTCATATGGTTGGATTCGTTGTTTAATTCTCTACAATGTTCATGTTATGAGTTTTGTCAAAAAATCAAAGAATCAGGAGATAGCCATTGATGTACAGAGGCACGCGTTTTATGAACAAGAGGAAGAAGATGAAGTCTGACTGGGCTGGGCCTGGTTGTTCTTTGCTTTTGACACCCCCCTTTTCTGTTTACACCCCCCCTGGCCCATTTATTTAAATATTTATCATTTTGACATTTTTATTTTTTATTCTGACTTTATTATTTTTTGTCCAAATATAAAAATGCCAAAAAATTATTTTCTATATTTTTCATATTTATTTGATATTTATTTTTATTTTACTAATATATATATATATATATATATATATATATATATATATATATATATATATATATATATATATATATATATATATATATATATATATATATATATATATATATATATATATATATATATATATATATATATATATATATATATATATATATATATATATATATATATATATATATATATATATATATATATATATACACTTATATACTTGTTTTATTAAATAATTAGGTCAAGAAAAAAACAAAAATATTACATTTTTATTTTTATTAATATTTTGTACTAAAAATATTATTTTCATAATATACTTTTATTTTTTGTATAAATTGGTATATTATTGTATATAATATTATTTATTTAAGAATTAGGGTTTTGCCCTATATAATAAAAAAATAATAAAAATTGACCCTTTTTATTTATTTACATTTCACATTAAAAAATATACTTTTACATACATAAAATCTCTTTTTGCATAATACATTTTATTTGACTTTTATTTATTCGCATTTATTTCAATTATTGTACATTTAAATATTGCCTATACATTCGATTTGGTTGTAATAACTTAGAATTTAATTTCTTGCCAAATACCCCCAATTCAAATTTGTACCCCCTCCCTATATCATGTTGTAATAGTGTAGCATTTAAATTCTCGCACAATTAAAAGCTTCCAATTATGCCATGCTTAGACTTAGGGTTTGTATGCAAAATAAAATCAACAACTAGCTTGACCTAATCCAAGATAAACATACATGAAAAAAAACACAATGCACACTTGCACCCCTAGGGTTACAATCCACTTGTTGCCTTCAAAAATGGGCCATGGTGGCATGTCAAGTACTTTGGCAAAACAAAAACAAACAAAAAGGTCATAGTCCCTCGATGACGCTGTCTGAGTTGCCTAAACAAAATGATCAAGTCCCTTAAAAAAAATTGCCAAAGATACTTGACACCATTGCTATCATGGTCATACGATGACCCGCGCCTGTCCCGTTAACATCCTAACACAAGGTTGTTCACCAAATACAATGGTGAAGCAACACTGTTAAAAGGGTTAAAAACACAAGAAAGGTCTTTGAGTAAATTAGGGTAGACAAACTCTTAGTTACTTGATCAAACTTACAAAAAACATCCTTGCTATTTTTCAAAACACACCTCACAATATAATTTTAAAACCCTACTTTCAAACATTGAAAACTTTTCCAAAGATAAAAACACCGTTGTATATATTCAAACAAAAATCATTACAAAGGTTGCCACAACAATGGCCTCTTTTCAAAACATCTTTCAAAACCATACACAAAGCACCATTTCAAACAATTGAAAAGCAAAAGCAAGTGATCTAAGCAAGTAACTAAGAGCCCATGGATAACCACGGATAGAAAGGGTGCTAATACCTTCCCTTTCTATAATCTACTCCCCGAACCCAAGAAAACATCTCAAAGGTCTCTCCTGTGCTTTTTTGACCTTCCCTTAGGATAAAATAAAAAGTCGGTGGCGACTCTTGCTAAACCGAAACATTTGCGAACACAAACGCAAAATCCCAAGTCAGTTCTCCCACCGTACCACAGATCCGATCAAGTACATCTTCGAGAAGCCTGCTTTATCCGGAAGAATCGCTAGATGGAAGATGATCCTGACTGAGTATGATATCCAGTACACAACCCAAAAATCTATAAATGGGAGTGTACTAGCCGACCATCTAGCTCATCAAGCCGTCGAAGATTATCAATATATGAGGTTCGACTTCCCTGACGAGGACATTATGACATTGGACAACATTAAAGGTAACGGACCGTATGACGGACCTGAATAAGGATCCCAATGGACCCTGTACTTTGATAGTGCTTCAAATGAACTTGGCAACGGTATCAGCATGGTACATATCTCTCCAGAAGGTTGCCATACACGTTTCACTACTAGACTCTGCTTCAGCTGCACCAACAACATGGCCGAGTATGAAGCTTGTATCTTTGGTCTCAAGGCTGCTATTGACTTGGGAATCAAATCTTTGGTTGTATTCGGGGACTCAGCTTTGGTTATCAGTCAAATCAAAGGAGAGTGGGATACTAAACATCCTAATCTTATTCCATACAAAGAACATGTCTTGACATTGTTGCCTCATTTCGAGCAGATTATCTTTGAGCACTTCCCGCGAGAAGAAAATCAGCTAGCGGATGCTCTGGCTACAATGTCTTCCATGTTTAAACTCAACTGGGATAATGAGGCTCCCCAAATCACCATCGAGCGAATGGACGAACATGCGCACTGTCATGAGATTAATACTGAAGAAGTAGTGGAACAACCCTGGTTTCATGAAATCAAAAGGTATCTCAAGACTCAAGAATACCCTGAAGGAGCTTCAGTCAACGACAAAAAGTTCTTAAGGATATTTGCTGCCAAGTTCTTCCTGAGCAATGGTATCCTATATAAGCGCAACCATGATTGTGTTCTACTTTGTTGTATGGACAAAGTTGAAGATGAGTTGATCATGACTGAAATACATAGTGGCACATTTGGCACCCACTTGAGCGGACATACGATGGCTAAGAAGATTCTAAGGGCAGGCTACTACTGGTCTACCATGGAAGCTGACTATCATCAATATTCCCGTACTTGTCACAAATGCCAAGTCTATGCTGACAAGGTACATATTCCTCCAGTTCCTCTCAATGTTCTAACAGCTCCTTAGCCATTCGCGATGTGGGGAATCAACATGATTGGAGAGATCAAGCCTACGGAATCCAATGGACATCGCTTCATCCTGGTGGCTATTGATTACTTTACCAAGTGGGTCGAAGCGGCTTCCTTCGCCTCCGTTACAAAGAATGTGGTTGCCCGCTTCATCAAGCAGAACCTCATATGCCGATATGGTATCACTACGCCAAACATAAGTTTTAGCAGCACATAAAAGAAAATGCTTTTAGAAAAAAGCGCTGCTGTAGGTTTTAAAAAAAATTCGCTTAAAAAAAGCGCTTTCAAAGGGTGCCTTAAGAAAGCGCTTTTCAAAAGCGCTGCTAAAGGTCACCCTTAGAAAGCGCTTTTTGGGAAGCGCTGCTAAAGGGTGCCTTTCAGAGGGTACCTTAAGAAAGCGCTTTTCAAAAGCGCTGCTAAAGGTTAGCCTTAGAAAGCGCTTTTCCAAAGCGTTGCTAAAGCTGGCCTTTAGAAAGTGCTTTTAAAAGCGCTGCTATAGGATATGCTACGAAAGCGCTTTTACATTAAAAAGCGCTGGTATAGGTGACCTTTAGAAAGCGCTTTTAAAAGCGCTTTCGTAGGTAGTTTTATAATAAATATCAAAAATTCGTATTGTCACTTTTCTATTGTTCTTCACGATATCATCAAAACCCTAAACCAGAGCTCTGCCTCCGTTAGCATCTACGAGCATATTTTCTTCACGATCAACGACTACCACTTTTCTATTCGTATCCTCTATGTCTTCTTGTTTCAGGACTACCGGGGCAGTTTCAGGACTTCTTCATCAGGACCTCTGCCTCCGTTAGCATCTGCAGAGAGAACAACGACCACCGCTTGCCACAGGAGAACCGCAAGGTGAAATCACAAAGTTTGTTGCATCAGAAATCACAACAATATACAACACAAAGTTACACAACTCAGCTCCAGGTATTTCAATTTCTAGTATAGTTTTGTATGAATAAATTGTTCTATGCTTGCTTTGATTCTAATTTATTATATTTACATAAAATTAATTTGCTTCCTTACGTGCTGTTCTAATCCGATTAAATTCTATGATTCTGATATTAATAGAAAACAACACATTTTCATGTGCTTTTTATTTTATCAAACATCATTTATATTAACAAGTTGTGCATTGGTAAAACAAGCTAAGAGAGAAATAATAGAGAGCGTAACAAAATATTTAATAAAGGTAGCCATATATATATTGTTAACTCTATTAATATATTGTTTTTTTCATGTGCTTTTTATGATTGATTTTGAGAAATGATGGTTTCTTGTTTATGGTTTCTTGTGTTATACTTGTGTACTAAATTAGTTGATAGAATAAAATGAATTTAGTGAAAAGTATTGAGTATTGGTTTTGTTATATGGTTGTGCAAGAGCAAGTGCAAGTTTTGAGTATTGGTTTTGTTTTCTAATTTATCATTTAGCTCAGATTGACTCAGAAACCGTAAACCATGGATAAGACATGGATGTATTCCAATCAATTGTCGAAAGAGTACGAGAACGGGGTATCAGAATTCGTTAAGTTTGCTGTTGCACACGCCGAAGACCCCAGTCGAATGACATGTCCTTGTTTGTGTTGCTGTTATGGGAATCGGGTTGACGCGGTTCAGTTGGCATCACATTTAATATGGTATGGAATTGATAGAAGTTATACATGTTGGAATATGCATGGTGAGAAAAGTGACGGGATGATGAATCGGGGGATAATAGGACCTATGCTTCAAACGAAAATGGCACAGATACATACGATTATGATCGAGTTGAAGAGATTGCAGAAGCGCTTGAAGAAGATCTTAATGATTGTCCCAAAATGTTCGAGAGGTTGGTAAGCGATACAGAGAAACCGTTGTATAATGGTTGTACAAAATTCACAAGATTGTCCGCGGTATTAAAGTTGTACAACTTAAAGGCGGACAATGGATGGTCGGATAAAAGTTTCACAGAGTTATTAGCCCTTATGAAAGATATGCTACCAGAGGATAATGTTCTCCCCAATCGAACGTATGAGGCCAAAAAGATGTTGTACTCTATTGGCATGAGCTATGACAAGATACATGCCTGTCCAAAAGATTGCGTTTTGTTTCGAAACGAGTATGCATCGTTAAATGAGTGTCCTAAATGAGGTGCCCCTAGATATAAGAAAAAGTTGTCTCTGGCAAAAGTCTTATGGTATTTTCCTATAATTCCGAGATTTAGACGGATGTATCGTACTGAAACCGATTCAAGACACTTAACTTGGCATGCAGATGAAAGAATTGTTGATGGAAAGTTTCGACATCCGGCAGATTCACCACAGTGGATGAAAATTGATAATGATTATCCTGAATTTGGAAAAGAAGCAAGAAACCTTCGCTTGGCATTGTCTACTGATGGAATGAACCCACACGGTATTCAAAGTATCTCGCATAGTACATGGCATGTGATTCTTATGATTTATAACCTACCTCCGTGGCTATGTATGAAGCGTAAGTACATGATGTTATCTATGTTAATTTCTGGGCCTAAACAACCAGGAAATGACATAGACGTATATTTGGAACCTTTAATCGAAGATTTTAAGATTTTGTGGGAGAACGGTGTAGAGGTTTATGATGGGTATAGGAAAGAAAGTTTCAACTTGAGGGCGATGTTGTTTGGAACAATTAAAGATTTTCCAGCCTACGGAAATCTATCCGGGTATAGCATTAAAGGTGAAAAAGCGTGTCCTATCTGTGAAGATGGAACCGATACGATGCGATTGAAACTTTGTCAGAAGAATGTCTTTCTCGGTCATCGTAGATTCTTAAATTCTAAACATCAATATCGTGGATGGAGAAAAGCGTTCAAAGGAGATACCGAACAACGTAGAGCTCCGCCTAGATTGACAGGTGATCAATTATTTGAAAAGGTGAAAGATGTGAGTATTCAGTTTGGCAAGCCTTTTGCACATAAAGTTGTCACAGGTGGGTGGAAGAAGAGGTCGATTTTTTTTTGAATTACCATATTGGAAATCTTTGTACGTAAGACATTTTCTTGATGTTATGCATATTGAAAAAAATGTATTTGACAGTGTTATTGGTACGTTACTCAATATAAAAGGGAAGTCTAAAGATGGTCTTAAAGCAAGGGAGGACATGGTAGAGATGGGAATAAGAACTGAATTGGGACCCGTGAAAAAAGGAAGACGAACATATCTACCACCTGCTGTTTACACTCTATCCAGAAAGGAGAAAAAAATATTGTGTAAGTTCCTAAGTTAGGTTAAAGTTCCAGAAGGCTACTCATCAGATATTAGAAGACTTGTGTCTATGCAAGACCTCAAGTTAAAGAGTTTAAAGACGCATGATTGCCATGTTATAATGGAACATTTTCTACCGATAGGTATACGTTCTATTCTTCCAGAAAAAGTAAGAAGCGCAATAACTAAACTGTGTTTTTTCTTCAAGTCAATTTGCAACAAGGTGATCGATCCTGAGATCTTACCAACATTGCAAAAAGAAATAGTTGTTACTTTGTGTGATCTTGAAATGTATTTCCCTCCCTCGTTTTTTGACATAATGGTTCATCTTGTCAAAGAGACACAACTGTGCGGACCAACTTATATGAGATGGATGTACCCTACTGAACGTTATATGAAAATATTAAAAGGGTATATGAAAAACCGAAGTCGACCAGAGGGTTGTATTGCTGAACGATATATTGTTGAAGAAGCGGTTGAGTTTTGTACTGAATATCTGTCAAATGTTCAATCAATTGGACTCCCCAAATCTCATGTTGTTGAAAAAAAAGAAGGTAAGAAGCTAATTGGAAATAAAGTTGTGACAGTATCAATGGTCGAACGGGATCAAGTGCATTTGTATGTTCTGCATAATGAGCTTGAAGTTGAGCCGTATGTTGAAATGCACAAGGGTGTTCTTCGAGGTTTAAATCCGAATAGAAATGAGAATTGGATTGTACGAGAGCATAATCAAATTTTCATACCATGGTTTAAGGAACATATTTATTCAAATTATCGTTCAGATCATGCTTCAGTAACAGAAAGATTGAGATGTTTAGCATACGGTCCAAGTTTAGTTGTGTTTTCTTATAGCACATATGCAATTAATGGATACATATTTTATACCAAAGAACAGGATAACAAAAGTACTATGCAAAATAGTGGTGTCACCTTGATCGCTGAAGCAATGCATATATCAAGTGTGAAGGACTTAAACCCAAAATTTTCAAATCTGTCATATTTTGGGGTTATCGAGCGCATTTGGATGTTTGATTACGAGAAGTTTCAGATTCCTATATTTGGTTGCAAGTGGGTTGAAAATAATAATGGCATACGAATGGATAAGTCATGTTTTTTGCAAGTGGATCTTAATAGGGTGGGGTACAAAGATGAGCCTTTCATTCTAGCCTCTCAAGTTAAACAAGTGTTTTATGTCAATGATCCGACAAGTACGAAATGGTCTATAGTGCTATTATCTAACAAAGTAATTGATGAAAGCATTGGAGATCAAAGTGATATTGGTGTTGACATTGAATCTTTAACCATAACTGATCAAAATGATAATGAATCATGTATTAGAAATGATCATAATGAGGGTATTTGGATCAATCCAACTGTCCGCGTTGTTAAGAGACGAGTAGAACACATTCCTACCAAGAAAAGAAAGAGACCTTAGTGAAAAGGATAATAGTATATATAATTATAGCCTATATCATTCAATAAAATTTAATTTTTCATTTCATTTTTATTTGTCATTTCATTTTTATTTGTCATTTCATTTTTATATTTGTCATTTCATTTTTATTTGTCATTTCATTTTTATTTGTCATTTCATTTTTATTTGTCATTTCATTTTTATATTTGTCATTTCATTTTTATATTTTTCATTTCTTTTTTATTTTTTTTTCATTATTACAGGTCAAATGGCTAGTAATCAAGAAAACTCAAAAGATGCAAATGCTCCTGAAAATGCTCCTGAAAATACTCCAGAAAATACTTCAGAAAAGACTTCAGAAAAAGATATTACACGAGGTATAACTATTATGAGGGGAATCATCCGTGATAGAGATAGAGGAGTAACATATAATGTATATTGGAATGATAATGACCAACTAATTGGGTCTAATGCTGCAAAGTTAACAAGCTACATTGGTACGCTTGTTCGTATACACATTCCGATCACCACTCCTAGATGGAAAATAGGAGAGTTGGATGAGGCTAAAGAGAAAGTTTGGACTGAGATAAAGATACATATATGGTTTTTGTTATTTTCTTTATCTTGAAGATAATATGTGTTTAAATTTCTTTTACTAACACACTTTATGCGTACGTTTTTTTGTAGAGGTCTTTTAACATTGAAGATACCCGTAAAAAGTATATAATGGGTTTGGCTGGAAAAAGACACAGAGGGTGGAGAACATTTTTAACAAACAAGTATCTTAAAGATGATGAAGGAAATTTTCTTGAAGAGGATCCGCAACGTCCAAAGAAATATGAGAACTTCATTACACCTGAAGAATGGGTTGGTTTTGTAGGCCAAAGAAGAGACGAGAATTTCAAGAAAGTGAGCTCTATCAATCGCGAGAGAGCGTCAAAACCCGCATATCCATACAAAAAAGGGCGTTTGGGATATGCTCGCTTAGAGGAAAAAAATTGTAAGTAAATATAAACTCTAAGATCTTATTAATTCTCTCAATGTGTTATAATTGATGATCTTAAGACTTGTGTCAATGCGTAGTTAGAAGAGACGAAAAATGACGCAACATCACTACCAACACATTTGTTGTGGAAGGAAGCCCGTGTGGGCAAGGATCAAGCTGTTAATCCCGATATTCAACATGTGTATGATGAATGTGTAAGTATAAGATTGTGTCTTTAGTTAAATCAAATGTTTATTAATATTTAAATAATTTTTTATCTCCACTAATAATTTTCGATATGTAAATGAATTACAAGAGACCTTGTCGTAATCGGTATCCCCAGGTGAGGATCATCAGGATACCAGGAGCGTACTTAGTCGAGCACTAAATATTGCTGAGTATCCGGGTCGGGTGAGGGGTAAAGGTCATGGTGTGACTCCAACCTCTTTGTATAAGCATCCAAGGAGAAGAAATCCTAGCAATGCAGAAGTGATGCAAACATTGCAGGATTTACAAGCTCAAGTCTGTGAATTGCAGAAGGATAAAGAGAGATATATGGCGGAAAAGAGCAGTTCACAATTGAAAGAAACTAGTGACAAAGCTAGTATCAACTGTCAGCATAAATTTCCCGAGGTAATTTTCAATATATATCCGTTATTATTATAGAATATTTTTAGTCACTTCTAATGGTTATTATTGGTTTAGGGCATTTCATGTTGCCAACTATACCTATCGTCGCCGATTTATCGACTAGTTGGCAAGGGAAAAGTCCATAACACTTCAGGAGATTTACTTCACCATAGACCGCTTCCGGATGGACACATGAAAGTATCGGTTGACATTGCTTTAGATATGGATGTGTTGCTGCGGTACCTGACATTGTTGCTGAGACCACATTGCTGCGAGATGCAATAGGATCTTTTGTTGCATGGCCATCAGACCTCATTTTCATAGACGATCAGGTATGTTGAAAACAATTATGAATCTTTAAGTCTTCAACTGTCAGTTCTGACCTCAGTTATTTCCACGGTAATTATAGACTCCTACAACACCCACATCTAAGGGTAAAGGGATTTTGCGGCACAACGGGTCTGATGTATCCCAAAAAGAGGTACATTTAAAGTGTTAATTATATGATCCGAATAAAAAAATGCATAATTTTATAATTTAACTGAGTCTATATGATTTTTATGTACCTTTTCAAGGGTCACAACAAGTGAGCCAGAAAATCGTTAGCGTACCACCCAAGAAAAGGGTGCCTACTAGATTTTTCCCTCGATACCGGCAGTGTCTTGAAACAATAGTGGGAACAACAGATTTGATGGATGGTGGTATTCGTCAAATGGATATGGATCAAGGTATCTTTGGTTTTCCTTGCACCGAAATAATTGGACATGAGGACGTGGAACATATTTTCCGTCATAAAGAATTAGGCGTCAGTATTATGCACGCATACATCCGGTAACCCCATCTTTATATTATGTAATTAGCTGAAATCTTTTTTAAACATTTCAATGAATATAGTCTAATATTATTTATGTTTTTTATTTAAGGCTGTTATATGACAAATTGATGCGCGGGAATCAATTGTCAAACAGATTCCATTTCGTGTCTTCCTCCCGTGTCAGCGGAGCGACAATTGGTAGGGAACCATATTCAGTAAGAGAGCACTTAGTTGAAAGATTCATGGCAACTGGCAGTACAGAAAGCTTATATCTTTGGGTGTATAATACTATTCCTACAGGGTTAGATTTTCATTCTAAGTTCATTTTAATATTTGTAATTTTTGCGTAGAAAATTTTCTTCTAAACTGTTGTTTTAATTTATAGACGTCACTGGTTGTTGGTTGCTATCGATCCTATAAAAGAAGTGGTCTATTATCTGAATTCGGTTGATGGTGATTGGACAAATTATCCGGATATGAAGTTAATGATTGATACGTAAGTGAGATTATTCTAAATATTTGTGTGTATTTATATATTTAATTATTTCTGTGACATTGTTCTAAATATATATTTTTATTTTGTTAGAGCGATACAAGTATTCTGGTGTCAAAGAGCAGCTCGGGTACGACGGTCTAAATCAAACAACATTAATTGGATCCAAGTGCAGGTATATTAATTTCCACTATTTTTCTTATAATATTTATGCTATTTGATAAAACAATACAACTATATATTCTTATTTGTTTTTCTATGTAGTGTCCTCAACAGCAAAATGGTATAGATTGCGGATACTTCGTTATGCGGTTTATCAAAGAAATCATTCAACTGAATCAAATAGAGATTCCAGTCACGGTATGGATTTATAACTTAGGATTTGTTTTATTATTTCTCGGATATTTCATATAATTTTTTACTTTTAACTAAATCATGCATATTATATTTTGTTATGTAGTACTTCGATGAATACAAATGTGCATATTACACGAAACTTCAGTTGGAAGAAATCAAAGAGGAATTGTGTCAATATTTTATTGAGCAGAGAATCATATAAGGTATGAATACATTATCATGTGAAAATTACGTGTTATGAATACATTACATGTGAACATGGAATACCATATTGATCGTGTTATTATGTTCAAACCTCGCAGGACCAGGACCTTAATACATAATTGACCGTGTTTCTTTCATACATTAGGACTGGTTTAGTTGTTGTTAGGGTTGATTTTGTAAGACTGATTTTGAGTTACAATGCTGATAACAATGATTTTTATATATTTTGAGGTACAAAAATGGTGTATATATATTTTGGATTACAATGGTATACAATGCATTACCGCGGTTTATGAATTACAGGTTGTGGCAACTGGTTTATATAAATAATATGCTGCAAACAATGCAGGTATATGAATTATATAAATTATACCTCTAAAAAAAACCCTATGAAAGCTCTTTTTCAAGAAAAATGCTTCCTTAGGTAACCTATGAAAGCGCTTTTTCACAAAAAGCGCTGTCTAAGGTAAACATATGACAGCGCTTTTCCAGGAAAAAGCGCTGCTAAAAGACCACCTATGAAAGCGCTTTTGCAGAAAAAAGTGCCACCTTAGGTAGACCTATGAAAGAGCTTCTTCATAAAAAAGCGCTGCCAAAAGCCTACTTAAGAGAGCGCTTTTTAGAAAAAGCGCTGCCAAAAGCCTACTTAAGAGAGAGCTTTTTAGAAAAAGCGCTGTCTTAGGTAGACCTACGAAAGCGTTTTTCATTAAACAAAAAGCGCTGCTAAAACCTATAGCAGCGCCACCTTAGAAAGCACTTTTAAGCGCTTTTAAAGGAAAAAAAAACGCTTTCGTAGGTCTTTCTTGGCGTAGTGTATCCCCGACAGGATCATCACAGACAACGGTACAAACCTGAATAACATTATGATCACCGCCCTGTGCGAGCAGTTCAAGATTCAACATCACAATTCATCTCCCTATCGACCAAAGATGAACGGTGTTGTTGAAGCTGCGTACAAAAATATCAAGAAGATCATTCAAAAGATGATAGTCACATACAAGGACTGGCATGAGATGTTACCATTTTCTCTGCATGGATATCTCACCACGGCGCGTACTTCAACTAGGGCAACCCCCTTTTCTTTGGTATATGGCATGGAGGCTGTTTTACCTATGGAAGTTCAGATTCCTTCCTTGAGGATTATGAAGGATGTTGGTTTAAGTGAAGACGATTGGATTCAGACCCGACTTGATCAACTTAATTTGATTGACGAGAAGCGACTTACTGCTGTTTGTCATGGTCAGACGTATCAAAAACGGATGATCAAGGCTTTCAATAAGAAAGTTAGATGTCAAGTGTATCAAGTCGGAGATCTTGTAATCAAGCAGATCATCTTGCTGCAAAGTGATCCCAGGGGCAAGTGAACTCCTACTTACGAAGGACCATTGTAATCAAAAACATCTTTTCTGGTGGGACAATGATTCTAACCACCATTGACGGTGACGACCTGCCGCACCCTGCGAATGCAGACATAGTCAAAAGATACTACGCATAAACGACCCAATAAGTTGAAAACCTAAAAAGGCGACTTGGGCAAAAAAGGGCATCCCGGTGAATCGAAAACCTGAAAGGGCGGTTCAGGCAAAAATTAGGGATAAATAAAAAAATCCGTACACCCGGCAAGTTGAAAACCCAAAAGGGCGACTTGGGCAAAAAAAGTTTCCCGGTGGATCGAAAACCCGAAAGGGCGGTCCAGGCAAAAGTTAGGGAATTAAAGCGTGTGACTATGTCTCGTCGGATCACTTTAAAGGACAATCTCTTCATGGACAAGCTCCAAGCTTCTGATTAATCCAATCATATGCAAACAAAGAAACAAATGGACAAGATACTCGGAGTTACGAAGGCTATAGCAGAATGGGAATCCCATGGAGTTATTACACATAGCCATCTTTCTTTGTATAAATTTTTCTCATTTTTTATGACAACATTCTCTTACTAGGATGTCTGTCTCCTTTGTACAAAATACTTACACAAAGTTAATACAAAGATACTTCAAAGCGCAGGAATTTGTTTGCCTTTTCTTTCTTTTTACGCTTGTGTTATTTGAAAACATCCAATAATTTATTAAGTGAGCATATGCATTCGAATATAATCACTGCCTACAAATAAAATGAAATGATAAAGGGTAATTACTGATAGGTTGAAAGTACAGGAAAACGTCTTTAGGCTATTCCCGAAGAAATCCCTTGCAGTATGTCATTCAGATCCTCAACAAAGCTAAAACCTTGATTCACATATCCCTAGCGGAGTTAAGTTTCAAAATCGCCATCAGAGCTAAGTTTCTAAACTCCCGGTCCTCAGCGGAGTTCTCCTCAAACAACAAAATAGGAATCCCCAGTAGATTGGCATACAACCCAAACTCCTGATCTCCCCAGCAGGATAAACATTCTACCCACAGAGTTATTTCCCAGCAGAATGAAGATTCTTATCTTCATTTTTTCCGGTTGAAGCCTCCCAGGTTTTAATTCCCCAGTAGAGATTGTCGGAGTCGTCCTCATTTCCCCATGAAAGTCATGAAGGATTCTCAATTCCCCACAAGTCACCAAGGATTTTCAATCCTCAGCAGTATTCCAAAGGACATTCTCAGTCTCAACAATCAAAGGTTTTGAATCTCCAACAGCAATCAAGGGTTTATTTTCCGCAACAACAGTCAAAGATTTCATTATCTCCAGTTATCAAAGATTTATTTTCCTCAGCAAGACAACTAATAAGCTTACATGCGCATCCATTACATTCATAAATATTGATAGAACACATTTTATTGCATCATACATGTCATGCAACATAACTTTGTGTTTTAGCTAACATTTTACCCTTTTCTGGATGAGATTAATAGCTACTTTTAACAAATGTTCAAGGATTTCAAATACAGTACAGATACACCCCAGACACGGCGGTCATTCTACTACTCATTCAGACTTCAGCAATCAGATACAGACTAGATACGCTCCAGACACGGAAGCCATTCTATCTCTCATTCAGGTTCAACTATCAATTTCAAGTTCAGACACACTCCAGACACGGAAGTTATCCTGTCACTTGTCCAGATCCCAGTTACAGTACAGATATACTCTAGACATGGAAGTGATTCTGCTACTCATACAGATCTCAACCTCAGATACAATCCAGATACGCTTCAAACGCGGTTTCCATTCTGTCACTCATTCGGAATTTATCCCCAACCCAGAGATGCTCCATATACAGATGTTTCTCTGTCGACCATTCAGAATTCAGATACAATACAGATACACTCCAGACACGGCAGTCATTCTGATATTCATCCAAGAACCAAATACAGTTACAGCTTGGATAAGCTCTAGACACGGATGTCATTCCTTGGCTCATACCAATCAAATCTCCAGATACAACTCAGATACGTTCCAGACACGGATACCATTCTGACGTTCATTCTCCTGATTTTCGACAAACAATTTTGGATGGCATCTTTAAGCCCATCTCCATCAAGATTCTACCATTTCCAAATGGAATCTTTAAGCCCATTCCCTCAGCTACATTTTGACGAGTGCAAATTTACGGGCACTCTAGTGTCCAATCTTCGTTTACCTTCGAGTCACGAAAGGCGAACTCGCCAATCTAACTCTTCAGGTTCAAGAAGATTAAACAGGGGCAGCTGTTGTACCCCAAAATTTTCCCTCTCATTTTATCAAGATTTCCCCTCACAAGGCTCCTTGAACTCTAGACAGGATTAGGGTTTTGCTCTGCTCAAGACATCTCCTTGCATTGTTGACCTAAATTAGGGTTTGAGTTTGCACAAGGATTTTTGGACTTCTAATGCTCAAAGTGACTTTCATACTTCATGTTGGACTTATAAGTTTGTCCATGCCAAGTTTCAAGCCTTGAATCAAATTTTTGCTCAATCAATTGGGCAGTTGACCTAGGAATCAACTATATTGAAGAAAAAGTCAACTGTGGACAATTTACAGTCAAACCTCACAATTTTTGGTCCACATCAACACTATGAACTCATATGAATCATTTGATCAAGTTTGGACTACAACTCCACAAGAAATTTGATCAGATCACCAAAAGGGCAAAATGGTCATTTTTAGGGTTTTGACTATACAAAGCCAAATTCTGATTTTTGACCTAGCCAATGGCAAATTGGGATCAAGCATGGATTCAAGGACTCAATGGCATCATCTTGACCTATTCAACAAGTTCAAAAGATTTCAAATGCATTGGATTGACAGATGAATTTTTCAGTCAACTGATCAAAATTTGACTGTACACTAAAAAGTCAAACTTTGACTTTTTGGTCAAAATCAAGTGCCAAGGGTCATTTTTCATCAAGATGTGTCAAAACATGAAACTTGTTCATCAAGAAACCCATTTTTGCAAATTAGGGTTTAAAGTTGAAAATTTTCATAACTTAGAATTTTTCGAAGTTATGAAAATTTCTTAATTTTTCCTAACTTTGCCCAACATTTTCACCATGATGCAATTGGATTCAAACAAAACTTCCAACATGAAAGTTGTAGTCCTCCACAAAATCTAAAACTTTTATTCATAAATTTTTCCCAAAAGAAGCTTGGATCTCAAGTTATGATATTTGGAACAAGGGACCATGAAACTTGTAACTTAGTGAAATTTTGCCTTAGTCTAGGTAGGATTTTGACCTATCTTCTTGGACATTTTTCACATAGTTCCACTTGGAATCTCAAATTTCATTTCAAAGATGGATTGTATAGCATGTTTCAAGCTTTCCAAAATGTCCAAGAACTCTCCAAACACATTTGTGGTTAGGGAGAATTGAAGGCTTGAAATTGGAAAAAACTCACTTTTCATCCATGGCATGTTCATGTTCATACAAGTTGCAAATTCAAATCAGCATGCTTTGCACTAGATTACAGGCCTCTAAACCACTTCACACTCAATAATTAAATGCAAATCCACCAGTCTAAGGCATTGTTTTGGTTATTAGGGCATTGCACACAAGATTAATCCCTAAGTAGAAAAAGCAATATTTCCATTTTTGCTTAAATGTGCTTTATGTCAAAACTGAATCCCTTGAGCATTGGTCGATATCTGATGCAGCAAATCAAATCCACAAATTGGAGGGGCCAAGGGAAAAGTGTGCAAGCATATGGATAGCCTGTACAGGCCTATTGGACATCACTTCTCATGTTTGCTTAAAATACAAGAAAGATATCCAAAACACTAAAACTTGAACATCAGCCAAAACTAACTTGTGCAAACATTTGAACCATCTTTCTCACACCTCTCTGAGCCAGAAACACGATCTCTTGATCCTTCAAACCTCCCATAGCCAGAAATCACCTTCCATTGGAAAAACAGGGCAACATCTGCAACTTGACTTCCATAGCACAATTTGCTCATGCGTTTTGGCCCAAACCTGTTCAAACACCTTCCATTCCATCCATCCAAGCTATCCCAAACCTTAAATACCAACTGTAACTCCATTTACAGGGTTTGCCATTTTCATTTTGAGCTTGTGCAGGTTGAGTTCTGTAGGCTTGTTCAAGCATATTCAAGGCAAGCAGGGTATTGGAGAAGGTCAAGTGAAGTTCAAGTAAGCTCCCATACATCTCAAGCCTTGTTGAAAAGCTCCACATTGCCCTACACGAAGTCAGCTGAAATAGGTTTTTATCAACTTCCTATCTCTCTATTTAGGAACATTTAGCCTTAGGTTTGTGAATAAGAAATGTAGTATTCATTGCCATGAAGCTGTACATATGCTCAGTTTTCATTTTTATTAAGCGTGCTAAGAGAATTTGGTCCATGAACATACTGAAAAAATTAGGTTAGTTTTTAGGGCCAGAGAAATTCTCTCTGGTCTTTGAGAGTTAGGACAAGTTGTTTATATGGTTGGATTCGTCTTGAAAAGCTCTACAACTTTGATGTTATGTGTTTTTGCAATAGAGCTCGTATACAGGATCTGACAATTGAACAGGGGCGCGCGCGTTTTTGAAAGTCAGAGGTTGAAGATGAAGTGGCTTGGGCTGGGCTTTGGTCCTTTCACTTTTGACACCCCCCTTTTACATTTTGCACCCCCCGACCCAATTTCTTGATATTTTATATTTTTGCATTTTCATTTTCATTTCTGATTTTATTTTATTATTCCCAAATATAAAAAATACTCAAAAAATATTTTTATAAATTTTCAGATTTATTTTGTATTTTATTTTTATTTTTCTAAATATAAAAGTAATTTAATGAACATATATCTTTATTTTATTTTAATGAAAACTTAGAAATAAAATATTAAAAATCCTACTCTTATATTTTTATTTATATTTAAATAATGTATTATACTAAATATATTTTTATTTTTGTATATATTTCATTTCATTTTTTATACATGTTTAATATATTTAATATTACATATACATACTTTTATTTTATTTAATAAATACTTGAGAATAAAAACATGAAAAATATACTTTTTTCTTATTATTATTTATACTTAAAATAATACATTTTTCTAAATATATTTAATTTTTTATATATATATATACATCATTTTATTTTATTGTATATAAATAATATAATTAACATATTTATTTTCTTAAATAAAAATTAGGGTTTACCTTTAATAAAAAAAATATTAATTTCTTTTATTTTATATCTTCCTTTTTTGTATTAAATATTTTTACATACATGAAAAATAAATATAAACTTTTTTGCATATTCATAATACTTTGTATATTTATTTATTTGGTTTATTTAAATATTGTCCATTTATTATTTATGCCATTATTCAATTTGGATGTAATAGTAAAACTAGGGTTTTTATTTCTTGTCAAATACACCCCCATTCAAAGATTGTACCCCTATCCCCATAATCATGTTGTAATAGCTTAGACTTTTAATTCTCGCACTTTATGCTTTCAATTATGCCATGATTAGAGATTAGGGTTTGTATGTAAAAATCCAAATCAACAAGTAGTTTGACCTAATACAAAGACAAAAATGCATGAAAATCAATACACAATGCACACTTGCACCCCTAGGGTTACATCCACTTGTTGCCTTAAAAATGGGCCATGTTATGCATGTTGGGTACTTTGGAAAAACAAAAACAAAAAGATTATAGTCCCTCGATGACACTATCTTGGTTGCCTAAACAAAAATGATCAAGTCCCTCAAAAATTTGCCAAAAATACTTAACACAATTGCTATCATGGTCTATACGATGACCCGCGCTTGTCCCGTTTAACATCCTAATACAAGGTTATTTACCAAATACAATGGTAAACCAACACTGTCAAAAGGGTTAAAAATACATAGGAAAGATCTTTGAGTAAAATAGGGTAGACAACTCTTAGTTACTTGATCAAAGCTTGCAAAACATCCTTGCTATTTTCAAACACACTTCACCACACAATTTTAAAACATTTCCCAAATCAAACTTTCAAACATTGAAATCTTTTCAAAAGACAAAACACCTTTGTATACATTCAAACAAGAATCATTACAAAGGTTGCCACAACGATGGCCTCTTTTCAAAACATCTTTCAAAACTACACACAAAGAACCATTTCAAACAATTGAAAAGCAAAAGCAAGTGATCTAAACAAGTAACTAAGAGCCCATGGATAACCATGGATGTAAAGGGTGCTTGCACCTTCCCTTTTCATAATCTACTCTCCGAACCCAAGAAAACATCTCAAAGGTCTTTCCTGTGCTTTTTGACCTTTCCGTAGGATAAAATAAAAAGTCGGTGGCGACTCTTGCTAAACCGAAACATTTGCGAACATAAACGCAAAACCTCAAGTCAGTTAGTTCTCCCACCGTATCACACGGGGGAAATATAAAATTCATGTTTCACGAGGCCTGACACGGGTGGCCGTGTCACCTGACATGGGCCGTGTCAGGGGGAGCGCCTCAGAGAAGTGGAAAGACAAGGGGGAAACATAGGTGGTTGTGTCACCTGACATAGGCCGTGTTGCACCTCCTGGGACTTTAAAAGAAAAATTGGAAAGTCAGGGGGCCAACACAGGTGGCAGTATTGCATGACACGGGTTGTGTTGGCCTATGACGCTGGTTTCCTGACTTTTTCCTATTTTGTCCATATGTTAAGTTGTGGGGGGAGTTTTGGGTACTTCTAACTGATATGAATGAATGGTGACTATTTAGATGATTTTTCACAAGGAATTAGGGGGCTTTTTTGCACACGAAGAATTCAGACGATTGAAGATTGAAGTTTATGCAATTGTTGGAGACAAAGACTTTCATGAGCAGAAGCAATTGAAATCAAAATTCTCCATCAATTTGTAATGTCTATCTTTATTGTATTTGAAATTCTTTTGAACAATATGAGTAGATAAACCCCCAAATGGTAGGGGTGTCCCTGTTTTGCAATTTTAATGATTTTGAGTTCTTGATTTTAATACAATAGTTTCTTTTCAATTTAATTTGTCAATGTTTTAAGGCTTTCCCTTTCAGACAAATAGGGATTGATTCACGGTTAACATTTGTGGTTGTGCCGCTAGTGTTAAGGTTTTTGTACGATTAAACTATAGTAGATATCACCTAGGACTAGGGATACCCTATAGTTACCATAAAAATCTTGATAAATTAAATGCTTGGTTTTATCATAATTCTCTATGTACCTAGGTATTAGGATGAATCAACAAAGGTTTTCCCACTCAGAACTTATGGGAAAACAAACTAAAGATCAGGTAATTGAAGGTTATGAACTTGTTAAAGAAATCAAGAGTCATGGTTATTACAGAAAAAATCACACACCTTACCCTAGCATGTTGCTCATTGTGATACGTGGGAGAACTAACTTGAAGGTTTTGCGTTTGATTGCAAATGTTGCAGTTAGCAAGAGTCGCCACCGACTTTTCTTTTATCCAAAAGGAAAGGTGAAAAAGCACAGGAAAGACCTTTGAGATTATTTCTTGACTTCGGGGGGTAGATTATGAAAAGGGAAGGTATTAGCACCCCTTTCATCCATGGTTTTCCATGGCCTCTTAGTTACTTGCTAGATCACTTGCTTTTTTGTTTTAAATTGTGCTTTATGTGGTTTTTTGAAAGTATTTTGTAAAGAGGCCATTGTTTAGGAAATCTTTGTAATGATTCTTGTTTGTAAGAATGTATACAAAGATGTTTGATCTTTTAAAAATGTTTTCAATTTTGTAAGATGTTTGAAAGTGCATGTGTTTGTTTTGAAAATAGCAAGGATGTTTGTTTTGAAATGAAGCAAGTAATTAGGAGTAATCTACCTACTCAAATGTCTTTCTTGTTCATTTTCTTTTCCTTTGACATTGTTGTTTTACCATTGATTTGGTAAGCAACCCTATCTTTGGATGTAAACGGGACGGGCGTGGGTCATCGTATAACCATGATTAGCAATATTGCAAGGTATCTTAGCATTTCTCTTTATGGGCTAAGATCATTTGTAAGGCAACTTAGATGACGTCATCGAGGGACTATGATCTTGTATTCGTTTGTTTTTGCTAAGATACCTCACATGTGTAATATGGTCATTTTATATAAGGCAAATGTTGTACCCTAAAATTTTCCCTCTCACTTATCAAGAATTTTCTCACAAGATCTCATTGGGCTCAAGATTGCACTAGGGTTTGATCAGCTCAAGACACCTCCTTATGCACTGATGACCAAAATTAGGGTTTGAGTTTGCACAAGGATTTTTGAACTATCAATGCTTCATATGACTTTCATGGATCATTATGGACCCCCAAGATCACTCATGTCAAGTTTCAAGCCTTGGATCATACTTTTGATCAGTCAATTGAACAGTTGACCTAAAAATCAATTGTATTGGGAAAAAGTCAACCATGGCCAATTTACAGTCAAAATTCATAATTTTTGATCCACATCAACATTTTGGACTCATATGTATCATTTGATCAAGTTTGGACCATAATTCCTCAAGAAATTTGATCAAATCTCCAAAAGGGCAAAATGGTCAAAATTAGGGTTTTGACTGGGAAAGGGCAATTTCTGATTTTTAACCTAGAAATTGGTCAATTGTTTTAAGGAATGATATCAAGAGTCCAATTGCATCATTTTTACCTAATTACATGATTCAAAACATTGCAAGTCCATTGGATTGACAGATGAATTTTGCAGTCAACTGATCAAAAGTCAACTATATACTGAAAAGTCAAACTTTGACTTTTTGGTCAAATTCAAGTGCCAAGGATAATGATTCATCAAAACATGTCAAAATATGAAACTTGTATATCAAGAAATCAATAATTTAAGATTTCATCTTGAAATGTTAAAATTTCTTAATTAGAAATTTTTCTAAGTATGAAATTTTTCTTATTTTTTCATAACTTTAAGCCAAATTTTCACCATGATGCAAGATGATTAAAAGGAAACCTCCAACATGAAAGTTGTAGATATCCTAGAAATAAACAACTTTTCTTCACACAACTTCTCCTAAAAGTGCTTGGATCTCAATTTATAATTTTGTGAATACATGCTCATGAACTAAAAAAGACTTAGTGAAATTTTGCCCTAATTAAGCAGATTTTTGACCTAACTTCATGGCAATTTTTCACATAGTTCCAAGGGGAATATTCAAGCTTTCCAAAATGTCCAAGAACTCCATGAGATCATTCTTGAGCAAGGAGAACCGAAGGCAAGAAGTTAGGGTTTTCAAACTTGAATTACAAGCCATTTTGTGAAGAGCACTTGATCCAATCTTCAAGCACGATGTACAAATCTTGCTTTTCAGGCTTCAAACTTGCTAATCACTTAATAATTTAATCTTTACACAACTGATATAGCCATTTTCCAAGCATTTGAGCCATTATCTAAGTTGCATTTCCATTTTGGGAAGAAAGTCACCACTTCCATTTTGGAAAAGTGACTTTAATCACAATGTCAACTCTTCTTGAGCCCATACATTGTTGTTTCTGACTCAAAAGAATTTAAAAGCAAGAAGCAACATATCTACATCCTGCTAACCACCCTGCAAATCCTTGTACTTCACATTGGAACCATGTTTGTCAACTTTTCTTCAAAAATAAGTAACCAAGCCATAACATGTGATTTCAATTTGAGTTATTTCAAGCCTCAAAACCTCTTGCCTATAAGTACATACACTATTTTCAAGATGACACACGAATGCTAGTGCCCTGAAACTATCTCAAACACTCAAAAACCATAAATTTGCTCAAAAACTCCATTGATACACAAATTTGAACAAAAACTCATCATCTTCATTTCCACTCGTGCGTTTTGAAAATCAATCATTCAAACACCTTCTATACATCATACCAAAGAAATCCATACCCCTATTTCAAGAATGTAGCTCCTCCATCACTATCCACAATTTTCAAACATCAAGCTTGCAGGTTGGCTTGAGTAGAGAGATTCAAGAACTTTCAAGTCAAAGCAGGAGTTGGAATACACTAAAGGAGGTCCAAGCAAGCTAAACAGATCCTCATGCCATCTAAAAAGTTGCTCAAACTCCATTCAAGACTCTAGCTGCAAGGGGTAAGTTTTCAAACTTCTATCTCTTTATACAAGCATCTTTTGATCTTGATTTGTGAAGACAAAATGTAGATATCTTTGCTCTAAAGCTGACCATGTTCATAGTTCCCATCTATATTGACTATGTATAGAGAATTTTGGATTTGAAATTTATGAGAAAATTAGGTTTCAATTTAGGGTCAGCAAAATTAGTTTTCATCTTTGACTTTTAGCTTACATAAGTTATATAGTTGGATTCGTGGGAAGAAACACCACAACTTTCATGTTTGAACTTTCCATTTTTGTGGAGAGATGAAAAAGATACATGTGGTTTGGCTAGGTGCGAGGTTGAAGATGAAGTGGTCTTCAGGAAGCAGTTTCTAATATGTATTTATGGTTTGGTTATCTGACCCGATGAAACAGCCACCCTAGTGGCAAGCGCGCGCGTACTAAGTCACTCCTTACCTAAAGGGCAAGGGTTCGAACCAATGTGAACCCCCTTTTTGTATTTTTTTTCATACTTTCTGATCCTCATATTTTTTTTTTGCAGGTGCTGGACCCTTTGGGCATGGCATGGTTTATTTATTTGCTAACTCACCTCCCTGCCTACTTTTGGCACCCCTTGGCCCATTTATTTTTATTTACTTATTTATTTCATTTTTCCTTTTAAATATATTTTCTAAAATACTAAAAATCATGAAAAAATACCCAAAAATGATACATTTTATATTTTGACTTATTTTATTTTATTTTCTCATGAACAAAAATATTTTATTTACTATACTTTACTTATTTTTCTTATAAACTTAATTAAATGTTATATTATTTATTTTTCTTCATACCATCTAAAAATATATTATTTAAATACCAAAAAGGGATTACAAATATTTTTAAAGCTATAAATATTTTCAAGATAAAAATGCCGAAAATATTTTCCTTAAAAATTATTTTCTTTTGGTTAATTAATAGAATTAGGGTTTTCTTTTTAAAAATATTTTTCTTAATAAATTCAAACTTAATTAATTATTTTTCTTTATTTAAATTAGGTTAGGACAAAAAAAGTCTTTCTTTATGAAAATCAAACAAAATTCATCTTCTTTACATTTTTTATCCTTATACATTTATTCATCATTATACTTTGCATTTATATAATTCTTGTACATATTCAATTTGGTTGTAATAGATTAATTAGGTTTATATTATTGCAATCCCCATTCATAAATTGTGTACCCCCTCCCACAAGTATTGTAATAGCGTAGTAACTTTTAAATTTCGCAATTTATTGCTTTCATATATACAATGCTAGTAATTAGGTTTTGTATGGAAAGACTGAAATCAATCAAATAGAAAACCCTAATCCAAGACAAAATTAAGCATGAAAATAATACACTTGCACACAAGCACCCCTAGGGTAAAATCCACTTGGTTTCCTTATACCAAATGGCCATATTACGCATGTAAGGTATCTTAGCAAAAACAAACAAATACAAGATCATAGTCCCTCGATGATGCTATCTAAGTTGCCTTACAAATGATCTTAGTCCCTAAAAAGAATGCTAACATACCTTGCAACATTGCTAATCATGGCTATACGATGACCCACGCCCGTCCCGTTAACATCCAAAGATAGGGTTGCTTACCAAATCAATGGTAAGACAACAATGTCAAAGGAAAAGAAAATAAACAAGAAAGACATTTGAGTAGGTAGATTGCTTCTAATTACTTGCTCAATTTTAATCAAACATCCTTGCTATTTTCAAAAACAAACACACACATTTTCAAAACATCTTACAAACATTGAAAACATTTTCAAAAGATCAAACATCTTTGTATACATTCTTACAAACAAGAATCATTACAAAGATTTCCTAAACAATGGCCTCTTTACAAAATACTTTCAAAAACCACACAAATCACAATTTCAAACAAAAGCAAGTGATCTAGCAAGTAACTAAGAGCCCATGGAAAACCATGGATGAAAAGGTTGCTAATACCTTCCCTTTTCATAATCTACCCCCCGAACTCAAGAAATAATCTCAAAGGTCTTTCCTGTGCTTTTTCACCTTTCCTTTTGGATAAAAGAAAAGTCGGTGGTGACTCTTGCTAACCGCAACATTTACGATAAAACGCAAAACCCTCAAGTCAGTTCTCCCACTGTATCATAGCAACCAAGTGGGATAACCCTAGGGGTGCTTGTGTGCAAGTGTATTATTTTCATGCTTGATTTTGTCTTGAATTAGGATTTTTCTAAGTATTGGTTTTAGTCTTTCCATACAAACCCTAATTACTAGCATTTGTATATAAAAAGCGATAAATTGCGAATTTTTAAAGTTACTACGCTATTACAACATTTGTGAGGAGGGGGTGTACACATTGAATGGGGATTACAAGATTGTAAACCTAGTTAATCTATTACAACCAAATTGAATGGGTATTAATGTGCAAGGAATTAAAATAAGTAATGTACAAAATAAATAACTCTACAAAAATGCAAAATATAAAGAAAATGGGTCTTTGTTTGATTTTCATGAGAAAGAGGGAAATTGTTTTAACCTAATTAATTTTAAAAAAATAATTAATTAAGTTTAAATTTATTAAGAAAAGATTTTGAATAAAACCCTAATTCTATTTAGTTGATTAAAAGAAAATAAGTTTAGAAAAAAAAGTATTTTTTGGTATCTTTGCTTTAAAAATTTTAATGGCATCATGAAATATTTTTAGTCTTTTTTATATCAAAAATAATATATTTTAATAGGTGTAAAAGAAAAAATAAATATTAACCTAGTTTTAATTAAATTTACATGGTGATTTCTAAAAAATAAATAAATATAGTTAATAAAAATATTTTTGGTGAGAAAAAATAAAATAAACTAAATTAAAATGAAGATAATTTTTTTTACATTTTTTATGATTTTTAATATTAGTGAAAAATAATTAAGAAAAAACAAATAAAATAAAAATAAGAAAATAAATTGGACCTGGAGTGCATAAGCAGGCAGGGAGGTCAGCTAGCAAAAATAAAAACAATACCAGGCCCAAAGGGCCCAGCGCCTGCAAAAAATGTTAGAAGGTCAAAAAATATGAAAAATGGGCAAAAGTTTACCACTGGGACTCGAACCCAGGTCCCATAGGTTAACAGGCGCGCACTTTACCACTGGGGTGGCTATACATCCGTTCATATAAACAAAACAATAAATATGTAAGGCAAATCAAGTCCTGATGACTTCATCTTCAACCTCCAGCCGGTGTACCTGCAACTTCTTCATTTCTCAACAAAAATGGAAGATGACAAAATGAAAGTTGTGCATTCTTCCTCACAAATCTAACGATGTAAATAACTAAACTAAAAGTCAAAGATAAATGAGAATTTGTCTGGCCCTAATTTGAACCCTAAAAATTTCAGAAACTTCAACTCTAAAATTCTCTAAGCTCAGGCCATGTAAATGCAATTTATGGATATGTACATCTTCGTGGCAATGAGGTCTATATTTTTCCTTCACAAAATAAACATTAATGATGCTTAAATGATGAGATAGAAGTTCAAGTGAAATACCACAAAACTGGAAATCGTGAAATGCAAATGATCTTGATTCAAAGTGCTACAAGGATCAGGTTAGCTTCCTTGAGGTCCCAGGAAGCTAATGCAATGATTAGTTTGAGTTGAAAGTGGCTGAGGAGCTCTGGAGAAGTCAAGTTGCAGACCCCTGTTATTGAAAATGGAATTTGATGATGGAGGTGTTACAGTTAAGCAAATGGACTTTGGATGGTTTGTATTTGATGTTTAGAAGCTTTTGGAAGTGAAAGGCCGAAGAATGCACGGGGGGATTTGAAGTTTTGTATGTAAAGTCAGAATTTGCACAACAATGGTGTTTTGAGACAGTTTCTGGCTAGAGGGAGTTTGAGTGAATTTTAGGGTCTTCAAGCTCGTATCCTAGCTCACAAATAGTGCTTCTATTTATAAGCAACAAGTTTGGAGACTTGTTGTTGATCATAAATTGAAATTACATGTTTATGCATAACATGTGATTTTTGAGAAAATAAGTTTCAATGCCTTGTGTACTTGCTAAGATAGAGTGGTTATGCTTTAAACACACTTGCTTCTAATTTTGTAGATGATGTGTGATCAGAGGGAACAAGTTAGAAGCTCAAGAATGGACTTTATGCATAAAGCTTGCTTTTCAAGAATGGTATTGTTAACTTTCTTCCCAAAATTGCAATGTGAATTGGATAAAGCTTAAATCACTTGGATTATAGCTCAAAAGTTTGTGTAATACATTAATTATGGAGTGACAAACAAGTTTGAGGCCTGCAAAGCAAATATTATGCAGCCTAACATTGATTTGGTTCATGTGTTCATCCAAAATGACTTGTAATTCAAGTGACAAAACACCAACTTCATCTCTTCGATTCTCCCTACTCAAGAATGATCTCAAGGAGTTCGTGGATATTTTGAAAATCTTGAAATGTTCTCTACAACCCATATTTGAATTTCTTTTGAATATTCCCCTTGGAACTATATGAAAAAGTGCCATGAAGTTGAGTCAAAATCCTGACCAAATTAGGGCAAAATTTCACTAAGTGTTTAGTTTCATGACCCTATGTTCATAAAATTATAACTTGAGATCCAAGCACTTTTGGAAGAAGTTGTATGAAGCAAAGTTGTATATTTCATGGATATCTACAAATTTCATGTTGGGAGTTTCTCTTGAATCATCTTGTATCATGGTGAAAATTTGGCTCAAAGTTATGAAAAAAAAATGAAATTTCCAACACTTAGAAAAAATTCTAAGTTTAGAAATTTTGACTTTTCAAAATGAAATCTTGACTTTTTGATTTCTTGATGAATAAGTTTCATATTTTGACATTTTTTGATGAATTATGATCTTTGGCACTTGAATTTGACCAAAAAGTCAAAGTTTGACTTTTCAGTATACAATTGACTTTTAATCAGTTGACTGCAAATTTCATCTGTCAATCCAATGGATTTGCAATGTTTTGAATCATGTCATTAGGTAAAAATGATGCAATTGGACTCTTGAGATCATGCCTGAAACCAATTGACCATTTTCTAGGTCAAAAATCATAAATTTCCCTTTCCCAATCAAAACCCTAATTTTGACCATTTTGCCCTTTTGGAGATTTGATCAAATTTCTTGAGGAATTGTGATCCAAACTTGATCAAATGACATATATGGGTTCAAAATGTTGATGTGGATAAAAAATTATGAAGTTTGACTGTAAATTGGCCATAGTTCACTTTTTCCCCAATACAATTGACTTTTAGGTCAACTGCTCAATTAACTGATAAAAAATGTGATTCAAAGATTGCAACTTGACATGAGTAATCTTGGGGGTCCACAATGATCCATGAAAGTCATATGGGTCATTGGAAGTTCAAAAATCCTTGTGCAAACTCAAACCCTAATTTTGGTCATCAGTGCTTAAGGAGATGTCTTGAGCTGATCAACCTTAGTGCAGTCTTGAGTCAAAGGAGATCTTGTGAGAAAATTCTGGATAAGTGAGAGGGAAAATTTTGGGGTACAACAGCTTCCCCTGTTCAATCTTCTTAAGCATGAGGAGTTAGATTGACAATTTTTTCCATTCGTGACTCGAAGGTGGAAGATGATTGGACACTAGAGTGCCCAGAAATTTGTACTCGGTGATGTGATGGTTAAGGGAATGGGCTTAAAGATGCCTTTTGGAGAGTTGACAAAAATATGCAGGAGATGGGCTTAAAGATGCCATCCAAAAGTGATTGTTTGTATTTTAATTTGCAAGCTGAAAGAATGAGTATCAAAATGGCGTCCGTGTCTGGAGTGTATCTGAACTGTATCTGGGAGCTGATTTTGAATGATTATTAGAATGGCATCCGTGTCTAGAGCGTATCTGAACTGTACCTGTAAGTTAGTTTTGAATGAGTGTCAGAATGTCATCCGTGTCTGGAGCGTATCTGAACTGTATCTGAAAGCTAGTTTTGAATGAGTGTCAGAATGTCATCCGTGTCTGAAGCATATCTGAACTGTATCTGAGAGCTAGTTTTGAATGAGTTCCAGAATGGCATCTGTGTATGGAGCGTATCTGAACTGTATCTGAGAACTCTGATCATTGTTAATGATAGATGTTAATCTTATCCTAAAAGGGTAAAATGTTAACTAAAATACAGGGTCATGTTGTTTGAAATGTATGATATAATGCATTCATTTTATCGATGTTTATGATATATGGATGCGATGTATACACATGCGAGCTAATCTGCCACACTGCTGTTGGATTGGGGAAAATAAATCCATGACCGCTGTTGAGGATATGGAGTGTAAGTCTTCATGTTGTGAAGTTGAAGTGTTGATGAATTTTCGCTTAGAGAAACAAATTCTGTTGTAAGGGAAATGACGTGTACTACTTGTAAAATCCTGTTGGGAAATCCTGAGAAATTGAATGACTTCTACTGGGGATTGATAATTGAAAGCTTGTTCCGCTGGGAATTAAATTTCAAATTGTGGGGGATTTAATGGAAATAACTTAGAGAGATTTCCCTATCTCTTAAATCCATCAGCGATTGTCTTTTATTTTATTTATTTGTAAACAATAATTATGTTCAAATGCATATGTTCAACAATGAATCATTGGACGTTTTTGTAAACAAAACACAAGCGTAAAGAAAAACAGATAGTTTTTGCACTTTTAAAGGGATATCTTTGTCTTGACTTTGAGTAAGTATTTTTGTACAATGAGACAAACATTCTAGTAAGAGAATGCCATCGTAAAAACTGAAAATTTTAATTCAAAGAAAAGATAGCTATGTGCAATAATCCCATGGGGTTCCCATTCTGTTATAGCCTTTGTATCTCTGAGCATCTTGTCTATTTGTTGCCTCGTCTGAAGATGATTGAATTGATCAGAACCTCTGAGTTTGCAGGTTGTCCGTAAGGTGATCCAACGGGACATAGTCATACTCTTTAATTCCCTAACTTTTTCCTGGACCGCCCTTTTGGGTTTTCAGTCCACCGGGATACCCTTTTTTGCACAAGTCGCCCTTTGGGGTTTTCAACTTGCTGGGTGTACAAATTTTTTTTTTGTTTTATCCCTAATTTTTGCCCAAACCTCTTTGGTTCGCCGGGAAGCCCTTGTTTTTCCTAGGTGTGTCAACCTAGCGGGTCTCTTATGCGTAGTATCTTTTGACTAAGTCTGTGTTTGCAGGGTGTGGCAGGTCGTCACCATCCATGGTGGTCAAGATCATTGCTCCACCAGAGAATATGTTTTTGATTACAAATGGTCCTTCGTATGTAGGAGTCCATTTGCACCTGGGATCACCTTGCGGCAGTATGATGCGTTTGATCACCAGATCCCCGACTTGATATACTTGTCGTCTGACCTTTTTTTTGAAAGCCTTGATCATCGGTTTTTGATACATTTGACCATGGCAGACGGCAATAAGTCTTTTCTCATCAATCAAATTTAATTGATCAAGTCGAGTCTGGATCCAATCGTCTTCATTCAGACCTGCATCCTTCATAATTCTTAGAGAGGGGATCTGAACCTCAATAGGCAAGACGACTTCCATGCCATATACCAAAGAATAGGGTGTTGCCCCGGTTGATGTGCAAGCTGTGGTACGATACCCGTGGAGAGCGAATGGTAGCATCTCATGCCGGTCTTTGTATGTGACTTTCATTTTTTGTATGATCTTTTTAATGTTCTTATTCGCGGCTTCGACAACATCATTCATCTTTGGCCGGTAAGGGGAAGAGTTGTGATGCTGTATCTTGAATTGCTCGCACAAGACGATAGTCATAGTATTGTTCAGGTTTGTACCATTATCAGTAATGATCCTCTCTGGGATACCGTACCGGTAAATGAGATTCTGCTTGATGAACCGAGCGACAACATTCTTGGTAACAGAACCGAAGGAAGATGCCTCCACCCACTTTGTAAAATAATCAATGGCCACTAAGATGAAGCGGTGTCCATTAGAGGTTGTCGGCTTGATTTCTCCAATCATATCTATTCCCCATATAGCAAAGGGCCAAGGATCCGTCAAGACATTCAGAGGAACCGGAGGTACGTGCACCTTGTCAGCATACACCTGGAATTTATGGCAGGTTCGAGATTGTTGATAACAATATGCTTCCATGGTAGACCAGTAATAGCCTGCCCGTAGTATTTTCTTTGCCATTGTATGCCCACTGGAATGGGTGCCAAAAGTTCCTTCATGTAATTCAGCCATGATCCTTTCAGCTTCAACCTTATCTATGCATCGAAGTAATACAGAGTCATGGTTGCGTTTGTAAAGAATGCCATTACTAAGGAAGAATTTAGCAGAGAATATCCTTAAGAACTTCTTATCATTAATTGAAGCTCCTTCTGGATATTCTTGAGCCTCGAGATACTTCTTGACTTCGTGAAACCAAAGCTGGTCCACTACTTCTTCAGTATTAATCTCGTGACAGTGCGATGGTTCCTCCGTTCGTTCGATGGTGATCTGGGGAGCCTCGTTATTCTAATTAAGTTTAAACATAGATGATATTGTGGCTAGAGCGTCTGCTAGCTGAGTTTTTTCTCGCGGGAAATGCTCGAAGGTAATCTTCTCAAAATGTGGTAGCAACATCAAAACATGTTCTTTGTAAGGGATAAGGTTTGGGTGTTTGGTGTCCCATTCCCCTTTGATCTGGCTGATAACCAAAGTTGAGTCTCCGAATACTTCCAAGGATTTGATCCCCAAGTCTATGGCAGCTCTGAGACTAAAGATGCATGCTTCGTATTCTGCCATGTTGTTTGTACAATTGAAGCAGAGTCTTGCTGTAAAGGGTGTATGACAACCTTCTGGAGATATGAGTACATCATTGATACCATTACCAAGTGCGTTGGATTCTCCATCAAATAACAGGGTCCATCGGGATCCTTTTTCAGGTCCGTCTGTTGTACCCCAAAATTTGCCCTCCCATATTCCTCAAGATTTGTCAAGAATAATCTTCAAATGGTTCAAGGTTTGCTCAAGGATTAGACAGTCCAAATGGCTCCTAAGCCAGTCAAAATTAGGGTTTTGGTTCTTTCAAGGAATTGGAGGTTTTCAATGGTTCAATCAAGTCTCATAGGAACATATACATCCTCAAGCATCTACATACCAAGTTTCAAGACTCACAGTGCCAATTTTCATAGTCAAAAGCCCTATTTGATTCACAATCAACTGCAGGGGCAAAATGGTCATTTTGCAGTCAAAAGTCATAATTTTTGGTCAACATCTTATTTTGAGTCCACAATCATCATTTGATCAAGTCTTGATCATGATTCCACAAGGATGACTCAAAAATCATCAAGATGCAAAAGTTACTATTTTTGGACAGGAGAAAAGTCAATTGTATCTTGACCAGGGCATAACTTTTTCATGGTTCATCAGAAAAATCCCATCCAATGCTCATTTTGAAAGGGATGACATTTCCTACAATCCATCTTCACATTCCAAGTCCAAGAAATGCTCTCACAAAAAGTTATCAATTTCTACATTATAGGTCAATTTCAAAAGTCAACAAAAATGCACTTTAAGTCAAAGACCATAACGTAATATTGGTAAATCCAAATGACATGGGACCAAAGGCATTGGTTAGAGGACGTCACGAACTTTCCAAAATGTCCAAGAACATGTTCATATGATCAAAATTGCGCAAGATATGCATTGGAGAAGTTGGGAAATTTTTGTGAATTTGCAAAAGTCAACTTTGCTCAAAACACCTTGTTTTTGCTAATGGGCCTCAAATTTCTTCTTGAAACTTTATCCATGGCCTATGCACGACCCACCAAGCTTATTTGAATTTATTTTCTTATTTTTTATTAATTAAATGGATTTTTAATTGATTTTAATTCATTTAATTAATTTAAATTGTAGGAAATACAAAGATTTGATTTTTCAATCTTTTTGTGAAGCAAACATAGTCAAGATATGCTGGCAATTTCGTGTACCAATCAAGGATGCAATATCTCCCAAGATGGCAACTTTTTCCAATCATGAAGATTCAAAAATATTTGATTTTCAATCAAATATTCAAATCATCATTCCATGGATTTCTTTGCAAGATTTTGACCTAATTCTGTTCCTTTATAAATACACAAGCCAACCCTAATCATGCATACGTGAAATCTCTGCAGAATAAGCCATAACCATATTGAAAAAAATTCAAGAAAAATTGAAAACTGTTTTCTATATTCCAGGCCAATTCAAGAACTTTTATTAATTCTAATACACTGCAGGGGATCCCAGGAACGCGTAGCAATCAAAACCAGGCCTTAAAGCTCAAGAAATCATCACTTACAGTCGCACAGTTTGCGACTTTTTTTCATAATCGTAACTCATGATTCATAAGCATTTGATATGATTTCTTGTTTGTTTTATGTTGTTAGAGACCACAGGAAGCTATTGGCATAGTTTAATTGGATTAAAACGCACAGAATCAAAAGATGCCATTAATGAATTCTAGGGTTCATAAGCTTTCAAATTGGGGCTTTGTAATATAGGAAAAATTAAGCCTTGAGAGACCCATGACTGAACTCGTGAGAACCAGACGAACACACTGGACTATTCGCGAAATATTTATGTTGCTTGTAGCTCTATTCGCTATTTTTGGTCATTTCAGTTTATGGGGGTTAAAAACCCCCGCTATCTAACATTTATTCTGCAGGTTCAGCGAGGAAGACGATTAGGTGTTGATACCTCATTGGTCAATTCAAAAAAAGGCACGCGTGTTTTGTTTTATAGCATATGCATTGATTTTGATATATTATATTCACTTGTTATCTAAATAACAAAAGCAGGCAATTGGCGTAGTGGATGGTGTGCTGGCTTGGGATCATTGGGACCTGGGTTCGAATCCCAGGTCCCCCAAAACACTTATAATATTTTTTTTAACATAGTTGTGTGCAGGCTTCCCAAAGCGTTCCACCATACGCTCTCACATCCCAGGCGCCAGGTGTCTTCCAACATACATCTAATGGCCATGAGATGATGACCATGGTACTCCCTAGTCAAAGCACGCGCAGACAATCACCAAAGTCAAAAAGGCTTGTGTACAAATGGGCCAGAAATTGCCAAGGAAACCTCCTTAATGGGCCAGCACCCCCCCTGGTTTATTATTTTTCTTTTATATTTTTTTCCATTTAACTATTTTACTAATTATTATTATTATTATTTAATTAACTCACAAATTAATTATTTTCATAATAAATTCAGAAAACCTAAAAAATATAATTATTATTATTATTAATTTCACCTTTAATTTATTTTTGTAAATAAATGTAATTAATTAATTTAGTTGTTTTAATTAGGTTAACTTTAATTATTTTCACAACAAATAAAATAAATTAGAATTAGGGTTTTCTTGACAATTTTAATTTCTTTTCTTTTATTTCATTAAAAACATAAAAAACTACAAAATATTTCTTTTATTTAATTAATTAGAATTAGGTTTAATTAAATGCAAAAAGGACCAAAATTTCTTTATTTCTCAAAAAGGGTCAAAACCCTAAGGACTTCTCCGATTCAACTTTATCGCGCACATATTATTTTTTGATTATATTTATGTAATTGCTCCGAGGATGTAATAGATAATTAGGACCTTTTTATCGCTTTCTTTATTTTCTCGCATTTATTTTTCAAAGGGTTTGTTTTTGGCGATGTAAATACCTGACGCCTTGTAATAGCGTAGATTCACTTTCCGCAATTTAATTTCCGCAACTATTAACTGTTATGCATGACAAGACTTCTCTGAAAATTAAAATCAACTCATAGCTCACCATGACATGTGCAAAGATAACTTAATTGAATCCTGACACACTCACACATGCCACTCCTAGGGTACTTCTCACTTGGTTGCTTCGACGTGGTCATTGAGTATAGGGTGTTTTAGAGGTCGCCCTCCTGTCTAAAGATCCAAGTTGCCTCGAAACGGTTGCCTCGGATAAAAAGGATCTAGGACATTAGGGTTACCGCTAAGGCGTCCTACTATTTCTTTGGTGACCACATGTCCCTATAATCGAATTGACCCTTAAACTCCAACGACGGTGCTACCTACTTCTCAATAGTGGGATAGTACTGTCTAAAGGACATTTACACAGCTTAATTTCTTTTGAGTAGGTAGAGGTTCTTAGATACTTGCTCTTTCAAAAAAACAAAAACAACTTTTCGCACCTACACTTTTCTGACAAAAGTTTTTCAAACAAACACTTCATACACTCTTGAGGACTGATACAAGAGTTAAAATGAAGTTTTCAAACAAACTTTTTCAAAACCCACAAACACAAGAAAAGCAAAAATCTTTTGAAAACATAGTGAGCAAGTACCTAAGAGCCCGTGGATAACCACAGATAGAAAGGGCGCTAACACCTTCCCTTTCTATAATCTACCTCCCAAACCGAGAAACATCTCAAAAAGGAATTTTGCTGTGCTTTTGTCCTTTCCTTGTTGGAGAAAATAAAAGACGGTGGCGACTCTTACTTACCGCGACATTTCGCGAACCAGCATTCCAAAACAGTCAGTTCTATTTCCACCGATCACAGAACTAGCGACTCTGCTGGGGAAACTTAATAAGTGAGGTGTACCTTAAGATAAGAACACTTATGTTTTCAATTGTATGCCTTATATGCTTTAATTTTGTGGGCTTGTGTTGGAGTTTTATAGATCCTAACCCGGATCTGTGGAATACCCTTTAGGTAAGTAGCAATAAACTGTGAGGGACCTGTCCGGCGTAGACCGACACAGGTGAAGCAGTAGCTACGTTGGTGTGACACCTTGGTCTGTACCGATATCCCTTGTGTTGGAACGAGGAGAATATGGGTCTTCTGAGGAGTCATTAAGCACCAACTGACCTTAGAACCTTAAATTGATCAACTTGGCCATAGAACAGTAGCAGTATGCTACGCTCATTAAGGCTAAACTCTCGTGATGGTTCCGGCCGCAAGAAAAGGTTGCGAAGCTGGAGTTATGACCGATTGAGGGTAGTCAGTGATATTGAGATCCTCTAGAACCCGGTTACAATTTTCTAGGACAGGTCTTAACCAACTGAAACTGAAAGAGGGTAGTACCTAAACTTCATGCTGGCCTGAAATCTAAGGGCTTTTGTGTGACTTGTGTGCCTTTACCATGTTTGCCTTTTGTGAATACTTGTGGTGTGCCTCTATCATAACATCATAACATCATAACATCATACCATTACATACATCTTGCATAAGGACTTACCCATTTCAAGGATCTCAAGGGTTTGTGATGCAGGTCATGATGAACCAAATGTCTAGCAGGGGGAAAAGGGGATTTATTTTCCTCTAGCCAAGGTTGTTTGGAGATCAAAACATGATAACTTGAGTCAGAGGCTATGACCCACTCGATATGGTGAGCCTTGACTCTTGAAGAAGGACTCTCAACAACATGAAGTTCCTTCAATCAAGCTACAAAATTCAAATTCTAACAATTTTCTTGTCTACCCCGCGAGATCCTTGAAAACATTGCATACATACATATCATTGCATAACAGGTCATCCGATACAGGTCTCTCATATTCTCGCTGTTTATTTCAGCAATGGCTCTCCAACAAGACAACCAGGATCTCCATACTCAAGAGACTCAGTTCAGAGAAATCTTCCTAAATCTATCCAAGGGGCAGGAAGAGTTGAGAACACTCCTCATGGGAAATTTGGTCAGGAGCAGTCCTGAAGACGATAAGGACGAACGGCTAAAACGTCTGCAAGTTGAGGTAGATATAATGAGAACCCAGATGCTGGGGCAGATGGCTCTTATCCAAGGCTTAGCTCGGGAACAAGAAGAGTTGCGAGCCATGATCAACCAACTTCATCAAGACAGATACAATATTATGAAGCAAACGGTCAAGGCTGGGGATCAAACCAGTAATCAGCCTCCAAGAAGATAAGAGTTTGGTATGGTGAAGAATGGACCTCTCCAAGTTGCTACTACATCAAGGGTCCAACAACAACCTCACCAAAAACAACAGGTTGATCAGAGTAAGCCAAACATGCCCATGAGGCAATTTACCAAGATCAACATGTCGCCGACTAAAGCGCTACAACACATGTTGAAGACAGGGCTGATTACATTAAAGGCTCCTCCCCGAAACCCAAATACTTCCACTCCTACCTATCATCCCAATTCCAGGTGTGCATACCATTCTAACAGCCCGGGGTATGATACTGACGACTGTTGGAAGTTGAGGTACAAAATCCAAAACCTGATTGATGAAGGAGCATGGGAGTTCGCACAAGATGGTCAGGCTGAGTTCTTCTACTATCCCTCCAAGGTTCACCATTTGAAGTGACAAGTCCTGAGACGAGAAGACTTTTTGTTCATTGGAATTTTCAATTTGTAATTTTCTTTTGACTGTTCAAACATTTATTCATGTCAAACTTTATTACTTTATCAATGCATCGCATATGTCTGTTTTGAATCAATCCATTCGTATTCACTATATTCAAATTGCTCTCATTTTTTTGTGATGTTAAAACTCTCGATTAAAAAATGCTAAACCTTTTGAGGGAGGATGACGAAAACGATACCACGGTCCTTACAGTATGCTTTTGAACAGACCCCGCTGATGAGGTACAGGCATTTTTTCAAATCCTAAACAGTGGAGTTATAAGGAAGATAATCCCTAGTCAACCCCTTTGAGCCAAAGAAGTTGGAGTTTTTCTTTTTAAAAATTAAAACCCTTAATCATAACCTGGGGCAGGGTAGTTCTCTCAGTTGATCCAGGTCCACAATGAATGGTATCAAAGGAGTCCTTCCAAAACAAGAGACGGTGATGGTTCTGTATAATCGTAAGGACAGGAAGTCATTATCTCTCAAAATAAAAGCCCAATAAGTCAAAACCTATGAAGGAGACTTACACAAAAAAATGGGGCATCCCGCTGACTGTAATCACGAAAGAAACAGTTCAGGAAAAAAGACAGGGATAATAAAATCGAAAAGAAAGAGGTCATGCAAACTCTTAACAAAATGACTGCCTGTTCAAAATAAATTGTCAATATCCGAACCATCACCGGAATATCAGAGCAAAGACTCAAACAAGGTCTAATGCGCGATTAGTTGAGTTTAGGATCGAAGAACATCACGAAGAGCGGGTGGGTACAAATAAATTTTGAGCCTTTATCCTTTGTTTCTTAAACCGTGAACCAGACCACGTTATAACCCTTAAAAGTCCTAGCTGAAGCGTGGATTAGTTCGAAAGCATACTGTTACCAAAGGTATCCTGACTCCTGTAGGGCTTGCTATAAAATCTTGAGTTGACATCACATTTTACAAAAAATCACTGGTTTTATTGAAAACTGCATTTTCAAAAACTTCAAGACAGACATAAGCGTTGCATTCTTGAAATAATATTGTTTGCATATGATTATTTGTTCAACAGCAGAGAAATTCGCACGACGAATATCTAGGGAACAAAAATCTTCTCAAGGATCACCTCAAGTGGAAAAACACTTCCAACCAAGGGGCAGACATGATCATGGTCCATCATCTGGGGCAGTTCAGTCAAGATTCAAGGAATCTCTCAAAAATGCCAAATAGCCAGGGGCAGATCTCCATCTGAATCAACTGGGGCATCAGACATGAATTCCAGCAACGAATCTTGCATGATCGAACGAAGATCTTCTGGTAGTATGGCAACACAACACTACCGACAGTGACAACTCCCTGCACTCTGAGAACGTGGACATAATCAAAAGATACTACGCATAATCAAAGACCCGCTAGGTCGATTGGCCTAGGAAAAAATAAAGGCTTCCCGGCGAACCAAAAGGGTTCGGGCAAAAATAAGGAATGAAAATGAAAAAATCCGTACACCCGGCAAGTCAAAAACCTGAAAAGGCGGCTTGGGCAAAAAAGGGTATCCCGATGGACTGAAAACCCGAAAGGGAGGTCCAGGCAAAAAATTAGGGATCAAAGCGTACGACTATGTCCCATCATCTCGTCACTTGCCTACCAGAAGAAGATTTGTCAATCGGCAGTTATCAAGCACCTCATAGGCCTTCTTCTCCCGCAGAAACTGGGGCAATAAGAATTGTCCGAATTGTACAAGTTGCTCTGTCCACCAGGTACCAAGGTAGGTTCAGCTGAAGAACATGATCGAGATACCTTCAGAGTAAGACAGTAATGGTAGCTATCCCCCACTGAGACTTGCAACTATGAACGAATCAACAATACTCTCCCCAAGTAGAGTTGATCTACCATCAGCACTAGAAAGGCTTGGCATCCCCGACAGTCTTAATATTCCTCGACAGAGTATAAGAATGTTCCCCGGCGGAATATAAGATACCGCTGGTGGAGCCATCTCCCAGCGTAGTCTAAAAAGCTTCCCCTCCAGAGTTGAATCATCTTCCCCAGTAGATTCTGGAAGCTTGTCCCCTGCAGAGTACAAATATATCTCCCCAGCCATATTCAGAGGTTATCTCCACAAGAGTCTAACTGGGTTATCCTCAGGAAGTTGCAACGGAAAGATCATCCCCAGAGAAGTCCTTTCTATCCCCCAGCGGAGTTCATCATCAAAATCCCCAATAGAGCTTATCAACAGAACCCCCAGCGGAGTTATCGTTAAAATCTCAGCAAAGCATCTCCTCCCCACGGAGTAATTCCCCGCAGAGTAATCTCTTCAACAGGTTTATTCCCCAACGGAGTCATCTTCTCCTACAAGTTTATTCTTGCAATCAGCTTCGTTCATCATCCTCAGCAGAAACGAAGAATTCAACATTATTCTCCAGCAGCTCTGGGATTTATTTTCCCCAGCTAAAGCATTACATTTCCATACATCGTGATACATGCATATATGCATCCTATCATACAATCTCATTTATGTTGAGAACATCATTGCTTGATCCATCTCATGCATTGCATATGACTGACCTTTACCTTTTAGGAAAGATGCAGTAAATTCTCAGCCATTTCCAAGACTTCCTCTGGTCCAGCTAAATCGATTCCTAAAGATTTTCCTGATACTGATCCAGTTGAAGATTCCAAGATCTTGCCTGGTCCAGTTAAATCGATTCCTAAAGATTTTTCTGATGCCGATCCAGTCAAAGGCCTTCTCTGGTCTAGTTAAATAGATTCCTAAAGATTTACCTGATGCCGATCCAGTTGAAGATTCCAAGACCTTGCCTGGTCCAGTTAAATCGATTCCCAAAGATTTTTCTGATGCCGATCTAGTCAAAGGCCTTCTCTAGTCCAGTTAAATCGATTCCTAAAGATTTTCCTGATGCCGATCCAGTTGAAGATTCCAAGACCTTGCCTGGTCCAGTTAAATCGATTCCTAAAGGTTTTTCTGATGCCGATCCAGTCAAAGGCCTTCTCTGGTCCAACCCAGTTGAAGATTCCAAGACCTTGCCTGGTCCAGTTAAATCGATTCCTAAAGATTTGTTCTGATGCCGATCCAGTCAAAGGCCTTCTCTGGTCCAGCTAAATCGATTCCTAAAGATTTTCCTGATGCAGACCCAGTTGAAGATTCCAAGACCTTGTCAAAACCAGTTAAATCGATTCCTAAAGATTTTTCTGATGCGAACACCGACAAGACCAGTTAAATCGATTCCTAAAGATTTTTCTGTGACCAGACCAGTCAATAGAGACAACCTGTCAATGGAGATAAAACCAGTTAAATCGACTCCTAAAGATTTTTCTGAAGCCAAGCATGTCAATGGAGACAAAACCAGTTAAATCGATTCCTAAAGATTTTCTGATGATCATCTCATCAATGGAGACAACCTGTCAATAGAGACAACCCACCAACCTTTTTTTAAGTTTCGGGTCAACACCTGTATCTAGCCAGGGAATATCTGTGAGCGACTGATTGTAGATTCGATACCTGTATCTAGCCAGGAAAGTTATCTACATGAAGAGATTGAAGATTAACACCTGTAACAGGCCAGGAAACCATATTTCTTTCTCAGGTCAGAGATTAATACCTGAAACCAGCCAGGACAACTATCTCCTCGACCATCCTTTCTTAAGTTCCAGATCAACGCCTGTAACTAGCCAGGAAATATCTGTGGACGATTGATTGTAGATCTATACTTGAAACCAGACAGGAAAGTTATCTACATGAAGAGATTGAAGATCAATACCTATATCTAGCGAGGAAACCATCCTTCTTTCTCAGGTCAGAGGTCTACACCTGTATCCAGCCAGGAAAGCTATCTCGACCAACCTTTTTGAGTTCCAGATCAACACCTGTATCTAGCCAGGAAATATCTGTAGACGATTGATTGTAGATTCGATACTTGTATCTAGCCAGGAAAGTTATCTACATGAAGAGATTGAAGATCAACACCTGTAACAGGCCAGGAAATTATCTTTCATTCTCAGGTCAGAGATCTACACCTGTATCCATCCAGGAAAGCTATCTCGACCAACCTTCTTTTAAGTTCCGGATCAACACCTGTATCTAGCCAGGAAATATCTGTGAGCGATTGATTGTAGATTCGATGCCTGTATCTAGCCAGGAAAGTATCTACATGAAGAGATCGAAGATCAATACCTGTATCTAGCCAGGAAATCATCTTTCTTTCTCAGGTCAGAGATCTACACCTGTATCCAGCCAGAAAAGCTATCTCGACCAACTTCTCTTAAGTTCCAGATCAACGCCTGTAACTAGCCAGCAAATATCTGTGGACGACGATCGTAGACTAATACCTGAAGCCAGACAGGAAAACTACCTTTCTTTCTCCAGTATGCAGGTTCTCGCTAAGGAATCTCTTACGCGATCAACACACATTTCCAGATGGCATCTATAAGCCCATCCCCGACAAGATTCTGTTACATTTCCAAATGGCATCTATAAGCCCATCCTCCTATCCATCATATCTCCAAATGGCATTTGCAAGCCCATTCCTGACATCACATTGCTGATACTACACTATGCGAGTGCAAATTTCTGGGCACTTTAGTGTTCAATCATCTTCCACCTTCGGATCACGAAAGGCACGCAAGCCAATCTACATCCTCAGGTTTAAGAAGATTGAACATGGGCAACTGTTGTACCCAAAAATTTTCCCTCCCATATTCCTAAAGATTTGTCAAGAATAATCTTCAAATGGTTCAAGGTTTGCTCAAGGATTAGACAGTCCAAATGCCTCCTAAGCCAGTCAAAATTAGGGTTCTGGTTCTTTCAAGGAATTGGAGGTTTTCAATGGTTCAATCAAGTCTCATAGGCACATATAAATCCTCAAGCATCTACATACCAAGTTTCAAGACTCACAGTGCCAATTTGCACAGTCAAATGCCCTATTTGATTCACAATCAACTGCATGGGCAAAATGGTCATTTTGCAGTCAAAAGTAAGAATTTTTGGTCAACATCTTATTTTGAGTCCAAAATCATCATTTGATCAAGTCTTGATCATGATTCCACAAGGATAACTCAAAAATCATCAAGATGCAAAAGTTACTATTTTTGGACAGGAGAAAAGTCAATTGTATCTTGACCAGGGCATAACTTTTTCATGGTTCATCAGAAAAATCCCATCCAATGCTCATTTTGAAAGGGATGACATTTCCTACAATCCATCTTCACATTCCAAGTCCAAGAAATGCTCTCACAAAAAGTTATCAATTTCTACATTATAGGTCAATTTCAAAAGTCAACAAAAATGCACTTTAAGTCAAAGACCATAACTTGAGATTGGTAAATCCAAATGACGTGGGACCAAAGGCATTGGTTAGAGGACTTCAAGACCTTTCCAAAATGTCCAATAACATGTTCATATGATCAAAATTGAGCAAGATATGCATTGGAGAAGTTGGGAAATTTTTGTGAATTTGCAAAAGTCAACTTTGCTCAAAACACCTTGTTTTTGCTAATGGGCCTCAAATTTCTTCTTGAAACTTTATCCATGGCCTATGCACGACCTACCAAGCTTATTTGAATTTATTTTCTTATTTGTTATTAATTAAATGGATTTTTAATTGATTTTAATTCATTTAATTAATTTAAATTGTAGGAAATACAAAGATTTGATTTTTCAATCTTTTTGTGAAGCAAACATAGTCAAGATATGCTGGCAATTTCGTGTACCAATCAAGGATGCAATATCTCCCAAGATAGCAACTTTTTCCAATCATGAAGATTCAAAAATATTTGATTTTCAATCAAATATTCAAATCATCATTCCATGGATTTCTTTGCAAGATTCTGACCTAATTTTGTTCCTTTATAAATACACAAGCCAACCCTAATCATACATACGTGAAATCTCTGCAGAAGAAGCCATAACCATATTGAAAAAAATTCAAGAAAAATGGAAAACTGTTTTCTATATTCCAGGCCAATTCAAGAACTTTTATTGATTCTAATACAATGCAGGGGATCCCAGGAACACGTAGCAATCAAAACCAGGCCTTAAAGCTCAAGAAATCATCACTTACAGTCGCACGGTTTGCCACTTTTTTTCATAATCGTAACTCATGATTCATAAGCATTTGATATGATTTCTTGTTTGTTTTGTGTTGTTAGAGACCACAGGAAGCTATTGGCATAGTTTAATTGGATTAAAACACACAGAATCAAAAGATGCCATTGATGAATTCTAGGGTTCATAAGCTTTCAAATTGGGGCTTTGTAATATAGGAAAAATTAAGCCTTGAGAGACCCATGACTGAACTCGTGAGAACCAGACGAACACACTTGACTATTCGCAAAATATTTATGTTGCTTGTAGCTCTATTCGCTATTTTTGGTCATTGCAGTTTGTGGGGGTTAAAAACCCCCGCTATCTAACATTTATTCTGCAGGTTCAGCCAGGAAGACGACTAGGTGTTGATACCTCATTGGTCAATTCAAAAAAAGGCGCGCGTGTTTTGTTTTATAGCATATGCATTGATTTTGATATATTATATTCACTTGTTATCTAAATAACAAAAACAGGCAATTGGCGTAGTGGATGGTGTGATGGCTTGGGATCATTGGGACCTGGGTTCGAATCCCAGGTCCCCCAAAACACTTATAATATTTTTCTTAACATAGTTGTGTGTAGGCTTCCCAAAGCGTTCCACCATACGCTCTCACATCCCAGGCGCCAGGTGTCTTCCAGCTTACATCTAATGGCCATGAGATGATGACCATGGTACTCCCTAGTCAAAGCACGCGCAGACAATCACCAAAGTCAAAAAGGCTTGTGTACAAATGGGCCAGAAATTGCCAAGGAAACCTCCTTAATGGGCCAGCACCCCCCCTGGTTTATTATTTTTCTTTTATATTTTTTTCCATTTAACTATTTTACTAATTATTATTATTATTATTTAATTAACTCACAAATTAATCATTTTCATAATAAATTCAGAAAACCTAAAAAATATAATTATTATTATTATTATTAATTTCACCTTTAATTTATTTTTGTAAATAAATGTAATTAATTAATTTAGTTGTTTTAATTAGGTTAACTTTAATTATTTTCACAACAAATAAAATAAATTAGAATTAGGGTTTTCTTGACAATTTTAATTTCTTTTCTTTTATTTCATTAAAAACATAAAAAACTACAAAATATTTCTTTTATTTAATTAATTAGAATTAGGTTTAATTAAATGCAAAAAGGACCAAAATTTCTTTATTTCTCAAAAAGGGTCAAAACCCTAAGGACTTCTCCGATTCAACTTTATCGCGCACATATTATTTTTTGATTATATTTATGTAATTGCTCTGAGGATGTAATAGATAATTAGGACCTTTTTATCGCTTTCTTTATTTTCTCGCATTTATTTTTCAAAGGGTTTGTTTTTGGCGATGTAAATACCCGACGCCTTGTAATAGCGTAGATTCACTTTCCGCAATTTACTTTCCGCAACTATTAACTATTATGCATGACAAGACTTCTCTGAAAATTAAAATCAACCCGTAGCTCACCATGACATGTGCAAAGATAACTTAATTGAATCCTGACACACTCGCACATGCCACTCCTAGGGTACGCCTCACTTGGTTGCCTCGATGTGGTCATTGAGTATAGGGTGTTTTAGAGGTCGCCCTCCTGTCTAAAGATCCAAGTTGCCTCGAAACGGTTTCCTCGGATAAAAAGGATCTTGGACATTAGGGTTACCGTTAAGGCGTCCTACTATTGCTTTGGTGACCACATGTCCCTATAATCGAATTGACCCTTAAACTCCAACAATGGTGCTACCTACTTCTCAATAGTGGGATAGTACTGTCTAAAGGACATTTACACAACTTAATTTCTTTTGAGTAGGTAGAGGTTCTTAGATACTTGCTATTTCAAAAAAACAAAAACAACTTTTCGCACCTACACTTTTCTGACAAAAGTTTTTCAAACAAACACTTCATACACTCTTGAGGACTGATACAAGAGTTAAAATGAAGTTTTCAAACAAACTTTTTCAAAACCCACAAACACAAGAAAAGCAAAAATCTTTTGAAAACATAGTGAGCAAGTACCTAAGAGCCCGTGGATAACCATGGATAGAAAGGGTGCTAACACCTTCCCTTTCTATAATCTACCTCCCGAACCGAGAAACATCTCGAAAAGGAATTTTGCTGTGCTTTTGTCCTTTCCTTGTTGGAGAAAATAAAAGACGGTGGCGACTCTTGCTTACCGCGACATTTCGCAAACTAGCATTCCAAAACAGTCAGTTCTATTTCCACCGATCACACCGTCATATGGCCTGAATTCTTTACAGTTGTCTAACATCATGATGTCTTCATTCAGAAATTCGAACTTCATGGACTGGTAGTCTTCTACGGCTTGGTGAGCAAGGTGATCAGCTAATACAATGCCCTTTATAGCTTTCTGGGTAGTATATTGTATGTCATATTCCGTCAAGATCATCTGCCATCTTGTTATTCTTCCGGAGAGAGCAGGTTTCTCGAAGATGTATTTTATCGGATCCATTTTAGATATCAACAAAGTAGTATGAGTCAGCATATATTATCTTAGCCGGCGAGTAGCCCATGCCAGAGTGCAACAAGTTTTCTCAAGCAGTGAATATCTTGTTTCACAGTCGGTAAACCTTTTGCTCAGGTAGTAAATAACATGCTCTTTTCGGTCAGACTCGTCGTGCTGCCCCAATACACACCCCATTGAGTTTTCTAAAACAGTCATATACATGATCAATGGTTTTCCCTCGACTGGTGGCATTAACACAAGAGGCTCTTATAATTATTCTTTGATTTTGTCAAAAGCCACTTGGCACTCGTCATTCCATTTGACTACTTGATCTTTCTTCAACAATTTGAAGATTGGTTCACAAGTAGCTTTCAGGTGAGAGAGGAATCTGGCAATGTAGTTCAAACGACCCAAGAACCCTCTGACTTCCTTCTCAGTACGAGGAGCATGCATCTCTTGTATCGCTTTTACCTTGGCAGGATCTACTTCAATACCTTTATTGCTGACGATAAAGCCTAGGAGTTTACCAGACCGTACCCCAAATGTGAATTTGTTTGGATTCAACCTCAACTTGTACTTCTTCAGTCTCTCAAACAATTTTTGTAAGTGATCAAGATGCTCTTCTTCTGTTTGAGATCAGGCTATCATATCGTCCAGGTAGATCTCTATTTCATGATGTATCATGTCATGAAATATAGATACCATGACACATTGATAGGTTTCCCCAACATTCTTTAGTCCGAATGGCATCACCCTATAGCAGAAAGTTCCCCACTTCATGACAAACATTGTTTTCTCCATGTCCTCAGGCCCCATTTTGATTTGGTTGTAACCTTAGAATCCGTCCATGAAAGAAAACACTTTGTGTTGTACCGTATTGTCAACTAGAATATCAATGTGGGGGAGTGGAAAATCATCCTTAGAGATTTCCCTATTCAAATCTTTGTAGTCCACACACATTCTCACTTTGCCGTCTTTTTTTGGCACAGGAACAACATTGGCAACCCATTGGGGATAAGAGGTGACAGCCAAGAATCCAATGTTGAATTGCTTCATGATTTCTGCTTTAATATTTTCTGACATATCAGGCCTCATGCGGCGAACCTTTTGCTTTACTGGTAGACAATCCTCTCTTGTAGGCAGACGATGTACCACAAAATCTGCATCAAGTCCTGGCATGTCTTCTTACGACCAGGCAAAGACTTTGACATAATCGTGTAACAACTGAATCAAACGCTTATTAATACTGGGTTCCAGATTAGCACCCACCTTGACCTCTTTTTTGTCTTCTTTGGTGCCTAGGTTGATTGTATCCACGGGTTCCTCGTGAGGCTGAATGGTTCTATCTTCTTGTTGTAATAGTCTGTCAATTTCCCCTGGTACTTCACAATCTTCCTCACCTTTGTCTTCGGCTTAGTAGATTAGATTCTCAGAGTCACAAAAGGCCATATCAGTATCGTTACCCATGGGATCCCGAATGGATGTATACCTGCATTGTGAGTGTGAGTGTGTGTAAGGGTATAACTATCTTTGAAAGAAATGAAAACGTAAAAAGAAAAACAATGAGCACAAAAGTTTGTATGCGAAAACGTCCATGATTCATTGATGTCATATGAAAATGAGATAATAACCCTTACAAATGGACCATTGTGCCTTGGGTAAGACACACGGTTTTAAGAGTGCGAATTGTTTTAATATTACAGATCCAACAAAATGTAAAGACAGATTACTGTGGGACAAAAGTGATCGGGACAAAATCTCTAGCCTCCTAGTTTCTGAGCCCTCCATTGACAGTTGGGAATATCCAGTCCTCCAAGTCAAAGCTATCTTCATCATCTTCTACGATGTTGACCTCACGCTTGTTGGTCTTCAGGGGTGGTCCTTCGGCACGAGCGCGACGCATAGCCTTCTAGGAAACTGAAGTGAAACCCATGCCAAACTTGTCAGACTTATATGGGATATCTGGGAGTTGTCCCCAGATAGTGCACCCACCTTCTTCTACCACTTCTTTGGTATCCTTCAGAGATGACATCCGGAGTGGAAGCCTTGTGATCTTGGGAACAGCCTTGGTTACTGCCACATCTTGCGGGACCTATTCAAAGTGTTGGAATGGAGTTTCAATAAATTCACCATCTAATTCCACATATCTGAAGTAATTGAGATGGTTGATCATATACTCTTCTTCTCCATGAACGGTGATAATCTTCCCTTGAATCAAATATTTCAGCATTTGGTGCAACATAGAAGTGACAGCGCTAGCATTATGAATCCATGGTCGGCCTAGCAAGCAGGAATATGAGGGATGGATATCCATTACATAAAAATTTGAATCAAATGTTTGGGTTCCAACCTTTATGGGGATATCCACTTCCCCATGTACCATCCTTTTTGAGTCGTCGAAGGCTCTCACTACTATGTTGCTCGGTTTTAATGTCAATCCTTCACAATCAAGCCTATCAAGAGCCTTATTAGGCAAAACATTCAGAGATGAGCGAGTGTCCACCAAAACATGAGCCAAGGTTGTGCCCTTACATTCAACTGAGACATGCAATACCTCATTATGCTTCCTTCCTCTTGGCATTAAATCAGCATCCGAAAAACCTAGACCATTATCTGCAGTCAAGCTGGCTACGCAGTCTTGAAACTGACGGAAGATGTCTCTTGGGGTACATGGGCAGTTTTCAGGAATTTTACCAAGGCTTTTGTATGCACCTCAGAACATAGTAGTAATGCCAGCATGGAAATTTTAGAGGGAGTTTGCCCCAGTTGTTCAACTACATCGTAGTCGCTTATTTTTATGATCTTCATAATTTCCTCCATCTCTTTTCGGGAGGTCTCGGGGATAGCCAATGACTGAGCCTTCATCCGGACAGGCTCAATCAGAATACTTTTACCTCGAGTCTTGGTTAACTCGGAAGCAGAAGTTTCAGTAGGAATGATAACAGGGGTTGTAACAGCTTTGTTGGTTGGAGTATTAGTGGGGATAATTGTAGGAATGGGAACATCTTTTGGAGGAGTAACAACAAGAATGATTACGGGTCCATAAACTGCTTTTGGGGGAGCAATTTCTGGAGAGAAGATCCTACCACTTCGAGTAATCTTACTAGTCTCTGCAATATTATTGATATCAGAGTCAACGTTCTCAAAACTTGAATCTTCGGCGGCTGGCCAATCTTGCTTGATACCGTGGTAGTAGACATCCCCTCCATAATTCCATGGTATGATTTTGTCTGACGAATATGGGACCGGTCCAGGCATTGTGATTATTAAAGGAGTTGCTTTCGGAACTGATGTAATTCTAACGGGTCTTTTGGTGGAGACCCTGGAAGAATTGGCGGAAATGGTAATGATAGAGACATCTTAAAAAGGAGCAGGTGGAACAGAAGTCTTTTCAAACAAAATTTATTTGTTATCTGTTAGATACTGAACGCCTTTTTTCAACAAAGGACAGCTGGTTGGTGAGGACAAACAGAAATGACAGCCTTCATCACAGCCCGGGAAAACACCGACATTCAACAAGTTCACTTTAATAGTCAGGAGTGGGGTCATAAGTTCATCAACTGAAGTAAAAAAAAAATTCTTCTTCAATGACATTGGTATTATGGCCATGTTTGGGCATAGGGGTATAAATGACATTTGGCTTTTCGGGCGCATCGAATTCAATCTCTTTTGCTTCAATGAGGTCTTGTATTTTGTTCTTTAGAGCCCAACAGTTATTAGTGTCATGACCGGGACTTTCAGAGTGATACGCGCAACGGGTATTGGGATGATAATGAGGAGATGTTGTGTTAGGGTTCTTTGGAGCTTCTTTCAAGGTCACTAGGTTGGATCTTAACAGATATGGCAATACCTGAGATAGGGTCATGTTAATTCTGATGAATTGTCTGACTGGTCTTTCTACCCTTGGTTGATTGTTCCTTTATTGATCAGGCGCATGCTTAGGAATCATAACAGCCCCCACCATTGGACAGTGTTCGGCCCTATCTTGATTTCTCTGAGGATAAACGACAGTCACTTCTTTCTTTTCGATAAATGGCTTCCTTATAGCAGCAGAGGATGTATCTTTTTGAATCTTTCCAATCTTTATACCAGCTTCTACCCTTTCTCCGGTCAATATCAGTTCAGTAAAACCTGCTGATGAACTTCCAATTAAATGATTGAAGAAGGGACCAAACAAGGTGCCCAATAACATGTCTACCAACTCTCTCTCAGATAGAGGGGGTTGAACTCTTCCGTCTAAATCTCTCTGTTTTTGTGCACAGTCCTTGAAACCTTCATTGGAAACCATGGCCATACTCTGGAGTTGAGTACGGGTAGGCGCAAGGTCAACATTGTATTGGTATTGTTTGTAGAAGGCTGCAACAAGATCTTCCCAGTTGTGAATGTTGTCTCTTTCTAGTTGGTAAAACCAGTCAAGTTGAGTTCCAGACAGAATGTCTTGGAAGAAGTGTACCCATAAGTCTTTGTCAGCGGTATGGGGTTGGATTTTCCTCACATAGGACCGGAGATGCATTTTATGAGACTCCGTCATACTTGGCAAACACAGGTGCTTTGAATTTCAGGGGAATGACAATCCCCGACACCAAACCCAATTCCTCAAAGTCCAAGCCAGACACTTTTTGGATTTCCATTACACTCAAACGCTCTTCGAGATGTTTATACTTGTCATCAGTTGGAGGGTATTGTTCTTCAGAATAGTCTTCTTCTTCCTCTTACTCTTCCGATTCTGACGGGACAAATGTTTCCTTTCCTTTCCCATCTTGCTTGTCTGTCTCACCATATGTCGTTGCAAAGTCTAAGGTCCTTCTTGTCTGCCCATGAAATCTTCTTACCATGTTTAGGACTCCGGTTACCTTCTTTGTCTTCTTTTTCTTCTCCTCAGCCAACAAAGTCTTCAACTCTTCTTGTCCTTTGGCTAGGTTCAAGAGCAACTGTTGAAACTGTGTATTCTGAGCTTGGAGGTCCTTCACTGTTTTCTCGAGATCCATCTCACTGAAATAAACAGTAGAAAGATGAGGAGACTTGTTGCAAAAGACCCGCTTATGTTATGATGAATGGTATATGCATATGTAATGATTTCAAGGATTTCAAAGATTCAAATTTGTTTTAAACAAAAATGAAACACACATTATATTAATATGTTAAAGCTTGAGTACATCAATGCCTCTTGGGCTTATAAGGAAATACAAAAGCTCTAAGATAAAAAGGTAGTGCGCATCCTCTTTGGTGCGATGTAGGCATTGAGAGTCTTCTCCTCATGAAGTAGCCTCGTGAGTTCCAAAACCTTCTTCTCGCTCGCGTAGAATTGGGCTTCGAAGGTATCTCGCTCTCCCTTGAGTTGTATCCAATCCCTTTGTAGGTCTTCAAGAGAGGTGGGCATATCAGGATGTAGGATAGTGTATGGAACATCTCCTTCCATGACAGGCTCAATGATTACCGGGAGAATGGAGGGGTAAGGCATCATAAGACTCTGAGCACGAGTTCGTACCCATTTGAGGTAAGGCTCAAGAGGGATGGAATTTTTATGCCCCAAAGTCTTTCTATCCACCTTGTTTAAAATCCTCCAACCTCGGATAAATCTCTGGCGAAGACCTTGATTGTCGTTGTCGTAGTCAAATACCAAACCTTGAATCAGCATCTCGTGCGGGCCATCCCTTCGGGCGTAACCAAATTGTCTTAAGGCTAATAAGGGGTTGTAGGTGTTACCTCCCCTAATGCCAAGTTAAGGGACATTAGGGAATTCTCCATAACGGTCGACAATGATAACATTCTCTTTGGATCGGGAGCACCAATGAATGTCCAAATGTTTGAGCATCGTCAACCTTTGTGACCACCTTGAACCTTGCTCATTTTTTAATACAGATTGGGGAGGATGCGAAATAAAACATCTTGCCAAGAGAGGAGTGCAACACATAAGGACACCTCTTTTCCTCATTGTACGAGTGTGAAAAGAGTGTAGGATATCTCCTAGAAATGTAGGAACCAGGTTGCGGGATATGAAGATTTTGACGGTGTTGACATCTATGAGTTGGTCAGAATTTGGAAACAAAACCATCCCATAGATGAGGAGAGCCACAATTTATTCAAAGGCTTGCAAATCCAAGGAGTTCCAATAACTTCTGGCTTTCTCGAACAAGAACTTTGCTAAGAAACCTTTGACACCACTCCTTGTTTCCCAATGAGTTGTGATATCAGATGAGTGCAAGTGTAGAGCTTGAGCAATCTCTTCTGGCTTTGGGTCTCTTTCTGTACTGTTGAAAGGTAGTTGATTGAGAATGGGAATCCTTAAGAGTTGGGAGAATTCTTCCAAAGCAGACACAAGTTGATAGTCAGGAAATGTGAAGCAATGGTGTAAAGGATCAAAGAACTGAAAGAGCACCTTCATCATATCCTCATCTGTGTTAGAGGTGACCAAGTTGAGTAGGCGACCATGTCTCTCAGTAAATGGAGGGTTTTCAGGAATCCTTGAAGCTAGATCCTTGAGTTGTTGAGGGATCCTTACAAGATTGACTTGAATGTTTTTCCTACGAATAGAATCCATGTCCTATAAAACAGAACAAAGATAAATCCCAAAATCCTTGAAATAGTTAGTGGATGTATATGATGTTCATGATGTTCATGATGTTATGTACAAGTATGCATATACAAATAAAACAAACAAATCCTTAGGTTTAGGCTTGCATGGAGTTTTATAGGTAAGTACCCTCTTGAAGTTTAGTTGGCTTAAACCTGTACTAGTAATAGTAACTGGGTTCTAAGGAGCTCAATATCACTGGTTTGTTTCCTTGGTCATTGTTTGAGCACAAGCCTCTTTGATGCTGACGGAAATACCCAAGAAACCAAACCTCAATGAGTGTAATATCGAGTATCTACCAACTACAGACTGCACCAAAGCCGGTCATCTCACTACATCCTAAAGGCTAAGTTGGTCAAGTAAAGGTTCTAAAAGTTCATTAGGGCTTTATGACATTACTCAGTGGCCCCGTATTCTCTTTGATTAACTCAAAGGATATCGGTACCCACAAATATGTCACACTAATGTAGCTATTGTTTAGACCATGTCGGTATACCCCCACACAGTTTCCACAACGTATTGCTACTTACCTATAAGGTATCCCAAATCCGGGTAGAGGATTCAAACCCAAACAAAGAACCATAATGTAAAGCATACAAATCAAACAATGAAAGCAAATAGATGTGATCTAGCCCTAAGGTAACCCCACTTTTAAAATATCTCCCCAGTAGAGTCTCCAGTTCTATGATACGGCGGGAGAACTGACTTGAAGGTTTTGCGTTTGATTTCAAATGTTGCGGTTAGCAAGAGTCACCACCGACTTTTCTTTTATCCAAAAGGAAAGGTGAAAAATCACAGGAAAGACCTTTGAGATTATTTCTTGAGTTCCAGGGGTAGATTATGAAAAGGGAAGGTATTAGCACCCCTTTCATCCATGGTTTTCCATGGGCTCTTAGTTACTTTCTAGATCACTTGCTTTTTTGTTTTAAATTGTGCTTTGTGTGGTTTTTTGAAAGTATTTTGTAAAGAGTCCATTGTTTAGGAAATCTTTATAATGGTTCTTGTTTGTAAGAATGTATACAAAGATGTTTGATATTTTGAAAATGTTTTCAATTTTGTAAGATGTTTGAAAGTGCATGTGTTTGTTTTGAAAATAGCAAGGATGTTTGTTTTTAAATGAAGCAAGTAATTAGGAGCAATCTACCTACTCAAATGTCTTTCTTGTTCATTTTCTTTTCCTTTGACATTGTTGTCTTACCATTGATTTGGTAAGCAACCCTATCTTTGGATGTAAACGGGACGGGCATGGGTCATCGTATAACCATGATTAGCAATATTGCAAGGTATCTTAGCATTTTTCTTTAGGGGATAAGATCATTTGTAAGGCAACTTAGATAGCGTCATCGAGGGACTATGATCTTGTATTCATTTGTTTTTGCTAAGATACCTCACATGCGTAATATGGTCATTTTGTATAAGGCAACCAAGTGGGATAACCCTAGGGGTGCTTGTGTGCAAGTGTATTGTTTTCATGCTTGATTTTTTCTTGAATTAGGATTTTTCTAAGTATTGGTTTTAGTCTTTTCATACAAACCCTAATTACTATCATTTGTATATAAAAAGCGATAAATTGCGGAATTGTAAAGTTACTACGCTATTACAACATTTGTGGGGAGGGGGTGTACAAATTGAATGGGGATTGCAAGAATGTAAACCTAGTTAATCTATTACAACCAAATTGAATGGGTATTAATGTACAAGGAATTAAAATAAGTAATGTACAAAATGAATAGGTGTACAAAAATGCAAAATATAAAGAAAATGGGTCTTTGTTTGATTTTCATGAGAAAGACAGAAATTGTTTTAACCTAATTAATTTAAAGAAAATAATTAATTAAGTTTAAATTTATTAAGAAAATATTTTGAATAAAACCCTAATTCTATTTAGTTGATTAAAAGAAAATAAGTTTAGAAAAAAGTATTTTTTGTTATTTTTGCCTTGAAAATATTTATGGCATCATAAAATATTTTTAGTCTTTTTTATATCAAAAATAATATATTTTAATAGGTGTAAAAGAAAAAATAAATATTAACCTAGTTTTAATTAAATTTACAAGGTGATTTGTAAGAAATCAATAAGTATAGTTAATAAAAATATTTTTGGTGAGAAAAAATAAAATAAACTAAATTAAAATGAAGATAAATATTTTTTATATTTTTTATGATTTTTAATATTAGTGAAAAATAATTAAGAAAAAACAAATAAAATAAAAATAAGAAAATAAAATAAATTAGGCCAGGGGTGCATAAGCAGGCAGGGAGGTCAGCTAGCAAAAATAAAAACAATACTAGGCCCAAAGGGCCCAGCGCCTGCAAAAAAATGTTAGAAAGTCAAAAAATATGAAAAATGGGCAAAAGGGTACCATTGGGACTCGAACCCAGGTCCCATAGGTTAACAGGCACGCGCTTTACCACTGGGGTGGATATACATCCGTTCATATAAACAAAAATATAAATATGTAAGGGAAATCAAGTCCAGATGACTTCATCTTCAACCTCCAGCCGGTGTACCTGCAACTTCTTTATTTCTCAACAAAAATGGAAGATGACAAAATGAAAGTTGTTGCATTCTTCCTCACGAATCTAACCATGTAAATAACTAAAGCTAAAATTCAAAGATAAATGAGAATTTATATGGCCATAATTTGAACCCTAAAAATTTTAGAAACTTCAACTCTAAAATTCTCTAAGCTCAGGCCATGTAAATGCAAACTATGGATATGTACAGCTTCGTGGCAATGAGGTCTACATTTTCCTTCACAAAATAAACATTAATGATGCTTAAATGATGAAATATAAGTTCAAGTGAAATACCTCAAAACTGGAAATCGTGAAATGTAAATGAGCTTGATTCAAAGTGCTGCAAGGATCAGGTTAGCTTTCTTAAGGTCCCAGGAAGCTAATGCAATGATTAACTTGAGCTGAAAGTGGCTGAGGAGCTCTGGAGAAGTCAAGTTGAAGACCCCTATTTTTGAAAATGGAACTTGATGATGAAGGTTTTATAGTTAAGCAAATGGACTTTGGATGGTTTGTATTTGATGTTTAGAAGCTTTTGGAAGTGAAAGGCCAAAAAACACACGAGGGGATTTGGAGTTTGGTATGTAAAGTCAGAATTTGCACAATAATGGTGTTTTGAGACAATTTCTAGATAGAGTGTGTTTGAGTGAGTTTTAGGGTCTTCAAGCTCGTATCCTAGCTTACAAATAGTGCTTGTATTTATAAGCAACAAGTTTGGAGACTTGTTGTTGATCAGAATTCGAAATTACATGTTTATGCACAACATGTGATTTTTGAGAAAACAAGTTTCAATGCCTTGTGTACTTTCTAAGATAGAGTGGTTATGCTTTAAACAAACTTGCTTATGACTTTGTAGATGAAGGGTGATCAGAGGGAACAAGTCAGAGGCTCAAGAATGGACTTTATGCATAAAGCTTGCTTTTCAAGAATGGTATTGTTAACTTTCTTCCCAAAATGGCAATGTGAATTGGATAAAGCTTAAATCACTTGGATTATTGTGTAATCCATTAATTATGGAGTAACAAACAATTTTGAGGCCTGGAAATCAAAGATTATGCAGCCTAACATTGATTTGGTTCACGTGTTCATCCAAAATGACTTGTAATTCAAGTGACAAAACACCAACTTCATCTCTTCGATTCTACCTACTTAAGAATAATCTCAAGGAGTTCTTAGACATTTTGGAAAGCTTGCAATGTTATCTACAACCCATCTTTGAATTGATTTTGAAGATTCCCCTTGGAACTATATGAAAAAGTGCCATGAAGTTGAGTCAAAATCCTGACCAAATTAGTACAAAATTTCACTAAGTGTTTAGTTTCATGACCCTATGTTCATAAAATTATAACTTGAGATCCAAGCACTTTTGGAAGAAGTTATGTGAATAAAAGTTGTAGATTTCATGGAGATATACAACTTTTATGTTGGGAGTTTCTCTTGAATCATCTTGTATCATGGTGAAAATTTGGCTCAAAGTTATGAAAAAAACATGAAATTTCCAACACTTAAAAAAATTTCTAAGTTTAGAAATTTTGACTTTTCAAAATGAAATCTTGAATTTTTGATTTCTTGATGAATAAGTTTCATATTTTGAATTTTTTTGATGAATTATGATCTTTGGCACTTGAATTTGACCAAAAAGTCAAAGTTTGACTTTTTAGTATACAGTTGACTTTTGATTAGTTGACTGCAAAATTCATCTGTCAATCCAATGGATTTGCAATGTTTTGAATAATGTCATTAGGTAAAAATGATGCAATTGGTCTCTTGAGATCATACCTTAAACCAATTGACCATTTTCTAGTTAAAAAATCAGAAATTGTCCTTTCCCAGTCAAAACCCTAATTTTGACCATTTTGCCCTTTTGGAGATTTGATCAAATTTCTTGAGGAATTGTGATCCAAACTTGATCAAATTACATATATGGCTTCAAAATGTTGATGTGGATAAAAAATTATGAAATTTGACTGTAAATTGGCCATAGTTGACTTTTCCCCCAATACAAATGATTTTTAGGTCAACTGCTCAATTGATTGATCAAAAATGTGATTCAAAGCTTGCAACTTGACATGAGTAATCTTGGGGGTCCATAATGATCCATGAAAGTCATATGGGTCATTGGAAGTTCAAAAATCCTTGTGCAAACTCAAACCCTAATTTTGGTCATCAATGCTAAAGGAGATGTCTTAAGTTGATCAACCTTAGTGCAGTCTTGAGTCAAAGGAGATCTTGTGAGAAAATTCTTGATAAGTGAGAGGGCAAATTTTGGGGTACAACACTCATACTTATGAAAAATCTAAATTTTACATTCTGCTTATTTTAATTATTGTCAAGGATAAAATTCCAAACCAAACCCAACTTTTAGTTTTTTTTGTTTAATTGAATAACAATTCAACTCGATATTGCTATGCAGTCCTTGAGATCGATATTTGGGGATTTTCCCTATTATTACTAATTGGAAAATTAGTAGACTTTCTATTTTGACGATCAACGTGTGTTGCAATATAAGAGGCAATGAGTAATATGGGCATCATATATACACAGTAGTGACATTTTGATATATTGGTTTTAAATTTTGTATGGTTTATGTATTAATGAATGACTCGTGTGTATGGTTTATTGTGGTTATGATTTAAAAATGACTTATAATGTATGATGTATTAATAATAAAACAAAATTCAAACTTACTATCAAAGGGTTTGTCCGGATTTTAAAAATCTAAATTCACTCCATTTTCTTACCATATTGTAATTAAAATCAGACTTAAGTCAATGTATAAGGTATTTTTGCATCCCCAAATTTTCCCTTTGAGTTCTAACCACAGTTAACTCACACCTCACATTCATTCATCTCCACATACATTTCCATCTGCATCCCAATCATTCATAGCATATGTTCTCAAAGCATGGGATCACATTTTTCCAAAATTAGGGTTTTAAAGAGGATAAGATCATCTCTCAAAATAGGTTCATCATGGTTTTCATCTTCAAGATATCATCAATCATTGGGTCTCATCATTTTGGTTTGAAGAAATTAGTGTTTTTGACCTTCATCTGTGAAAAATCAGGAATTAGGGTTTTTTGGCTTGAAATTTAAGGTTGATTGCTTCAAAGTATCATTAACAACACCATATCATGGTCATTACATCATCTCAATTGCATCATGCTCACAAAATTTCATTTGTTATAGAGGATTTGAATTCATCTAAAGAAAAATTCAATTGTCACACAAAAGTCAAACTTTGACTTTTTTTTGTCAACATTGAAGTTCAAAGTCAAGAATCATCAAAAATATTCAAAATCATGAAACTTTATCATCGAGAATCAAGAGAATCAAGAAAGTCAACAAAAGTCAAAGTTGAAAGATTTTCAAATACTTAGAGAAAGTCAAGTGTTTTGTGCCTAAGAAACCCTAACTTCATAAGCAAGTTTTCAAGATACAAGTTGATTCAAGGAAAACTTTCAACATGAAAGTTGTAAGGAATGATTAACTCTACAACTTTGTCATTGAGGGTTGATCTCATAAAAGTGCTTAAATTAAGAGATATGAGCCCGTGAAGTTGTGATACTTTTTATCCAACACTTAGAACAAATTTCAAACAGTTATGATCAGCTTTTTATCTCAACTTCTTGGCCAATTTTCACCAAAATCTGGTATGATTCAAGGAAAATGTTCAACATGAAAGTTGTAGATAATGTTTCAAACTTTCAAAAATTTTAAAGAGCACAAATTTATCATGCTTGAGCAAGGACATTCGAAGAGATGAAGTGGGGATTTCATTCTTGAATTATAGGTCATTTTTAGGATGAACTCATGACCAAATCTCATAACTATGTGATGAAATAAGAAACCACCTTTTTTTGACTTCAATTATGCATGATTTTAGTTTGTTTTACTTTGCATTTTCCCCTTTTTTGTGTTCTTTGTTTTCATTTTAGGTATTAGGTTCGAAACAAGCCAGGAGCGACGAAACAATGCAAAATGAACAAGAAACAACAAAAGGAGTGAAGTTAGAAGCATGGCCACCTCTATGGAGACCATCCTATGGTAGCCATGGGTGGTCCACCCATGTTATCACAGATGACTAAGTCATGCCCACTTGGTGAGCATGGCGGTCTCCATGAGAAAAGTGGAGGTCGCCACCCTTTGTTTTTCCAAATGGTTACAAGCATGCCTTGCTTGTTCATAAAGTGGAGGAAAAGACTCCAAGAATTATGCCCGCGCTTCTAGACGGTTTCGGGAATTAGGTTTCTTTTTATTTCCTATAAGTAGGACCCTAGTTGCACCATTTATGGCATCCAAGATTTGTACATTCACAAATTCCATATATTTTTCTTCTTTGTAAGTAATAACTCTTTGCATTGGAGAGTTATTAAATGGTCTAATAAGTTTGTATTTCATTTGGAGCAATTGTACAAGTTTAATTTCCGCACCTATTTTGTTTGAAGAATTACTAAGAGGTTACTCGAAGTTTTCCCTTCTTGTATTAGACAAAAGTCTCTTCGGAGATGGTTTCAATTCATTGCATTGTTTTATTTACTTTATTGATTTTCTTCTTTTACAATTTCACACTCTTTAATTATGCTTGCCATGCTTTACCTATTTAACACATTTATCGATTTCTTTATTACCATGTCAAGTTAATTTAATTAGGTGTTGGAATGAGAGGACTTTAATTAAACGAGTTTTTATCAGTCCCGTAGAATTTCCTTTAGGGGTGTTTTGGTTTTTAAACAATTTTACTAAACTTTAATTTAATTTGCCTTTACGTAAGTAAGGCAGTGAAAACACTGGGTAAGATCGAAAGTCGTCTGGTACAAATAATTAAATTGTTATTTGGTTAATTGAATAGATCATGTGAAAGCATTTTATTAATTAATTAGGAAAGTTTAATATTTCTAGAATGTTGGTTTTGAAACTACTGACGAACGCGCACGTTATTACGTTTAGAATCTGGTTCTTAAGCAAAAGCTTAAGAACCCTTTTTAAATTGAACTTTATGACCAAAATCACATTTCAATTAAGTTAATAATTTGATTTATTAATAATAGGTTTACTACTTTAATGCAATGCGCGTTGTTCATATGTGACAAATGAATGGTTAGATTTAAAGGGTAAATTCAGTTCTGATAGAAGAAAGCGACAGTTCCCGTTAAATTAGTTCTTTTCATGGTAGACAATATTGTCCTATTTGAAATTCTATGAGAAACAAATAAAGACATGGTTAATTAAAAAAGTCTCAACTCCAACATCTTTCGCTCTAATTTATTTATTCTCTTTTTTTTACCATAAATCCGCTATTTACTTTAATTTATCTTTCTCACATTTAACTTTATTATATATATCCTTAGCTTTAGTTAAATACTGTAGAAATTAGTAACAATAAGTTTTGACATTGGCCTATGTGGTTCGATAATATTTTAAAACTACATCAATAGGTTGTGCACTTGCAGTTAGAAAATATATACTAAGTAGCCGACGATCAAGTTTTTGGCGTCGTTGCTGGCGACCAATCTCGTCAAAATATCAAAATCTATTTGTTATTTTGTTTAAACTAAGGCACCTTCAAATGGATAACCAAAATTTTTATAATTACCAAAATGATTATTTAGATAGACAACTGTATCCTTACAAATCGCGTCTAGAAATGCTAGTGGAAAACTTCGTTACCACACAAACACTTTCTAGGCTAGAATCTACAATGCGGAGATTTACGGTGACACAAACGTTCCAAAATAAATAATTTAAAAACCAAATTCTCCAGACCAATGAAACCATTAGGAAACTAAGCAATGTAGTAGATATTTTAGTAACTAGTACCCAAGAAATAGGAACCAAAATTTCCCTACTCGCACAAACACCTAAAAGACTCCCATTGAGAGGTAAATTGATAATGAACCAATCATTAAAGAAAAATGAATCAGTGAAATCAACCATATTAAGGGAAGTTATGGTGGACATGACATAAGAATGTTGTTCCCAATAAATTATGTAGAGACTAAAATAAGATATGTTAGGAATCCCAAGCCTCTTGATAAAAAAGTTAAACGTAAGGGTTATAAAATTATGGCTATATCTTGAATACATCAGCTGCCAAGACGCAAAAAATTCTAGAATTGAATCACGAGAATTCGTAACTAAGACAGAGCCACCTTCTTCTCAACAAACATGTGAACCTCACTTTAATGAAAAGATAAAGAAAAACGAAGGTTATGAGAGATGGCTTTATAAGTCTCCTTGGAAAATCTATACTTACAAAGGTTCGCACATGGATTCCGTCCTAAAAGAATCGCCTTGATAAAATTCACAAATTGTATAGCTATCAATGTTTATCAAGCGCTGCGTGGGAGGCAACCCACGTTTATATTAATTTTTTCATTTTTTTACGGTGAAATATTTTATTCTAACAAGAAACTAACTTGTGTGATTATTCACATTTCAAGTTATTTTGCTCTAACTAATTCTCATAATGCAGCATTTTGATAATATGATAATCAGGTTCAGAGATGAAGAATAAAGGAGACACTTTACTATCCTATTTCAGAGGCCCGGGTTGCCTACTAGATATCTCGATCGTATCTGTTTAGAAACCTTTGGGATTGATTCAGATATCAGGCACTTGTGTTACAAAGCAGATTGGGAAAGATATATTGTAGAGCAGCATGTCACTTACATAAATCTTACACTCGAGTTTCTCAGCTCTTTAGTTTACCAACCACATGAAGGGATATGGATGAAAAGAGGAAAGATTACCTTCAGGCTATTTGGGAGAGAATTTCATTTCACTAATAAGATTTTTTTCTAACCTTTTAAGGTTTTGTTTTGGCCTAGATACAGCCACAGAAGTTCCCATGAGCGATTATATAGATGATAACCTGAATACCTTCTGGAAATCTATCACCACCATAGGAGACCCCGATCCATCCACCCAACTATCACATTGCATCCATAACCCATCATTAAGGTATTTTCAAATGATCTTAGCCTATACATTTTTTGGTAGAGATGAAACCATTGAACTGATTAATGATGATGAATTATTCATCTTATTCTGCATTACTGATGACTAGCCTATAGCCTCATGCACTTTCTTAATAGATAACTTGTACCGTGTAGTAATATCTGGTGTATGACCCATCCATGTAGGAGGAACAATAACTCACATTGCCCTTACCTTAGGCCTTGAAAGGAAGATTGCCCATTTAGAACCTTAATGTGGCTAAACTCTAATGAACATGGATTTTTGTCTTGAAAGGGGCATGGTTAGACAAGTTTATTTCAGAAACAATGAGTATAAAATTCTAATTAAGGATGAGGTAGTTCACCACTTTCACTTACCAAACCCAGAAAGAACAAATGTCCAAAATAGGGAAAATTGGAAATATGCCTTAGAAGGCCAGGGAGAAATAATTTCTATACTAGTTAACCCTTCTACACCTAAATATCACCCATTACTCCACTCAGAAACAATTGTTGCCATTTCCTCTGTCGCCCCTACTGGAAAAGATGACAGAGACACTAAGCTTGAAGCTATGCGCCGGGAAATAGCCATTCTCCACACAAAAATTGCCAACCTTAAGGAGCATATACAGATAGTTAATACCATTCATATGCAGAAAGCAGATTTCCTCTCCCAGGAAATTCTTGAGCCACGACGCATGCTTGTAGGAGTTCGTCCACCTCAGATGCCCAATCACTCTATTTAGTCATTGACTTGATATTTGTCACCGTTATTTCATTTTTGAAGTTTCATTCATTTGTTTCCATTACTTTATTTTCGTTACATTTCCTTATTATTTCAAAGTTTGGCATGAGTTTATTAATTTTCCTGGTTGTGAAATTACAATGAATTATATTTAATCTTTCACATTGATATTGCTTTTGTTTTTGAGCAAACTGGTGAAAATAAAATGCAGGGTGTACAAATCAAAAAGCAAAAAATCTAAGCCCATTATCCACCCAAGCTCGGTTCTGCATATCCAGGGGGCTTGGAGACCGCCACCATGCCTATGGCGATCTCCATGGACTCAATATATGGAAAAAAAATATAATCGTTTAGGATAGAACCCATGTCCCCTATTTTTGTTCATCTTCAACCTCTCAAAACCCATTTTTTTCTCCACCATTAACACCCATAATTAAACCACCCACTCACATAACTTCCATTAACCCACAAAAACCTTCAAACTTCCATTATTCTCTCAATCTTTCACCATTATAAAAACACCCAAATTCACCCAAATCTCCATAAACCCTTGTTTGTGATGAAATTCCCAAATTCAACAAAATCCATAAATTCAAACAATGGTGGAACAAAGTGAAATTATTTTCCTGAAATGGGGTTGCGGGAGAACGACAAAGAGAAAAATACGAGAGATTGATGAACTGAGACATCCTACCCACGAGGTATTTCCATGAACCTTGCTTATGCGCGTTAGCAATTTATAACGATGTCTATTTTATGATTGATAACTTAGGATTACGGAGTCTTTTCGAGCGAATAGATTCTACTTATGAAAATTTGACCCGTGAATTTTTGAGTTCATCAATTTATAAGGTTAGAGCTAACTCTGCTAGTACCGCAAGAACTATTTATTTTCGTATGTTTAACATGGAGTATGAATTTATCATTAACCAAATTGTTGACATGTTAGAGCCCCCCAACGGGGAAGGAATTCCCTATGAGGCTCCACTTGAGTCAGAATGGGGAGTTGATGCTTATGTTTTCTGGAACCAACTTACATGTCTTACCATAAATTCTTCTGAGGGAAACCTTGCCTCATTTATCCATAAACTGACCATTCGTTACTTTCGCCAAAGGTTGGCAGATACTATATTTTGCTGGGAATATTCAAACAAAACAAATGGGAAATGAATATTTTATTTGCAAGCTGCTCTTACCCACCAGCAGGTAAACTCAGCGCCCTTCACGATTGCTAACATGAAAGCCTCTAGAGGCAATATTTCATTTTGGGGCTTGATTACCTCTTTGGCCCTTGCTATTGGGCTAGATGAAAAAATGGAATTTTTAGCGCAAATGTTTCCCCGCTCTCTTGACATTGATTATGCCAGACATATGGATTTTTGAGAAAGTCGAGCAGAGGGTGGGTTCTATCTGATGATCAATAATGATGTTGTTAACAACATTGTTATGCCTTGGCCTTCACATACTGATGTGTAATTACATATAAACTAGACATACGATATTGATGCTCCACCATTCACTGGTCCATCACATGGTGTAGTTCATGCTAATTTAGTAGAAGATAACATCGATGACTTTGATATGCAGGATCATGTTTCACCTACACACACTGCACCATAATTTTCTAACCCTTTTGTAGGTACTTCTTCGGGATAGGCATCTCATCCTGATCCCTAAGCTGGAGGAGCCCCACAAGATGTGCACTATGAGACTTTATATAGACATCATCAAGAGATGATGGCTTTCATGAGAGAATCCCATGCTGAAAAACAAAGAAGACAACAACAGATAATTAATACTCATATAGCACAAGCTACTCAACAACAAACCCAGTTCACTATGCTGGAAAATATGGCTAGTAACATTGGCATTCTGCGAGGTCACCAAGGAGACATATTAGATCATATTCGCATTATCTAAGAATCAAATGAAAGAATGAAAGTAAAAATGGACCATTTGACCTTATGACATACTTCTAGGAGAAGGAGTAGAACACAGAGAAGGAGAAGCGACAGCCCAATAGGCCCACACTAGCTCACACTAGGTTCTATCATTCCTTTGTCACCTTATATTAAAACATTGAGGATAATGTTTGATTTAAGTGTGGGAGGGAAACTTTACTTGCTTTCTATTTTAGATATATTGCTTTCTAGTTTATTTTTATTTTTAGTCTGTTATTGAGTCCTTGCATGTTCTATTGAGTCATTTATGTATAGTTTCTACTGTCTATTTTACCTTTCCCGTTTCTTGAGCCATACCATAAAATTTTTAAATTTTTAAAAAAATAAAAGAATGAACAGTTCAAAAATTCTTTGAAATTTTAGACTATTGGACAAATAGATGATAGGTTGAAAAAACTTGGGAAATTTATAAAAGATCGGTATCATTTTAACACCATAAGTCTCTCGCATATGGGAATCGATTTGCATAGTTATTAAACCATGACCATAAATTCTCATCTCTGAATTAGTCTTTTTAGTAGTTTATCTTAGCAGTCAACACCATCTAGGCATATTTTACACAGGGAAGCCGATGAATATAAGTGAATAATCCTAATGCTGAAAAATTAAAATAAGGAACACACCCTTTTAAGATAGATAACCCTCACATGGTTTCTTATTCCAAGGAGGTTGTAGAACTTACAAAAATTTATTAATTTAGTTTTAGTTGGTTCAGGGGTTTCTGGTACTGAACTTGGTAGGGCAGATTACGGTTTGATCCCCCGCAAATGAAATCAAGAAAAATAATGGGGTATACCACTTAAAAGGGCACCAGAACTTCAAGAAAAAAGGGATTAAAGTCACTAATCGGCCACCCTACTATAAGTATGTACGGATAATGAGCTTAATGTGATAACACCTGAATGAAAAGAGATGAAAGATGAGATAAGTAAGTTTGGTCTAGATATAATGATATGATACAAATTGGTTTGTATATGAGAGGTACTTATGACCGCAAAAATGCGGAGTGTGTTACTACGATATCCTTAGTTTTTTGAGCTAGTACCTATCGATGTAACCATGTCTGAAGCAAAAATACATAGCTTGGAATAGTTACTCTTTGCACCATTGTTTTTGTATACATAGGTTTTTTTTACGGACAAGCAAAGGTTCAAGTGGGGGAGAGCTTGACGGCATAAGAAAACACCATTTATTTGACTTCAGTTGTGCATGATTTTAGTTCGTTTTACTTTGCATTTTCCCTTTTTTGTGTGCTTTGTTTTCATTTTAGGTATTAGGTTTGAAATAAGCCTGGGCAACGAAACAAAGCAAAATGAACAAGAAACAACAAAAAGAGTGAAGTTAGAAGCGTGGCCATCTCCATGGCAACCATCCTAGGATAGCCATGTTAGAACAATGTTTGAATCTACTACCCTATATTTGAGTTTTGATGATAACAAAGTGAAAAGATATAGTATTTATAAGTTTCATGAATGAACTATATGCTGCCTAAAATTATTATGTTCTGACTTGCAGATACTCTGAATTGGTATAAGCAAGATCACGCCTTTTCAGCATCAGAATTTGATTTCATACACCAGCATCAGAAGTTTCTACATCAGAACGTCAAGATCAGATAATCAACTCACGTACATGCTGAAGCTTGATGAACAGAACTGCGCTCAAACACTCTGATACAGAAACACAATAGTTCATCAGCAGCGAAGCAGAATCAGAATGAGCCAAGCCAGAACTTGCATTAAAGAAGCAACGGTACTGTGCATTGAAAGCTAATTAATCCCAACGGCCTCATTCTAGACAAGATCTGCTCAAAAAGGAAAGCTTGTTATTAGCATTGAATCAAGAATATTGCATTCAACGTTCATCTTCTCAAGTGCTATATATACAAGGCTTTGAAGATTATAATGGCTAATGCTCTCCAACTCTCTACACGCACAAAAGCTATAATCTTCGTTCAATCAGTTTTGCTAAACCACAAACTCTGATATTCTATTAGTGTTTAGCAATCTAGTTTCTAAGCTTCATTTTGTGTATACATCACAGTTGTGATAAAGTTTTGTAGAAAACATTCACACACATTGTTTTATACCTTTGTAAGAAAGTGTTGCCTTGACAAACCGGATTGTGGTTTGAATCAAGAAGGCTTTAGCAGTTGTTAAAGCAGTCTGTAATATTCAGTTGAATATAGTGAATTAAGACCTCGTTGGAGAGAGGCGAAATCACCTTGACGGGTGGACTGGAGTAGTTTGAGATCAAACGAACCAGGATAAAAATATCTTGTCAATTGCTTTAAGATTTTAGTTTTTCAATTCAACCCCCCCTTCTTGTGTTTTTCACCCCTTCAATTGGCATCAGAGCGCCTGGTTCTGAGCTAAAACACTTAACCGTGTCAGTACAAGATCCAGCGTCAGAAAAACACTATGGCAGGAAACAATTCTCACTTCAGCAATGACAATAACGAGGACAGAGACAGATTCAGCGGCAAACCTCCAGTCTTTGATGGAGAAAACTTTGATTACTGGAAAGACAGAATTGAAAGCTTCTTTCTAGCACATGATGCTGATCTGTGGGATATGGTGACAAATGGATACACGCACCCTGTGAATGCAAATGGTCAGAAGATTGATAGAAAATCAATGACTGATCAACAAAAGCGTGACTTCAAGAATCACCATAAGGCTAGAACCATCCTTCTCAGTGCCATCTCCTATACTGAGTATGAAAAGATCTCCAACAGAGACACAGCAAAGAACATCTTTGATTCTCTCAGAATGACGCATGAGGGCAACGTTCAAGTCAAAGAAACAAAAGCTCTGGCGCTCATTCAGAAGTATGAGGCGTTCAAAATGGAAGAATCTGAATCCATTGAAACTATGTTCTCTAGATTCCAGATTCTGGTAGCTGGTCTCAAAGTTCTGGACAAAGGATACTCTACTGCTGACCATGTCAAGAAGATAATCAGAAGTTTACCCAAGCAGTGGAGGCCTATGGTTACTGCTCTGAAGCTAGCCAAAGATCTCAACAAAATCACTCTGGAGGAACTTATAAGCTCCCTCAGAAGTCATGAGATAGAGCTAGAAGCTGATGAGCCTCAGAAGCAAGGTAAGCCTTTAGCATTAAAATCTAACAAAAAATTTGAGTCTAAAGTTTTGCAGGAAGTTGAAGAAACATCTGATGGATCCTCATCAGAAGAAGACGAACTTTCCCTTCTCTCCAGAAGAGTAAATCAACTGTGGAAGCAAAGACAAAGGAAGTTCAGGAATCCCAGAAGATCTGATCAGAACGAGTCTTCTTCCAGATACAGAAGGACAGATTCTTCCTCTGGATACAGAAGATCTGAAGGCTCCTCCAGTAGCAAGAAGCCAAACACCAAAGACATCATCTGCTACGAGTGCAATGAGCAAGGACACTACAAGAGTGACTGCCCAAAGCTTCAGAGGGAAAAGCCCAAAAAGAAGTTTGGAAGAGAGAAGAAGAAAAGTCTCATGGCCACATGGGATGACTCTGACTCGTCTGAAGCTGACTCAGAATCAGATGATGAAAGGGCAAACATAGCGCTCATGGCTAACATTTCAGAAGATAGTGAAGCTTCTGAATCAGACTCAGAATCAGACATAGAAGAGGTATTTCCTAACTTCGCTGTTAATTTTACAAAGGCTGAACTTGCTGAAAGCCTTAATGAAATTCTGGAACGTTATCAGCAAATTAGAGCTAAATTCAGAGACCTGAAAAGGAATCTTGAATCTGACTCTAATAAGTCTGAGAGTCTCAAATTGGAAAACTCTGAGCTGAGAGATAAAATTTCAAAATTAGAAAACTCTTTACAAAACTCTCAGAAGGAACCAATTTCTGAAACTCCCAGCAACGCTGATGAGATCATCAAGGAGTATGATCACAGTTTCCAGAAGTTCCTAGCTAAAAGCATAGATAGAAGCAGAATGGCTTCAATGATCTATGGAGTTAGCAGAAACGGCAGGAAAGGAATAGGATACCAAGGTAAGGTTCCTACGCCTAAGAATGTCATGGACCTGACCATTAAACACACTCCCCTAAATTCACACTTTGTGTATGGTCACACACATGATATAAAATACACTAGCAGTAAGTACTCTGTGAAACCAAAATTCAACCAGAGTTTTGGTAAAACTAACAAATCAGGACCCAAGAAAATCTGGGTACCTAAGGATAAAATAATACATGTTGCAGATATCTTTAGCAGCGAATCAGAAACACCAGTCATGGTACCTGGACTCTGGCTGCTCACGACACATGACGGGAAGAAGGCATATGTTCCAAAGCCTGGAACTTAAGCCTGGAGGCCACGTTGGCTTTGGAGGCAATCAGAGGGGAAAGATAATTGGCTCTGGAACTGTAGGTAACGGAAATCTTCCCTCTATTAATAATGTTCTGCTAGTAGATGGATTAATGCATAATCTGTTATCCATAAGTCAATTAAGTGATAACGGTTATGATATAATCTTTAATCAAAAATCATGTAAAGCTGTTAGTCAGAAAGATGGGACTATCCTGTTTAATGGTAAGAGGAAAAACAACATTTACAAAATCAAACTTTCTGAACTAAAGAGTCAGAATGTAAAATGTCTTCTGTCTGTTAACAACGAGCAGTGGATCTGGCACAGAAGATTGGGGCATGTTAGTATGAGAAGAATATCTCAGATTAACAAACTCAATCTGGTCAGAGGACTTCCTAATTTGAAGTTCAATTCAGATGCTCTGTGTGAAGCATGTCAGAAAGGCAAATTTGCAAAACCTTCTTTTAAATCCAAAAATGTTGTTTCCACCTCTAAGCCATTAGAACTTCTGCACATTGACTTATTTGGACCAGTTAAAACTGCTTCAGTCAGTGGGAAGAAGTATGGGTTAGTAATCGTAGATGACTATAGCAGATGGACATGGGTAAAGTTCTTAAGACACAAGGACGAGTCACACTCTGTGTTTGTTACCTTCTGTAACCAAGTTCAGAATGAAAAAGATCTTAGAATCGTTAAAGTCAGAAGTGATCATGGTGGAGAATTTGAAAATAAAGACTTTGAGTCATTCTTTAATGACAAAGGCATTCTGCATGATTTCTCTTATCCTAGAACTCCCCAACAAAATGGAGTTGTAGAACGAAAGAACAGAACATTGCAAGAAATGGCCAGAACCATGATCAATGAGACAAACGTTGCTAAGACTTTCTGGGCAGAGGCAATAAACACAGCGTGCTACATTCAGAATAGAATCTCAATAAGACCTATTCTGGAAAAGACTCCATATGAATTGTGGAAGAACAGAAAGCCCAACATTTCATATTTTCATCCATTTGGATGTACTTGCTTTATATTAAATACAAAGAATTATTTGAACAAGTTTGACTCTAAAGCACAGAAGTGTATTATGTTAGGATACTCTGAACGCTCAAGAGGGTACAGAGTATACAATACAGAAACACAGATTGTGGAAGAATCAATCAGTGTTCGTTTTGATGATAAGCTTGACTCTGAAAAGTCAAAGCAGAATGAAATTTTTGCAGGTATAGAAATTGAATTTGCAGGTTCTGAAGACAAGTCATCTGAAGCTCTCAACACAGACATTCCTTCAACATCTGAAAGGAGCTCTGCTAGAAATCCTACAACAGCTGCTGATCAACCTCAGAAGAGATTACCCAGAAGCAGCCTGGATCACCCAGAAGAGACTATTCTAGGAAGAAAGGAAGATCCAATCAGAACAAGAGCAAGCTTCAGAAACTCTGAAGAAACCATGATGGGACTTGTGTCTCTGATTGAACCTTCTTCTATTGATGAAGCACTTCTGGATAATGACTGGATTCTGGCAATGCAAGAAGAGCTGAATCAATTCACCAGAAACGACGTATGGGATCTCGTTCCCAGACCAAAAGGATTCAACGTCATTGGAACAAGATGGGTGTTCAGAAACAAGCTAAATGAACAAGGTGAAGTCATCAGAAACAAGGCACGACTGGTTGCACAAGGTTATAGTCAGCAAGAGGGGATAGACTATACAGAAACCTTTGCCCCAGTCGCCAGGTTATAATCTATCAGACTTTTAATTTCATTTGCTGTTAATAGAGGCATCACTCTGCATCAGATGGATGTCAAAAGTGCATTCTTAAATGGTTATACAGAAGAAGAAGTTTATGTTCACCAACCCCCAGGTTTTGAAAATACAAAACATCCAGAATATGTTTTCAAACTAAAGAAGTCACTGTATGGTCTGAAACAAGCTCCCAGAGCTTGGTATGAAAGGCTAAGTAACTTTCTGCTTGAAAATGAATTCACCAGAGGGAAAGTGGACACTACTCTATTCTGTAAAACAGTTAAGAGTGACATCTTAGTCTATCAAATTTATGTTGATGATATCATTTTTGGTTCTACTAATCCTTCTCTTGGAAGAAAATTTGCTAAGTGTATGCAGGCAGAATTTGAGATGAGCCTCATGGGGGAACTGAAATTCTTTCTAGGAATTCAGATCAATCAAACTCCAGAAGGAACTTACATTCATCAGAGCAAATACATCAGAGATCTTCTGAAGAAATTTGACCTCTCAGAATGTAAGTCATCAAAGATTCCAATGCATCCCACGTGCATTCTGGAAAGAGAAGAGGTAAGCAAAAGTGTAGAACAGAAAGTCTACAGAGGTATGATTGGTTCTCTCCTCTATCTGACTGCTTCAAGACCTGACATATTATTCAGCGTTTGTATTTGTGCTAGATTCCAATCAGATCCTAGAGAATCTCACTTAACAGCTGTTAAGCGAATTTTCAAGTATCTGAAAGGTACTACTAATCTGGGTTTGTTTTATAGAAAATCTAGTGATTACAGCTTAGTAGGCTACTGCGATGCTGACTTTGCTGGAGACAGAGTGGAACAAAAAAGTACTTCTGGAAGCTGCCAGTTTCTGGGAGAAAATCTGATCTCTTGGTCCAGCAAAAGGCAATCAACAATTGCGCTGTCAACAGCAGAAGCTGAGTACATAGCAGCAGCAGGATGTAGCACACAAATGCTCTGGATGAAAAGTCAGCTTGAAGACTTCCAGATTTTTGAGAGTAACATTCCTATACTTTGTGATAATACTTCTGCTATTTGCTTAAGTAAGAATCCTATTTTACATTCTAGAGCTAAGCATATAGAAATAAAGCATCATTTCATTAGGGACTATATTCAGAAAGGTATTTTGAACTTAAAATTCATAGATACAGACCATCAATGGGCTGATATCTTTACTAAACCCCTTTCAGAAGATAGGTTTAATTTCATTCTGAAACATCTCAGTATGAAAGTATGCCCAGAATGAAAATGTTTAATTCCATATATTTACCTTCAGAATGTTATTATTTTACTGTGAACATCTGATCAATCTTCTTTCAGAAAGATAGAACATGCAGATTGTATCAGATGCAAGTCTAAAGATCTGAGAGTCTAATCTCAAAGACAGATGTGCTGATCACTACATCAAACAAGTGTCATCCAATCATCAGCAAATCCCTGAAGCAGAACGCGTGCACGCTTCTGAGAAGGCAAAGCGCTGATTGGTTGCATTGAGACACATGTCTGGTAACCGTTTTTAAGTATCTTTCTCAAATCCCCCAAAATCAGCAAGCATTTAATGAAAAGTAATCATGCTTTTAAATGGCAATCATGAGGTTTTCTCTCTCTTAAAAACGTTTATCTTTTCAAAATAATTTTGAAAACTCTATTTAAGCACATTAATCCTTCATTCTTATTCTTTACGCTTTCTCATTTACACTCAAGCTTTTTCTGCATATTTCTGAGTTCATACTTTGCAAACCCTTTTCTCTCAATTCATTCTCAAAGCTTTTTAGTGTGAACAATGGCATCCTCCAGCATTTCTGCAGGCAATCAGAAGAAAGGAACCTTTGAACAATATCAAGTGCCACTCAGAACTCTTCTCACTCCGGTAAAGAACCTTGAAGTGCTTTCTGAGTTAATCATTGACTTCGAAAGCTTGAAGGAAAATGGATTTGACCTAACTGATGAAATTAGGGCTCAAAAGTGGGAGAGGTATTTCGATAGGTTGGTTGGACCAACATTCCCAGCGTTAGTCAAGGAATTTTGGATTCACGCCAAGGTCTCTCAACATATAGTCATCTCTTCTGTCATGGGAAAGATGATTGTGATTTCTGAAGATCTCATTGCAAAGCTAATCGGTCAAAATGGTGGTGGCGTCCGTTGTGTGGACATGGCTGACAGATGTGCTGATACAGGTACAACCGTGGTAGCTTCAAAGATTTTTACTCTTGGAATGCCCAGCAGCAAGATTAAAGATCTGAAGGATCACTGCAGAGTATGGGCTAAGATTGTTTTGGGGTGCTTCAACAACAGGAAACCAACAAGTTCTCCTGATTATATAAACGTGGATCAGCAGTTTCTGATCTACTTTATTGATCAGAAGATAAAGATCAATCTGGCTCACTTCCTGTTCAACCATCTCAAAACCAGCGTGAAAGAGACAAGAGAAGAAGAAAGAACCAAAAGGGACTGGATACCGTTTGGAAGGCTTATATCAGATATTCTGACAGAGAACAAGCTGATAGAGTATCTGAGCGAAGCTCAAGTGCTGAGCACTATTGAACCAATTGTTGGAAAACCGCTGAACGCTAAGAACCTGAAAAAGATGAAGCTGATAGAAAATATTCAGAAGGAACCCAGAGCTACTTCAACTGCTGATATCTCCAGCAGAAGAGTGCCTCTGAGTGATTTTCCGGTATTTTCTGAAATGGAATCCAAACCAGAGATGTTTCTCAGGCACCCAGACGTGTACAAGGCAGAAGATACAGGTTCTAAGCTGAACATCAAAGATCTGAGTCAACCCAAACCAGAAGTGACTCAGAAGAAGACAAAGAAGAGGAAAGCGCCAGCAGAAGGATCGTCTCATCAGACTCCAAAGAAAAGAGGTAATTCATCTGCTGCCCCTATTTCAATTTCATCTACTATTCCAACATCTGCTGCCCCTCACAGAATATCAATCCCAATCCCTACCATTGATGAAACCATACCAGAAGACCCTTCTGAGGCCTTACTACTCAGAAGACCCAGAACCAAAATTCCCAAACAACCAGAACAACAACAACAACCAGAACCAGAACCACAACAACAACAACCTCTCACAGAAGAACCTCTGATCCCTGAGCAATCAGAGACTCCACCTCCTCAACCAGAAAATAATCCACCTTCACCACAAACAGAGTTTCACCATTCCAAAACCCCTTCTCCTCATAAATCTGACCCTCACTCACCTCAAACTTCACCGCTGGCAATCCAGTTGCCATGTGGAACCACTATTGTCATGCCCCCGGTACCTTCTTCAGAAGAATCAACACCTCCAAATACTCCCAAACCTCCATCCACTCCAATCGAAATATCTGACTCTGACTCTGATACCCCTCCTCCAAAACAAACAGCCCCTCAGCAAACCTCTGAAAACCCCAGCAGGACTTTTATTGACTTAACCAGTCTTGAACGTCTTGCTGATCTAAGACACAAAATTGCTATCCCAAAACCAAAGCAACCAGATGTTGGCTCTGGTATTTTGAATTTTGAAACAGGTGTGCTGCAATGGATTGCTTCTTTGAAGCAAGTCTGTCCTGGGATGATTGACCCAGCTGCTTCTGATCAGCTCTGGTCACAGTTCAGATTATGGGTACGTGCTGAAGCCCTCAAGTTGCAGGATATCAACTATGAGCAGGCTCAACAGAACTTCAGCAAGCTGCTGAAGGAAGTTGAAAGTCAGCTGCCTCAGGAAGCTGTGCTCCCTCTGGACAGTGAATCTTGGTCTGAGAAAGAGCAAGATGCAAAGGTGCAACCTTCAGAAGAAGACAAGACCATTCAGGCTGAAGAAAATCAAGCAGAGGATATCGCTGAAAGTTCTGAGAAGCCTCCTCCCTCTGATGCTTCTCAAGCTGCCTTGGACAGGCAGACTCTGGAAGAATTAAGGCTGAATGACTTGCGTCTACAGCAGCGGATGGACGACAATGATCAGAAGATGAAAGCAAGAATGGATGTGCAGGACAGCAAGATTGACACTGTTGTCAACATGGTTCAGAAGCAGAATGAAACTTCTGAAAAGATTCAAGCGATGTTGGAGAGCCTGTTCTCACGCATGCCCCCTCAACCTTAAATCTTTTTCATGCATAACTGTCTTGATTTTGTTTTGCAATGTTTGCTCTGATCCTGAACTATTTTAATATAATTTTTTTTCTGATCTAAATTGTTTTAGCACATCACCAGCACTTTTTGATTGCTGACAAAAAGGGGGAGAACAAGAATGATATTTAAAATCAATAACGACTAACTAGACAGAAACTCTCAAACATTCTAACTCTATTACTTGAAATGTTTTTCTGTTTTGTGTAAAGTCTACAGGCACAAGGAAGATCCTGGACACGCTGAAGACTAGAAGCTCTAATCAAAATGTAGAAGCTCTGATCAATGTTGCTCTGATCAATATGAAGTTCTGATCGATCTAATACTCTGATCCAAAGCAAAGCTCTGACAGGAAAGACTCTTATAATCTGATGTTCAAAGGAAGTAAAAGATCTGATCCTGAAGAACACGCATATGTCAAAGGGAAGTAATAAACTCAGGGGGAGTATCTCTTAACTCTGACTTCTCCGTACTTCTTAACTCTGATATCTCCTTATCTTTTACCTCTCACTCTGATACCTTTTCACGTTATTTTTCATTTAAAATATCTAGTTTTTGTCATCATCAAAAAGGGGGAGATTGTTAGAACAATGTTTGAATCTACTACCCTATATTTGAGTTTTGATGATAACAAAGTGAAAAGATATAGTATTTATAAGTTTCATGAATGAACTATATGCTGCCTAAAATTATTATGTTCTGACTTGCAGATACTCTGAATTGGTATAAGCAAGATCACGCCTTTTCAGCATCAGAATTTGATTTCATACACCAGCATCAGAAGTTGCTACATCAGAACGTCAAGATCAGATAATCAACTCACGTACATGCTGAAGCTTGATGAACAGAACTGCGCTCAAACACTCTGATACAGAAACACAATAGTTCATCAGCAGCGAAGCAGAATCAGAATGAGCCAAGCCAGAACTTGCATTAAAGAAGCAACGGTACTGTGCATTGAAAGCTAATTAATCCCAACGGCCTCATTCTAGACAAGATCTGCTCAAAAAGGAAAGCTTGTTATTAGCATTGAATCAAGAATATTGCATTCAACGTTCATCTTCTCAAGTGCTATATATACAAGGCTTTGAAGATTATAATGGCTAATGCTCTCCAACTCTCTACACGCACAAAAGCTATAATCTTCGTTCAATCAGTTTTGCTAAACCACAAACTCTGATATTCTATTAGTGTTTAGCAATCTAGTTTCTAAGCTTCATTTTGTGTATACATCACAGTTGTGATAAAGTTTTGTAGAAAACATTCACACACATTGTTTTATACCTTTGTAAGAAAGTGTTGCCTTGACAAACCGGATTGTGGTTTGAATCAAGAAGGCTTTAGCAGTTGTTAAAGCAGTCTGTAATATTCAGTTGAATATAGTGAATTAAGACCTCGTTGGAGAGAGGCGAAATCACCTTGACGGGTGGACTGGAGTAGTTTGAGATCAAACGAACCAGGATAAAAATATCTTGTCAATTGCTTTAAGATTTCAGTTTTTCAATTCAACCCCCCCTTCTTGTGTTTTTCACCCCTTCAAGCCATGGTTGGTCCATCCATGTTCTCACAGCTGACCAAGTCATGCCCACTTAGTGAGCATAGCGGTAGTTATTCTTTGTTTTTCCAAACAGTTATAAGAACACCTTGCTTGCTCCCAAAGTGGAGGAAAAGCCTCCAAGATTTTCGCCCACGCTTTTGGATGGTTTCGGGGATTAGGTTTATTTTGCTTTCTTATAAATAGGACTCTAGTTGCACCATTTAGGGAATCCAAGCTTTGTACATTCACAAAAGCCATAAATTGTTCTTATTTGTAAGTAATAACTCTTCGCATTGGAGAGTTATTACACGGTTTATTGAGTTTGTATTTCTCTTGGAGCAACTGTACAAGTTTTATTTTCACACCATTATTTGCTTTGAAGATTTACTAAGAGGTTACTCAAAGTTTTCCCTTCTTGTATCAGACAAAAGTCTCTTCGAAGCAGGTTTCAATTTGTTGGATTATTTTATTTACTTTATTTATTTTCTTATTTTACAAATTTTCACTCTTTAATTATGTTGCTCTGCTTTACCTATTTACCGCATTTATTGCTTTCTTTATTACCATGTCAAGTTAATTAATTAGGTGTTGGAATGAGACGAATTTAATTAAACAATTTCTTATCAGTCCCATAGAATCTCCTTTATGGATGTTTTATATTTTAAACCATTTTACTAAACTTTACTTTAATTTGCCTTTACGTAAGTAAGGCAATGAAAACACCGGGTAATATCGAAAGTCGTTCGGTACAAACAATTAAATTGTTATTTGATTAATTGAATAGATCCCACGAAAGACTTTTTATTAATTAATTAATTAGGAAATTTTAAGATTTCTAGAAATGCATATATTTGTAAATAGTAATCATATTCAAATGCATATGTTCATTCAATATAATCATTTGACGTTTTTGCAAACAAAACAGAGGAAGTAAAAGCAATTTTGAATTTGAAATTGATTGTATTGATTTTAGAAGGTTTTCCTATAAATAGATATTTTTATACAAGGAGACAGAAATCCTAATAAGAGGAAATCATTGTAAAAATAAAAAGGGTACAAAGAAAAACAAAGAAAAATAACTATGTGGAGATGATTCCATCGAGTTTTAACTCTGCTATTGCCCCTATGTCTTCATGCATCTTATCCCTTGTTGTCAGAAGAAGTTGATTGAATTGATCTGTACCATTTGAACTTGACATCGGTAATTATGTTGGCTGTAAATAGATGGGTGATCCAACGGGGCATAGTCGTACGCTTTAATACCTAACTTTTTCATGGACCTCCCTTTCAGGTTTTCGATCCACCAGGATACCCTTTTTTGCCCAAGCTGCCTTTTCAGGTTTTTGGCTTGTCGAGTGTATAATTTTTAAATATATATCCCTAATTTTTGCCCGAACCTTTTTTGTTCACCAGGATGCCCTTATTTTTGCTTAGTCCATTCAACCTAGTGAGTCTCTTTGTGGTACGATGGCAGAACTGACTGTTATACTGGTTTGCGTTTTGTATTCGCAAATGTGCAGTAAGCAAAAGTCGCCACCGGCTTTTCTTTTATCCAACAAAGGAATGGGTGAAAAGAACAGAAAAATACCTTTTTTGAGATTTTTCTGAGTAAGGTGGATAGATTATGGAAAGGGAACGTGTTAGCACCCTTTCCATCCGTGGTTTTCCACGGGATCTTACGTACTTGCTCATTTAAAAATTGTTTTCGTTTTTGTGTGTTTTGAAAAGTTTGCTTTCTTTATGATAACTCTTGTACCAATCTTCAAGAGTGTTGATAAAGCGTTTTTGAAAAGAGTTTTAAAAGTGTGGTGTGAAAAAGATTGTTTTGAGCAAGTACTAAATAACTATCTACCTACTCGAAAAAGGTGTTCTTTTCCACCTTTCCTTTAGATAGTGCTATCCTACTATTAATGACTAGGTAGCCCTATCGTTGGATGTTGATGGACTATCGAAGGGACATGTACGGCCACTAAGGCAACTGGGCAAGAACTCTTAGTAATTGTCCTAAACTCTAAGATCACTTTTTAACCGAGGCAACATTCGAAAGGGTCATCGGGGGGCTTGTGATCTCTTGAACTCAAGGACAATCACTAAGAATTCTCACGTTTTGAGAATGGTGACCATTTTTGAAGGCAACCGAAGTGGGAGATACCCTAGGGGTGAGCATGTGCAAGTGTGCTTGATTCAGATATATTATCTTGCGCATTTAGGGTTATCTAATCGCATTAATTTCAGTCTTTTTTCATACAATCCTATTAATCTAAACAGTTAATAATAATGTAGAAAATAAATTGCGGAAAATAAAAACTCCTAAACTATTACAAGGCCTTGGGGAAGTTGCATAATTAGATGCGGAACTTTAAACCTAATTAAAATTATTACAATCTGGGAAACATTTACATAATTGAAAACGAGAAAGTAACTTAACAAAATGAAGAGGCAAGAAAATGTCAGAATCGAGAGAATGGAGGTTGGGAGGATTAGGGTTAGGAAAAAAGAAATATTTAAAAATTAATGGCAAAAGATTCAAAATTGATTAATTTAAGAAAAAATATTTGATTAAATTATCCTAAGTCTAATTGATTTTAGTTGGCAAAAAGATCTAAACCTAATTAATGTTAATTACCAAAAATATATTTAAATCTAATTATCTTTAATTACAAGAAATAAAACTAATTGATGATTTATTTACAAGAAAAATTAATCAAAACATGCTTTTTTGTATTTTTTGATATAAAAGAAAATAAATTAAATAAGTGAATAAACCTAATTCTAGTTAATTTTAATTAAGGAAATAAGTAAAATAATTTAATTAATTATCAAAATTAAATTAATTGGAAAAAACCCTAAGTCTATTTTTTGTGATTTTTTATGATTTTGTGATTAAAATAAAAAAAACTGATTTTAAAACAATTAAAATAAAAAAAACAAAGAAATTAAAAATAAAATAAAAGAATGGAAAGATGGGCCTGATATGAGCAATGAGGGGGGTGCTTGTTGAATTTTTGTTAAGCCCAGATCTGTTGGCCCAATTGCCTCCGTGAGATCCTATGCTGCCAGCCCTTGAGGGTTCACCATGGGGATTCATTGCTGGGCGCTGGATCTGAATTGTGGGTGATCCAATGATTGAGAGTGAGGATGTATGGTGGACGTCTAGCCACTAAGAACACCAAATCTGCATGAATATTGTTAGAAAAATCAAAATTTGCTGGACCTGGGATCGAACCCAGGTCCCTTCCCTCATATGCTTATGCCTTTTCCATCTGAGCCACTTGTTAATTCATGTATAAAACGTTAAAACAGAACTTCACATGAGGCACGTTAAAACATTTACAATGATCAAATTGAACACATATATGCACGTATAACTCATTTATATTGTGTAATAGAAGGATTTGAATTCAAGAAATTATACCAAATTGGTGATGCTTGAAGGAGGGATCCTGGGAACAATTTAACTTGGTTAACAAATGGGGATGAATCCTAGAACCTTCAGGAGGAAACTAAGATGCTTGGTTTGGATGGAGAAGGGGATCGCTTGGTACGATTTTCACTTTTTCTTTGAAATTTTTGGAAATAATTTGGGACTTGTGGAGGCAACTGTGTGTCCTTTTTTGTGTTCTCAATTGTGATGTATATATGAGGGTGAAATTAGGTTAACAAATGGAGGAAGAATCCATGGCATTGAATGTGTAATTGTTTTCAAATATTTTCTTAAAAATCTTTCCAATTTTGGATATTCTTTCTCCTCTTGGCTTGCACGTTTTTCCCTTGATATAATCAGCATATTTTGTCCATTATTTGATAGGAAAAATATTTCAAATTAAATCTTATATTAACTCCATTATTTATTTATTTAATTTTGAATTTTAATGAATAAAATATCAAAATAAATAGCATAAATAATAGAATAATGCATGGGCGGGTTTAGAGGTCGTGGACCATGTTAGGAATAAGTCTCAAACATAAAAAGATAGGCCCATTTGGAAAAATTCTAAGTTAGCTCAATATTTGCTTCATGCACTTTTCCAAAAATTGGTCAACTTTAGCAATGCATCTCTCTCTCAAAAATTCCAAAAATTCTTAAACCCATCAGTGATTGTCTTTTATTTTGTTTATTTGTAAACAATAATTATGTTCAAATGCATATGTTCAACAATGAATCATTGGACGTTTTTGTAAACAAAACACAAGCGTAAAGAAAAACAGATAGTTTTTGCACTTTCAAAGGGATATCTTTGTGTTGACTTTGAGTAAGTATTTTTGTACAATGAGACAAATATTCTAGTAAGAGAATGCCATCGTAAAAACTGAAAATTTTAATTCAAAGAAAAGATAGCTATGTGCAATAATTCCATGGGGTTCCCATTCTGTTATAGCCTTTGTATCTCTGAGCATCTTGTCTATTTGTTGCCTCGTCCGAAGATGATTGAATTGATCAGAACCTCTGAGTTTGCAGGTTCTCCGTAAGGTGATCCAACGGGACATAGTCATACGCTTTAATTCCCTAAATTTTTCCTGGACCGCCCTTTCAGGTTTTCAGTCCACCGGGATACCCTTTTTTGCCCAAGGCGCCCTTTCGGGTTTTCAACTTGCCGGGTGTACAGATTTTTTTTGTTTTATCCCTAATTTTCACCCAAACCTCTTTGGTTCGTCGGGATGCCCTTGTTTTTCCTAGGTGTGTCAACCTAGCGGGTCTCTTATGGTAGTATCTTTTGACTAAGTCTGCGTTTGTAGGGTGTGGCAGGTCGTCGCCATCCATGGTTGTCAAGATCATTGCTCCACCAGAGAATATGTTTTTGATTACAAATGGTCCTTCGTATGTAGGAGTCCATTTGCACCTGGGATCACCTTGCGGCAGTATGATGCGTTTGATCACCAGATCCCCGACTTGATATACTTGTCGTCTGACCTTTTTGTTGAAAGCCTTGATCATCGGTTTTTGATACATTTGACTATGGTAGACAGCAGTAAGACTTTTCTCATCAATCAAATTCAATTGATCAAGTCGAGTCTGGATCCAATCGTCTTCATTCAGACCTACATCCTTCATAATTCTTAGAGAGGGGATCTGAACCTCAATAGGCAAGACGACTTCCATGCCATATACCAAAGAATAGGGTGTTGCCCCGGTTGATGTGCGAGCTGTGGCACGATACCCGTGGAGAGCGAATGGTAGCATCTCATGCCAGTCTTTGTATGTGACTTTCATTTTCTGTATGATCTTTTTAATGTTCTTATTCGCGGCTTCGACAGCATCATTCATCTTTGGCCGGTAAGGGGAAGAGTTGTGATGCTGGATCTTGAATTGCTTGCACAAGGCGGTAATCATAGTATTGTTCAGGTTTGTACCATTATCAGTAATGATCCTCTCCGGGATACCGTACCGGTAAATGAGATTCTGCTTGATGAACCGAGCGACAACATTCTTGGTAACGGAACCGAAGGAAGATGCCTCCACCCACTTTGTAAAATAATCAATGGCCACTAAGATGAAGCGGTGTCCATTAGAGGTTGTCGGCTTGATTTCCCCAATCATATCTATTCCCCATATAGCAAAGGGCCAAGGAGCCGTCAAGACATTCAGAGGAACCGGAGGTATGTGCACCTTGTCAGCATACACCTGGCATTTATGGCAGGTTCTAGAGTGTTGATAACAATCTCCTTCCATGGTAGACCAGTAATAGCATGCCCGTAGTATTTTCTTTGCCATCGTATACCCACTGGAATGGGTGCCAAAAGTGCCTTCATGTAATTCAGCCATGATCCTTTCAGCTTCAACCTTATCTATGCATCGAAGTAACACAGAGTCATGGTTGCGTTTGTAAAGAATGCCATTACTAAGGAAGAATTTAGCAGAGAATATCCTTAAGAACTTCTTATCATTGATTGAAGCTCCTTCTGGATATTCTTGAGCCTCGAGATACTTCTTGACTTCGTGAAACCAAAGTTGGTCCACTACTTCTTCATTATTAATCTTGTGACAGTGCACTGGTTCCTACGTTAGTTCGATGGTGATCTGGGGAGCCTCGTTATTCCAATTAAGTTTAAACATATATGACATTGTGGCTAGAGCGCCTGCTAGCTGATTTTTTTCTCGCGGGAAATGCTCGAAGGTAATCTTCTCAAAATGTGGTAGCAACATCAAAACATGTTCTTTGTAAGGGATAAGGTTTGGGTGCTTGGTGTCCCATTCCCCTTTGATCTGGCTGATAACCAAAGTTGAGTCTCCGAATACATCAAAGGATTTGATCCCCAAGTCTATGGCAGCTCTGAGACCAAAGATGCATGCTTCATATTCTGCCATGTTGTTTGTACAATTAAAGCAAAGTCTTGTTGTAAAGGGAGTATGACACCCTTTCGGAGATATGAGTACATCACCAATACCATTACCAAGTGCATTGGATTCTCCATCAAAGAACAGGGTCCATCGGGATCCTTGTTCAGTTCCGTCATATGGCCTAAATTCTTTACAGTTGTCTAACGTCATGATGTCTTCATTCGGAAATTCGAACTTCATGGATTGGTAGTATTCTACGGCTTGGTGAGCAAGGTGATCAGCTAATACACTGCCCTTTATAGCTTTCTGGGTAGTATATTGTATGTCATATACCGTCAGGATCATTTGCCATCTTGTTATTCTCCCGGAGAGAGCAGGTTTCTCGAAGATGTATTTTATCGGATCCATTTTAGATATCAACAAAGTAGTATGAGTCAGCATATATTATCTTAGCCGGCGAGTAGCCCATGCCAGAGTGCAACAAGTTTTCTCAAGCAGTGAATATCTTGTTTCACAGTCGGTAAACCTTTTGCTCAGGTAGTAAATAACATGCTCTTTTCGGTCAGACTCGTCGTGCTGCCCCAATACACACCCCATTGAGTTTTCTAAAACAGTCATATACATGATCAATGGTTTTCCCTCGACTGGTGGCATTAACACAGGAGGCTCTTATAATTATTCTTTGATTTTGTCAATAGCCACTTGGCACTCGTCATTCCATTTGACTACTTGATCTTTCTTTAACAATTTGAAGATTGGTTCACAAGTAGCTGTCAGGTGAGAGATGAATCTGGCAATGTAGTTCAAACGACCCAAGAACCCTCTGACTTCCTTCTCAGTACGAGGAGCAGGCATCTCTTGTATCACTTTTACCTTGGCAGGATCTACTTCAATACCTTTATTGCTGACGATAAAGCCTAGGAGTTTACCAGACCGTACCCCAAATGTGCATTTGTTTGGATTCAACCTCAGCTTGTACTTCTTTAGTCTCTCAAACAGTTTTTGTAAGTGATCAAGATGCTCTTCTTCTGTTTGAGATCTGGCTATTATATCGTCCACGTAGACCTCTATTTCATGATGTATCATGTCATGAAATAAAGATACCATGGCACCTTGATAGGTTTCCCCAACATTCTTTAGTCCTAATGGCATCACCTTATAGCAGAAAGTGCCCCACTGCGTGACAAACGTTGTTTTCTCCATGTCCTTAGGCGCCATTTTGATTTGGTTGTAACTTGAGAATCTGTCCATGAAAGAAAACACTTTGTGTTGTACCGTATTGTCAACTAGAATATCAATGTGGGGGAGTGGAAAATCATCCTTAGGGATTTCCCTATTGAAATCTTTGTAGTCCACACACATTCGCACTTTGCCGTATTTTTTGGGCACGGGAACAACATTGGCAACCCATTGGGGATAAGAGGTGACAACCAAGAATCCAGTGTTGAATTGCTTCATGACTTCTGCTTTAATATTTTCTGACATATCAGGCCTCATGCGGTGAACCTTTTGCTTTACTGGCGGACAATCCTCTCTTGTAGGCAGACGATGTACCACAATATTTGCATCAAGTCCTGGCATGTCTTCATACGACCAGGAAAAGACTTCGACATAATCGTGTAACAACTGAATCAGACGCTTATTGATACTGGGTTCCACTTTGGCACCCACCTTGACCTCTTTTTTGTCTTCTTCGGTGCCTAGGTTGATTGTATCCACGGGTTCCTCGTGAGGCTGAATGGTTCTATCTTCTTGTTGTAATAGTCTGGCAATTTCCCCTGGTACTTCACAATCTTCCTCACCTTCGTCTTCGGCTTGGTAGATTAGATTCTCAGAGTCATAAAAGGCCATATCAGTATCGTTACCCATGGGATCCCAAATGGATGTATACCTGCATTATGAGTGTGAGTGTGTGTAAGGGTATAACTATCTTTGAAAGAAATGAAAACGTAAAAAGAAAAACAATGAGCACAAAAGTTTGTATGCGAAAACGTCCATGATTCATTAATGTCATATGAAAATGAGATAATAACCCTTACAAATGGACCATTGTGCCTTGGGTAAGACACAAGGTTTTAAGAGTGCGAATTGTTTTAATATTACAGATCCAACAAAATGTAAAGACAGATTATTGTGGGATAAAAGTGATCGAGACAAAATCTCTAGCCTCCCAGTTACTGAGCCCTCCATTAACAGTTGGGAATATCCAGTCCTCCAAGTCAGAGCTATCTTCATCATCTTCTACGACGTTGACCTCGCGGTTGCTGATCTTCAGGGATGGTCCTCCGGCACGAGCGCGGCGCATAGCCTTCTGGGAAACTGAAGTGAAACCCAGGACAAACTTGTCATACTTATATGGGATATCTGGGAGTTGTCCCTAGATAGTGAACCCGCCTTCTTCTACCACTTCGTTGGCATCCTTCAGAGATGACATCCGGAGTGGAGGCCTTGTAATCTTAGGAACAGCCTTGGTTACTACCACATCTTGTGGGACCTCTTCAAAGTGTTGGAATGGAGTTTCAATAAATTCCCCATCTAATTCCATATATCTGAAGGAATTGAGATGGTTGATCATATACTCTTCTTCTTCATGAACAGTGATAATCTTCCCTTGAATCAAATATTTCAGCATTTGGTGCAACATAGAAGTGACAGCGCCAACATTGTGAATCCATGGTCGGCCTAGCAAGTAGGAATACGAGGGATGGATATCCATTACATAAAAAGTTGAATCAAATGTTTGGGTTCCAACCTTTATGGGGATATCCACTTCCCCATGTACCATCCTTTTTGATTCGTCGAAGGCTCTCACTACTATGTTGCTCGGTTTCAATGTTAATCCTTCACAATCAAGCCTATCAAGAGCCTTTTTAGGCAATAAATCCAGAGATGAGCGAGTGTCCACCAAAACATGAGCCAAGGATGTGCCCCTACATTCAACTGAGACATGCAATACCTCATTATGCTTCCTTCCTCTTGGCGTTAAATCAGCATCCGAAAATCCTAGACCATTATCTGCAGTCAAGTTGGCTACGCAGTCTTGAAACTGATCGGAAGATGTCTCTTGGGGTACATGGGCAGTTTTCAGGAATTTTACCAAGGCTTTTGTATACGCCTCGGAATATAGTAGTAATGCCAGCATGGAAATTTTAGAGGGAGTTTGCCCTAGTTGTTTAACTACATCGTAGTCGCTTCTTTTTATGATCTTCAGAATTTCCTCCATCTCTTTCCGGGAGGTCTCGGGGATAGCCAATGACTGAGCCTTCGTCCGGACAGGCTCAATCAGAATACTTTTACCTCGAGTCTTGGTTAACTCGGAAGCAGAAGTGTCAATAGGAATGATAACAGGGGTTGTAACAGCTTTGTTGGTTGGAGTATTAGTGGGGATAATTGTAGGAATGGGAACAACTTTTGGAGGAGTAACAACAAGAATGATTATGGGTCCATAAACTGCTTTTGGGGGAGCAATTTCTGGAGAGAAGATCTTACCACTTCGGGTAATCTTACTAGTCCCCGCAATATTACTGATATCAAAGTCAACCTTCTCAAAACTTGAATCTTCGGCGGCTGGCCAATCTTGCTTGATACCGTGGTAGTAGACATCCCCTCCATAATTCCATGGTATGATTTTGTCTGACGAATATGGGACCGGTCCAGGCATTGTGATTATTAAAGGAGTTGCTTTCGGAACTGATGTAATTCTAACGGGTATTTTGGTGGAGACTCTGGAAGAATTGGCGGAAATGGTAATGATAGAGACATCTTTAAAAGGAGCAGGTGGAACAGAAGTCTTTTCAAACAAAATTTCTTTGTTATCTATTAGATACTAAACGCCTTTTTTCAACAAAGGACAGCTGGTTGGTGAGGACAAACAGAAATGACAGCCTTCATCACAGCCCGGGAAAACACCGACATTCAACAAGTTCACTTTAATAGTCAGGAGTGGGGTCATAAGTTCATCAAATGAAGTAAAAAAACATTTCTTCTTCAATGACATTGGTATTATGGACATGTTTGGGCATAGGGGCAGAAATGACATTTGGCTTTTCGGGCGCATCGAATTCAATATCTTTTGCTTCAATGAGGTCTTGTATTTTGTTCTTTAGATCCCAACATTTATTAGTGTCATGATCGGGACTTTCAGAGTGATATGCACAATGGGAATTGGGATGATAGTGAGGAGATGTTGTGTTAGGGTTCTTTGAGCTTCTTTCAAGGTCACTAGGTTGGATCTTAACAGATGTGGCAATACTTGAGATAGGGTCATGTTAATTCTGGTGAATTGTCTGACTGGTCTTTCCACCCTTGGTTGGTTGTTCCTTTGTTGATCAGGCGCAGACTTAGGAATTATAACAGCCCCCACCATTGGATGGCGTTCGGCCCTATCTTTATTTCTCTGAGGATAAACGGCAACCACTTCTTTCTTTCTGATAAATGGCTTCCTTATAGCAGCAGAGGATGTATCTTTCTTAATCTTTCCACTCTTTATAATAGCTTCTACCCTTTCTCCGGTCAATATCAGTTCAGTAAAACCTTTCGATGAACTTCCAATTAAATGATTAAAGAAGGGACCAGACAAGGTGCTCAAGAACATGTCTACCAACTCTCCCTCAAATAGAGGGGGTTGAACTCTTCTGGCTAAATCTCTCTGTTTTTGCGCATAGTCCTTGAAACCTTAATTGGAAACCATGGCCATACTCTGGAGTTGAGTACGGGTAGGCGCAAGATCAACATTGTATTGGTATTGTTTGTAGAAGGCTGCAACAAGATCTTCCCAGTTGTGAATGTTGTCTCTTTCTAGTTGGTAAAACCAGTCAAGTTGAGTTTCAGACAAACTGTCTTGGAAGAAGTGTACCCATAAGTCTTTGTCAGCGGTATAGGGTTGGATTTTCCTCACATAGGACCGGAGATGCATTTTAGGGCATGAGACTCCGTCATACTTGGCAAACACAGGTGCTTTGAATTTTGGGGGAATGACAATCCCCGACACCAAACCCAATTACTCAAAGTCCAAGCCAGGCACTTTTTGGATTTCCATTGCACTCAAATGCTCTTCGAGATGTTTATACTTGTCATCAGCTGGAGGGTATTATTCTTCAGAATAGTCTTCTTCTTCCTCTTCCTCTTCCGATTCTGACGGGACAACTATTTCCTTGCCTTTCCCATCTTGCTTGTCTCTCTCACCGGATGTCGTTGCAAAGTCTAAGGTCCTTCTTGTCTGCCCATGAAATCTTCTTCCCATGTTTAGGACTCCAGTTACCTTCTTTGTCTTCTTTTTCTTCTCCTCAACCAGCAAAGTCTTCAACTCTTCTTGTCCTTTGGCTAGGGTCAAGAGCAACTGTTGAAACTGTGTATTCTGAGCTTGGAGGTTCTTCACTGTTTGCTCGAGATCCATCTCACTGAAATAAATAGTAGAGAGATGAGGAGACTTGTTGCAAAAGACCTGCTTATGTTATGATGAATGGTATATGCATATGTAATGATTTCAAGGATTTCAAAGATTCAAATTTGTTTTAAATAAAAATGAAACACACATTATATTAATAAGTTAAAGCTTGAGTACATCAATGCCTCTTGGGCTTATAAGGAAATACAAAATCTCTAAGATAAAAAGGTAGTGCGCATCCTCTTTGGCGCGATGTAGGCATTGAGAGTCTGCTCCTCATGAAGTAGCCTCGTGAGTTCCAAAACCTTCTTCTCGCTCGCGTAGAATTGGGCTTCGAAGGTATCTCGCTCTCCCTTGAGTTGTATCTAATCCTTTTGTAGGTCTTCAAGAGAGGTGGGCATATCAGGATGTAGGATAGTGTATGGAACATCTCATTCCATGACAGGCTCAATGATTACCGGGAGAATGGAGGGGTAAGGCATCATAAGACTCTGAGCATGAGTTCGTACCCATTTGAGGTAAGGCTCAAGAGGTATGGAATTTTTATGCCCCAAAGTCTTGCTATCCACCTTGTTTAAAATCCTCCAAGCTCGGATAAATCTCTGGCGAAGACCTTGATCGTCGTTGTCGTAGTCAAATACCAAACCTTGAATCAGCATCTCGTGCAGGCCATCCCTTCGGGCGTAACCAAATTGTCTTAAGGCTAAGAAGGGGTTGTAGGTGTTACCTCCCCTAATGCCAAGTAAAAGGACATTAGGGAATTCTCCACAACGGTCGACAATGATAACATTCTCTTTGGATCGGGAGCACTAATGAATGTCCAAATGTTTGAGCGTCATCAACCTTTGTGACCACCTTGAACCTTGCTCATTTTTAATACAGATTGGGGAAGATGTGAAATAAACTATCTTGCCAAGAGAGGAGTTCAAAACATAAGGACACCTCTTTTCCTCATTGTACGAGTGTCAAAAGAGTGTAGGATATCTCCTAGAAATGTAGGCACCGGGTTGCAGGATATGAAGATTTTGACGGTTTTGACATCTATGAGTTGGTCAGGATTTGGAAACAAAACCATCCCATAGATGAGGAGAGCCACAATTTATTCAAAGGCTTGCAAATCCAAGGAGTTCCAACAACTTTGGGCTTTCTTGAACAAGAACTTTGCTAAGAAACCTTTGACACCACTCCTTGTTTCCCAATGAGTTATGATATCAGATGAGTGCAAGTGTAGAGCTTGAGCAATCTCTTCTGGCTTTGGGTCTCTTTCCATACCGTTGAAAGGTAGTTGATTGAGAATGGGAATCCTCAAGAGTTGGGAGAATTCTTCAAAATTAGGCACAAGTTGATAGTCAAGAAATGTGAAGCAATGGTATAAAGGATCAAAGAACTGAAAGAGAACCTTCTTCATATCCTCATCTATGTTAGAGGTGACCAATTTGAGTAGGCGACCATGTCTCTCGGTAAATGGAGAGTTTTCAGGAATCCTTGAAGCTAGCTCCTTGAGTTGTGGAGGGATCCTTACAAGATTGACTTGAATGGTTTTCCTGCGAATAGAATCCATGTCCTACAAAACAGAACAAAGATAAATCCCAAAATCCTTGAAATAGTTAGTGGATGTATATGATGTTCATGATGTTCATGATGTTATGTATAAGTATGCATATACAAACAAAACAAACAAATCCTTAGGTTTAGGCTTGCATGGAGTTTTATAGGTAAGTACCCTTTTGAAGTTTAGTTGGCTTAAACCTGTCCTAGTAATAGTAACTGGGTTCTAAGGAGTTCAATATCACTGGTTTGTTTCCTTGGTCATTGTTTGAGCATAAGCCTCTTTGATGGTGACCGAAATATCCCAAGAAACCAAACCTCAATGAGTGTAGTATCGAGTATCTACCAACTTCGGATTGCACCAAAGTCGGTAATCTCACTACATCCTAAAGGCTAAGTTGGTCAAGTAAAGGTTCTAAAAGTTCATTAGTGCTTTATGACATTACTCAGCGGCCCTGTATTCTCTTTGATTAACTCTAAGGATACCGGTACCCACAAATATGTCGCACTAACGTAGATATTGTTTAGACCATGTCGGTATACCCCACACAGTTTCCACAATGTATTGCTACTTACCTATAAGGTATCCCAAATCCGGGTAGAGGATTCAAACCCAAACAAAGAACCATAATGTAAAGCATACAAATCAAACAATGAAAGCAAATAGACGTGATCTAGCCCTAAGGTAACCCCACTTTTAGAATATCTCCCCAGCAGAGTCTCCAGTTCTGTGATACGGCGGGAGAACTGACTTGAAGGTTTTGCATTTGATCGCAAATGTTGCGGTTAGCAAGAGTCACCACCGACTTTTCTTTTATCTAAAAGGAAAGGTGAAAAAGCACAGGAAAGACCTTTGAGATTATTTATTGAGTTCGGGGGGTAGATTATGAAAAGGGAAGGTATTAGCACCCCCTTCATCCATGGTTTTCCATGGGCTCTTAGTTACTTGCTAGATCACTTGCTTTTTTGTTTTAAATTATGCTTTGTGTGGTTTTTTGAAAGTATTTTGTAAAGAGTCCATTGTTTAGGAAATCATTATAATTATTCTTGTTAGTAAGAATGTATATAAAGATGTTTGATATTTTGAAAATGTTTTCAATTTTGTAAGATGTTTGAAAGTGCATGTGTTTGTTTAGAAAATAGCAAGGATGTTTGTTTTTAAATGAAGCAAGTAATTAGGAGCAATCTACCTACTCAAATGTCTTTCTTGTTCATTTTATTTTCCTTTGACATTGTTGTCTTACCATTGATTTGGTAAGCAACCCTATCTTTGGATGTAAACGGGACGGGCATGGGTCATCGTATAACCATGATTAGCAATATTGCAAGGTATCTTAGCATTCTTCTTTAGGGGCTAAGATCATTTGTAAGGCAACTTAGATGGCGTCATCGAGGGACTATGATCTTGTATTCGTTTGTTTTTGCTAAGATACCTCACATGCGTAATATGGTCATTTTGTATAAGGCAACCAAGTGGGATAACCCTAGGGGTGCTTGTGTGCAAGTGTATTGTTTTCATGCTTGATTTTGTCTTGAATTAGGATTTTTCTAAGTATTGGTTTTAGTCTTTCCATACAAACCCTAATTACTAGCATTTGTATATAAAAAGCGATAAATTGCGGAATTGTAAAGTTACTACGCTATTACAACATTTGTGGGGAGGGGGTGTACAAATTGAATGGGGATTGCAAGAATGTAAACCTAGTTAATCTATTACAACCAAATTGAATGGGTATTAATGTACAAAGAATTAAAATAAGTAATGTACAAAATGAATAAGTGTATAAAAATGCAAAATATAAAGAAAATGGGTCTTTGTTTGATTTTCATGAGAAAGACGGAAATTGTTTTAACCTAATTAATTTAAAGAAAAAAATTAATTAAGTTTAAATTTATTAAGAAAAGATTTTGAATAAAACCCTAATTCTATTTAGTTGATTAAAAGAAAATAAGTTTAGAAAAAAATATTTTTTGGTATTTTTGCCTTGAAAATATTTATGGCATCATGAAATATTTTTAGTCTTTTTTATATCAAAAATAATATATTTTAATAGGTGTAAAAGAAAAAATAAATATTAACCTAGTTTTAATTAAATTTACAAGGTTATTTGTAAAAAATAAATAAGTATAGTTAATAAAAATATTTTTGGTGAGAAAAAATAAAATAAACTAAATTAAAATGAAGATAAATTTTTTTATATTTTTTATGATTTTTAATATTAGTGAAATATAATTAAGAAAAAACAAATAAAATAAAAATAAGAAAATAAAATAAATTGGGCCAGGGGTGCATAAGCAGGCAGGGAGGTCAGCTAGCAAAAATAAAAACAATACTAGGCCCAAAGGGCTCAGCGCCTGCAAAAAAATGTTAGAAAGTAAAAAAATATGAAAAATGGGCAAAAGGGTACCACTGGGACTCGAACCCATGTCCCATAGGTTAACAGGCGCGCGCTTTACCACTGGGGTGGATATACATCCGTTCATATAAACAAAAAAATAAATATGTAAGGGAAATCAAGTCCTGATGACTTCATCTTCAACCTCCAGTCGGTGTACCTGCAACTTCTTCATTTCTCAACAAAAATGGAAGATGACAAAATGAAAGTTGTTGCATTCTTCCTCACGAATCTAACCATGTAAATAATTAAAGCTAAAAGTCAAAGATAAATGAGAATTTCTCTGGACCTAATTTGAACCCTAAAAATTTCAGAAACTTCAACTCTAAAATTCTCTAAGCTCAGGCCATGTAAATGCAAACTATGTATATGTACAGCTTCGTGGCAATGAGGTCTACATTTTCCTTCACAAAATAAACATTAATGATGCTTAAATGATGAGATAGAAGTTCAAGTGAAATACCTAAAAACTGGAAATCGTGAAATGCAAATGAGCTTGATTCAAAGTGCTGCAAGGATCAGGTTAGCTTTCTTGAGGTCCCAGGAAGCTAATGCAATGATTAACTTGAGCTGAAAGTGGCTGAGGAGCTCTGAAGAAGTGAAGTTACAGACCCTTGTTTTTGAAAATGGAACTTGATGATGGAGGTGTTACAGTTAAGCAAATGGACTTTGGATGGTTTATATTTGATGTTTAGAAGCTTTTGGAAGTGAAAGGCCAAAGAACGCACGAGGGGATTTGGAGTTTGGTATGTAAAGTCAGAATTTGCACAACAATGGTGTTTTGAGACAGTTTCTGGCTAGAGGGTGTTTGAGTGAGTTTTAGGGTCTTCAAGCTCGTATCCTAGCTCACAAATAGTGCTTCTATTTATAAGCAACAAGTTTGGAGACTTGTTGTTGATCAGAATTCAAAATTACATGTTTATGCACAACATGTGATTTTTGAGAAAACAAGTTTCAATGCCTTGTGTACGTGCTAAGATAGAGTGGTTATACATTAAACACACTTGCTTATGACTTTGTAGATGAAGTGTGATCAGAGGGAACAAGTCAGAGGCTCAAGAATGGACTTTATGCATAAAGCTTGCTTTTCAAGAATGGTATTGTTAACTTTCTTCCCAAAATGGCAATGTGAATTGGATAAAGCTTAAATCACTTGTATTATAGATCAAAAGTTTCTTTAATCCATTAATTATGGAGTGACAAATAATTTTGAGGCCTGCAAAGCAAAGATTATGCAGCCTAACATTGATTTGGTTCATGTGTTCATCCAAAATGACTTGTAATTCAAGTGACAAAACACCAACTTCATCTCTTCGATTCTCCCTACTTAAGAATGATCTCAAGGAGTTCTTGGAAATTTTGGAAAGCTTGCAATGTTCTCTACAACCCATATTTGAATTGATTTTGAATATTCCCCTTGGAACTATATGAAAAAGTGCCATGAAGTTGAGTCAAAATCCTGACCAAATTAGGGCAAAATTTCACTAAGTGTTTAGTTTCCTGACCCTATGTTCATAAAATTATAACTTGAGATCTAAGCACTTTTGTAATAAGTTGTGTGAAGAAAAGTTGTATATTTCATGGAGATATACAACTTTCATGTTGGGAGTTTCTCTTGAATCATCTTGTATCATGGTGAAAATTTGGTTCAAAGTTATGAACAAAACATGAAATTTCCAACATTTAGAAAAATTTCTAAGTTTAGAAATTTTGACTTTTCAAAATGAAATCTTGAATTTTTGATTTCTTGATGAATAAGTTTCATATTTTGAAATGTTTTGATGAATTATGATCTTTGGCACTTGAATTTGACCAAAAAGTCAAAGTTTAACTTTTCAGTATACAGTTGACTTTTGATCAGTTGACTGCAAAATTCATCTGTCTATCCAATGGATTTGCAATGTTTTGAATAATGTCATTAGGTCAAAATGATGCAATTGGACTCTTGAGATCATACCTTAAACCAATTGACCGTTTTCTAGGTCAAAAATCAGAAATTGCCCTTTCCCAGTCAAAACCCTAATTTTGACCATTTTGCCCTTTTGGAGATTTGATCAAATTTCTTGAGGAATTGTGATCCAAACTTCATCAAATTACATATATGGATTCAAAATGTTGATGTGGATAAAAAATTATGAAGTTTGACTGTAAATTGGCCATAGTTGACTTTTTCCCCAATACAACTGATTTTTAGGTCAACTGCTCAATTGATTGATCAAAAATGTGATTCAAAGCTTGCAACTTGAAATGAGTAATCTTGGGGGTCCATAAAGATCCATGAAAGTCATATGGGTCATTGGAAGTTCAAAAATTCTTGTGCAAACTCAAACCCTAATTTTGGTCATCAATGCTAAAGGAGATGTCTTGAGCTGATCAACCCTAGTGCAGTCTTGAGTCAAAGAAGATCTTGTGAGAAAATTCTTGATAAGTGAGAGGGAAAATTTTGGGGTACAACACTCATACTTATGAAAAATCCAAATTTTACATTCTTCTTATTTTAATTATTGTCAAGGATAAAATTCCAAACCAAACCCAACTTTTAGTTTTTTTTGTTTAATTGAATAACAATTCAACTCGATATTGCTATGCAGTCCTTGAGATCGATATTTGGGGAGTTTCCCTATTATTACTAATTGGAAAATTAGTAGACTTTCTATTTTTACGATCAACATGTGTTGCAATATAAGAGGCAATGAGTAATATGGGCATCATATATACACAGTAGTGACATTTTGATATATTGGTTTTAAATTTTGTATGGTTTATGTATTTTATGAACATTGAAATATAATTTACCAACATTTTATTTGACAATTTTATATTATTAATGAATGACTCGTGTGTATGTTTTATTGTGGTTATGATTTAAAAATGACTTATAATGTATGATGTATTAATAATAAAACAAAATTCAAACTTACTATCAAAGGGTTTGTCCGGATTTTAAAAATCTAAATTCACTCCATTTTTTTACCATATTGTAATTAAAATCGGACTTAAGTTAATGTATAAGGTATTGTTGCATCCCCAAATTTTCCCTTTGAGTTCTAACCACAGTTAACTCACACCTCACATTCATTCATCTCCACATACATTTCCATCTGCATCCCAATCATTCATAGCATATGTTCTCAAAGCATGGGATCACATTTTTCCAAAATTAGGGTTTTAAAGAGGATAGGATCATCTCTAAAAAGAGGTTCATCATGGTTTTCATCTTCAAGATATCATCAATCATTGGGTCTCATCATTTTGGTTTGAAGAAATTAGTGTTTTTGACCTTCATCTGTGAAAAATCAAGAATTAGGGTTTTGTGGCTTGAAATTTAAGGTTGATTGCTTCAAAGTATCATTAACAACACCATATCATGGTCATTACATCATCTCAATTGCATTTTGCTCATAAAATTTCATTATGCTCACAAAATTTCATTTGTTATAGAGGATTTGAATTCATCTAAAGAAAAATTCAATTGTCACACAAAAGTCAAACTTTGACTTCTTTTTTTGTCAACATTGAAGTTCAAAGTCAAGAATCATCAAAAATATTCAAAATCATGAAACTTTATCATCGAGAATCAAGAGAATCAAGAGAATCAAGAAAGTCAACAAAAGTAAAAGTTGAAAGATTTTCAAATACTTAGAGAAAGTCAAGTGTTTTGTGCCTAAGAAACCCTAACTTCATAAGCAAGTTTTCAAGATACAAGTTGATTCAAGGAAAACTTTCAACATGAAAGTTGTAAGGAATGATTAACTCTACAACTTTGTCATTGAGGGTTGATCTCATAAAAGTGCTTAAATTAAGAGATATGAGCCCGTGAAGTTGTGATACTTTTTATGCAACACTTAGAACAAATTTCAAACAGTTATGATCAGCTTTTTATCTCAACTTCTTGGCCAATTTTCACCAAAATCTGGTATGATTCAAGGAAAATGTTCAACATGAAAGTTGTAGATAATGTTTCAAACTTTCAAAAATTTTAAAGAGCACAAATTTATCATGCTTGAGCAAGGACATTCGAAGAGATGAAGTGGGGATTTCATTCTTGAATTATAGGTCATTTTTGTGATGAACTCATGACCAAATCTCATAACTATGTGATGAAATAAGAAACCACCTTTTTTGACTTCAATTATGCATGATTTTAGTTTGTTTTACTTTGCACCCTTTTTTGTGTTCTTTGTTTTCATTTCAGGTATTAGGTTCGAAACAAGCCAGGAGCGACGAAACAATGCAAAATGAACAAGAAACAACAAAAGGAGTGAAGTTAGAAGCATGGCCACCTCTATGGAGACTATCCTATGGTAGCCATGGGTGGTCCACCCATGTTATCACAGATGACTAAGTCATGCCCACTTAGTGATCATGGCGGTCTCCATGAGAAAAGTGGAGGTCGCCACCCTTTGTTTTTCCAAATGGTTACAAGCATGCCTTGCTTGTTCCTAAAGTGGAGGAAAAGACTCCAAGAATTCTTCCCGCGCTTCTAGACGGTTTCGAGAATTAGGTTTGTTTTTATTTCCTATAAGTAGGACCCTAGTTGCACCATTTATGGCATCCAAGATTTGTACATTCACAAAATCCATATATTATTCTTCTTTGTAAGTAATAACTCTTTGCATTGGAGAGTTATTAAATGGTCTAATAAGTTTGTATTTCATTTGGAGCAATTGTACAAGTTTAATTTCCGCACCGTTATTTTCTTTGAAGAATTACTAAGAGGTTACTCGAAGTTTTCCCTTCTTGTATTAGACAAAAGTCTCTTCGGAGATGGTTTCAATTCATTGCATTGTTTTATTTACTTTATTGATTTTCTTCTTTTACAATTTCACACTCTTTAATTATGCTTGCCATGCTTTACCTATTTAACGCATTTATCAATTTCTTTATTACCATGTCAAGTTAATTTAATTAGGTGTTGGAATCAGAGGACTTTAATTAAACGAGTTTTTATCAGTCCCGTATAATTTCCTTTAGGGATGTTTTGGTTTTTAAACAATTTTACTAAACTTTACTTTAATTTGCCTTTACGTAAGTAAGGCAGTGAAAACACTGGGTAAGATCGAAAGTCGTCTGGTACAAACAATTAAATTGTTATTTGGTTAATTGAATAGATCCTGTGAAAGCATTTTATTAATTAATTAGGAAAGTTTAATATTTCTAGAATGTTGGTTTTAAAACTACTGACGAACGCGCACGTTATTACGTTTAGAATCTGGTTCTTAAGCGAAAGCTTAAGAACCATTTTTAAATTGAACTTTATGACCAAAATCACCTTTCAATTAAGTTAATAATTTGATTTCTTAATAATAGGTTTACTACTTTAATGCAATGCGCGTTGTTCATATGTGACAAATGAATGGTTAGATTTAAAGGGTAAATTTAGTTCTGATCGAAGAAAGCGACAATTCCCGTTAAATTAGTTCTTTTCATGGTAGACAATATTGTCCTATTTGAAATTCTATGAGAAACAAATAAAGACATGGTTAATTAACAAAGTCTCAAATCCAACACCTTTCGCTCTAATTTATTTATTCTCTTTTTTTACCATAAATCTGCTATTTACTTTAATTTATCTTTCTCACATTTAACTTTATTATATATATATATCCTTAGCTTTAGTTAAATACTGTAGCAATTAGTAACGATAAGTTTTGACATTGGCCTATGTGGTTCGATAATATTTTAAAACTACATCAATAGGTTGTGCACTTGCAGTTAGAAAATATATACTAAGTAGCCGACAATCAAGTTTTTGGCGTTGTTGTTGGGGACCAATCTCGTCAAAATATCACAATCTATTTGTTATTTTGTTTAGACTAAGGCACCTTCAAATGGATAACCAAAATTTTTATAATTACCAAAACGATTATTTAGATAGACAACTGTATCCTTACAAATCGCGTCTAGAAATGCTAGTGGAAAACTTCATTACCACACAAACACTTTCTAGGCTAGAATCTACAATGCGGAGATTTACGGTGACACAAACGTTCCAAAATAAAGAATTTAAAAACCAAATTCTCCAGACCAATGAAACCATTAGGAAACTAAGCAATGTAGTAGATATTTTAGTAACTAGTACCCAAGAACTAGGAACCAAAATTTCCCTACTCGCACAAACACCTAAAAGACTCCCATTGAGAGGTACATTGATAATGAACCAATCATTAAATAAAAATGAATCAGTGAAATTAACCATATTAAGGGAAGTTATGGTGGACATGACATAAGAACATTGTTCCCAATAAATTATGTAGAGACTAAAATAGGATATGTTAGGAATCCCAAGCCTCTTGATAAAAAAGTTAAACGTAAGGGTTATAAAATTATGGCTATATCTTGAATACATCAGTTGCCAAGACGCAAAAATTCCTGAATTGAATCACGAGAATTCGTAACTAAGACAAAGCCACCTTCTTCTCAACAAACATGTGAACCTCACTTTAATGAAAAGATAAAGAAAAATGAAGGTTATGAGAGATGCCTTGATAAGTCGCCTTGGAAAATGTATACTTACAAAGGTTCGCATATGGATTCAGTCCTAAAAGAATCGCCTTGATAAAATTCACAAATTGTATAGCTATCAATGTTTATCAAGCGCTGTGTGGGAGGCAACCCACGTTTCTATTAATTTTTTAATTTTTTTTACGGTGAAATATTTTATTCTAACAAGAAACTAACTTGTGTGATTATTCACATTTCAGGTTATTTTGCTCTAACTAATTCTCATAATGCAGCATTTTGATAATATGATAATAAGGTTCAGAGATGAAGAACAAAGGAGACGCTTTTCTATCCTATTTCAGAGGCCCGGGTTGCCTACTAGATATCTCGATTGTATATGTTTAGAAACCTTTGGGATTGATTCAGATATCAGGCACTTGTGTTACAAAGCAGATTGGGAAAGATATATTGTAGAGCAGCATGTCACTTACAGAAATCTTACACTCTAGTTTCTCAGCTCTTTAGTTTACCAACCACATGAAGGGATATGGATGAAAAGAGGAAAGATTACCTTCATGCTATTTTGGAGAGAATTTCATTTGACTAATAAGATTTTTTTTCTAACCTTTTAAGGTTTTGTTTTGGCCTAGATACAGCCACAGAAGTTCCCATGAGCGATTATATAGATGATGACCTGAATACCTTCTGGAAATCTATCACCACCATAAGAGACCCCGATCCATCCACCCAGCTATCACATTGCATCCATAACCCATCATTAAGGTATTTTCAAATGATCTTAGCCTATACATTTTTTGGTAGAGATGAAACCATTGAACTGATTAATGATGATGCATTATTCATCTTATTCTACATTACTGATGACCAGCCTATAGCCTCAGGCACTTTCTTAATAGATAACTTGTACCGTGTAGTAATATCTGGTGTATGACCCATCCATGTAGGAGGAACAATAACTCACATTGCCCTTACCTTAGGCCTTGAAAGGAAGATTGCCCATTTAGAACCTTAATGTGGCTAAACTCTAATGAACATGGATTTTTGTCTTGAAAGAGGCATGGTTAGACAAGTTTATTTCAGAAACAATGAGTATAAAATTCTAATTGAGGATGAGGTAGTTCACCACTTTCACTTACCAAACCCAGAAAGAACAAATGTCCAAAATAGGGAAAATTGGAAATATGCCTTAGAAGGCCAGGGAGAAATAATTTCTATACTAGTTAACCCTTCTACACTTGAATATCACCCATTACTCCACTCAGAAACAATTGCTGCCATTTCCTTTGTCGCCCCTACTGGAAAAGATGACAGAGACACTAAGCTTGAAGCTATGCGCCGGGAAATAGCCATTCTCTGTACAAAAATTGCCAACCTTAAGGAGCATATACAGATAGTTAATACCATTCATATGCAGAAAGCAGATTTCCTCTCCTAGGAAATTCTTGAGCCACGACGCATGCTTGTAGGAGTTCATCCACCTCAGATGCCCAATCACTCTATTTAGTCATTGACTTGATATTTGTCACCGTTATTTCATTTTTGAAGTTTAATTCATTTGTTTCCATTACTTTATTTTTGTTACATTTCCTTATTATTTCAAAGTTTGTCATGAGTTTATTAATTTTCCTGGTTGTGAAATTACAATGAATTATATTTAATCTTTCACATTGATATTGCTTTTGTTTTTGAGCAAACTGGTGAAAATAAAATGCAGGGTGTACAAATCAAAAAGAAAAAAATCTAAGCCCATTATCCACCCAAGCTCGGTTCTGCATATCCAGGGGGCTTGGAGACCGCCACCATGCCTATGGAGATCTCCATGGACTCAGTATATGGAAAAAATATAATCGTTTAGGATAGAACCCATGTCCCCTATTTTTGTTCATCTTCAACCTCTAAAAACCCATTTTTTTTCTCCACCATTAACACCCATAATTAAACCATACACTCACATAACTTCCATTAACCCACAAAAACCTTCAAACTTCCATTATTCTCTCAATCTTTCACCATTATAAAAACACCCAAATTCACCCAAATCTCCATAAACCCTTGTTTGTGATGAAATTCCCAAATTCAACAAAATCCATAAATTCAAACAATGGTGGAACAAAGTGAAATTATTTTCCTGAAATGGGGCTGCGGGAGAACGACAAAGAGAAAAATACGAGAGATTGATGAACTGAGACATCCTACCCACGAGGTTTTTCCATGAACCTTGCTTATGCGCGTTAGCAATTTATAACGATGTCTATTTTATGATTGATAACTTAGGATTACAAAGTCTTTTCGAGCGAATAGATTCTACTTATTAAAATTTGACACGTGAATTTTTGAGTTCATAAATTTATAAGGTTAGAGCTAACTCTTCTAGTACCACAAGAACTGTTTATTTTCGTATGTTTAACATGGAGTATGAATTTATCATTAACCAAATTCTTGACATGTTAGAGCTCCCCAACGGGGAAGGAATTCCCTGTGAGGCTCCACTTGATTCAGAATGGGGAGCTGATGCTTATGTTTTCTGGAACCAACTTACATGTCTTACCATAAATTCTTCTGAGGGAAACCTTGCCTCATTTATCCATAAACTGGCCATTCGTTACTTTCGCCAAAGGTTGGCAGATACTATATTTTGCTGGGAATATTCAAACAAAACAAATGGGAAATGAATATTTTATTTGCAAGCTGCTCTTACCCGCCAGCAGGTAAATTCAGCGCCATTCACGATTGCTAACATGAAAGCCTCTAGAGGAACTATTTCATTTTGGGGCTTGATTACCTCTTTGGCCCTTGCTATTGGGCTAGATGGCGCAAATGTTTCCCCGCTCTCTTGACATTGATTATGCCAGACATATGGATTTTTGAGAAAGTCGAGCAGAGGGTGGGTCTATCTGATGATCAATAATGATGTTGTTAACAACATTGTTATGCCTTGGCCTTCACATACTGATGTGCAATTACATATAAACTGGACATACGATATTGATGCTCCACCATTCATTGGTCCATCACATGGTGTAGTTCCTGCTAATTTAGTAGAAGATAACATCGATGACTTTGATATGCAGGATCATGTTTCACCTACACACACTGCACCACAATTTTCTAACCCTTTTGTTGGTACTTCTTCGGGATAGGAATCTCATCCTGATCCCTAAGCTGGAGGAGCCCCACAGGATGCGCACTATGAGACTTTATATAGACATCATCAAGAGATGATGGCTTTCATGAGAGAATCCCATGCTGAAAAACAAAGAAGACAACAACAGATAATTAATACTCATATAGCACAAGCTACTCAACAACAAACCCAGTTCACTATGCTGGAAAATATGGCTAGTAACATTGGCATTCTGCGAGGTCACAAAGGAGACATCTTAGATCATATTCGCATTATCTAAGAATCAAATGAAAGAATGAAAGTAAAAATGGACCATTTGACCTTAGGACATACTTTTAGGAGAAGGAGTAGAACACAGAGAAGGAGAAGCGACAGCCCAATAGGCCCACACTAGCTCACACCAGGTTCTATCATTCCTTTGTCACCTTATATTAAAACATTGAGGACGGTGTTTGATTTAAGTGTGGGAGGGAAACTTGACTTGCTTTCTATTTTAGATATATTGCTTTCTAGTTTATTTTTATTTTTAGTCTGTTATTGAGTCCTTGCATGTTCTATTGAGTCATTTATGCATAGTTTCTACTGTCTATTTTACCTTTCCCGTTTCTTGAGCCATACCATAAAATTTTAAAAAATTTAGAAAAATAAAAGAATGAACAGTTCAAAAATTCTTTGAAATTTTAGACTATTGGACAAATAGATGATAGGTTGAAAAAACTTGGGAAATTTATAAAAGATCGGTATCATTTTAACACCATAAGTCTCTCGCATATGGGAATCGATTTGCATAGTTATTAAACCATGACCATAAATTCTCATCTCTGAATTAGTCTTTTTAGTAGTTTATCTTAGCAACCAGCACCATCTTAGGCATATTTTACACAGGGAAGCCGATGAATATAAGTGAATAATCCTAATGCTGAAAAATTGAAATAAGGAACACACCCTTTTAAGATAGATAACCCTCACCTGGTTTCTTATTCCAAGGAGGTTATAGAACTTACAAAAATTTATTAATTTAGTTTTAGTTGGTTCAGGGGTTTCTGGTACTGAACTTGGTAGGGAAGATTACGGTTTGATACCCCGCAACTGAAATCAAGAAAAATAATAGGGTATACCGCTTAAAAGGGCACCAGAACTTCAAGAAAAAAGGGATTAAAGTCACTAATCGGCCACCCTACTATAAGTATGTACGGATAATGAGCTTAATGTGATAACGCCTGAATGAAAAGAGATGAAAGATGAGATAAGTAAGTTTGGTCTAGATATAATGATATGATACAAATTGGTTTGTATATGAGAGGTACTTATGACCGCAAAAATACAGAGTGTGTTACTACGATATCCTTAGTTTTTTGAGCTAGTACCTATCAATGTAACCATGTCTGAAGCAAAAATACATAGCTTGGAATAGTTACTATTTGCACCATTGTTTTGTATACATAGGTTTTTCTTACGGACAAGCAAAGGTTCAAGTGTGGGAGAGCTTGACGGCATAAGAAAACACCATTTATTTGACTTCAATTGTGCATTATTTTAGTTTGTTTTACTTTGCATTTTCCCTTTTTTGTGTGCTTTGTTTTCATTTCAGGTATTAGGTTTGAAACAAGCCAGGGCGACGAAACAAAGCAAAATGAACAAGAAACAACAAAAAGAGTGAAGTTAGAAGCGTGACCACCTCTATGGAAACCATCCTAGGATAGCCATGGTTGGTCCATCCATGTTCTCATAACTGACCAAGTCATGCCCACTTAGTGAGCATAGCGGTCGTTACTCTTTGTTTTTCCAAAAAGTTACAAGAACACCTTGCTTGCTCCCAAAGTGGAGGAAAAGCCTCCAAGATTTTCGCCCACGCTTTTGGATGGTTTCGGGGATTAGGTTTATTTTGCTTTCTTATAAATAGGACTCTAGTTGCACCATTTAGGGAATCCAAGCTTTGTACATTCACAAAAGCCATAAATTGTTCTTATTTGTAAGTAATAACTCTTTGCATTGGAGAGTTATTACACGGTTTATTGAGTTTGTATTTCGCTTGGAGCAATTGTACAAGTTTTATTTTCACACCATTATTTTCTTTGAAGATTTACTAAGAGGTTACTCAAAGTTTTCCCTTCTTGTATCAGACAAAAGTCTCTTCGAAGCAGGTTTCAATTTGTTGCATTATTTTATTTACTTTATTTATTTTCTTCTTTTACAAATTTTCACTCTTTAATTATGCTTGCTCTGCTTTACCTATTTACCGCATTTATCGCTTTCTTTATTACCATGTCAAGTTAATTAATTAGGTGTTGGAATGAGACGAATTTAATTAAACGATTTTTTATCAGTCCCATAGAATCTCCTTTAGGGATGTTTTATATTTTAAACAATTTTACTAAACTTTACTTTAATTTGCCTTTACGTAAGTAAGGCAATGAAAACACCGGGTAATATCGAAAGTCGTTCGGTACAAACAATTAAATTGTTATTTGATTAATTTAATAGATCCCACGAAATACTTTTTATTAATTAATTAATAAGGAAATTTTAAGATTTCTAGAAATGCATATATTTGTAAACAGTAATCATATTCAAATGCATATGTTCATTCAATATAATCATTGGACGTTTTTGCAAACAAAACAGAGGAAGCAAAAGCAATTTTTAATTTGAAATTGATTGTATTGATTTTAGAAGGCTTTCCTATAAATAGATATTTTTATACAATGAGACATAAATCCTAATAAGAGGAAATCATTGTAAAAAGAAAAAGGGTACAAAGAAAAACAAATAAAAACAACTATGTGGAGATGATCCCATCGAGTTTTAACTCTGCTATTGCCCCTATGTCTTCAAGCATCTCATCCCTTGCTGTCAGAAGAAGTTGATTGAATTGATCTGTACCATTTGAACCTGGCATCGGTAATTATGTTGGTTGTAAATAGATGGGTGATCCAACGGGGAATAGTCATACGCTTTAATCCCTAACTTTTTCATGGACCTCCCTTTCATGTTTTCGATCCACCAGGATACCCTTTTTTGCCCAAGCTGCCTTTTCAGGTTTTCGGCTTGTTGAGTGTATAATTTTTAAATATATATCCCTAATTTTTGCCCGAACCATTTTGGTTCGCCTGGATGCCCTTATTTTTGCTTAGTCCATTCAACCTAGTGGGTCTCTTTGTGGTACGCTGGCAAAACCGACTGTTATACTGGTTTGTGTTTTGTATTCGCAAATGTGCAGTAAGCAAAATTCGCCACCGACTTTTCTTTTATCCAACAAAGGAAAGGGTGAAAAGAATAAAAAAAGACCTTTTTCGAGATTTTTCTGAGTAAGGGGGGTAGATTATGGAAAGGGAAGGTGTTAGCACCCTTTCCATCCGTGGTTTTCCACGGGATCTTAGGTACTTGCTCATTTAAAAATTGTTTTCGTTTTTGTGTGTTTTGAAAAGTTTGCTTTATTTATGATAACTCTTGTACCAGTCCTCAAGAGTGTTGATAAAGTGTTTTTGAAAAGAGTTTTGAAAGTGTGGTGTGAAAAAGATTGTTTTGAGCAAGTACTTAATAACTATCTACCTACTCGAAAAAGGTGTTCTTTTCCTCCTTTCCTTTAGATAGTGCTATCCTACTATTAATGAGTAGGTAGCCCTATCTTTGGATGTTGAGGGACTATCGAAGGGAAATGTACGACCACTAAGGCCACTGGGCAAGAACTTTTAGTAATTGTCCTAAAGCTCTAAGATCACTTTTTAACCGAGGCAACATTTGAAAGGGTCGTCGGGGGGCTTGTGATCTCTTGAACTCAAGGACAATCACTAAGAATTCTCACGTTTTAAGAATGGTGACCATTTTTGAAGGCAACCGAAGTGGGAGATACCCTATGGGTGAGCATGTGCAAGTGTGCTTGATTCAGATATATTATCTTGCGCATTTAGGGTTATCTAATTGCTTTAATTTCAGTCTTTTTTCATACAATCCTATTAATCTAAACGAGAAAGTAACTTAACAAAATGAAGAGGCAAGAAAATGTCAGAATCGGGAGAATGGAGGTTGGGAGGATTAGGGTTAGTAAAAAAGAAATATTTAAAAATTAATGGCAAAAGATTCAAAATTGATTAATTTAAGAAAAAAATATTTGATTAAATTATCCTAAGTCTAATTGATTTTAGTTGGCAAAAAGATCTAAACCTAATTAATGTTAATTACGAAAAATATATTTAAATCTAATTATCTTTAATTACAAAAAATAAAATTAATTGATGATTTATTTATAAGAAAAATTAATCAAAACATGTTTTTTTTGTATTTTTGATATAAAAGAAAATAAATTAAATAAGTGAATAAACCTAATTCTAGTTAATTTTAATTAAGGAAATAAGTAAAATAATTAAATTAATTGTCAAAATTAAATTAATTGGAAAAAACCCTAAGTCTATTTTTTGTGATTTTTTATGATTTTGTGATTAAAATAGAAAAAAACTGATTTTAAAACAATTAAAATAAAAAAAAAACAAAGAAATTAAAAAAATCAAAAAAAGAATGGAAAGATGGGCCTGATATGAGCAATGAGGGGGGGTGCTTGTTGAATTTTTGTTAAGCCCAGATATGTTGGCCCAATTGCCTCCGTGAGATCCTATGCTGCCAGCCATTGAGGGTTCACCATGGGGATTCATTGTTGGGCGCTGGATCTGAATTGTGGGTGATCCAATGATTGAGAGTGAGGATGTATGGTGGACGTCTAGCCACTGAGAACACCAGATCTGCATGAATATTGTTAGAAAAATCAAAATTTGTTGGACCTGGGATCGAACCCAGGTCCCTTCCCTCATATGCTTACGCCTTTTCCATCTGAGCCCCTTGTTAATTCATGTATAAAACGTTAAAACAGAAATTCACATGAGGCACGTTAAAACATTTACAATGATCAAATTGAACACATATATGCACGTATAACTCATTTATATTGTGTAATAGAAGGATTTTAATTCAAGAAATTATACCAAATTGGTGATGCTTGAAGGAGGGATCTTGGGCACGATTTAGCTTGGTTAACAAATGGGGATGACTCCTGGGACCTTCAGGAGGAAACTAAGATGCTTGGTTTGGATGGAGAAGGCTTGGATCACTTGGTACGATTTTCACTTTTTCTTTGAAATTTTTGGAAATAATTTGGGACTTGTGGAGGCAACTGTGTGACCTTTTTTGTGTTCTCACTTGTGATGTATATATGAGGGTGAAATTAGGTTAACAAATGGAGGAAGAATCCATGGCATTGAATGTGTAATAGGTTTCAAATATTTTCTTAAAAATCTTTCCAATTTTGGATATTCTTTCTCCTCTTGGCTTGCACGTTTTTCCCTTGATATAATCAACATGTTTTGTCCATTATTTGATAGGAAAAATATTTCAAATCAAATCTTATATTATCTCCATTATTTATTTATTTAATTTTGAATTTTAATGAATAAAATATCAAAATAAATAGCATAAATAATAGAATAATGCATGGGTGGGCGTAGAGGTCGTGGACCATGTTAGGAATAAGTCTCAAACATAAAAAGATAGGCCCATTTGGAAAAATTCTAAGTTAGCTCAATATTTGCTTCATGCACTTTTCCAAAAATTGGTCAACTTTAGCAATGCATATCTCTCTCAATTTAAACCCTAAGAGGGTGTTTTTGGACTTTTTAGAGAGCTTAGGATGTCCTCTAAAACAACCATTTTGGTTTAATCTCAATTGGATTTTATATGTTCATGTAAGGAGCTTTGACCCAAAAGGTGTTTTTATTGACTTTTTAAAAGGACCCGTAATGTCTGAGCTTATAACTTTTAACTGGGGAATTTCTTGAACTTGAGGGCTGAAGATAAGTTGTAGGAGATTGGATTATATTCAAAATGAGCCTTGTTGTAAAACTTTCTGATAAAGTATGAGAAAGTTATGCCTGGTTAAAGTTTGGTTGACTTTTCCTATAGAAACGCTAATTTGCAAATTTTTGACTTTTAATGAGTTAGGAGTATTTCTTGAGGAATCATGATCAACCCTTGATAAAATGATGGATATCACTTCAAAATGTTGATGTTGACCAAAAATCTTGAAGTTTGACTGTATATAGGCCACATTTGACTTTTGACCTACTATAGTTGATTTACAAGCATTTGAGCAGTTGATTGAGCAAACTTGTTGTGCAAGGCATGCAATTTGACATGGATAACCTTGAGGACATATTAGGACCATGTAAAACATTTGAGACCATTGGAGTTCACACATCTTGATGAAAATTGAAACCCTAGTTAGAGGTTCATTTCCTTTAGGAGGAGAATTTTTCTGGTTAATTCTTGGTCATCCTTGGGCAAGTTGGGGAACTCAATGGGTATGTGTTAAGTAAAATGAGAGGGAAAATTTTGGGGTACAACAACTGCCCCTGTTCAATATTCTTAAACCTGAGGATGTAGATTGGCTTGTCTGCCTTTCGTGATCTGAAGGTGGGAGATGATTAGAAGCTTCAGTTGTCTATCACTCAACTGGGGGATCATCTCTTGACTGGAGAGACAAAAGTGAATTGCTATCTGGTCATGATCCAGGCTTCATAGAAACTTGTTGAGGATAATAAGGCTGCCTTGTATTCCAGGCTTCACAACGACTTACTAGGGAACATGAAATTAACTTCTATCTGGTCGGACTCCAGACTTTACAGTTTCTTTAACTGGGTGAGAATCAGAAAATCTTAGTTTCGTTTTAACTGAACCAGATAAAGGTCTTGAATTATCTTCAACTGGAATAGAAGTCAGAAAAATCTTAGTGTCTATTTAACTGAACCAGAGAAAGGTCTTGAGTTATCTTCAACTAGAATAGAAATCATAAAAATCTTAGTGTCGATTTAACTGAACCAGATAAAGGTCTTGAATTATCTTCAACTTGAATAGAAATCAGAAAAATCTTAGTGTCGATTTAATTGAACCAGAGAAAGGTCTTGAATTATCTTCAACTGGAATAGAAATCAGAAAAATATTAGGATCGATTTAACTGAACCAGAGAAAGTCTTGAATTATCTTCAACTGGAATAGAAATCAGAAAAATCTTAGTGTCGATTTAACTGAACCAGAGGGAGGTCTTGAATTAACTTTAACTGGAATAGAAATAAGAAAATCTTAGTGTCGATTTAACTGAACCAGAGAAAGGTTTTGAATTATCTTCAATTAGAATATAAATCAGAAAAATCTTAGGATCGATTTAACTGACCCAGAGAAAGGTCTTGAATTATCTACATCTGGAATAGAAATAAGAAAAATCTTAGGGTCGATTTAACTGAACCAGAGGAAGGTATTTTGAGAATGATCTGTCTAAAGAAGATGTTGAGATAGCCCTTCGTCAGACGTAGCCTTTGAGAAGACTGCCAGGTCATATAAGTAGTCAATAGTGTTTGTTGATTTGATCTTTCCTGAAAAGGTAAAGAGTTAGTCGTACGCAATGTCATGATGTATGAAATGCATTGTGTAATGATGTTCTCAAAATAAATGAGATTATGATGTATGCAATATGTACGCGCATGCCATGATGTATGAATATGGAATGTTGTTGCAATATTTCATAGTCTGGGAAAATAAATCCTTGACTGTTGCTGGAGAGTACTAGAAAGTTGAATCATGGAATGCTGTTTGGTAGATGAGGAAAGTGAATCTTTCATTTCCGCTGAGGATGGTGAATGGAGATGATTTTCCGGGGATTTCCTCTTTCCGTTTAAGGATATTCTTCCGAGGATCTTTTGCTCTGCTTGAAAATGACCCTGTGGGGAAAAAGATGCTCTGTTGGAAGATTTTACCAATATAGAGAAATAAACTCTGTTGGGGGATAAACTTCCACAGTTAGAGAAATAAACTCTACCGGGGATAAGGCTTTATAAACTATTCGAGATTATAAAAAGTTAGCTGAGGAACATGGATTTCAGCTCTCTGAGGGAACTTTGCTGGAGGAGGTAATTCCTGCTTGGGGGAGGAGAGATCAAAACTTTGGTTGTTTCCAGTCTACGGGGACATAAGCATCACTAGGACGTACGCTGAGGATGTGACAGGAGGATGCTCATGTGCCTGCTGGAAAGAGTAATTATCGGGACTACAAATGGCTTTTTTAGACTTTGCCCCATTTCTTAAAGTCATTAGCAATTGTCTTTCTGTTTCATATGCAAGTATTTGTAAATAGTAATCATATTCAAATGCATATGTCAAAAATAATCACTGGACGTTTTTGCAAAACAAAACAGTAAAATAGAAAACAAAATAACTTTGTACTTTCAAAGAAATAATTTGCATTGATTTTGAAGTTTGCCTATAACAGGCATTTTTGTACAAAGAGACTGACGTTCTGGTAGGAGGACGTCGTCGTGAAATTGAAAACTATACAAAATAGTGTACAAAGAGAAAATAACTATGTGTAATAATCCTATTGAATTTCAATTCTGTTATTGCCCTTATGTCCTTGAGCGTCTCATCAATTTGTTACTTGTCCGGAGCTGATTGGATTGATTGGTATCGTTTGAGCTTGATAGTTGATACTGAAGTCTGGTCGCAGGGTGATCTAATGGGACATAGTTGTACGCTTTAAATCCCTGGATTCTTCCTGGACCTCCCTTTCGGGTTTTCAGTCCACCGGGATACCCTTTTTTTCCCAAGCCGCCTTTTCTAGGTTTTCGACTTACCGGGTGTACATTTTTTTTTGTATTTATCCCTAATTTTTTCCCGAACCCTTTTGGTTCACCGGGATACCCTTATTTTTTCCTAGGCCAGTCAACCTAGCAGGTCTTTATTCATGCGTAGTATCTTTTCACTATGTCCGCATTCACAGGGTGAGGAAGGTCGTCACCATCCATGGTGGTTAGAATCATGGCTCCAGCCAGAAATATGCTTTGGATTACAAATGACCCTTCGTATGTGGGAGTCCATTTTCCCATGGGATCACCTTGTGGCAGAATGATGCACTTGATTACTAGATTACCCACTTGATATACTTGACGTTTGACCTTCTTTTTGAAAGCCTTGATCATTCCCTTTTGGTACATCTGACCATGACAAACAACCGCTAACCTTTTCTCATCAATCAAGTTCAATTGGTAAAGTCGATTCTGGATCCAATCATCTTCATTCAAACCTGCATCCTTCATGATTCTTAAAGAAGGGATCTGGACTTCAATAGGTAGGACAACCTCCATACCATACACCAGAGAGAAAGGTGTTGCCCATGTTGATGTACGTGCTGAGGTGCGGTAACCATAAAGAGAAAATGGTAACATCTCATGCCAGTCTTTGTATGTCACCGTCATCTTTTGTATGATTTTCTTAATGTTCTTGTTAGCAGCCTCCACAGTGCCATTCATCTTCGATCGATAATGGGAAGAATTATGATGTCGGATCTTGAATTGTTTAGAGTTCGGCGATCATAGTATTGTTGAGATTTGTACCATTATATGTGATGATTATTTTTGGAACACCATACCGACAAATAAGGTTGTGCTTGATGAACCGCGCCACAACATTCTTGGTAACAGTAGCAAAAGAGGCAGCCTCAACCCGCTTCGTGAAGTAATCAATGGCAACTCGGATAAAGCGATGCCCGTTTGAAGAGGTAGGTCTGATTTCTCTGATCATGTCAATGCCCCATATTACAAAAGGCCAGGGAGTCGTCAATACGTTCAAGGGAACCAGAGGTACATGTACTTTATCAGCATAGATCTGACATTTATGGCAAGTCCGGGAATGCTGATAACAGTCTGCTTCCATAGTGGACCAGTAGTATCCTGCCCGTAGGATCTTTTTAGCCATGGTGTGTCCACTAGAATGGGTTCCAAAGGTACCTTCATGTGAATATGCCATAATCCTCTCTGCTTCGCTTTTGTCTACACACCGAAGTAAAGTAGAGTTGTAGTTGCGCTTGTAGAGGATTCCATTACTGAGGAAGAACTTTGCGGAGAACCTTCTCAGAAACTTCTTATCATTGACAGATTCCCCCTCATAATATTCTTGAGCCTCGAGATACCTTTTCACTTCATGGAACCAAGGTTTTTCTGTTACCCCTTCAGTATCGATCTCACAGCAGTAAGCTGGTTCATCCAAAATCTCAATAGCGATCTGAGGAGCCTCATTGTTCCACCTGACCTTGAACGTAGATGACATAGTAGCTAGTGTGTCCGCTAACTGATTCTCTTCTCGTGGAAAATGTTCAAAGGTGACTTCTTCAAAGTGTGGAAGTAATGTCAGTATATGCTCTCGGTAAGGGATGAGATTAGGATGCTTCGTATCCCACTCTCCTTTGATTTGACTTATTACCAAGGCTGAATCTCCGAAAACACTCAAGAACTTGATCCTCAGGTCAATAGCAGCTTTGAGACCCATAATACATGCTTCATACTCAGCCATATTGTTGGTATAGTTGAAACATAGTATGGCGGTGAAAGGAGTATGACAGCCCACGGGATATATGATTACAGCACCGATGCCATTGCCAAGTGCGTTGGAAGCTCCATCAAAAACCATGGTCCAATGGGATCCCTTCTCAAGTCCTTTATCCGGTCCAGGTTCTTCACAATCAGTTACTAACATGATATTCTCATCCGGGAACTCAAAGTTCATGGATTGGTAATCGTCCACGGCCTGATGAGCCAAATGATCGACTAATACACTTCCCTTGATTACTTTTTGGGTCGTGTATTGAATGTCATATTCGGTCAGGATCATTTGCCATCTCGCTATTCTTCCGGAGAGAGCGGGCTTCTCGAAGATATACTTGATCGGATCCATCTTAGATATCAACAAGTAGTGTGGGTTAGCATATACTGTCTTAGTCGGCGAGCAGCCCATGCCAAAATGCAACAAGTTTGCTCGAGCAGTGAGTATCTTGTTTCACAGCTGGTAAACTTTTTGCTAAGGTAGTATATTGCATGCTCTTTTCGAACAGACTCGTCATGCTGCCCCAACACACACCCCATTGAATTATCCAACACTGTTAAGTACATTATCAATGGTACTCCTTCAATCGGAGGAATCAGAATTGGAGGCTCTTGAAGGTATTCCTTGATTCTATCGAAGGCAGTCTGGCACTCGTCATTCCATTTTAGCACTTGATCTTTCTTCAGGAGTTTGAAGATTGGCTCACAAGTAGCGGTTAGATGGGAAATGAACCTGGAAATATAATTTAGGCGTCCCAAGAAACCTCTAACCTCCTTCTCAGTGCGAGGAGCCGACATATTTTATATAGATTTTACCTTTATAGGGTCTACCTGAATACCCTTGTCACTGACAATGAAACCTAGGAGTTTACCAGACCTTACCCCAAAGGTGCACTTGTTCGGATTTAGCCTCAACATGTACGTCTTCAACCTATCAAACGAATTTTGTAGATGATCAAGGTTCTCTTCTTTAGTTTGAGACCTGTCTATCATATCGTCAACATAGACCTCTATCTCATAGTGAATCATATCATGGAACAAAGCTACCATAGCTCGCTGATAGGTTACCCCAGCGTTCTTCAATCCAAAGAGTATAACCTTGTAGCAGAAATTACCCCACTGTGTGACAAAGGTTGTCTTCTCCATATCTTCGGGTTCCATCTTGATTTGGTTGTAGCCAAAGAAACCGTCCATGAAGGAAAAGGTCTTATGTTGTGCGGTGTTGTCAACCAGAACGTCAATATGGGGAAGCGAGAAGTCATCCTTGGGGCTTTCCATGTTCAAATATATGTAGTCCACACACATTCGTACTTTGGCTTCCTTTTTAGGCACCGGAACTACGTTAGCAACCCATTGTGGATAGGAGGTGACAAATAAGAACCCAGTGTTGAACTGCTTCATAACTTCTGCTTTGATCTTTTTTGACATTTCAGGGCGCATACGATGAACCTTCTGCTTTACTGGAGGGAAATATTATTTAGTTGGGAGACGATGAACCATAATATCTATGTCTAGTCCTGGCATGTATTCATATGACCAGGCAAAGGTCTCGACATAATCATGCAACATCTGTATCAACCGCTATTTGACACTAAGCTCCAAATTTGCGCCTATCTTGACTTCTTTTCTGTCCTCTTCTGTGCCTAAGTTCACTGTCTCAACTGGCTATTCATGAGGCTGTATAGCCCTTTCTTCCTGACGTAATAGCCTAGCAAGCTCTCCCGGTACCTCACAATCATCCTCACCTTCTTCTTTGGCTTGGTTGAGTGTATTTTCAAAGTCATAACCGGTAATAGCATAACCGTTATCAATGGGATCCAGAGTGGATATGGATCTGCAGTTTGATACGTGAGTGTGTGTAAGAGCATAGCTGTATTGACAAAGTAAAAAGCAGAAGAAAAAAATAGAGAGTGCAAATTTTGTATGAAAAATGTCCAATGCTTTATTATGACATATGAGATTGAAACACGATAACCCTCACAAATAAACCATTGTTCCTCGGGTAAGACATGTGGCCATATAGTTTATATTGTTTATTTATTACATATCCGAAAACAAGAAAGACAATTACTTCTGAATAAAAGTAATCGGTACAAATTCTTTAGCCGTCCAGTTACTGGGTCCACCGTTGGTAGTAGGGAAGATCCAGTTGTCCATGTCATGGTCAGCATCACTATCTTCTAAAGCGTTGACCCCATGATTGATGATGCGTAGGGGAGGTCCTCCAGCACGAGCACGCCGAACAACCCTTTGAGCCCTTGAAGAGAAACCCAAACCAAACTTATCAGATTTGTATGGAATGTCAGGGAGTTGGCCCCAAATGGTGCACCCACCTTCTTCAATTACTGCCTTAGCGTCCTTGAGAGAAGCCATTTTCAAGGGAGGTCTGGTGATATTCGGAACACTGATAATAGTCTCGGTTGCAGCCATGGTCTGAGGCACCTCTTCAAATTTTTGACAAGGAGTATCGATGAACTCACCATCCATTTCCACATACCTAAAAGAGTTCAAGTGACTTACCATGTACTCCTCTTCACCATGAACTGTGACAATCTTTCCTTTCACCGAGTATTTCAACATTTGATGTAGCATGGAAGTAATAGCTCTAGCCCCATGGATCCAAGGGCATCCTAACAAACAAGAATAAGATGGTCTGATATCCATCACGTAGAAGGTGGAGTCAAAGGTCTGAGAACCATATTTGACAGGGATGTCCACCTCCATGTGTACCATTCTTTTTGAATCATCAAAAGCCCTCTCTACAATGTTGCTGGGCTTCATGGTCAAACCTTTAAAGTCTAATTTGTCCATAGCCTTCTTGGGCAGCACGTTCAGCGATGAACCAATATCTACTAGAACATGGGCCAAAGTAGTTCCCCTGCATTCGATGGAGACATGCGGCGCATCATTGTGTTTTCTTCCTATGGGTGTCAAATCAGCATCCGAAAAACCCAAACCATTATCAGCAGTCAAACTGGCCACACAATTTTCAAATTGGTCAGTGGAGGTTTCTTGTGGTACATGAGCAGTCTTGGGAAATTTTACCAAAGATTTTGCATGAGCTTCAGGGCACAAAAATAGGGCCAACATTGAAATCTTGGAAGGAGTCTTCCCCAGTTGTTCGACCACGTTGTAGTCGCTCTTTTTAATGCTCTTTAAGATTTCTTACATTTCCTTTTTGGAAGCCTCTAGAATCGATTCTAAATGCGCCTTCTTCTGGACAGGCTCAACCAATATGTCTTTGCCATGAGTCTCGGCCGACTCAGTGATAGGGGTGGCAACATAGGTAATCACATAAATTGCGGTGGTAGTATAAGCAGGAACAACAGTAGGAATGATCACATGAATAGTAACGGCTTTAGGAGGAGAAATCTTGGGTGAGAACACTCTTCCACTTCTTGTTATCTTATTGGGCCAAACGATATTGCCAACGTCGAGATTAGTATTTCCAGAGACTTTATCTTCAGCAGCAAACATGTCTTGCTTGACACCGTGGTAATATGCGTCATCCCCATAATTCCAGGGAACAACTTTTTCTGAGGAGTATGGGATTGGCCCTGGAATAATGATGATCAAGGGAGCCAACTTTGGAGCAGATGTAATCTTGACGGGTCTTTTGGTGGAGACCCTGGGGGGATTGGAGGAAATGGTTATAATCGAAACATCTTTATAGGAAACAGTTGTAACGGGAGACTTTTCATATAGAATCTCTTTATCATCCATTAGGCACTGAACACCTGCTTTCAACAAATAGAAACCAGTCGGTAGAGATAAACATAAGTGGCAATCTTTACCACAACCTAGAAATAAACCGACTTGTAACAAATTCCACTTAACAATCATGAGAGGAGTAACAAGTTACTCAATAGAAATAACAAACCTATCATCGTCAACAGCATTAACACCACGTCTGTGCTTGGGCATGGGAGAAGTTATAACATTGGGAATCTCAAGAGTGTCAAATTCAATCTCCTTCGCCTCAATAAGGTCTTGCACCTTGTTCTTCAAAGCCCAAGAGTCGTTTGTATAATGGCATGGACTTTCTGAATGGTAAGTGTTGTACCCAAAAATTTTCCCTCCCATATTTCTCAATACATTTCAAGTGAGGTCTTCAAATTGCTCAAGAAAGTCCAAGAGTTGACCAGACAAACTCTCTCCTAAAGCTGTCTACCTCAAATTAGGGTTTCATTTTGCATCAAGATGCTTAAGTCCAAAGGATCCAAAATGCTCACCATTGTCCTAATATGTTCTCAGGATCATCCATGTCAAGTTTCAAGCCTTGCAGAGAAGATTGGCTCAGTCAATTGCTCAAAGGCCTGAAAATCGACGATGTTAGGGCAAAAGTCAACTGTGGCCCACATACAGTCAAACTTCAAGATTTTTGGTCAACATTATCATTTTAAAGTATTCTTCATCATTTGATCAAGGGTTGATCATGATTCCTCAAGAATTGCTCACAATTCATCAAAACCCAAAAGTTGCTAAATTAGGGTTTTGTAGGAAAAGTCAACTCAACTTTGACCAAGCATAACTTTCTCATAGTTTATCAAAAATGACCCATCCAAAGCTCATTTTGAAGAGTATGTAATTCTCTACAAGTCATATTCAGTTCCCAAGTTCAAAATATGCACTCACAAGAAGATATAAATTTGGACATTATAGGTCATTTTGAAAAGTCAACAAAAACACCTTTTGGGTCAAAGCTTCATACATGAACATTGAAGACTCAATTGAGATGAGACCACAAAGGTTGCTTATAGGACATCTTGAGCTTTCTAAAAAGTCCAAGAACACATCTTTAGGGTCAAAATTGAGAGAGTTATGCATTGGCCAAGTTGACCCTTTTTGCAAAATTGCCAAAAGTCAAATGTTTCTAAAATTGCATTTTTTGTCAAATGGGCCCAACTTTTTATGCTTGCAATGAGTTTGTAATGTGACCCACGACCCCATGAGCCCTTCCACTTGTCATTCTTTTATTTTTGTCATTTATTTTGATTTTATTTCATTTAAATAAAATAAAATCAAAATAAAATAATGAAAAAATCAAAAACTAATTAAATCTTGAGATTTTGTGCATGTTTAGGTTCACTATACAACTGGAAACAAGATCAAATCGTGCAAGGTTCAAAATGGACAGAAAAAGATTGAATTTGCTTATTTTGGAAAGATTTGCACAAGGATCAAATCATGAATCAATAATCATAATTGGAGAAGATTTGAAACAAAATTGTAACCCTAATGCATTCTACTATACATAAGGAACAAGTGCAGACCAAAAATAGGAGGAGAGAGGCGTGAAAAGGCAGAAAGCAAACTTCAAAAAATTCAAGAAAAGTTGCAGACCAATTTCCACAATACAGATCACCTCAAGGAATTCTAACCATCCCACTCGTTTACTGGACATTCATGGACTGTGTTGCAACCACTAGCAAGCTTCCCCACGCTCAGAATCACACTGTAAGGTTCAAACGGTTTGTCTCTTTTCTTGAAATCAAATGCACTGATTCTGGCATCTTTAGCATGAATAATTGACATATTTTTAATCCTTGAGATGTTTGCAAGCCAATGGTTATGATTAATTGTATTTTTATTGACTGTACAATAAAGTTCCATGGCTAGGGTTTTTTCTTCGTTTTTAGGGATTTACTGTACATGAACAATTGGCCATTAATAATGGTCCCATGATGCGCGTAAGGTTGCAATGAGTTGATTGGTACCATTGGTTTTCATTTATCATGCTTGTATGAGATTTTGGAAATGCACAGGGTTGTACCTACACTCAGTGTCCGTAGGTAAAAGTCATGGAACTTACAGCAATGGTGGGAGGAAGAAGATGGTTTACGTGGCACTCCCTGACTTGCCCATTTGAATTTAGCGCGTCTCAGAATTTGGCTTTTTGTTTTTATCATATAATATTTATTTGTTATCATTTATACAACTAACATGGCCAGCTCAGTTGGCAAGCGTGCAGTGTGATAATGCTCAAGGACCTGGGTTCGATCCCCAGGTCCCAACATTGCTTCATATTATTTTTCTTGGCATAATCAGGTGCACAAGTGTCCCCTGCGTCCACCATACATCATCAGCATCCAACCATCAGATCATCAACATGCCAGATCCAAGGCTTCTCCCATGAGGGTCCACCATACGCCCAGTCAAGCGTACACACAGGATTTGGAAAAACTCAAAAGGGCCAGGAATTGTTGGGCTCAGAATTGCCAATAACACCCCCTCCTTTTTCTAATACCAGGCCCATTCTTTCTCTTTTCTTTTTTTCTTTTATTTTATTTAATTTACTTAATTGTTTTTTAACAAAATCAATTTCTTTTTTTCACAAAAAATCATAAAATTAAGTTTCACAAAATTTAGAATTAGGTTTTTATTTTATCAAATTTAATTTAATGTTAGTTTAATTTAATCTAGGATAATTATAACCTTTTTTTATATAATTAAAATCAATTAGAAAAATTAGGGTTAACTCTTGATTTAATTTTTATTTCTTTTCTCAAGACAAAAAAAATACAAAAATAGGTTAATTTAATTAATTTTCTCAATTAGAATTAATTAGTAATTAGGTTTTTATTTATTCAATTAAACTTTGTTTTCTCGAAATAGCACAAAACCCACAAAAAATGATTTTTCTTTTAAATTACAATTAGGTAGTTGGGGTCAAAACCCTAAATCTCTCGTTTTCAATTCATCGCGCACGCTTTTATCATTTTTTGCAATATTAATGTAAATTCTCACGGTATGTAATAGTTTAATTAGGATTTTCTTTCTTTATTTATCGTTTTACAGGTTTTTGGCTATGTAATTAATCCCTACCCCGAAGCCTTGTAATAGCGTAGTTTTACTTTCCCGCATTTTAATTCTCGCAAATATTAACTGTTTAGATGTATGTTAATAGGATTGTATGACAAAGATTGCATGATAATTTAAAATGGCTAGAAAACCCTAATGTGCAAAGATAATAACTGAAATCAAATCACTCACACATGCACACTCTTAGGGTATACTCTCACTTCGGTTGCCTTCGGTAAACGGTCATTAAGTATAGGGTGTCTTAGTGGTTGCCCTCCTGTCTAACAAAGATCAAAAGTCCCGTTCAGAAATGTTGCCTCGGAAACATCGCCTCGGAAATGTTGCCTCAATATGATCTTAAGACTCTAGGTTTATTACTATGATGTCCTAACATTGCTTTAGTGATCGTACGTCCCTTACGAATTGACCCTGACAACTCCAACGACGATGCTACCTATTTCTCAATAGTAGGATAGTACTGTCTAAAGGAAACAAGAACAGAAACAATGTTTTTTTGAGTAGGTAGATTCTAGTAGGTACTTGCTCAAATCAAACAAACTTTTCACACCAAACACTTTTCAAACAAAGTTTAAAAAAAAAACAACTTCGTAACACTCTTGAGGACAAAAACAAGGGTTAAAACGAAGCAAAACAAAACTTTTTCAAAACAAACACACACAAGAAATTTTTAAATATGAGCAAGTACCTAAGAGCCCATGGAAAACCATGGATAGAAAGGGTGCTAGCACCTTCCCTTTCTATAATCTACCCCCCGTACTCAAAATCTCGAAAAAGGAATTTTTCTGTGCTTTTTTTCCTTTCCAGTTGGATAAAATAAAAGTCAGTGGCGACTCTTGCTTACCGCGACATTTTACGAATACAAAACGCAAAACACAAACCATCATTTTTCAAAACAGTCGGTTTTGCCACCGTATCACAGAACTGGCAACTCTGTTGGGGATCTGTAGATAAGTGGGGTATACCTTAGGATCTAGTTCACCATAATTGCTTCTCTTGTTTGTTTTGGTTACTTTACTTTTAAGGGTTGTTTGGGAGTTACTATAGATCCTAACCCGGATCTGGGGACACCTTTTAGGTAAGTAGCAATAAACTATGAGGGAACTGTACGGCGTAGACCGATGCGGTTGAAGCAGTAGCTACGTTGATGTGGCACATTGGTTGGTACTGGTATCCCTTGTGGAGAAACGAGGAGAATACGGGGCCGCTGCGTGTGTCATTAAGCATCAACTGACCTTAGAACCTTTAATCAACCAACTTGGCCAATAGAAAGTAGTGAGATAGCCGGCCTCGGTGTAAAGCTGAGAAATGGTTGATACTCGATGCTACACTTATTGAGACCATACTCTCGAGATAGTTCTGGCTACAAGAAAAGATTGCGTGAGCTGAAACCATGACCGATGGAGGATGGTCAGTGATATTGAGAACCTCTAGAACCCGATTACTTTTTCTAGGACAGGTTGAAACCAACTGAACTTCAAGAGGGTAGTACCTATGCCCCATGCAAGCCTTAAACTTAAGGGCTTTTGTGTGATTTGCTTGCCTTTGCCATGCCTGTTACCTGTTATACCTGTTGTTTGTTTTATCATGACATCATGCATCATAACATGGCATTCATACTTCATTACACTAACCATTTCAAAGACCAAGGGAATTTATCTTTGTTCTGTTTTGCAGATTATGGCTTCCGTGCGCAGAAATATCATCCGAGTTAAGTTTGTGCAAATACCTGCTCAAATTAAAGAGTTAGCCTCAAGAGTTTCTGAGACTTCTATGTTCATTAAGAGACATGGTCAGCTTCTTTGCCTGGTCACCTCAAATCTTGATGAGCAGATGATGAGTGTACTCTTCCAATTCTGCGATCCTGTGCATCATTGCTTCACCTTTCCAGATTACCAACTGGTTCCCACTTTGGAAGAGTTCTCTCACTTATTGGGTATATCCATCCTAGAGCAAGTGCCCTTCACAGTTATGGAAGAGACTCCTAGACCAGAAGACATTACCTCAGCTCTGCATCTGAAACGGACTGATGTAGTATCCAACTGGGAAACACGAAGCGGAGTTGCAGGTTTTCTAGCTAAATTTTTGATAGACCAGGCTCAGCTATTCTGCGATAATTTGGACTTTCAGGCTTTTGAAGATATCTTGGCTCTCCTTATCTACGGTTTGGTTCTCTTCCCGAATCCAGATTCCTTTATAGATGTGAATGCAGTCAAGATTTTCCTTTCTCGCAATCCTGTGCCTACTCTACTGGATGATATCTTGCATGCCCTCTACACTCGTATTGTGCGAAGAAGAGGGACTCAGATGTATTGCATGTTGTTTCTGTCGAGTTTGTTTATTTTGAACCTCCCCAAGTCTGTGTTAAAGAACGAAGAAGGCTTGGGATGGTCCTACAAGATAACGTCACTTGCCCATACAGATATTCTTTGGAGCTTCCGGGCTATGGAAGACACTGCTGTCATTGATCGTTGTGGGGGGTACCCTAATGTCCCGTTGCTTGGAATTAGAGGGGGTATAACCTACAACCCTTGTATAGCTTTGCGACAATTTGGTCGTGCTCGGAGAGATGATCCCCATGAGCTACTTCTTGAGGATATTGCATTTGACTACAAGGAAGACGTTGACGAGCACCGCTGGAGGTTTATACGAGCTTGGGGCATGGTGAACAGATCTGACCCCCAAGAGCTAGGACCAAGGACTTCCCTTCCTATATAGCCTTACCTCCAATGGGTCCGAGCTCGTGCTCAGAAGCTTGGGATGCCTTATGAAGCCGTATTGCTAGTGATTGTGGAACCCACTAATGAAGAATGCATTCCTTACACAGTTTTGTATCCTTACATGCCCACTGATCCTGGGGAATTGCAGAGATCTTGGATTCAGCTGAAAGAGGAGAGGGATACTTACCAGGAGAAATACCATGAGCAAGAAAGGAGGATTTTGAACCTCACCAGGCAACTCGAGGAAGAAAGAGTGATCAATGACTACGTCAGCACAAAGAGGAAACGTCCATGGGACTTTTGATTTTACTTTTCTAGTTCTAGATTTGTTTTCCATTTATTTCTTTGTAACGCCTTAAAAGGCATCGTTGAACCTTTTTACAAGTTAATCTAATAAAGTTTGTTTATTCTTGGTTTGCAAATTTAAATTTCCTAAAGTCTTTGAAATCATTACATACGCATCCCATTATCATGCACACCATTACAGGTACCATTACAGGTTTCTCATCTTCTTTGATGTTTATTTCAGCAGAAATGTCTTCTAATCAAGCCATCAAGGATCTTCAGGCACGGAACGCCCAATTCCAGCAGATGTTCCTAAGTCTGGCTAAAGGGCAAGAGGATTTGAAGACCCTGATTCTGAAAGAAAAGAAGAAGAAGAAGGTTGGTGTTCTGAACATGGGTAGAAGATTCAGAGAAAGGAAAAGACAATCAGCTGATCTGACCTCCTCATCCAAAGACGGGGAGAACCAAGAAAGGACAAAAGACCATAGTCCAGCTGTTTCTGACAATGATACAGATTACGATGAGGAGAAATATCCTCCTACTGAGGATATGTACAGACAACTAGAAGACCGTCTGAGTGCTATGGAGATTCAGAAGATCCCTGGTTTGGATTTCGGAGAACTGGGACTGGTATCAGGAGTGGTGATCCCTCATAAGTTCAAAGCTCCAGCTTTTGCCAAGTACGATGGAGTATCTTGTCCAAAACTCCATCTCCGCTCGTACGTCAGAAAAATCCAACCTCACACTGCTGATAGAAATTTGTGGGTGCATTTCTTTCAAGATAGTTTGTCAGGGACTCAAATTGAATGGTTTTATCAATTGGAAGGAGCCAATGTCCGAAACTGGGAAGACCTTGCTGCTGCTTTTTACAGGCAGTATCAGTATAACGCCGACCTTGCTCCCACTCGTACTCAGCTTCAGGGTATGTCTATGGGTGCAAGTGAAGTTTTTAAGGACTATTCTCAAAAGTGGAGAGACTTGGATGGAAGAGCCCAACCCCCTTTGTCTAATAGGGAGTTGGTTGACATGTTTCTAGGGACGCTGTCTGGTCCATTTTTCAATCATTTGATCAGCAGTTCATCATCTGGGTTTACTGAGTTGATCTTGATTGGAGAGAGAGTAGAAGCTGGTATCCGAAGTGGTAAGATACAGAAGGACACTTCATCAAGTACAGCAAAGAAGCCTTTCACCGGCAAGAAGGAAGCTAGTGCAGTCTATGGCCCGAGGGGTCAAAGCAGACCTGAACACCGTCAAGCAGTAAATGCGGTAGTGATATCAAGACCCACAGTTGCTCCACAACGCAACAATCAACAAAGGGTGGAAAGACCACAGAGGCAGTTCACTCGACTCAATATGACCCTGACTCAAATTCTACCACAATTATTAAAGACCAATCTGGTAACTCTGAGGGAAGCCCCGAAGAATCCTAACACCACTTCTCCTCACTATAATCTGAATGCCCGCTGTGCCTATCACTCTGAAAGTCTAGGTCATGATACAAACAACTGTTGGGCCTTGAAAAGCAAGGTGCAATACTTGATCAAAGCCAAAGAGATTGAGTTTGATGCTCCAGAGAAGCCCAACGTCATAACTGCTCCCATGCTCAAACATGGTCAAGGAGTAAATGCTATAGGCGACAATTTATTTGTGACCTCCGTGGAAGAAATTTCTACTCCTTTAATGACAATTAAGAAGAATTTGTTGTGGGCCGGTTTATTTTCGGGCTGTGGTAAAGGTTGCCACATGTGCTCAATTCTGCCTGCTGGTTGCCACTTATTGAAATCAGGTGTTCAACGCATGATGGATAATAGAGAGATCCTGTTCAAAAAGACTATGATTCCATTAGTTCCAATTGAAGATGATGCCATCATAACCATTTCTGCCAATCCTTCCAAGGTTTCCTCGAGAAAACCTGTTAGGATTACAGCTGTTCCAAGAATTGCTCCATTAATAATTACTGTCCCTGGTCATATCCCATACACTTCAGATAAGGTTGTCCCTTGGCACTATGGTGTTGATGTGTATTACCATGGAGTTAAACAAGACTTGAAAAGTGAGGAAGTTGATGCTGATGTCAGCAATATTGCCGGGGCTAGCAAGGTCACCAGAAGTGGAAGACTCTTTTCTCCCGAGATTTCCCCTCCAACTGTCCACAAACCCGTTGTCATTCCACCTGCTAGTACATTAGCTACTATCCCAGTTCCTATTCCAGTCATCACCCTTGTCGCCGAGCCATCTGGGACTCAGGGCAAATAAATCATAGGTGAGCCTTCCCGGACCGAGGCACCTAAGAAGATCGTTGTAGAAACCTCGAAATAAGAGATAGAAGAAATTCCGAAGATTATCAAGAAGAGCGACTATAACATAGTCGAGCAGCTGGGGCAGACCCCGTCAAAAATATCCATGTTGTTCTTGTTATTGTGTTCTGAAGCCCATGCAAAGGCTATAATTGCATTCCTTAAGACTGCGCATGTGCCGCAGGAAACCTCAATCGATCAATTCAAAGATTGTGTAGCTAGCCTGACTGCCGACAATGGGCTGGGTTTCTCAAATGCAGATTTGACCGCTAAAGGAAGAAACCATAATGATGCTCTGCACGTCTCGATCGAGTGCAAGGGAACTACTATGGCCCATGTACTGGTGGACACCGGGTCCTCATTGAATGTTTTTCCAAAGAAAGCATTAGACTGTCTGGACTGTGAAGGTTTGATTCTAAAGCCGAGCAATATTGTGGTCAGGGCTTTCGAAGGGTCAAAAAGGATGGTGCACGGGGAGGTGGACATCCCTGTTAAAGTTGGCTCTCAGACTTTTGCATCCACCTTTTATGTGATGGATATCATACCATCATATTCTTGCTTGCTGGGTCACCCTTGGATTCACAAGGCTGGGGCAGTGACTTCCACGCTCCATCAAATGTTGAAATATTCGGTAAAGGGGAAAATTGTCACGGTACAAGGTGAAGAGGAGTACATGGTGTGTCATCTCGATTCCTTTCGCTACGTGGAGATGGATGGGGAGTTCATTGAAACCCCTTATCAGAACTTTGAAGAGGTCCCTCAGACTTTGGTGTCAACTGAAATTGCTACCGACAAACCTCCGATGAAGATGGCTTCTCTCAAGGATGCCAAGGCCGTAATTGAATAAGGTGGGTGTACAAATTGGGGTCAGCTCCCTGATTTCACGCACAAAACTGACAAATTTGGTTTGGGCTTTACTACAGGGGCTCAAAGGGTTGTTAGGTGCGCACGGATTGGAAGACCTCCTCTGCATATCAGCAATCAGGGAGTTAATGTGATTGAAGATGGTGAATAAGATTCAGATATCGACAACTGGATCTACCAAACACCCAATGGTGGAATGAACAACTGGACGACGAAGGACTTCATACTTGCTTCTTTTATTCCACATTAATTGACTTTTGTTTTAAGAGTTGTAATAAACAGTTTGAAACTTTACGGCCCGGTGCCTTGCCCAAGGCACCTTGCTTTTCTTGTGAGGGCTTATTATTTGTCATTTCATATATCATTAATAAAACATTGGACGTTTCTTGCATTACAAATTTTGCGCTCCTTGTTTTTCTTTTTCTGTCTCTCGCTTTATCAAAACAACTTTTCTCTTACACGCACTCACGTATCATAATGCAGATTCATATCCACTCTGGATCCCATTGATAACAACTCTGCTACGGCCAGTTATGACTTCAAAAATCCGATCAACCAAGCCGAGGACGAAGGTGAGGATGATTGTGAGGTTCTTGGAGAACTTGCTAGACTGTTACAGCAGGAAGAAAGGGCCATACAACCTCATGAAGAACCAGTGGAATCAGTGAATTTGGGTTCAGAGGAAGACATGAAAGAGGTCAAGATAGGCGTGAATCTGGATCCTATTGTCAAACAATGGTTGATACAGATGCTACGCGACTATGTTGAGATCTTCGCTTGGTCTTATGAAGACATGGCTGGTTTTGACATTGATATTGTGGTACACTACCTGCCAACTAAAGAAGATTGTCCTCCGGTAAAACAGAAGGTTCACCGTATGCGCCCTGAGATGTCTGAGAAAATCAAAGCTGAGGTCATGAAATAGTTCGACGCGGTATTTTTAGCTGTCACTTCTTATCCGCAGTGAGTTGCCAATGTAGTTCCAGTACCTAAGAAGGATGGTAAGTTACAGATGTGTGTGGACTATAGAGATCTGAACAGGGCGAGCCCCAAGGATGATTTCCCACTTCCTCATATCGATGTTTTAGTCGACAACACCGCGCAGCATAAGATCTTCTCCTTCATGGATGGTTTTTCTGGTTACAATCAGATTAAGATGGCTCCCGAAGACATGGAGAAGACAACCTTCGTCACACAGTGGGGCACCTTCTGTTACAAGGTAATGCCTTTCGGGTTGAAGAATGTTGGGGCAACTTATCAGTGCTCCATGGTCGCTTTGTTCCATGACATGATTCACCATGAGATTGAGGTTTATGTCAATGACATGATCGCAAGGTCCAAGACTGAGGAAGAGAACCTTAACCATCTCCAGAAATTGTTTGACAGGTTGAAGATATACAAGCTAAGGTTGAACCCAAACAAGTGCACCTTCGGGGTAAGGAATGGTAAGCTGTTGGGTTTCGTCATCAGTGATAAGGGTATTTAGGTGGACCCTGCCAAGGTAAAAGCCATACAAGAGATGCCAACTCCCCGCACAGAAAAGGAAGTTAGAGGCCTTTTGGGACGTCTGAACTACATCTCTCGGTTCATTTCACATCTGACCGCCACTTCTGAGCCAATCTTCAAGCTTATGAAGAAAGATCATGTGGTAAAGTGGAATGACGAATGCCAGACCGCTTTCGAAAGAATCAAAGAATATCTTCAAGAACCACCAATTTTGATGCCTCCAATCGAAGGAAGACATTTGATCTTATACTTGACAGTACTAGATAATTCAATGGGGTGCGTGCTGGGGCAGCATGACGAGTCTGGCTGAAAAGAGCACGCTATTTACTACCTTAGCAAAAAGTTTACCGACTGTGAAACCCGATACTCACTGCTCGAGAAAACTTGTTGCACTTTGGCATGGGCTTCTCGTCAGCTGAGACAGTATATGCTGACTCACACCACCTTATTAATATCAAAGATGTATCCAATCAAGTATATCTTTGAAAAGCCTTCCTTGTCTGGAAGAATAGCGAGATGGAAGATGATCTTAACTGAGTATGACATCCAATATACAACCCAAAAAGCAATCAAGGGGAGTGTATTGGCGGATCATTTGGCGCATCAGGATGTGGATGACTACCAATCCATGAATTTTGAGTTCCCAGATGAGAACATCATGTTGGTGACCGACTGTGAAGAACCTGGACTGGATGAAGGACCTGAGGAAGGATCCTGATGGTCTATGTATTTTGATGGAGCATCAAACGCATTGGGTAATGGCATTGGCACTGTAATTATATCTCCTGAGGGCTGTCATACTCCGTTCACCGCCCAATTATGTTTTAACTGCACCAACAATATGGCGGAGTATGAAGCATGCATCCTGGGTCTTCGAGCTGCTATTGACCTGAGGATTAAGTTCTTGAGTGTATTCGGAGATTCTGCTCTAGTGATCAATCAAATCAAAGGCGAGTGGGATACGAAGCACCTAAATCTTATTCCTTACAAAGAGTATGTACTGACATTGCTCCCACATTTTGAGGAGATAACCTTTGAGCACTTCCCAAGAGAAGAGAACCGGTTAGCGGACGCGCTAGCTACCATGTCTTCTATGTTCAAGGTCAGGTGGGACAATGAAGCTCCCCATATTACCATTGAGAGGTTGGACGAACCCACACATTGCTGTGACATTGAGACTGAAGAGGTAGCAGATAAACCCTGGTTTCATAAGGTAAAGAGGTATCTTGAGACGCAAGAATACCCCGAGGGTGCATATGTCAATGATAAGAAGTTCTTGAGAAGGTTTGCTGCAAAGTTCTTCATTAGTAATGGTGTCCTCTATAAGCGTAACCATGATTCGACCTTACTGTGATGTGTGGACAAGAGCGAGGCAGAAAGGATCATGGCGGAATTACATGAAGGTACCTTCGGAACTCATTCCAGTGGACATACCATGGCGAAGAAAATCCTACGGGCATGATATTATTGGTCCACTATGAAAGCCGATTGCTATCAGCACTCTCAGACCTGTTATAAGTGCCAGGTCTATGCTGATAAGGTGCATGTACCTCCAGTTCCTCTGAATGTTTTGACAGCTCCTTGGCCTTTCGCAATGTGGGGCATTGATATGATAAGTGATATCAGACCTACTGCATCCAACGAGCATCATTTCATTCGGGTAGCTATTGATTACTTTACGAAGTGGGTTTAGGAATCTTCCTTTGCTACAATAACCAAGAACGTTGTGGCGTGGTTTATCTGACACAATCTGATCTGTCGATACGGTTTACCAGAGAGAATCATTACAGACAATGGTACAAATCTCAATAATACGATGATCACCGAGCTCTGCAAATAGTTCAAGATTCAGCATCATAACTCTTCTCCCTACCGGCCGAAGATGAATGGGGCTGTTGAAGCGGATAACAAGAATATCAAGAAGATTGTGCAGAAGATGACAGTGACATATAAAGACTGGCACAAGATGCTTCCATTCGCTCTTCATGGGTATCACACCTCAGCACGGACGTCGACAGGGGCAACCCCCTACTCTCTGGTGTATGGCATGGAGGCGGTCCTACCCATCGAAGTCCAGATACCCTCTCTCCGGATTATGAAGGATCCAGGTTTGAACGAAGACGACTGGATCTAGACCCGGCTTGATCAACTGAATTTAATCGATGAAAAGAGACTTACTGCTATCTGTCATGGTCAGACGTATCAAAAGCGAATGATCAAGGCTTTTAACAAGAAAGTCAGACACCAAGAATATCAAGTCGGGGATCTGGTGATCAAACGCATCATACTACCGCAAGGTGATCCCAGGGGCAAATGGACCCCCACATACGAAGGGCTATTTGTGGTTAAGAACATTTTCTTGGAGGGGCTATGATTCTAACCACCATGGATGGTGACGACCTTCCTCACCCCGTCAATGCATACATAGTGAAAAGATACTACGCCTAATCAAAGACCCGCTAGGTTGACTAGCCTAGGCAAAAATAAGGGCTTCCCAGCGAACTAAAAGAGTTCAGGCAAAAGTAAGGGATGAAAATGAAAAAAAACTGTACACCCGGCAAGTCGAAAACTTGAAAAGGCGGCTTGGGCAAAAAAGGGTATCCCGGTGGACTGAAAACCCGAAAGGGCGGTTCAGGAAAAAATTAGGGATTGAAGTGTAACACTATGTCTCATTGGATCATCTTGCAGCTAGACTTCGGTATCGACTATCAAGCTCAGACGACGCCAATCAATCTGATCCACCTTCGACCAAGTAGCAAAGTGATGAGACGCTCGAAGATATAAGGGCAATATCAGAGTTGGAACCCAGTGGGATTGTTTCACATAGCTGTTTTTCTTTCTCTTTCACAAAATGTATACTTCCTGTCTTTCGGCGGCGTTCTCTTACTAGGACGTCAGCCCCTTTGTACAAAACGGCTATTACAGGCCAACTTCAAAATTAATACAATTCGTTTCCACAAGAAATTCCAAATTGTTTTTCTTTTTCTATTTTATTTTTCAAGAACATCCAATGATTCATTTTTGATATATGCATTTGAAAATAAAAGTCAGAGAACACTTCCAAAAGTTCAAAAGTCATAGTGATGGTTGCAAGAATAGTGGTAGGAGAAGATAACTCCGTTGGGGAATAAACTTTGGTGAATAGATTACTCTGCGGGGAATAACTATTCTAGCGATCTTGCTGGGGAACAATACTCTGTGTGAAGAGAGGTATTTTGCTGGGACGTTGATGGTAACTTCGTTGGGGATACCTAACTTCCTTAAAGCTGACAGGATAGCTTTGCTTGGGGAGAGCGCATTGACTTGCTGACTCACGCTCTGGGGAATTAAGGTATATTGGTTATATTCTTCGGCTGAACTTACCTTGGTACCTTGGTGGACAGAACAATTAGATCGCTTAGACCACTCCTTATTGCCCCTGTTTCTAATGTTACCTGTAATTAATCCTTTGTTTCGTATGCAAACATTCATGAGTTAGCAATTATTTGTCAAATGCATATATCACAAATTGAACCTTGGACGTTCTTCGCAAAACAAAACAGAAAAAGAAAAAAAACAAAAGGCAATTTGTCTGAAAAGTGTATTTATATTGATTTTTGAATTTGCCTGTAAATAAGCGTTTATGTACAAGAGGATGACGTCCTAGTAAGAGAACGCCGCCGAACAAAAGAATTTATACAATTTGTACAAAGGGAAAACAAAACAGCTGTGTGAAAAGAATAATCCCACTGGGTTCCAACTCTGCTATCGCCTTTATATCTTCGAGCGTCTCATCACTTGATGACCTAGCTGAAGATGAAGCTGATTGACTGATGCCGTCTGAACTTGATGTTGATACCGGATTCTGGATGCAAAGTGATCCAATGAGACATAGTATTACGCTTTATCCCTAACTTTTGCCTGGACCGCCCTTTCGGGTTTTCGGTCCACCGGGATACCCATTTTTGCCCAAGCCGCCTTTTCAGGTTTTCGACTTGCCGGGTGTACAGATTTTTTTCATTTCATCCCTTCATTTTGCCGGAACCCTTTTGGTTCATCGGGAAGTGTTGTACCCCAAAATTTGCCCTCCCATATTCTTCAAGAAATTGCCAAATCAAAGCTGCAAAATGCCCCAAGGGTTGCACAGTGCAAAGGTCTCTTATACAGTCAAGATTAGGGTTTATGTCCTGATCAAGAAAATGAAGTTTCTAAAGGTCCAATCAAGTCTCACATGCCTACAAATATGGTCAAGTATCCTCATACCAAGTTTCAAGACATTCAGCTCAAAATTGCACAGTCAAAACCCTAAGTTGCACTACAGTCAACTGTAGGGGCAAAATGGTCATTTGACAGTCAAAAGTTCAAATTTTTGGTCAACATATCATTTTGAAGCCACAAACATCATTTGATCAATGCTTGATCATGATTCTCAAAATTTGGCTCAGAAATCATCAAAGATGCAAAAGTTTCCTCATTTGGATAGCTGAAAAAGTCAACTGAAATTGACCAGGGCATAACTTTCACATGGATTATCAGAAAAATTCCATCCAAAGCTCATTTTGAAGAGAAAGACATTTCCTACAACTCATATTCATACTTCAAGTCCAAGAAATTCTCTCACAAAAAGTTATCAATTTCAACATTATAGGTCATTTTCAAAAGTCAACAAAAAGGGACTTTTAGTCAAAGACCATAACTTGAGATTGGTAAATCAAAATGACATGGGACCAAAGGCATTGGTTAGAGGACTCAAATACCTTTCCAAAATGTCCAAGAACATGAGAAAAGCTTAAAAATTGAGCAAGTTATGCCTTGTGGAAGTTGGGAAATTTTTGGATATTTTAAAAAGTCAACATTACTTCAAATGACCTAAAATTGCTAATGGGCCCATTTTTCTTCCATGATTCATCATCCATGACATGTGCACGACCACTTGGCCCAAAGGGAAGTATTTTCTCATTTTTTATTTATTTATTTGAATTTTTATTTATATTAATTCATTTAAATCATTTAAATAGGTGAAAAATATCTAACTTAGCCTAACCAATCTTTTTATACATGTTTTAGCCTCAAGATTTCGTGCTTAGCTGAATAAGGAAAGATTTGGAGTGATTGGATCCTAATTGACACAAAGAACACATGAAAAAGATATGAAAAAGATCCTTAAAATCAAATTTCCTAAAACCATCAATGCCATGGATTTGATTGAGTTTTGTTGACCTAATTCCTTCACTACATATGCCTGATCATAAACCTAATCATAATGGACAAAAAGCTGCGCAAGAGAGCTCTCCAAAAACTTGAAATTTTTCTCCATAAACTCAATTCTGAAAACAAGGTTAGAGGGCGATTAAAGACCTAATTTTCATTCCAATAGCTTCCTTGGAGATCACTGATCACATTCCAATCAAAAACATTCACCAAAGCTCAAGGAATTGGTAACGAGAACCTCCCCTGTACAGAGAAAAAGTCACGATCGTATTTTTAATTCTAGACATTCTCATGGCATTCTAATTGTGGATTTATATTCCTTATGATATTCTGATGCTAACCAACATAATTAATTGCGTTTTTGTGCTGTATATTCGATTTCATCATTGTTGATATTTAGGGTTTACAGAGCTTCAAAATAGGGCTTTTGTAATGGGGAAAAATTAGCCCACGAAACCATGACCATTCAAACCAGCAAGCTTGGACGAAGAAGATACAACAATCGCGCTTAATTTATATGGCCTTACGGCCTATTCGTTATTTTTTCTAATGGTGCATTATAGAACGGTTCAAAAACCATTGTCTATTTCTTTTGTGTTTCAGGAAAATCCAACACCATGAAGAAGATGAGTCCGTGGCATGATGTGGTTGGTTGATTTGAAATTCGCGCGTTTTATCCCACTAACGCGTAGTTTCATCTTTTGTTATTTGCTGTTTATTATATAACAAATAGTTGAAGTGGCTCAGCTGGCAAGTGTTGATTGCATTGACGTCCAAGACCTGGGTTCGAACCCCAGGTCTGTATAATTTCCCATATTATTTTGCCATATATGTTCCTATGCAATTTCCATACTGCAGACGCATCATACACTTCATCATCCAGTCATCCACGTGCACGCTGAAATCAAACCAAGGGCTGAGATTAAAGAGCACCATAAACCCTGGTCAAAGTGACAACACGCTACTCAAAAAAAAGTCAATGGACCTGAATGCTATTGGGCCAGAATTGCTTGGACTTAACCTCCATATTTGGGACTTCCACCCCCCTGGTTTGCAATTTTCTATCTTTTCTTATATTTTATTATTATTTTATTTGCTTTATTGTTTTAATTTAATTAATTATTTTTTTTACAAAATACAAAAACCTCATAAAAATCAGAAAAGATAAAAAAATGTAATAATAATTTTTATTTCTAAAATTTTCATAAATAAATGCATGTAAATAAATTTAGTTTAAATTAGGGTTTGCAATATTAATTCTTTTCATAAAAAAATCTTAAAAATGTAGAAATAGGTTTAATTAATGTTTTATTCTTTTTTTAATTTTTTCTTTCTTATAATAATATTTATTTTATTTATAATCAAATTTGCATGTAAAATAACTTAGGGTTAAATTAGGTTAAAAAACTCCAATATTTTTCTTAATAACTTAAAAAATAATTAGAACTAGGTTTAGCGTTTTATTTTAATTTTAAATTAATTCTTTTTCTATTAAATCTTAAAAAACATAAAAATACCAAAAACATTTTCTTTTAATTTTAATTCCTCATTAATTCTAATTTTTTTGCAAAAAGGTCCAACGCCCATATTCTTAATTCTCATTAATTCGCGCATTTATTTTATGTCATTTAAATAATTGTGTACCTCTCCCGAAGCCTTGTAACATTTACTTCTCGCACTTTTCAATTCTTTATTTTCTTTGCTTTATTTATTTTCCGTCAAATCGGGTCCTGGTTAATTTTGGCGATGTGGACCCGCGCCATTTGTAATAGTTTAGAATTTACTTTCCCGCAAATATTTTAACTGTTAACAAAGCATGCAAGAATGAATGTCCAAATAAAAGCAATGCGTAGATCACCAATAACACGACAAAAGATAAATAAATGAAAACGACACACGAATCGCACACACCACCCCTAGGGTACGCCTCACTGTTGCCTTGCCCTCGGAAAGTGATCGTCGGGTAGAGGACGTTTTAGTAAGTCCTCATGATCCAGGAACCTGGCATGAGGGTAGCTTCTAAGGTGTCTTCCCATTGCTCGGTGATCACATTGTTGCCTTGTCCCTCGAAACGTGGCCGTCGACTATAGGACGTCTTAGTGAGTCCTTGTGTCCATTGATCAAGTTGCCTAAAACAAAGTTGCCTCGAATAAGTTGCCTCGGAACAGTTGCCTCAGAATAAAAGATCAATGGCATAAGGGTAGCTTCTAAGGTGTCTTACCTTTGCTCGGTGACCACAATGTCCCTAAACTCGAATTGACCCGAACACCTCCAACGGTGGTGCTACCTACCTCTCAATGGTGGGATGGCACTACTTGAAAGGACATTTACACAGACGAATTCCTTAGAGTAGGTAGATTCTCGTAGATACTTGCTCTAAATTTCAAAACAAATTCAAAAATACTTTTCACACCGACACCTTTTCAAAAAGCTTTCGAAAGCAATTTTTCAAACACTCTTGAGGACCGATACAAGAGTCGAACTGGAATTTTCAAAGAAACTTTTTAAAACCCACAGTTGAAAAGCAAACAAAACAATTTTGAAAACACAAATGAGCAAGTATCTAAGAGCCCATGGATAACCATGGATAGAAAGGGTGCTAACACCTTCCCTTTCTATAACCTACCTCCCGAACCGAGAGCAATCTCTATAAGGAATTTTTCTGTGCTTTTGTCCTTTCCATTTGGAGAAAATAAAAGACGGTGGCGACTCTTGCTTCCGCGACATTTCGCGAACCAGCTTTAAACAGTCAGTTCCAGATCCACCGATCACAGAACTGGCGACTCTGCTGGGGACTTACACTTAAAGTGAGGTGTACCTTAGGGCTAGTTCATAACTGTGTTTTCAATTGTCTGAATTGTTTGCTTTGAAATTGTGGGACTGTCTTGGGAGTTCTATAGATCCTAACCTGGATCTGGGGATACCTTCTTAGAAAGTAGCAACAAGGCTGTGAGGGAACTGTGCGGGGTATACCGACATGGTTGAAACAGTCTGCTACGTTGATGTGGCACTTTGGTGTGTACCGGTAACCCTTGAGTTCAGTCAAGGAGAGTACGGGGCCTCCGCGTGGTGTCGTGAAGCATCAACAGACCTTAGGAGCCTTAATTGAACTATCTTGGCCTCTTTAGGGTAGTGAGATAACTGACTTTGGTGCAGTCCGAGGTTGGTTGATACTCGATACTACGCTCAATTGAGGGTTGCTTTCCTGGAATATTTCGGTCGCCAGTTCAGTGGCTAAATCGAAACGATGAACAATGAAAGCAATCACGTGATATTGGGAACCTTAGAACCCGGTTACTTTGATTAGGACAGGTTGAACCCACCAACTCCAAAAGGGTATTACCCAGACTCCATGCTGGCCTTAAACCTTAAGGGCTTGTCTTGTGTGCCTTGTGTGCCTTACATGTTTGTCTTTGTAAATATCTGTGGTGTGTTTAATCATAGCATCATGACATCATCCAGCATCATATGCATTGACTAACCATTTCAGGGGTTCGAATCTTCATCTTTGTTCTTGTTTTGTAGGACATGGAAACTGTTCGCCGAAAGACAATTCAAATCAGTCTTGTAAGGATCCCTTCTCAGCTTAAGGAACTTATATCTAGGATTCCCGAGAACTCGTCATTCAGTGAAAGACATGGAAGCCTCATCAGTTTGGTCAACACCAACATTGAGGAAGATATGATAAAGGTCCTGTTCCAGTTCTTTGACCCTCTGCATCACTGTTTCACCTTCTTGGATTATCAGTTGGTACCTACACTGGAGGAGTTCTCCCGGCTCCTGAAGATTCCTATCCTTGATCAACTACCCTACAACGGTATAGAAAAGGAACCTAAGCTTGAAGAGATTGCTAAAGCCTTGCACCTACAGTCATCTGACCTCAAGGGACATTGGGAAGTTAGAAGTGGTATCAAAGGGTTCTTAGCCAGGTTTCTGTTGGAAAAGGCCCATGAATGTTGGAACTCCCTTGACCTGCAAGCTTTTGAAGAAGTGGTAGCCCTCCTTGTCTATGGTTTGGTGTTGTTCCCTAACCCAGATCAGCTCATTGATATCAGTGCCGTCCAGATCTTTATGTCCAGGAATCCTATCCCTACGTTGCTGGGGGACATCCTTCACTCATGTTACACTCGAACCATGAGAAAAAGAGGTGTTCTTATGTGGTGCACTCCTCTCCTGGGAAGGTGGTTTATTTCGCACCTTCCACAATCAGTCTTGAAGAATGAGCGGGGTTTGAGATGGTCATAACGGTTGATGACTCTTACACATGCAGATATACATTGGTGCCCTCGGTCCAGAGAAGATGTCACTATCATTGATCGGTGCGGGGAGTACCCTAATGTTCCTTTACTTGGAATCAGAGGAGGTATTACCTACAGCCCATGCCTGGCTTGGAGACAGTTTGGTTATGCTCGGAGGGATGGTCCTCATGACATGTTAATTCCTGACATAGTTTTTGACTTCGACAATGATACTCAAGGACTTCGTCAGAGATTTATCAGAGCCTGGAGGATGCCCAGTAGGATAGACAGCAAGACACTGGGGCACAGGAACTCCATCCCGTTGGAACCTTATCTCAAGTGGGTACGAGCACGCTCCCAGAAGTTAGTGATGCCTTATCCTCATATGCTCCCAGTAATCAAAGAACCAGTCTTGGAGGGGGAAGTGTCCTACACTATTCAGCACCCTGATATGCCCACATCCTGGGAAGAGATGCAGAAGAGCTGGATCCAGCTTAAGGAAGAATGGAATTCTCTTAAGACCAGTTTACATGCCAGTGAAAAGAAGGTCTTGGAGCTCACTCGCCTGTTGCATAAGGAGAGGAATCTCAACACCTACATAGCTCCAAAGAGGATGCGTAGCATATTCTGGGACTGATTTGATTTTTGTATTATTGTTGCCCATGAGGCTTTGATGTACTAAACAATTATTTCCTTAATGATAACGTGTGTTCCTTTTTGTCTACAACAAATTTGAACTTTCGAACCCTTGAATGCATTGCATAAACACATATCATTCATCATGTGCATAGCAGGTTTTCCTCTTTTCAGGTTGCTTACAGTTCTTCGCTGTTTATTTCAGCATCATGAATCCCGACTCGTCAGCAACTGAGACAACTATCAAAGCTCTTCAGGCGCAGAATGCGCAGTTTCAGGAATTAATCATGGGCTTGGCTCAAGGCCAGGAAGAATTGAAGGCTCTGCTCCTGAAGAAGGAGAAAAAGAAGAAGAGAAGGACTGTTCTGTTCAACTCGGGCCGAAGGTTTGGCAGGAAGAGGCTGGTTCTTCTGTTGACAAGAATACTCCTCAGGCAGAAGCAAGGGTTCCTAGTCCGGTGGTCTCCGACAACGAGACTGATTTTAATGAAGAGCAGTACCCTCCGGCAGAGGACCGTTACAAGCAGTTGGAGGATAGGTTGAAAGCTATGGAAGTTCAACAGGTACCTGGGCTGGATTTTGGAGATCTGGGTTTGTCTACTGGTGTGATTATCCCTCACAAGTTCAAAGCACCATCCTTCTCTAAGTATGACGGGGCGTCTTGTCCCAAGCTACATCTAAGGTCCTATGTTCGGAAAATGCAACCGTACTCTGCGGATAAGAATTTATGGATCCACTTCTTCCAGGAGAGTCTTTCAGGGACTCATCTCGAATGGTTCTATCAGCTGGATGGGACCAAGGTTCGTAACTGGGAGGAGTTGGCTACTGCTTTCTATAAGCAGTATCAATATAATGCCGACCTTGCCCCTACACGTACCCAACTCCAGGGTATGTCGTTAGGTGCAAGCGAAGGTTTTAAGGAGTACGCTCAGAAGTGGAGAGACCTGGCTGGCAGGGTGCAGCCACCCTTGACTGATCGAGAGTTGGTAGACATGTTCTTGGGGACCCTATCTGGGCCATTTTTCAACCATCTCATTGGGAATTCTTCTGCTGGGTTCACTGATTTGATTCTAACTGGAGAGAGAATTGAGGCTGGGCTGAAGTCTGGAAAGATTGCGAAGGGTGCGTCATCTAGTTCTGAAAAGAAACCCTTCAAGAAGGAGGCTAGTGCCGTATATGGTTCCAGGAAATCAGAGAGACCTGAACGCCGCCAATCTGTCAGTGCGGTAATGATTGCTAAGCCTGCTGCCGCTCCTCGGCCAGCCAATCCTCAAAAGGTTGACAGACCCCAGAGAGAGTTTACCCGGTTAAGCATGACCCTATCGCAGATCTTGCCACAATTGCTATCCTCCAATTTAGTGACTGTCAGAGAACCTCCAAAGTTTCCAAACATTACATCTCCTAAGTACAATCCGAATGCTCGTTGTGCTTACCATTCAGATAGCCCGGGGAACTCCACTGATGACTGTTGGGCGTTAAGGAGTAAGCTACAAGACCTTATTGACGCCAAGGAAGTACAGTTTGAGGCATCTGAGAAGCCCAATGTAGTGACAGCTCCCCTGCCGGCTCATGGGGTGAATGCTATAGGGGACGAAGAGGAAGTGGACGAAGCTGAGTTTGATAGCTGGATCTACCCGGTAACCGACAGTGGACTTAACAATTGGAGTGCAAAGGACAACTTATCTGTTTCTCTTGCTACTAAGTAATGAATTCCTATGTTTTTGGTATATGTAATAAACAATGATAAACTCTATGGCCCGGTGTCTTACCCGAGGCACCGTAGTCTCATTTGTGAGGGCATATAAATTGTCATTTCATATATCATAAATGAAAATCTTGGACGTTTTATCGCATCGCAAATCTTATGCTCCTTTTCTGTCTTTATTTCCTTTACATATATTTCAAAACAGCTGTATTTACACACACACTCACTCATACAGGTTCCAATCCACTCTGGATCTCACGGATAACAACTCTGCTACTGCCAGTTATGACTTCGAAAATCCGATCAACTTAGCCGAAGACGAAGGTGAAGAGGATTGTGAAGTGCCTGGCGAGCTTGCAAGACTGTTGCTTCAGGAAGAGAGGGAAATTCAACCCCATGAAGAGCCAGTGGAAATCATAAACTTGGGTACAGAGACAGACAGGAAAGAGGTAAAGATTGGTGCCAACCTAGAGCTCAGCGTGAAGCAACGGTTAACCAAGATGTTACATGACTACATGGAGATCTTTGCCTGGTCCTACGAAGACATGCCCGGGTTGGATACCGATATTGTGGTCCATCACTTGCCAACTAAGGAAGATTGCCCTCCAGTTAAGCAAAAGGTCCGTCGTATGCGTCCAGAGATGTCTGAAAAGATTAAAGCCGAGGTTAGGAAACAGTTTGACGCTGGGTTTCTTGCAGTGACTTCTTACCCTCAGTGGGTTGCTAATGTGGTGCCGGTACCTAAGAAGGACGGTAAGGTCAGAATGTGTGTTGATTACAGGGATCTGAACAGGGCCAGCCCCAAGGATGACTTCCCCTTACCTCACATTGATGTCCTTGTTGATAATACAGCTCAGCATAAGGTGTTCTCTTTCATGGATGGTTTCTCAGGTTACAATCAGATCAAGATGGCACCTGAAGACATGGAAAAGACTACATTTGTTACTCAGTGGGGCACCTTCTGTTACAAGGTCATGCCATTCGGGTTGAAGAACGCTGGGGCAACCTACCAACGTGCCATGGTTGCTTTATTTCATGACATGATCCATCATGAGATAGAAGTGTATGTTGACGACATGATCGCAAGGTCCCAGACTGAGGAAGAGCACCTAGATCATCTGCAGAAGTTGTTTGACCGGTTGAAACTGTACAAGCTAAGGTTGAACCCGAACAAGTGCACCTTCGGGGTAAGATCAGGAAAGTTGCTAGGCTTCGTGGTCAGTGATAAGGGTATTCAAGTGGACCCTGCCAAGGTTAAAGCTATTCAAGAGATGCCAGTTCCTAAGACAGAGAAGGAAGTCAGAGGCTTTTTAGGACGCCTGAATTATATTGCTCGCTTCATCTCCCATCTGACTGCTACCTGTGAGCCAATCTTCAAGCTGCTGAAGAAAGATCAGGTAGTACGTTGGAACGATGAGTGTCAGACTGCTTTTGACAGAATCAAGGAGTATCTCCAAGAACCACCTATCCTTATGCCACCGGTTGAAGGGAGACCTCTGATATTATACCTGACAGTGCTTGACAACTCAATGGGGTGTGTACTGGGGCAGCATGACGAGTCTGGCCGAAAAGAGCATGCCATTTATTACCTTAGCAAAAAGTTTACCGACTGTGAGACCCGATACTCACTGCTTGAGAAAACTTGCTGCGCTTTGGTATGGGCTGCTCGCCGGCTGAGACAGTATATGCTGACTCATACCACCTTGTTGATCTCAAAAATGGATCCTATAAAGTACATATTTGAAAAGCCTGCTCTGTCCGGAAGAATTACAAGATGGCAAATGATCTTAACGGAATACGACATTCAGTACACAACCCAGAAAGCCATCAAGGGAAGTGTATTGGCAGACCACTTAGCTCATCAAGCTGTAGACGACTATCAGTCAATGTACTTCGAGTTTCCGGACGAAAGCATCATGATAGTGACTGATTGTGAAGTACCTGGACCGGATGAAGGACCTGAACTAGGATCCCGATGGTCTATGCACTTTGACGGAGCCTCCAATGCCTTGGGAAATGGTATCGGCGCCATAATCATATCACCTCAAGGTACTCATACTCCACTCACTGCCCGACTGTGTTTCAACTGTACCAACAACATGGCGGAGTATGAGGCGTGCATCATGGGTCTTCAAGCTGCGATCGACCTAAGAATTAAGTTTCTGAGTGTTTTCGGAGATTCCGCTCTCGTGATCAATCAAATCAAAGGAGAGTGGGATACAAAACATCCAAACCTGATTCCTTACAGAGAATGTGTGTTGACCCTGATCCCCCACTTTATAGAGATAACCTTTGAGCACTTTCCAAGAGAAGAGAATCAGCTGGCGGACGCGTTAGCTACAATGTCTTCTATGTTTAAGGTCAAATGGGACAATGAGGCTCCCCGGATCATCATCTGGAAACTGGACGAACCGGCATACTGTTGTGATCTCGAGACTGAATTGGTGACTGAGAAGCCGTGGTACCATGAGGTGAAGAGATATCTGGAAGCCCAGAAGTACCCTGAAGGTGCATCTATCAAAGATAAGAAATTCCTGAGAAGGTTCGCAGCCAAGTTCTTCCTTAGCAACGGCATCTTGTACAAGCGAAACCATGATTCAACCTTACTGCGCTGTGTGGACAAGACTGAAGCAGAAAGGATCATGGAAGAGCTACATGAAGGGACCTTTGGTACTCATTCCAGTGGGCATACTATGGCTAAGAAGATCCTTCGGGCAGGGTATTACTGGTCCACAATGGAAGCTGACTGCTATCAACATTCCAGGACATGCCATAAGTGCCAGATTTATGCAGACAAGGTGCATGTTCCTCCAGTTCCTCTGAATGTTCTGACTGCGCCTTGGCCGTTTGCAATGTGGGGCATAGACATGATTGGCGAGATCAAACCTACGGCATCTAACGGACATCGCTTCATCCTGGTAGCGATTGATTATTTTACAAAGTGGGTCGAAGCAGCATCCTATGCTACGGTAACCAAGACTGTTGTGGCACGGTTCATACGACATAATCTGATCTGTCGGTATGGTGTCCCAGAGAGAATTATTACAGACAACGGTACCAATCTGAATAACAAGATGATCGCTGAGCTCTGCGAACAGTTCAAGATACAGCACCATAATTCTTCTCCTTACAGACCGAAGATGAATGGGGCTGTAGAAGCAGCGAATAAGAACATCAAGAAAATCGTGCAGAAGATGACAGTGACTTATAAAGATTGGCACGAGATGTTACCGTTCGCTCTGCATGGGTACCGTACCTCAGCTAGGACGTCAACCGGGGCAACTCCTTTCTCTCTGGTTTATGGTATGGAGGCAGTCTTACCAATCGAAGTGCAAATACCCTCTCTCCAGATAATGAAGGATGCAAATCTGAATGAAGACGATTGGATCCAGACACGACTTGATCAATTAAACCTCATTGATGAAAAGAGACTTGCTGCTATCTTCCATGGTCAGACGTATCAGAAACGGATGATCAGGGCATTTAACAAAAAGGTCAGACCACAGGAATATCGAGTTGGGGATCTGGTAATCAAGCGTATCATCCTTCCTCAGAGTGATCCAAGGGGCAAATGGACCCCTACGTACGAAGGGCCATTTGTGGTTAAGCATGTGTTCTCAGGAGGAGCCATGATATTGACCAACATGGATGGTGACGACCTTCCTCACCCCGCCAATGCAGACATAGTGAAAAAATACTACGCATGAAAAAGACCCGCTAGGCTGACATGCCTAGGCAAAAATGAGGGCTTCCCGTCGAACCAAAAGGGTTCGGGCAAAATGAAGGGATGAAAATGAAAAATCTGTACACCCGGCAAGTCGAAAACCTGAAAAGGCGGCTTGGGCAAAAATGGGTATCCCGGTGGACCGAAAACCCGAAAGGGCGGTCCAGGCAAAAATTAGGGATAAAAGCGTAATACTATGTCTCATTGGATCACTTTGCATCCAGAATCCGGTATCTACACCAAGTTCGGACGACATCGATCAGTCAGCTTCACCCTCAACCAAGGTCGTCAAGTGATGAGACGCTCGGAGTTATAAAGGCAATAGCAGAGTTGAAACCCAGTGGATCATTCATATTTCACACAACTGTTTTATTTCCTTTTGTACAAATCTGTATAAACTCTTTTGCTCGGCGACGTTCTCTTACTAGGACGTTAGCCTCTTGTACACAAAACGCCTATTTTCAGGCTATTCAAAAATCAATACAAATACATTTTCAGTTAAACGTGCCAAGTGTTTTTCTTTTTTCTGTTTTGTTTTTGTGAAGAACGTCCAAGGTTCAATTTGTGATATATGCATTGACAATAATTTGCTAACTCATAAATATCTGCATACGAAACAAATGAATTGATTACAGGTAACACTACAAACAGGGGCAATAAAAGAGTTGTCCAAACAATCTAATTGTTCTATCCTCCAAGGTACCAAGGTAGATTCGGCTGAAGGACATAACCAAGATACCTTAAGTCCCCAGAGAGTGAGCCAGCAAGTCAGTACACTCTCTCCAAGCAAAGTTACAATCAAACTTAAGGAAGTTGGGTATCCTCCAGCAGATCCCAACACTCCCCAGCAGTACATATATTCTTAACAAGCATCCCCGGCAGTCTTAGTCTAAAGATTGTTCCCCGGCGGCATATCAACATTCAAAGGAATCACTTTCCCCGTAGTTCAAAACTTCACCAAGAGAATCCAAATTCCCAAGGAAAATTGGAATTCACACCCCCAAGCAGTAAGCTTATCCCCAGTAGATTCTGGAAGCCTATCCCTCGCAGAGCACGAACGCGTCGTCCGACTTTATTTAAAGAGTTATTTCCTTAACAGGATATAACTGGGTTATCCTCAGCCAAAAGCCACGGAAGGATCGTCGTCGACAGAATCTTTCTTATCCCCAGCGAAGTCTATCAAAACTTTCAATACAGCAAAGATATCCTCAGCAAATTATCATCAACAATTCAGCAAAGTATCTCTCTCCCTACAGAGTATCACTCCCCAGCATGATCGCTAGAGTATCTTTTCTCCCGCAGAATCTTCCAGTTGCCAAGTTATTCCTCAACGGAGTCATCTTCTCCTACCAGTACTCTTGTAGTTATCACCCCCAGTGGAAGCAAAATCTATTCTTCAGCGTCAGCCCAGGATATGACTTCCCAGCACCCGTCAAGGATTTATTTTCCTAGACGAAAACATACATCATTATAGCATGCATAGACGCATCATATCTAACAAATCTCATTTATGTTGAGAACATCATTGCTTGATCCATATCATGCATTGTATATGACTGACCTTTACCTTTCAGGAAAGATGCAGTTGAAATTCTCAATCATATTTCAAGACCTAGACCGGTTCAGTTAATCGACTCCAAAGATTTCTTATCCAGTCCAAGGCCTTCTCTAGTCCAGCTAAATCGACTCCCAACAGATTTTTCTGATGAAGACTCAGTAGAAGTTATCAGGTTATAATTTCCTAATGGTTCTCTCTCCGACGGTGCATGAGATTTCCATTTTAGGTTTTTCTTTGAGATTATAATGTCCTATTGGTTCTCTCTCCGACGGTGCATGAGATTTCCATTTTGGGTTTTTCTTGAAGATTATAATTGGTTCTCTCTCCGACGGTGCATGAGATTTCCATTTTAGGTTTTGCTTGAAGACTATTCTCCTACTGGTTCTCTCTCCGACGGTGCATGAGATTTCCATATCAGATGTTTCTTTAAGATTATTTTGTCCTATTGGTTCTCTCTCCGACGGTGCATGAGATTTCCATTTGGGCTTTTCTTTGAGATCATTTTCCTATTGGTTCTCTCTCCGACGGTGCATGAGATTTCCATTTTAGGTTCTTCTTTGAGATTCTATTGTCCTACTGGTTCTCTCTCCGACGGTGCATGAGATTTCCATTTTGGGTTTTTCTTGAAGATTATATTCTCCTATTAGTTCTCTCTCCGACGGTGCATGAGATTTCCATTTTAGGTTCTTCTTTGAGATTATATTTTCCTATTGGTTCTCTCTCCGACGGTGCATGAGATTTCCATTTTAGTTTTTTCTTTCAAATTATAATTTCCCCCAAGATTTTCTCAATGAGCGTTGTTGAAGTTAAAGTCATCCAAGGTTCTCTCACCATTCCTGTTGAGGTCGTAACCATCCCTAGTTCATTCATCATCATGTGAAGCTCCAGACTCAGCTCCTGTAACCAGTCAGGACACATATATACCAACCATCTGAAAACCAGTTCTTGCAACGTGTCAGGTACTCCTTTTTCTTTTGCAGGTATGCAGGTTCTCGCTAAGGAATCTCTTACGCGATCAACATCCAGGTGGCATCTATAAGCCCATCATCCTATTCATCAACCTCTAAATGGCATCTATAAGCCCATTCCCATCATTGCTACTATGTGAGCGCAAATTTCTGGGCACTCTAGTGTTCAATCATCTTCCACCCTCGGATTACGAAAGGCACGTCAGCCAATCTGCATCCTCAGGTCTAAGAAGATTGAACAGGGGCAACTGTTGTACCCCAAAATTTGCCCTCCCATATTCTTCAAGAAATTGCCAAATCAAAGCTGCAAAATGCCCCAAGGGTTGCACAGTGCAAAGGTCTCCTATACAGTCAAGATTAGGGTTTGTGTCCTGATCAAGAAAATGAAGTTTCTAAAGGTCCAATCAAGTCTCACATGCCTACAAATATGGTCAAGTATCCTCATACCAAGTTTCAAGACATTCAGCTCAAAATTGCACAGTCAAAACCCTAAGTTGCACTACAGTCAACTGTAGGGGCAAAATGGTCATTTGACAGTCAAAAGTTCAAATTTTTGGTCAACATATCATTTTGAAGCCACAAACATCATTTTATCAATGCTTGATCATGATTCTCAAAATTTGGCTCAGAAATCATCAAAGATGCAAAAGTTTCCTCATTTGGACAGCTGAAAAAGTCAACTGAAATTGACCAGGGCATAACTTTCACATGGATTATCAGAAAAATTCCATCCAAAGCTCATTTTGAAGAGAAAGACATTTCCTACAACTCATCTTCATACTTCAAGTCCAATAAATGCTCTCACAAAAAGTTATCAATTTCAACATTATAGGTCATTTTCAAAAGTCAACAAAAAGGGACTTTTAGTCAAAGGCCATAACTTGAGATTGGTAAATCAAAATGACATGGTACCAAAGGCATTGGTTAGAGGACTCAAATACCTTTCCAAAATGTCCAAGAACATGAGAAAAGCTTAAAAATTGAGCAAGTTATGCCTTGTGGAAGTTGGGAAATTTTTGGATATTTTAAAAAGTCAACATTACTTCAAATGACCTAAAATTGCTAATGGGCCCATTTTTCTTCCATGATTCATCATCCATGACATGTGAACGACCACTTGGCCCAAAGGGAAGTATTTTCTCATTTTTTATTTATTTATTTGAATTTTTATTTATATTAATTCATTTAAATCATTTAAATAGGTGAAAAATATCTAACTTAGCCTAACCAATCTTTTTATACATGTTTTAGCCTCAAGATTTCGTGCTTAGTTGAATAAGGAAAGATTTGGAGTGATTGGATCCTAATTGACACAAAGAACACATGAAAAAGATATGAAAAAGATCCTTAAAATCAAATTTCCTAAAACCATCAATGCCATGGATTTGATTGAGTTTTGTTGACCTAATTCCTTCACTACATATGCCTGATCATAAACCTAATCATAATGGACAAAAAGCTGCGCAAGAGAGCTCTCCAAAAACTTGAAAATTTTCTCCATAAACTCAATTCTGAAAACAAGGTTAGAGGGCGATTAAAGACCTAATTTTCATTCCAATAGCTTCCTTGGAGATCACTGATCACATTCCAATCAAAAACATTCACCAAAGCTCAAGGAATTGGTAACGAGAACCTCCCCTGTACAGAGAAAAAGTCACGATCGTATTTTTAATTCTAGACATTCTCATGGCATTCTAATTGTGGATTTATATTCCTTATGATATTCTGATGCTAACCAACATAATTAATTGCGTTTTTGTGCTGTATATTCGATTTCACCATTGTTGATATTTAGGGTTTACAGAGCTTCAAAATAGGGCTTTTGTAATGGGGAAAAATTAGCCCACGAAACCATGACCATTCAAACCAGCAAGCTTGGACGAAGAAGATACAACAACCGCGCTTAATTTATATGGCCTTACGGCCTATTCGTTATTTTTTCTAATGGTGCATTATAGAACGGTTCAAAAACCGTTGTCTATTTCTTTTGTGTTTCAGGAAAATCCAACACCATGAAGAAGATGAGTCTGTGGCATGATGTGGTTGGTTGATTTGAAATTCGCGCGTTTTATCCCACTAACGCGTAGTTTCATCTTTTGTTATTTGCTGTTTATTATATAACAAATAGTTGAAGTGGCTCAGCTGGCAAGTGTTGATTGCATTGACGTCCAAGACCTGGGTTCGAACCCCAGGTCTGTATAATTTCCCATATTATTTTGCCATATATGTTCCTATGCAATTTCCATACTGCAGACGCATCATACACTTCATCATCCAGTCATCCACGTGCACGCTGAAATCAAACCAAGGGCTGAGATTAAAGAGCACCATAAACCCTGGTCAAAGTGACAACACGCTACTCAAAAAAAAGTCAATGGACCTGAATGCTATTGGGCCAGAATTGCTTGGACTTAACCTCCATATTTGGGACTTCCACCCCCTGGTTTGCAATTTTCTATCTTTTCTTATATTTTATTATTATTTTATTTGCTTTATTGTTTTAATTTAATTAATTATTTTTTTTACAAAATACAAAAACCTCATAAAAATCAGAAAAGATAAAAAAATGTAATAATAATTTTTATTTCTAAAATTTTCATAAATAAATGCATGTAAATAAATTTAGTTTAAATTAGGGTTTGCAATATTAATTCTTTTCATAAAAAAATCTAAAAAATGTAGAAATAGGTTTAATTAATGTTTTATTCTTTTTTTAATTTTTTCTTTCTTATAATAATATTTATTTTATTTATAATCAAATTTTCATGTAAAATAACTTAGGGTTAAATTAGGTTAAAAAACTCCAATATTTTTCTTAATAACTTAAAAAATAATTAGAACTAGGTTTAGCGTTTTATTTTAATTTTAAATTAATTCATTTTCTATTAAATCTTAAAAAACATAAAAATACCAAAAACATTTTCTTTTAATTTTAATTCCTCATTAATTCTAATTTTTTTGCAAAAAGGTCCAACGCCCATATTCTTAATTCTCATTAATTCGCGCATTTATTTTATGTCATTTAAATAATTGTGTACCTCTCCCGAAGCCTTGTAACATTTACTTCTCGCACTTTTCAATTCTTTATTTTCTTTGCTTTATTTATTTTCCGTCAAATCGGGTCCTGGTTAATTTTGGCGATGTGGACCCACGCCATTTGTAATAGTTTAGAATTTACTTTCCCGCAAATATTTTAACTGTTAACAAAGCATGCAAGAATGAATGTCCAAATAAAAGCAATGCGTAGATCACCAATAACACGACAAAAGATAAATAAATGAAAACGACACACGAATCGCACACACCACCCCTAGGGTACGCCTCACTGTTGCCTTGCCCTCGGAAAGTGATCGTCGGGTAGAGGACGTTTTAGTAAGTCCTCATGATCCAGGAACCTGGCATGAGGGTAGCTTCTAAGGTGTCTTCCCATTGCTCGGTGATCACATTGTTGCCTTGTCCCTCGAAACGTGGCCGTCGACTATAGGACGTCTTAGTGAGTCCTTGTGTCCATTGATCAAGTTGCCTAAAACAAAGTTGCCTCGAATAAGTTGCCTCGGAACAGTTGCCTCAGAATAAAAGATCAATGGCATAAGGGTAGCTTCTAAGGTGTCTTACCTTTGCTCGGTGACCACAATGTCCCTAAACTCGAATTGACCCGAACACCTCCAACGGTGGTGCTACCTACCTCTCAATGGTGGGATGGCACTACTTGAAAGGACATTTACACAGACGAATTCCTTAGAGTAGGTAGATTCTCGTAGATACTTGCTCTAAATTTCAAAACAAATTCAAAAATACTTTTCACACCGACACCTTTTCAAAAAGCTTTCGAAAGCAATTTTTCAAACACTCTTGAGGACCGATACAAGAGTCGAACTGGAATTTTCAAAGAAACTTTTTAAAACCCACAGTTGAAAAGCAAACAAAACAATTTTGAAAACACAAATGAGCAAGTATCTAAGAGCCCATGGATAACCATGGATAGAAAGGGTGCTAACACCTTCCCTTTCTATAACCTACCTCCCGAACCGAGAGCAATCTCTATAAGGAATTTTTCTGTGCTTTTGTCCTTTCCATTTGGAGAAAATAAAAGACGGTGGCGACTCTTGCTTCCGCGACATTTCGCGAACCAGCTTTAAACAGTCAGTTCCAGATCCACCGATCACAGGAAGCCCTAATTTTTGCCTAGGTATGTCAACCTAGCGGGTCTTTTATCATGCGTAGTATCTTTTTACTATGTCTGCATTGGCGGGGTGAGGAAGGTCGTCACCATCCATGGTGGTCAGAATCATGGCTCCTCCTGAGAACACATGTTTAACCACAAATGACCCTTCGTACGTAGGGGTCCATTTGCCCCTTGGATCACTCTGAGGAAGGATGATGCGTTTGATTACCAGATCCCCGACTTGATATTCTTGTGGTCTGACCTTCTTGTTAAATGCCCTGATCATCCGTTTTTGGTACGTCTGACCATGACAAATAGCAGCGAGTCTCTTTTCGTCAATCAGGTTTAATTGATCAAGTCGTGTCTGGTTCCAATCATCTTCGCTCAGATCTGCATCCTTCATTATCCGGAGAGAGGGTATCTGCACTTCGATCGGTAAGACTGCCTCCATGCCGTAGACCAAGGAGAAAGGAGTTGCCCTGGTTGACGTCCGTGCTGAGGTACGATACCCGTGTAGAGCAAACGGTAACATCTTGTGCCAATCTTTATAAGTCACTGTCATCTTCTGCACAATTTTCTTGATATTTTTATTCGCTGCTTCTACAGCCCCATTCATCTTCGGCCGGTAAGGAGAAGAGTTGTGGTGCTGTATCTTAAATTGCTCGCAGAGCTCAGTGATCATCTTGTTATTGAGATTGGTACCGTTGTCTGTAATGATCCTTTCTGGGACGCCGTATCGACATATCAGATTGTGCCGAATGAACCGTGCCACAACATTCTTGGTTACTGTGGCGTACGAAGCTGCTTCAACCCACTTCGTAAAGTAATCGATCGCCACTAGGATGAAGCGATGCCCGTTGGATGCTGTAGGTTTAATCTCGCCGATCATATCTATGCCCCACATTGCAAAAGGCCAAGGTGCAGTCAGGACATTCAGAGGAACTGGAGGAACATGCACCTTGTCTGCATAAATCTGGCATTTATGACATGTCCGAGAATGTTGGTAACAGTCGGCTTCCATTGTGGACCAGAAATACCCTGCCTGAAGGATTTTCTTTGCCATCGTGTGTCCACTGGAATGTGTTCCGAAGGTACCTTCATGTAGCTCCGCCATGATCCTTTCTGCTTCAGTCTTGTCCACACAATGCAGTAAGGTCGAATCATGGTTTCGCTTATACAGAATGCCGTTGCTAAGGAAGAACTTTGCTGCGAACCTTCTCAGAAACTTCTTATCGTTGACAGATGCACCTTCAGGATACTCTTGAGCTTCCAAGTACCTCTTCACCTCATGGTACCAAGGTTTTTCAGTCACTTCCTCAGCCTCAAGATCACAACAGTATGCCGGTTCGTCCAGTTTCCAGATAATGACCCGGGGAGCCTCATTGTCCCATTTGACTTTGAACATAGAAGACATCGTAGCTAACGCGTCCGCCAACTGATTCTCCTCTCTTGGGAAATGTTCAAAAGTTATCTCTGCGAAATGGGGGATCAATGTCAACACACATTCTCTATAAGGAATAAGATTCAGATGTTTCGTATCCCACTCGCCTTTGATCTGATTGATCACGAGAGCGGAATCTCCGAAGACACTCAGAAACTTGACCCTTAAGTCAATTGCAGCTTGGAGACCCATGATGCATGCCTCATACTCCGCCATGTTGTTGGTGCAGTTGAAACATAGTCGGGCCGTGAGTGGAGTATGAGTGCCTTGAGGGGATATGATCACAGCGCCGATACCGTTACCCAAAGCGTTGGAGGCTCCGTCAAAGTGCATAGACCATCGGGATCCTTCCTCAAGTCCTTCATCCGGTCCAGGTACTTCACAATCAGTCACAATCATGATGCTCTCGTCCGGAAACTCAAAGTTCATTGACTAATAGTCGTCTACTGCCTGGTGTGCCAAGTGGTCTGCCAATACACTTCCCTTGATAGCTTTCTAGGTCGTGTACTGGATGTCATATTCTGTCAAGATCATTTGCCATCTTGCTATTCTCCCAGACAGAGCAGGCTTTTCAAATATGTACTTTATTGGATCCATCTTAGAAATCAACAAGGTAGTGTGAGTCAGCATATACTGTCTCAGCCGGCGAGCAGCCCATACCAAAGCGCAGCAAGTTTTCTCGAGCAGTGAGTATCGGGTCTCACAGTCGGTAAACTTTTTGCTAAGGTAATAAATGGCGTGCTCTTTTCGGCCAGACTCATCATGCTTCCCCAGCACACACCCCATTGAGTTGTCAAGTACTGTCAGGTATAGTATCAGAGGTCTCCCTTCAACCGGTGGCATAAGAATGGGTGGTTCTTGGAGATACTCTTTGATTCTGTCAAAAGTGGCCTGACATTCATCATTCCAACGTACTACCTGATCTTTCTTCAGCAGCTTGAAGATTGGTTCACAGGTAGCGGTTAGGTGCGAGATGAATCGAGCAATGTAATTCAGGCGTCCTAAAAAGCCTCTGACCTCTTTCTCTGTCTTAGGAACTGGCATATCTTGAATGGCTTTAACCTTAGCAGGGTCCACTTGAATACCCTTATCACTTACAACAAAGCCTAGCAACTTTCCAGACCTTGCCCCGAAGGTGCACTTGTTCGGGTTCAACCTCAGCTTGTACAACTTCAGACGGTCAAACAATTTCTGCAGATGATCAAGGTGTTCCTCCTCAGTTTGGGACCTTGCAATCATGTCGTCGACATACACTTCTATCTCATGATGGATCATGTCATGAAATAAAGCAACCATGGCACGTTGGTAGGTTGCCCCAGCATTTTTCAACCCGAATGGCATGACTTTGTAACAGAAGGTGCCCCACTGAGTAACAAAGGTAGTCTTTTCCATGTCTTCAGGAGCCATCTTGATTTGATTATAACCTGAAAAGCCATCCATGAAGGAGAACACCTTGTGCTGAGCAGTATTATCAACCAGAACGTCAATGTGAGGTAGGGGGAAGTCATCCTTGGGGCTGGCCCTATTCAGATCCCTGTAATCAACACACATTCTGACCTTACCATCCTTCTTTGGTACCGGCACTACATTGGCAACCCACTGAGGGTAAGAAGTCACTTCAAGAAACCCGACATCAAACTGTTTCATAACCTCAGCTTTGATCTTTTCGGACATTTCTGGACGCATACGGCGGACCTTTTGCTTAACCGGAGGGCAGTCTTCCTTGGTAGGCAAGTGATGGACCACAATGTCGGTATCCAAACCAGGCATGTCTTCGTAGGACCAGGCAAAGATTTCCATGTAGTCATGCAGCATCTGAGTCAACCGTTGCTTCACGCTGAGCTCTAGGTTGGCACCAATCTTGACTTCCTTCCTATCTATCTCAGTACCCAGATTTATTGTTTCCACTGGCTCTTCGTGTGGTTGAATTGCCCTCTCCTCCTGGAGTAACAGTCTTGCAAGCTCGCCAGGCACTTCGCAATCATCTTCACCTTCGTCTTCGGCTAAGTTGATCGGATTTTCGAAGTCATAACTGGCAGTAGCAGAGTCGTTACCAGTGAGATCCAGAGTGGATTGAAACCTGTATGAGTGAGTGTGTGTAAATACAGCTGTTTTGCAATATATAAAGAAAGGAAGGAAAGAAAAGGAGCATAAGATTTGAAGTGCGAGAAAACGTCCAAGGTCTTTATTCATGATATATGAAATGAAAATTAATATGCCCTCACAAATGGAGCCACGGTGCCCCGGGTAAGACACCGGGCCATAGAGTTTCAATTCATTGTTTATTACAAATAACAAAAACAAAGGAATTCATTACTGCGTAACAAAAGTAACAGGCGTATGATCTTTCGCGGTCCAATTATTCAATCCACCTTCATTCGTTGGGTAGATCCAGCTATCAAACTCTGACTCTTCCACTTCGTCTTCATCCCCAATAGCATTCACTCCTGGATTGGTGATGAGCACAGGAGGTCTTCTGATTCTAGCTTTGCGCACAGCCCTCTGAGCCTCTGCAGTAAAACCCAGTCCAGACTTGTCAGTTTTAGGAGTGAAATCAGGGAGCCTGCCCCAATTAGCACATTCACCTTTCTCAATTACAGCCCGGGCGTCCTTTAAGGAGGCCATCTTCAAAGGAAAGTCCTCTTCAACCATTGTTTCTGCCGCTGCCAATGTTGGAGGTACCTCTTCAAAATGTTGAAAGGGGGTTTCAATAAACTCCCCGTCCATCTCAATATACCAGAAGGAATTCAAGTGGCTCACCATATATTCTTCCTCCCCCTGCACAGTGACGATCTTCCCTCTGACAGGGTACTTGAGCTTCTGGTGTAGGGTAGAGGTTACTGCCCCAGCTTTGTGGATCCAAGGTCGACCCAGTAAACAGGAATAAGATGGACGGATATCCATCACATAGAAAGTTGAGTCGAATACTTGAGAACCCACACGAATAGGAATGTCTACCTCTCCATGAACCATCCTCTTCGATCCGTCAAAGGCTCGAACAATGATGTTGCTAGGTTTCAACTCCAGGCCCTCACAGTCCAACCGGTCTAAGGCCTTTTTGGGTAGCACATTCAGGGAAGAACCGGTGTCCACCAACACGTGTGCAAGAGTAGTGCCCCTGCATTCAATAGAGACATGCAGGGCATCATTGTGGTTCTTTCCCTTGGCAGTAAGGTCAGCATCCGAGAAACCCAAACCATTGTCCGCTGTCAAATTGGCTACGCAATCAGTAAACTGGTCTGCAGATGTCTCTTGTGGCACATGGGCCGTCTTTAGAAATGAAATTAGGGCCTTAGCATGGGCTTCTGAGCACAGCAGCAAGGAGAGCATATAGATCTTGGAGGGTGTATGCCCCAGCTGTTCAACGACATTGAAGTCGCTCTTCTTGATTATTTTAAGAATTTCCTCCATCTCTTGCTGGGAGGCTTCAACATTCACAGATTTTGGTGCCTCCATCCGGGCAGGCTCATCATCAATCCCTTTGCCCCGAGTATTAGATGACTCGGCAGCAGGGGAAACAACTTGATCAGAAGTGGAGACAGGTGCATTTGCAGGCGTAATTATGAGAGGTCTTCGAATAACTGGTGGCGCGATGTCAGGCAAGAAGAGCCGGCCACTGCGGGTTACTTTTGTTGGGCCAGTGATATTGCTGATGCTGGTACCAGTGTTGAATTCTTGCTTTATACCATGTACATATACATCTTCCCCATAGTGCCATGGGACAGCCTTATCAGATTCATAGGGGAGGGGCCCCGGAACAGTAATAACAATGGGTGCGACAGTCATGATTTTAACTGGCTTCCTCGGGGGAGCCTTGATCGGATTGTTGAAAATTGTAACGACGGATACTTCTTCCACAGGAACAAAAGGAACAGCGGTCTTCTTGAACAGAATTTCCTTGCTATCCATCAGGCCTTGGATGCCTAACTTCAGCAACGGACAACCAGTAGGGGTAACAGCACACAAAAGGCAACCCTTGCTGCAACCCGGAAATAAACCAGCCATCGGTAGGTTCCTCTTAATAGTCATCAGAGGGGTAGCTACATCATTCACAGAAATGGCATATAAGTCTTCATCAATGGCATTTACTCCATGCTGGAGCATAGGAGCAGTCACCACATTTGGCCTCTCAGGCGCTTCAAATTGTATTTCCTTTGCATCAATAAGGTCCTGCACCTTATTCCTCAGGGCCCAGCAGTCATCAGTAGAATGCCCCGGGCTATCTGAGTGATAAGCACAGCGAGCATTTGGATTATACTTGGGGGAGCCAGTATTCACAACCTTCGGGGCCTCCCTGACAGTCACCAAGTTGGTTGATAGTAGCTGCGGCAAGATTTGTGACAAGGTCATACTCAGCCGGGTAAACTCTCTTCTGGGTCTTTCAGCCCTTTGTTGATTAGTTTGCCGAGGAGCGGCAGCAGGTTTAGCAATCACCACCGCGTTGACAGATTGGAGGCGCTCTAGTTTATCTTGCCTTTTAGGCCCATACACAGCACTGGCCTCTTTCTTAAAGGGTTTCTTCTCAGAACTTGAAGACGCACCTTTCTGAATTTTACCGGACTTCATTCCAGCCTCTATTCTTTCCCCAGTCAGAATAAGATCAGTGAACCCTGCAGATGAATTGCCAATAAGATGATTGAAGAATGGCCCGGACAGGGTCCCCAAGAACATATCTACCAACTCACGGTCAGTTAATGGTGGCTGCACCCTGCCAGCCAGGTCCCTCCACTTCTGTGCATACTCTTTAAAACCTTCGCCTGATCCTAGCGACATACCCTGGAGTTGGGTACGTGTAGGAGCAAGGTCGGCATTATATTGATACTGCTTGTAAAAAGCAGTAGCCAACTCCTCCCAGTTACGAACCTTGGTCCCATCCAGCTGATAGAACCATTCGAGATGAGTCCCTGAAAGACTCTCCTGGAAGAAGTGGATCCACAAGTTCTTATCCACTGTGTACGGCTGGATCTTCCGCACATAAGATCTGAGGTGTAGCTTAGGGCAAGACGCCCCATCATACTTGGTGAAAGATGGTGCTTTAAACTTGTGAGGGATGATCACACCAGAAGACAAACCCAAGTCTCCGAAATCCAAACCAGGCACTTGTTGGATCTCCATGGCGTTCAGACGGTCTTCCAGCTGCTTGTACCGGTCTTCAGCCGGAGGATACTGTTCCTCATTAAAATCAGTCTCGTTGTCAGAGACTACCGGACTTGGAGCCTTTCCCCCTGGGGACTGTCTTTGCCTACAGAAGAACCAGCTTCCTCATTCTGCAGAGTGTTACCAAACCTCCGGCCCGAGTTGAATAGAACTGTTCTCTTCTTCTTCTTCTCCTTCTTCAGGAGCAAAGCCTTCAGCTCTTCTTGGCCTTGAGCCAAACCCATGATCAGCTCTTGAAATTGTGCGTTCTGCGCCTAAAGGGCCTTGATAGACATCTCGGTTGATGATTCAGGGTTCATGATGCTGAAATAAACAGCGAAGAACAGTAAGCAACCTGAAAAGAAGAATACCTGCTATGCACATGATGAATGGAATGCATATGATTTATGTTTTCAAAGACAATCGGGAATCAACTTTGTAAACAAAAAGGAACACACTTCATTAGATTCAACTTTGAAACTTAAATTGTTCAACAGATTGCCCTTAGGCGTTACATAAAAATGGAAATACTGAAAAGGGAAATAAAACTGTAAAAGAACATCCAAAGCTCATCATTGATCCCAGGGTCTCCTCTTCTCAGTACGGATGTAGTCATTCAGAGCTCGCTCATTCTCCAACTGCTTTGTCAGCTTCTGGATCTTCGATTCCTGCTCGTTGAACTTTTCCCGATAAGAATCTCGTTCTTCTCGCAGTTGCGACCAAGACCTCTTTAATGTCTCATAATCAGTAGGCATCTGAGGAGGGAGGACAGTTGGAGGAGCCCCATCTTTGTCAGGATACTCAAGAATGACGGGTCTGACAGCTTCGTATGGCATACCTAACTTATGAGCACGGATGCGAACCCATTTGTAGTAGGCTTCCATAGGTAGAGAAGTCTTTGGCCCCAACTCTTGTGGGTCAGTTTTATGAACTCTGTCCCAAGCCTTGATGAACCTACGACGCAGCTCGTCACTATCCACCTGAAACTCAAAACTGATGTGAGGCACCAACATCTCATGAGGCCCTGCTCTTCTGGCCCTTCCAAACTGACGGAGCGCTAGACATGGATTGTAAGAGATTCCTCCTTGAGTACCAATCAAAGGAACATTAGGGTATTCTCCACAACGATCAATAACAGCTATCTCATCCAAACCTCTGAAAGTCCAAATGATGTCCTTATCAGTGAGAGACATTAACCTATGAGCCCAACCTCTTCCTTCTTGGTTCTTCAGTACGAACTTAGGGAGGTGCGAAATAAACTACCTCACCAACAAAGGGATGCAACACCACAGAGTTCCTCGTCTTCGGGCAGTACGAGCATAAAGTTGTTGCAGGATGTCACCCAAGAGAGTGGGCACAGGATTCTGAGACATGAAGATCCTTATGGCAGTGACATTGACGAAGTTGTCAGGATTAGGAAACAAGACTAGACCATAGATTAAGAGAGCCAGGATGTCTTCATATGCCTTAAAGTCCAGGTCATTCCAGAAGCTGTTAGCCTTACCAACCAAGAACTTGGCCAAGAAACCCTTAACTCCGCTTCTAGTCACCCAGTTGTCCATTACTTCTTGATGGGTCAAGGGAAGAGCTGCAGCAACCTCCTCAAGCCTAAGAGTCTTTTCCCAACCAGTGAAGGGAGTCTGATCCAAGATAGGGATACCAAGCAAATCAGAGAACTCTTCCAGGGTAGGGACCAGCTGGAAGTCTTGAAAGGTGAAGCACTGGTACAGAGGGTCATAGAACTGGGTCAGGACACTCATCAACTGTTGATCCCGCTTTGCAGTGACTAAACTGAGAAGAGAACCATGCCTCTGGATGAAGGAAGTGGTGTTTGGAATTCTGCTAACCAATTCTTCAAGTAACTTAGGTGGGTGAACAAAGTTGAACCGGATAGTATTCCTTCGCATAGGCATCATGATGTCCTACAAAACAGAGCAAAGGCGAAACCCTCTTGTCTTTGAAATGGTCAGTCCTTATGCAGGATGCATGCAATGCTCATGATGTTATGATGTTATGATAAAGCACACCACAAATATTTACAAAGGCAAACATGATAAGGCACACAAGTCACACAAGACAAGCCCTTAAAGTTTAGGCCAGCATGAGGTCTAGGTATTACCCTCTTTCAGTTTGTTGGTTCATACCTGTCCTATCAAAAGTAACCGGGTTCTTAGAGGATCCCAATATCACTGACTACCCTCAATCGGTCATAACTCCAGCATCGCAATCTTTTCTTGCGGCCAGAACCATCACGAGAGTTTAGCCTCAATGGGCGTAGCATGCTGCTACTGTTCTATTGGCCAAGTTGTGTCATTTAAGGTTCTAAGGACGGTTGGTGCTTAATGACTCCTCAGAAGACCCATATTCTCCTCGTTGTAACACAAGGGATATCGGTACAGACCAAGGCGCCACACCAACGTAGCCACTGCTTCACCCATGTCGGTCTACGCCGGACAAGTCCCTCACAGCTTATGCTACCTAAACAAGGTATCCCCAGATCCGGGTTAGGATCTATGTAACTCCCAAGACAGTCCCACAATGATAAAGCAAACAAGTCAAAGCAATTGAAAACACAGTTATGAACTATCCTAAGGTACACCTCACTTTATAAGATTCCCCAGCAGAGTCGCCAGTTCTGTGATCGGTGGATCTGGAACTGACTGTTTAACGCTGGTTCACGAAATATCGCGGAAGCAAGAGTCGCCACCGTCTTTAATTTTCTCCAATATGGAAAGGACAAAAGCACAGAAAAATTCCTTATGAGATTTGTTCTCGGTTCGGGAGGTAGATTTATAGAAAGGGAAGGTGTTAGCACCCTTTCTATCCATGGTTATCCATGGGCTCTTAGATACTTGCTCATTTGTGTTTTCAAAATGTTTGTTTGCTTTTCAAGGTGAGTGAGTTTGAAAAAGTTTCGTTTAAAATTTCAGTTTGACTCTTGTATCAGTCCTCAAGAGTGTTTGAAAAATTGTTTTGAAAGCTTTTTGAAAAGTGTCGGTGTGAAAAGAAGTTTTTGATTTGTTTTGAATTAGAGCAAGTATCTACGAGTCGTCTACCTACCCTAAGGAATTAGTCTGTGTAAATGTCCTTGAGGTAGTGCCATCCCACCATTGAGGGGTAGGTAGCACCACCGTCGGAGGTGTTCGGGTCAATTCGAGTTTAGGGACAGTGTGGTCACCAGAGCAATAGTAGGACACCTTAGAAGCTACCCCCATGCCATGTTCATGGTCATGAGGACTTACTAAAACGTCCTATACTCGACGACCACGTTTCGAGGGGCAAGGCAACAGTGAGACGTACCCTAGGAGTGGTGTGTGAAGTGTGTGTCATTTATATTTTATCTTGATCATGCATTGGGTGTTCTACGCTTTGATTTTATTTTTGGTCATACATTCTTTCATGTGATTAACCGTTAAAAGTGCGGAATTTAAAGTGCGGAAAATAAAAGTCCTACGCTATTACAAGGCGTGGGTCTATACATCGCCAAATTAACAAAGACCCGATTTTGAATTAAAGTACGGAAAGTAAATGTCCTAATTACTATTACAAAGCTTTGGGGCAATTACATAATATTGAAAATGAAAAATAGAAGCAAACGCGCGAAAAGAAATTATAATCGAAGGTGCGAGGGCGTTGGACCCTTTAAAGAAATTATATTGAAATTGGAAGTTAATTAATTATTTAATGAGAAAAGGAAGTTATTTTTATGTTTTTTTGGTATTTTATGGAAATAAAGAAAATTAATTAAAATTTGAAATTAAATAAAACCCTAATTCTAAATTGTTTTTAATTATTAAAGAAAAATGTTTAAGTTTAACCTAATTTACACTAATTATTTAATTACAAATTTATTTACAAAATAATTAATAATTAATAACAATGATAGGAATTATTTATTTATTTAAGAAAAAAAGGATGAAAATGTGACAAACCCTAATTTCTACATTTTTTTAGTTTATTAAGAAAACATTAAAATTTAAAACCCTACATTAAACTAAATTGATTAATAAAATTTATTTACAAAATAATTAGTGAATTAAATATTAAATAAGGCATATTTTTATTTTATGATTTCTGATTTTTTTTTGTATTTTTGTATTATGAAAATTAATTTTATGGAATTAAATAAAAGCAATTAATCCAAAAAAAAAAAAAGAACTAAAATAAAAAGGAGATATGCAAACCATAGGAAGGGTATCTGGCCCTTAGAGGAGGTATATGCAAGCAATTTGGCCCAATCAGAATGAGGCCTTTCTTGACTTTCCCAACGCGTTTGCATATGGTTGACTGAGGGTGTATGGTGGAGTGCGTGATCTGGCCATTGGATGGATCTCCTTGGCGCGTGGCAAGCTTAGATGGTGAGGGTGCATGATGGTCCTGGGAATGAAAGCTGCATAGGAGCACGTTAAGAAAAAATATATTGAATAAGTGGGGGACCTGGGAATCGAACCCAGGTCCCAATGCTTGCAACCATTCCTTTCCACCAACTGAGCCAGCGCGTCCATTCGTATGTATAATGGAACGTGATAAATATAATAAGAAATAAGCGCTAGTGGTGTTAAAACAAAATTCACGCGCGAACATTCAAACTCCCCAGTCACGTATGGACACGCCAGCTTCATCTTCATCATTTGGCCTGTAAATAACATCAAATAGCGGGGGTTTTAAACCCCCACTAACTGCACCGTACCAAAATAACGATTAGAGCATCGCTAAAAAGAAAAAGGGCGCGAGGTGTGGAACTGAATCGTCTGGATGCCCTGAATCCAATGGTACAGGTCTCGTTGCCTAATTTTTCCTCATGAAGAAGTCCCTAATTTCAAGCTCCTGAAACCCTAGAATGTTCTCATGGCAACTTTGAATACAAGCACGGTTAGTTCAATTAGAGGGTACCAAAAGCTTCAGCATATTCATATTAATGTAAACCAATCATTAAAACACAGTAATCATGCATGAAACGTGACACAGGAATATGCAAATTTTAAAGAAAAGTCAAGCTTCTATCTACCAATTCTTTGAGTATGGAGGCGTGATCTCGATTGGAAAAGCTCCCTGGTAGTGTCAGGAGTGTAGTGGAATGGTTCTTTTGCTTTGAAACGTGCTCTATGTGGGAAAACAGTTTTCAGAATTTTGTGAAAAAATGCAAGTTTTTCTTGTGTTCTTGGGCGCAACTTCCTTGTTCTTGAGCATTAGGTTTTGTTTGTGCATATATGAGGAATCATTCTAGGTCAAAAACAAAGCCCATGATCCATGTTTTAATGCCTTTCAATATTTGATTTTCAAGCATCTTTTTCAATCTTTTCTTGCCATGGAACTTGCCTATTTTGGAAGATCTTGCCTCTTGAGCATGTGCACGAAATATTTAGGTCATAAAGAGTGAATATGCTGCATAAAAAGATTTGGAAAATATATTTTAGTATTTTTCTTATATTTAATTTTAATTAAATGAATTAATAGGATAATAAACTCAATTAATTAATTAAAAATAAGAATATAACTCCCCTTTGGGTCAATGGGTCGTGCATAGCTTTTGGGTGATGATTCTTGGCAGAAATTGTGGCCCATTAGCAATTTTGAGGCATTTGAAGCAAAGTTGACTTTTCAAAATTCCCAAAAATTCCCCAACTTCCACAAGGCATATCTTGCTCAATTTTTAAGCTTTGATCATGTTCTTGGACATTTTGGAAAGGTCTTGAAGTCCTCTAACCAATGTCTTTGGTCCCATGTCATTTTGATTTACCAATCTCAAGTTATGGTCTTTGACTTAAAGTTCCTTTTTGTTGACTTTTGAAAATGACCTATAATGTTGAGATTGATAACTTTTTGTGAGAGCATTTCTTGGACTTGAAGTGTGAAGATGAATTGTAGGAAATGTCATTCTCTTCAAAATGAGCTTTGGATGGAATTTTTCTGATAAACCATGTGGAAGTTATGCCCTGGTCAATTTGCAGTTGACTTTTTCAGCTGTCCAAATATAGAAACTTTTGCATCTTGAGGCTTTTTGAGCCATGCTTTGAGAATCATGATCAAGAATTGATCAAATGATGTTTGTGGCTTCAAAATAAGATGTTGACCAAAATTTTTGACTTTTGACTGTCAAATGACCATTTTGCCCCTACAGTTGAATATTGAGCAATTAGGGTTTTTGACTGTGCAATTTTGTGATGTGAGTCTTGAAACTTGACATGAGGATGCTTGACAATGTTTATAGGCATGTGGGACTTGTTTGGGCCCTTGGAAACTTCAATTTCTTTGCCAGAACCAAAACCCTAATTTTTGACCGTTAGGAGGCCATTGGACTGTGCAACTCTTGGGAGATTTTGAAGCATGCTCTTTGCAAATCTTGAAGAATATGGGAGGGAAAATTTTGGGGTACAACAGTATACTTCCTGTCTTTCGGCGGCGTTCTCTTACTAGGACGTCAGCCCCTTTGTACAAAACGGCTATTACAGGCCAACTTCAAAATTAATACAATTCGTTTCCACAAGAAATTCCAAATTTTTTTTCTTTTTCTGTTTTATTTTGCAAGAACGTCCAATGATTCATTTTTGATATATGCATTTGAAAATAATTGCTGCTCATAAATATTTACATAAGAAACAAAAGACAATTACTCGAAATTCCAGGAACAGGGGCAAACAAGAAATGTCCAAACCTTACAGTTTCCCTACCCACCAGATAAAGGGATAGAGCCAGCTTGAGAATATGACTAAAGGTACATACACTCCCTGCAGAGTAAGAAGTATCCAAAGACAGTGGTGTTAGCTTTCTCGAACAGGACACAACTCTCCCCAGCCGAGGTTCACAATCGCGAGTGAGTCGGCAAAATTCTCCCCAAGCAGAGTTTATTTACCACCAGCAATAGAAGTTCACCATCAGCTGAGTTTATTTCTTCCACAGGCAGAAATTCAATCCCCGACAGGGTTCATTATCACCAGCAACGGTAATTCATCCCCAACAGAGTTTTTTCTCCAAGTCAGCAGATCTTCCAACATAGTATTTCTCTTCCCCACAGAGTCATTCTCCCATAGGATTATTCTCAAAATATTCTCGAGCAGAACGAACGCGAGTCTCCAGCTAATCATCTTCGGTCACTATCCCCAGCGAGAACGAAGAACTCAACTCCTTATACTCTCTAACAGCAGTCCAGGATTTATTCTCCCCAGCCGGAGAATATCACAAGTGTTGTACCCCAAAATTTTCCCTCCCATATTCCTCAATACATGTCAAGAATCATCTCCAAGTTGTTCAAGATGGCTCAAGAGTTGGACAGTCAAATCACCTCCTAAGGCAGTCAATCCAAAATTAGGGTTTTGTGTTGCATCAAGTTCCTTACATCCAAATGGTATCAAATGCTCCCCAATGTCCTAATATGTTCTCAAGTTCATCCATGTCAAATTTCAAGCCTTGCAGAGAAAGTTTGGTCAGTCAATTGCTCAAGAAGCCCAAAAATCGATTGTGCTAGGGCAAAAGTCAACTATGACCCAAATACAGTCAAACCTCAAGATTTTTTGCCAACATTCTCATTTTGAAGGATAATTCATCATTTGATCAAGGGTTGATCATGATTCATCAAGGATTGCTCAAGATTCAAAAGTTGCTAAATTAGGGTTTTGCAGGAAAAGTCAACTCAAATTTGACCAAGCATAACTTTCTCATAAGTTATGAGAAATGACCCATCCAAAGCTCATTTTTAATAGGATGCAATTTCATACAATCCATCTTCACACCCCAATATCAAGAAATTCTCTCACAAAAAGTTACAAATTTGGACATTATAGGTCATTTTTGAAAGTCAACAAAAACACCTTTTTTCCAAAGCTTATAACTTGAGCATGGAATATCAAAATGCTACGAGACCAAAAGGGTTGGTTAGAGGACATCTCAAGGTTTATAAAAAGTCAGAGAACACTTCCAAAAGTTCAAAATTGAAGAAGTTATGCATTGTTGAAGTTGGGCATTTTTCCAAAAGTGCCAAAAGTCAACTATCCTCAAAACTCCAATTTTTGACAAAAGGGCCCACTTTTTTCCACTTGATATGATCTTGTCACACCACACACGTGTCCTGTCTTCAATTTCATGACCAATTATTAATTTTTCTATTTTATTTGATTTTTATTGATTTAATTCATTTTTAATCAATTTAAATCAAAATAAAATCCAAATCTTAATAGCTTGATATCTTTGTGATCATTACAACTTTCAAATATCATGATACACCTAATCAAATTCGTATCAAGCCTTATTGTGCACAAAATATCAGATTTGGACATTTTTGGAAGCTTTGTTAATGGAGAATAAAATCAAATCTCAAATCTTCAATGCACAAAGATTGGAAGCCCAAGATTTAACCTAATAGCTTGCTTGATACATATACAACATAGGCATATCAAGAACACGACCAAAAAAGTGACTGAAACGGTCAAACCGAATTGGAGAAAAAGCTTGAAAAAGTGGAAATTGAAATCATACTTAGAGCACGATTCAATCCAAAAACTCCACATAGCCTTCTTGCCTGACATCTACTGGAGCAAAAGCGATCAAAATCAAGCCTTGAAACAGCCCCAAACTCACTGTAAGTCGTCCTAAACACGACCCTGTACATGAAAACACAACCTTGGATTCTTGCATCTTTTTTCCAAAATATTGATATATTCATAACCCTTGAATGATTTCCAAGCTTTTTGCAATATTCAATTTCGTTTTCATGGCCTCTAACGTGATACCCGAACCTAGGGTTTCCATTCTTTGTTTTTAGGCATTTTTTATACAGGCAAAATTAAGACAAACCATGGACATGGTTGTCTTCAGGGAAGGGAGACGAACACAGTGATGTTCTCCATTTGCATTTATATGGCCTATAACTCATGTTAGGATGGCCCTAGGTATTTTGCTACGGACTCAAATCCGCAGGAAATAAACCAGGGTTTCGTTGGAGAAGACGACTAGGTGTCTTCCCCTAATTGGTCCATTTAAATCTCGCGCCATTTTTTTTTTATTTCCAGCATAATAATTGAGTTCTCAATATAATATTTGTTTTGTATCTCATTAACAAACAAACGCGTTGGTTGAGTTGGCAAGCAGGCTAGTGGAAAACCCCTTGGGACCTGGGTTCGAATCCCAGGTCCCCCAAATTTCTTATTATTATTTTGTTCTAGGTATTCAGGCGTGCTTCATCAAGTGTGATCCACAATACGCTTGCAAAGATCAACGTGCCAGATGGCCTTCAGGCCAAATCTGAAGGCTAGGATTGAAGGACCATCATAGGTCCAGGTCAACAGGCGCATATAGGATCAACAAAGTCAAAGCAGGTTTGAATGAAAGTGGGCCAAACATTGCTGATTCTACCTCCAGATTGGACCCAGTACCCCCTTTGGTTATTTCTTTGCTTTTAATATTTTATTTATTTACTTGTTTTGTTTTTATTATTCTTAATTAATTACTAACCAAATAATTAATATTTTTCTTAACAAAAATCAGAAAACATAAAAAATATTATTATTATTAATTTCATTATTTTATTTTGTAAATAAATATTAATTAATTAACTTAGTTTTAAATAGGTTTAACATTTAATATTTTTTTGCAATAAATTAAAATTAATGTAGAATTAGGTTTTTAATAACTTTTAACCATTTTTATTTTATTTCTTTAAATATAAAAAACCCAAAAAAATATATTTTTTATTTAATTAATTAATTAATAATTAGTCTAGATTTAATTCCATAATTTCAAAAATGACAAAAACATGCTTTCTTTCGAAAAAGGGTCAAAACCCTAAAAAAATGCGCCGTTTAATTTTTTCGCACGCGATCCATTTATTTCCAATATTTTAATTGCTTCCGGTATGTAATAGCTTTTAATTAGGACTTTATTTATTTATTGTTTTCTTTTACTTTCCGCAATTTAAATTAAAGGGTTTGTTTTTGGCGATGTAAATACCCGACGCCTTGTAATAGTTTAGATTTAATTTCCCGCAATTTAATTTCCACACAATATTAACTGTTAGATGTTTGACAAATAGGCAATGCATGGCAAGATCAATCTTTAACCTAAAATAAACATAGCTCACCCATGACTTGTACAGATAAAATTAACTGAAATAACACACTTGCACATGCCACTCTTAGGGTACACCTCACTTGGTTGCCTTCGAACATGGTCATTGAGTATAGGAAGTTTTAGAGGTCGCCCTCTTGCCCAAAGATCATAAGTTGCCTCGAAACGGTTGCCTCGGAAAAAATAATCTAAGATATTAGGGTTACCACTAAGGCTTCCTAACATTGCTTTAGTGACCACACGTCCCTTAATCGAATTGACCCGAAAACTCCAACAACGATGCTACCTACTCCTCAATAGTGGGATAGCATTGTCTGAAGGACATTAGCACAGTTTAATTCCTTTTTCGAGTAGGTAGATGGTTCTTAAGTACTTGCTCCTTTTAAAACAAAACAAAACTTTTCTCACTTACACTCTCTTCAAAACAAAAACTCTTTTCAAACCCACAAACACAAAGAAAAGCAAACTTTTGAAAACACAATGAGCAAGTACCTAAGAGCCCGTGGATAACCACGGATAGAAAGGGTGCTAACACCTTCCCTTTCTATAATCTACCTCCCGAACCCGAGAAATATCTCGAAAAAGGAATTTTTCTGTGCTTTTTTCCTTTACTTGTTGGATAAAATAAAAGATGGTGGCGACTCTTGCTTACCGCGACATTTTGCGAAAACAAACGAAAAACGTAAACCAGCATTCCAAAATAGTTAGTTCTCTTCCCACCGATCATAGAACTGGCGACTCTATTGGGGAATATTATTAAGTGAGGTGTACCTTAGGACTAGATCATTGTGTTTTCAATTGTATGCTTTGTATGATTTATATTTGTGGGCTTGTATCGGAGTTCTATAGATCCTAACCCGGATCTGGGGATACCCTTTAGGTAAGTAGCAATAAACTGTGAGGGAATTGTCCAGTATAGACCGACACGGTTGAAGCAGTAGCTACATTGGTGTGGCCCTTTAGTCTGTACCGATATCCCTTGTGTTGGAACGAGGAGAATATGGGTCTTCTAAGGGGTCATTAAGCACCAACTGACCTTAGAACCTTAAATTGACCAACTTAGCCATAGAACAGTAGCAGTATGCTACACTCATTGAGACTAAACTCTCGCGATGATTCCGGCCGCAAGAAAAGGTTGCTAAACTGGAATTACGACCGATTGAGGGTAGTCAGTGATATTGAGATCCTCTAGAAGCCGGTTACTATTTTTAGGACAGGTTTAAACCAACTGAACTGAAAGAGGGTAGTACCTAAACGCCATGCTAACCTGAAATCTAAGGGATCTCAGTGTGACTTGTGTGCCTTTACCATGTTTGCTATTTGTGGATACTTGTGGTGTGCTTACTATCATGACCTCATGACATCATAACATTGCATACATCTTGCATTGGACTAACCTATTTCAAAGACAAGAGGGTTTCATCTTTGCTCTGTTTTGTAGGTCATCATGATGCCCATACGTAAGAATACTATCCGGGTCAACTTTGTCCAAGTCCCTACCTTGCTTAAAGAGTTGGTTGCCAAGATGCCTGACACTACTTCCTTCATCAGGAGGCATGGTTCTCTTCTCAGTTTGGTCACCTCCAAATTGGACGAGCAGATGATGAGTGTCCTGGTCCAGTTCTATGATCCGCTGTACCACTGTTTTACTTTTCAAGAATATCAGCCGGTTCCTACCCTAGAAGAGTTCTCTGAGCTGCTCGGTATCACTGTTTTGGAGCAGACTCCGTTTACTGGTTGGGAGAAGACCCTTAGGCCCGAAGAAATTGCTGCAGCCCTTCATTTGACTAAAGAGGAAGTGATGGCTAATTGGGAAACTAGGAGTGGAGCAAAAGGCTTTCTGACTAAGTTCTTGGTTGGTAAGGCTAACTACTTCTGGGATAGCCTAGACTTTAAGGCGTTCGAGGATATTATGGCTCTTCTGATTTATGGCTTGGTTTTGTTTCTGAATCCTGACACTTTTGTTGATGTGAATGCGATAAAGATCTTCATCTCTCAGAATCCTTTACCCACTCTCTTGGGTGACATTCTTCATCAGCTTTATGCTCGTACTTCCCGAAAGCGAGGAACCTTGATGTGCTGTGCTCCTTTATTGGCAAGGTGGTTTATTTCGCACCTTCCCAAGTCAGTGCTGAAGAACAAAGAAGGAATGGGTTGAGCTTAAAGGATGATGTCTCTCTCTCATAATGACATTATCTGGACTCTCAAAGGTATGGATGAGGTGACTATCATTGATCGTTGTTGGGAGTACCCTAATGTTCCACTGCTAGGAACCCATGGAGGAATTTCTTACAACCCATGCTTAGCTCTCCGTCAGTTTGGAAGAGCCATAAGAGAAGGACCTCATGAGATGTTGATGCCTCATATCATCTTTGATTTTCAGGGGGATAGCGATGAGCAGCGTCGCATATTCATAAGGGCTTGGGATAGAGTTCACCAATCTGATCCACATGAGCTGGGTCCAAAGACTTCTCTGCCAATGGAGCCATATCTCAGATGGGTCCGCATCCGTGCCCAGAAGCTAGGTATGCCATATGAAGCTGTCCGGCCTGTCATTCTTGAAGTTGCTAATGAAGAAGGGGTTCTTCCAACCATTCTCCATCCTTATATGCCCACTGACATTGGGGAACTGAAGAGATCTTAGATGCAACTGCGGGAAGAACGAGATTCTTATCGGGAGAAGTTCAATGAGCAGGAGCAGAAGATCCAGAGGTTGACTAGGCAGTTAGAGAACGAGCGTATTCTCAACGACTATGTCTGCACTGATAAGAAGAGACCATGGGAGCATTGATGGACCTTTGATGATTTCTTTTCCAGTTTTTATTTTACTTTTCAGTATTTCCATTCTTGTAATGCCTTAAGGGCAATTTGTTGAACAATTTAAATTTGGAAGTTTAAATCTAATAAAGTGTGTTTCCTTTCTTGTTTACAAATTTGAATCCCGATTGTCTTTGAAATCATAAATCATATGCATTTCATCTCATGCACTTCATAAACAGGTACCCTTTACAGGTCTCCTATCTTATTCGCTGTTTATTTCAACGATCATCATGTCTACTGAACCCTCAACTGAGCAAGCTATCAAGGCCCTCCAGGCCCAGAACGCCCAATTTCAAGAGCTATTCATGAATCTAGCCAAGGGTCAGCAGGACCTGAAGACCTTAATTCTGAAAGAGAAGAAGAAGAAGAAGAGGACCATCCTGTTTAACACAGGACACAGGTTTGGGAACAGGCTACAGAATGAAGTGGATCTGACCACCTCATCTGGAGGGAAAGATAGTCCACAAGAAAGGAGGGCTTCTAGCCCTGTGGTCTCCGACAACGAGACAGACTATGATGAAGAACAATATCCTCCTGCTGAGGATAAGTACAAACAACTGGAAGACCGTTTGAGCGCTATGGAAATTCAGAAGGTGCCTGGTCTGTACTTCGGAGATCTAGGTCTATCATCTGGGGTGGTGATTCCCCATAAATTCAAGGCACCAGCCTTTGCTAAGTATGACGGAGTTTCTTGTCCGATGCTGCACCTCTGGTCATATGTGAGGAAGATCCAACCTTACACTGCTGATAAGAACCTGTGGATCCACTTCTTCCAAGATAGTCTCTCAGGGACTCAGCTTGAGTGGTTCTATCAATTAGACGGAGCCAGTATCCGTAGCTGGAAGGATTTGGCTACTGCATTCTACAGGCAATATCAGTATAACTCCGACCTCGCTCCTATGCGTACCCAACTCCAGGGTATGTTAATGGGAACGGGTGAAGGATTCAAACATTATACGTAGAAGTGGAGGGATCTCGCCGGAAGAGTACAACCACCCTTAGCTGATCGGGAACTTGTTGACATGTTTTTGGGGACCCTGTCTGGTCCGTTCTTCAACCATCTAATTGGAAGCTCTTCATTTGGGTTTACAGGTCTTATTTTGACTGGTGAGAGGATTGAAGCTGGTATTAAGGCTGGGAAGATACAGAAGGGTGCTTCATCAAGCACCGAGAAGAAGCCGTTTAAGAAAGAGTCCAGTGATGTCTACAGTGCAAGAAGTCAGAATAGACCTGAACACTGCCAAGCTGTCAATGCGGTTGTTATTTCAAAACCTGCTGGTGCTCCTCAGTACAACAATCAACAAAATGACGAGAGACCTAAGAGGCAATTCACTTGTCTCAGCATGACCTTATCTCAGATTCTGCCACAGTTACTAAAGACTAATCTGGTGACTCTAAGGGAAGCCCCAAATAATTCAAATACAACGTCACCAAGGTATAACCCTAACGCCCGCTGTGCTTATCACTCTGATAGCCCGAGGCATAATACAGATGATTGTTGGAGTCTGAAAAATAAGATACAAGACTTAATTGATGCGAAGGAGATTGAGTTCGAGGCCCTCGAGAGGCCTAATGTTGTGACTGCTCCCATGCCCAAGCATGGAGTGAATGCTATAGAGGAAGACTTGTTTGTAGTTTCTGTGGATGAAATTGTTACCCCTCTGTTGACTGTGAAGAAGAACCTTTTGCTAGCCGGTTTATTTCCGGGTTGTGACAAAGGTTGCCATATGTGTTCTGTTTCACCTACCGGTTGCCCACTCTTGAAGTCATGTATCTAAAACTTGATGGATAGTAAAGAGATCCTATTTGAGAAGACTATTGTTCCCTCCATTCCTACTGAAGAAGTCGCCATCATTACCATTTTCGACAATTCTTCCAAGGCTCCCTCGAGGAAGCCTGTTAGAATTACATCTGTTCCGAAAGTCGCACCTGTGATTATCACTGTTCTGGGGCCCATCCCCTACACCTCTGACAAAGCTTTCCCTTGGCACTATGGGGCTGATGTTTATTTTCATGGAGTTAAGCAAGAGCTGGATGTTGATACTGACGTCAGCAACATTACTGGACCTGCTAAAGTCACCCGCAGCGGAAGACTTTTCTCACCTGATATTGCTCCACCAATAGCCCGAAGACCTGTTGTTATTACACCTGCAAGTGTACCTACTGCCATTCCTGATCAAGTTCCTATCCTTACCCCTGTCGCCGAGTCATCTGACGCTCGGGGAAAAGGGACCACCATTGATATGCCTGCCCAGACGGAGGCACCGAAGACGATTACAGTTGAAGCTTCCAAACAGGAGATGGAAGAGATTCTGAAGATTATTAAGAAGAGCGATTACAACGTAGTTGAACAGCTGGGGCAAACCCCGTCTAAGATTTCTATGTTGTCATTGTTGCTGTGCTCAGAGGCCCATGCCAAGGCTCTGATTACCTTTTTGAAAACTGCCCACGTGCCACAAGAGACATCAGCTGATCAGTTTACAGATTGCATGGCTAATTTGACTGTTGATAATGGGTTGGGTTTCTCGGACGCCGACTTGACTACTAAAGGGAAGAATCATAACGATGCCCTGCATGTCTCCATTGAATGCAAGGGCACTACTCTTACACATGTATTGGTTGATACTGGTTCCTCATTGAACGTCTTGCCCAAGAAAGCTCTAGACCGGTTGGATTGTGAAGGGTTGGAGCTGAAACCAAGTAACATTGTTGTCAGGGCCTTTGACGGGTCTAAAAGGATGGTGCATGGAGAGGTTGATATCCCGATCAAGGTTGGTTCTCAGGTATTCAACTCTACGTTCTATGTGATGGACATTCGGCCATATTATTCTTGTTTGTTGGGTCGTCCATGGATCCACAAAGCTGGGGCCGTAACCTCAACGCTCCACCAGAAGCTGAAATACCTGGTCAAAGGGAAGATTGTGACAGTACAGGGAGAGGAAGAGTATATGGTCAGCCACCTCAACTTGTTCCAATATGTAGAGATGGATGGAGAGTTCATTGAGACCCCGTTCCAGCATTTTGAAGAGGTTCCCCAGACACTAGCATCAGCTGAGACTGTGGTTGAAGATTCTCCTATGAAGATGGCTTCCTTAAAAGATGCCCGGGCTGTTATTGAGAAGGGTGAGTGTGAAAATTGGGGCCGAATCCCTGATTTTACACAGAATACTAACAAGTTTGGTTTAGGTTTCACTGCAGAAGCTCAAAGGGCTGTTCGAAGTGCAAGGATTGGAAGACCTCCCGTGTTCATCAGCAACTCGGGAGTGAATGCCATTGAAGATGATGTGGAAGAGTCTTAATTCAACAGCTGGATCTATCCTACTACCGACGGTGGACCAAGCAACTGGACAACAAAGGACTTCATCCCTATTACTTTTGTTACCCAGTAATGAAACTTTTGTTTTGAATTTGTAATAGACAACATTTTAAACTTTATGGCCCGGTGTCTTACCCGGGGCACTGTGGCTTCATTTGTGAGGGCTTTTGTGTGTCATTTTCATATATCATTAATAAAAGCATTGGACGTTCTTGCATTTCAAATCTTGCGCTCCTTGTCTTTCTTTATTATATATTGCAAAACAACTATTTTACACACACTCACATATACAGGTCCACATCCACTCTGGATCTCGCTGGTAACGACTCTACTACTGCCAGTTATGACTTCGAAAATCCGATCAACTTAGCCGAAGACGAAGGTGAAGATGATTGTGAAGTGCCTGTTGAACTTGCAAGACTGTTGCTCCAGGAAGAGAGGGCTATTCAACCACATGAAGAGCCTGTGGAATCAGTAAATCTGGGTACTGAGACAGATAAGAAGGAAGTCAAGATCGGTGCAAATCTGGAGCTTAGTGTGAAACAACGGTTGATTCAGATGCTGCATGACTATGTTGAGATCTTTGCCTGGTCTTATGAAGATATACCTGGTTTGGATACTGATATTGTGCTTCATTGCCTGCCTACCAAGGAAGACTGTCCTCCAGTAAAACAGAAGGTTCTCCGTATGCGCCCAGAGATGTCTGAGAAAATCAAGGCTGAAGTTATGAAACAGTTTGACGCCGGTTTTCTAGCAGTTACTTCTTACCCTCAGTGGGTAGCCAATGTGGTTCCAGTATCGAAGAAAGATGGTAAGGTCTGAATGTGTGTTGACTACAGGGATTTGAACAGGGCAAGCCCCAAGGATGATTTCCCTCTACCTCATATCGATGTTCTGGTTGACAACACCGCTCAGCACAAGGTCTTCTCCTTCATGGATGGCTTCTCCGGTTATAACCATATTAAAATGGCTCCCGAAGACATGGAGAAGACTACCTTTGTTACTCAATGGGGTACCTTTTGCTACAAGGTCATGCCTTTTGGACTGAAGAATGTTGGGGTAACATATCAGCGTGCCATGGTTGCTTTGTTTCATGACATGATCCATCATGAGATTGAAGTATACGTCGATGATATGATTGCAAGGTCCCAGACTGAGGAAGAACACCTTGACCATCTACAAAAGCTGTTTGATAGGCTGAAGTTGTACAAGTTGAGGTTGAACCCGAACAAGTGCACCTTCGGGGTGAGATCTGGTAAGCTATTGGGTTTCGTCATGAGCGACAAAGGTATTCAAGTTGACCCTGCAAAAGTGAAAGCCATACAAGAGATTCCAGCTCCCAAGATAGAGAAAGAGGTCAGAGGCTTTCTAGGATGACTGAACTACATTTCCCGATTCATCTCGCACCTAACTGCTACTTGTGAGCCAATCTTCAAGTAACTGAAGAAAGATCAGGTAGTACGTTGGAACGATGAATGCCAGGCCGCTTTCAAAAGGATCAAAGAGTATCTCCAAGAGCCACCTATTCTGATGCCACCAATTGAAGGGAGACCTTTGATCTTATACTTGACAGTGCTTGATAACTCAATGGGGTGTGTGCTGGGGCAGCATGACGAGTCTGGCCGAAAAGAGCATGCTATTTATTACCTTAGCAAAAAGTTTACCGACTATGAGACCCAATACTCACTGCTTGAGAAAACTTGCTGCGCTTTGGCATGGGCTGCTCGCCGGCTGAGACAGTATATGCTGACTCACACTATCTTGTTGATACCTTAGCAAAAATTTTACCGACTATGAGACCCGATACTCACTGCTCGAGAAAACTTGCTGCGCTTTGGCATGGGCTGCTCGCCGGCTGAGACAGTATATGCTGACTCACACTACCTTGTTGATTTCAAAGTTGGATCCAATCAAGTATATCTTCGAGAAGCCTGCATTGTCCAGAAGAATAGCAAGATGGTAGATGATCCTGACTGAATATGACATCCAGTATACGACCCAAAAGGCAATCAAGGGAAGTGTATTGGCAGACCATTTGGCACATCAGGCAGTGGATGATTACCAGTCTATGAACTTTGAATTCCCGGATGAGAATATCATGTTGATAACTGACTGTGAGACACCTGGACCGGATGAAGGACCTGAGGAAGGATCCCGATGGTCTATTTACTTTGATGGAGCTTCAAACGCTTTGGTTAATGGCATTGGCTCCATGATCATATCTCCCAAAGGCTCTCATACTCCGTTTACCGCCCGACTATGTTTCAACTGCACCAACAATATGGCGGAGTATGAAGCATGCATCATGGGTCTTCGAGCAACAATTGACCTAAGGATTAAGTTTCTAAGTGTCTTTGGAGATTCCGCTCTCGTGATCAGTCAGATCAAAGGCGAGTGGGATACGAAACACCCAAATCTTATTCCTTATAAGGAGTACGTGTTGACATTGCTTCCCCATTTCAAGGAGATAACCTTTGAACACTTCCCTAGAGAGGAGAATCAGTTGGCGGACGCGTTGGCTACGATGTCTTCTATGTTCAAAGTCAATTGGGACAACGAGGCTCCCCGGATCATTATTGAAAGATTTGACGAACCTACACATTATTGTGATCTCGAGACTGAAGAGGTAACAGAAAAGCCCTGGTATCATGAAGTAAAGAGGTATCTTGAAGCTCAGGAATACCCCGAGGGTGCATTTGTTAATGACAAGAAGTTTCTGAGTAGGTTCGCGGCGAAGATCTTCATCAACAATGATATCCTTTACAAACGTAACCATGATTCAACCTTACTGCGTTGTGTGGATAAGAATGAAGCGGAAAGGATCATGGAAGAATTACATGAAGGTACCTTCGGAACCCATTCCAGTGGACATACCATGGCAAAGAAGATCCTACGGGAAGGATATTACTAGTCCACAATGGAAGCCGACTGTTATCAGCATTCTCGGACATGTCACAAGTGCCAGGTCTATGCTGATAAGGTGCACATACCTCCAGTTCCTCTGAATGTTTTGACAACACCTTGGCCTTTTGCAATGTGGGGCATTGATATGATCGGAGAGATCAGACCTACGGCATCCAACGGGCATCGTTTCATCCTGGTAGAGATTGATTACTTTACGAAGTGGGTTGAAGCAGCTTCCTTTGCTACCGTAACCAAGAACGTCGTGGAACGGTTCATTCGGCACAATCTGATCTGTCGATACGGTATACCAGAGAGGATCATTATGGACAATGGCACCAATCTCAACAACAAGATGATCACTGAGCTCTGCGAGAAATTCAAGATACAGCATCATAACTCTTCTCCCTACCGGCCGAAGATGAATGGGGTTGTCGAAGCAGCAAATAAGAACATTAATAAGATTATGCAGAAGATGACAGTGACATAAAAAGACTGGCACGAGATGTTACCATTTTCTCTTCATGGGTACCGTACCTCAGCATGGACGTCAACAGGGGCAACACCCTATTCTTTGGTTTATGGCATGGAGGCAGTCTTGCCTATTGAAGTTCAGATACCCTCTCTTCGGATCATAAAGGATGCAGGTTTAAGAAAAGACGACTGGATTCAGACCCGGCTTGATCAACTGAACCTAATCGACGAAAAGAGACTTACTGCTATTTGTCATGGTCAGACGTACCAAAAATGGATGATTAAGGCATTTAACAAGAAAGTTAGACGACAAGAGTATCAAGTTGGGGATCTGGTAATCAAGCGTATTATCCTACCTCAAAGGGATCCCAGGGGAAAATGGACCCCTACTTATGAAGGGCCATTTGTGGTTAAGAACATTTTCTCAGGAGGAGCTATGATTCTAACCACCATGGATGGTGACGACCTTCCTTACCCCGTCAATGCAGACATAGTAAAAAGATACTACGCATAATCAAAGACCCGCTAGGTTGACTGCCCTAGGCAAAAATAAGGGCTTCCCGGCAAACCAAAAGGGTTCGGGCAAAAATAAGGGATGAAAATAAAAAAATATGTACACCCGGCAAGTCGAAAACCTAAAAAGGAGGCTTGGGCAAAAATGGGTATCCTGATGGACTGAAAACCCGAAAGGGCAGTCCAGGAAAAAGTTAGGGATCAAAGCGTAACACTATGTCTCATTGGATCACCTCGCATCCAGACTTCGGTATCGACTATCAAGCTCGGACGACACTAATCAATCATATTCATCTTCAACTAAGCAGCAAAGTGATGAGATGCTTGAAGATATAAAGGCAATAGCAGAGTTGGAACCCAGTGGGATTGTTCACATAGCTGTTATGTTTTCTTTTTTACAAATTGTATAAATTCTATTTGTTCGGCGGCGTTCTCTTACTAGGACGTCAACCTCTTGTACAAAAATGCCTATTTTCAGGCCAAACTTCAAAATCAATACAAATTCATTTTCAGAAATTTCAAGCTGTTTTTCCTTTATCTGTTTTGTTTTGCAAAGAACGTCCAATGTTCATTTTTTATATATGCATTTGACATTAATTGCTGATCATAAATATTTACATGCGAAACGAAAGATGAGTTACTGGTAATAATAGAAACAGGGGCAAATAAGAATTGTCCGAACTGTACAAATTGCTTTGTCCACCAGGTACCAAGGTACATTCAGCTGAAGAATATGGCTAAGATACCTTCACTCCCCGCAGAATAAGGCAGTAATGGTAGCTCTCCCAGTTAAGACTTGCAGCTATGAACAAATCAGCAATACTCTCCCCAAGCAGAGTTCATCCACCATCAGTGCTAAAAAGGTTTGGTATCCCCAGAAGGTCTTAATATTCCTCAGTGGAGTATAAAGATATTCCCCAGCAAGTATAAAATCATCCCCAGCGAAGTTCTTTCCTTTCCCAAAGCAGGAACTCAATCCTCAACAGATTCAGTATCACCAGCAACGGTAATCCATCCCCAGCGGAGTTTATCGTTGAAATCCCCAGTGGAGCTTATCAGTGAAATCCCTAACAGAGCTTATCAACGGAATCCCCAGCAGAGTTTATCGTTAAAATCTTCAGCAGAATATCTCTCCCCACAGAATAATTCCCCTCGGAGTATTCTCCTCATCAGTTTATTCCCCAATGGAGTCATCCTCTCCTGCAGGTTTATTCTTGCAATCATCTTCGTTCATCATCCCCAGTGGAAACGAAGAATTCAACTCTATTCTCCAGCAGCTATCCGAGATTTATTTTCCCCAGCTAAAACATTACATATCCATACATCATGATACATGGATATACGCATCATACCATACAATCTCATTTATGTTGAGAACATCATTGCTTGATCCATATCATGCATTGCATATGACTGGCCTTTACCTTTCAGGAACGATGCAGTTAAACTCTCAACCAAGTCAATGGAGACAAAATCAGTTAAATCAATTCCTAAAGATTTTTCTGAGGAAAAGCCCGTCAATAGAGACGACCTGTCAATGGAGAAAACCCGTCAAAAGAGACAACCCTTCAATGGAGACAACCCGTCAATGGAGACAACCTGTCAATGGAGACAACCCGTCAATGGAGACAACCCGTCAATGGAGACAACCCGTCAATAGAGACAACCTGTCAATGGAGACAACCCGTCAATAGAGACAACCTGTCAATGGAGACAACCCGTCAATGGAGACAACCCGTCAATAGAGACAACCTGTCAATGGAGACAACCCGTCAATGGAGATAACCCGTCAATAGAGACAACCTGTCAATGGAGACAACCCGTCAATGGAGACAACCCATCAATAGAGACAACCTGTCAATGGAGACAACCCGTCAATAGAGACAACCTGTCAATGGAGACAACCCGTCAATGGAGACAACCCGTCAATGGAGACAACCTGTCAATGGAGACAACCCGTCAATGGAGACAACCCGTCAATAGAGACAACCTATCAATGGAGACAACCCGTCAATGGAGACAACCCGTCAATAGAGACAACTCGTCAAAGGAGACACCCCGTCAAAAGAGACAACTCGTCAGCAAAGACAAAACCACCTACCAACAATCTCTAAATGGCATCTGTAAGCCTATTCCCGACATCACAATGCTGATGCTACTTCATGTGAGTGCAAATTTCTGGGCACTCTAGTGTTCAATCATCTTCCACCTTCGGATCACGAAAGGCCCGAACGCCAATCTATATCCTTAGGTTTAAGAAGATTGAACAGGGGCAACTGTTGTACCCCAAAATTTTCCCTCCCATATTCCTCAATCATGTCAAGAATCATCTCCAAGTTGTTCAAGATGGCTCAAGAGTTGGACAGTCAAATCACCTCCTAAGGAAATCAATCCAAAATTAGGGTTTTGTGTTGCATCAAGGTCCTTAAATCCAAATGGTCTCAAATTCTCCCAAATGTCCTAATATGTTCTCAAGTTCATCCATGTCAAATTTCAAGCCTTCCCGAGAAAGTTTGGTCAGTCAATTGCTCAAGAAGCCCAAAAATCGACTGTGCTAGGGCAAAAGTCAACTGTGACCCAAACACAGTCAAACCTCAAGATTTTTTTTCCAACATTCTCATTTTGAAGGATAATTCATCATTTTATCAAGGGTTGATCATGATTCATCAAGGATTGCTCAAGATTCATCAAGATTCAAAAGTTGCTAAATTAGGGTTTTGTAGGAAAAGTCAACTCAACTTTGACCAAGCATAACTTTCTCATACTTTATGATAAATGACCCATCCAAATCTAATTTTGAATAGGATGCAATTTCCTACAATCCATATTCACACCCCAAGATCAAGAAATGCTATCACAAAAAGTTACAAATTTGGACATTATAGGTCATTTTTGAAAGTCAACAAAAACACCTTTTTTCCAAAGCTTATAAATTGAGCATGGAATATAAAAATGAGATTACACCAAAAGGGTTGGTTATAGGACATCTCAAGGTTTCTAAAAAGTCCAATAACACTTCCAAAAGTTCAAAATTGAAGAAGTTATGCATTTTTGAAGTTGGGTATTTTTCCAAAAGTGCCAAAAGTCAACTATCCTCAAAACTCCATTTTTTGACAAAAGGGCCCACTTTTTTCCACTTGATATGATCTTGTCACACCACACACGTGTCCTATCTTCAATTTCATGACCAATTATTAAATTTTCTATTTTATTTTATTTTTATTGATTTAATTCATTTTTAATCAATTTAAATCAAAATAAAATCCAAATCTTAATAGCTTGATATCTTTGTGATCATTACAGCTTTCAAATATCATGATACACCTAATCAAATTCGTATCAAGCCTTATTGTGCACAAAATATCAGATTTGGACATTTTTGGAAGCTTTGTTAATGGAGAATAAAATCAAATCTCAAATCTTCAATGCACAAAGATTGGAAGCCCAAGATTTAACCTAATGACTTGCTTGATACATATACAACATAGGCATATCAAGAACACGACCAAAAAAGTGACTGAAACGGCCAAACCAGATTGGAGAAAAAGCTTGAAAAAGTGGAAACTGAAATCATACTTAGAGCACGATTCAATCCAAAATCTCCACATAGCCTTCTTGCCTGACATCTACTGGAGAAAAAGCGATCAAAATCAAGCCTTGAAGCAGCCCCAAACTCACTGTAAGTCGTCCTAAACACGACCTGTACATGAAAACACAACCTTGGATTCTTGCATCTTTTTGCCAAAATATTGATATATTCATAACCCTTGAATGATTTCCAAGCTTTTTGCAATATTCAATTTCGTTTTCATTGCCTCTAACGTGATACCCGAACCTAGGGTTTCCATTCTTTGTTTTTAGGCATTTTTGATACAGGCAAAATCAAGACAAACCATGGACATGGTTGTCTTCAGGGAAGGGAGACAAACACATTGATGTTCTCCATTTGCATTTATATGGCCTATAACTCATGTTAGGATGGCCCTAGGTATTTTGCTATGGACTCAAATCCGCAGGAAATAAACCAGGGTTTCGTTGGAGAAGACGACTAGGTGTCTTCCCCTGATTGGTCCATTTAAATCTCGCGCCACTTTTTTTTATTTCCAACATAATAATTGAGTTCTCAATATAATATTTGTTTTGTATCTCATTAACAAACAAACGCGTTGGTTGAGTTGGCAAGCAGGCTAGTGGAAAACCCCTTGGGACCTGGGTTCGAATCCCAGGTCCCCCAAATTGCTTATTATTATTATTATTTTGTTCTAGGTATTCAGGCGTGCTTCATCAAGTGTGATCCACCATACGCTTGCAAAGATCAACGTGCCAGATGGCCTTCAGGCCAAATTTGAAGGCTAGGATTGAAGGACCATCATAGGTCCAGGTCAACAGGCGCATATGGGATCAACAAAGTCAAAGCAGGCTTGAATGAAAGTGGGCCAAACATTGTTGATTCTACCTCCAGATTGGGCCCAGTACCCCCTTTGGTTATTTCTTTGCTTTTAATATTTTATTTATTTACTTGTTTTGTTTTTATTATTCTTAATTAATTACTAACCAAATAATTAATATTTTTCTTAATAAAGATCAGAAAACATAAAAAATATTATTATTATTAATTTTATTATTTTATTTTGTAAATAAATATTAATTAATTAACTTAGTTTTAAATAGGTTTAACATTTAATATTTTTTGCAATAAATTAAAATTAATGTAGAATTAGGTTTTTAATAACTTTTAACCATTTTTATTTTATTTCTTTAAATATAAAAAACCCAAAAAAATATATTTTTTATTTAATTAATTAATTAATAATTAGTCTAGATTTAATTCCATAATTTCAAAAATGACAAAAACATGCTTTCTTTCGAAAAAGGGTCAAAACCCTTAAAAAAATGCGCCGTTTAATTTTTTCGCACGCGATCCATTTATTTCCAATATTGTAATTGCTTCCGGTATGTAATAGCTTTTAATTAGGACTTTATTTATTTATTGCTTTCTTTTACTTTCCGTAATTTAAATTAAAGGGTTTGTTTTTGGCGATGTAAATACCCGACGCCTTGTAATAGTTTAGATTTAATTTCCCGCAATTTAATTTCCGCACAATATTAACTGTTAGATGTTTGACAAATAGGCAATGCATGACAAGATCAATCTTTAACCTAAAATCAACATAGCTCACCCATGACTTGTAGAGATAAAATTAACCGAAATAACACACTTGCACATGCCACTCTTAGGGTACACCTCACTTGGTTGCCTTCGAACGTGGTCATTGAGTATAAGAAGTTTTAAAGGTCGCCCTCTTGTCCAAAGATCATAAGTTGCCTCGAAACGGTTGCCTCAGAAAAAATGATCTAAGACATTAGGGTTACCACTAAGGCGTCCTAACATTGCTTTAGTGACCACACATCCCTTAATCGAATTGACCCGAAAACTCCAACGACGATGCTACCTACTCCTCAATAGTGGGATAGCATTGTCTAAAGGACATTAGCACAGTTTAATTCCTTTTTCGAGTAGGTAGATGGTTCTTAAGTACTTGCTCCTTTTAAAACAAAACAAAACTTTTCGCACTTACACTCTCTTCAAAACAAAAACTCTTTTCAAACCCACAAACACAAAGAAAAGAAAACTTTTGAAAACACAATGAGCAAGTACCTAAGAGCCCGTGGATAACCACGGATAGAAAGGGTGCTAACACCTTCCCTTTCTATAATCTACCTCCCGAACCCGAGAAATATCTCGAAAAAGGAATTTTTTTGTGCTTTTTTCCTTTCCTTGTTGGATAAAATAAAAGACGGTGGCGACTCTTGCTTACCGCGACATTTTGCAAAAACAAACGCAAAACGCAAACCAGCATTCCAAAACAGTCAGTTCTCTTCCCACCGATCACAACAAGAACATTGCATATCCATACATCATAGCATGCACATATACATCATTCAGCACAATCTCATTTATTTTGAGAACATCATTACTCAATACATTTCATACATCATGACATTACATACGACTAACTCTTTACCTTTCAGGGAAAGATACAATCAACTTCTCACAAGTTTTCTCTGGTTCAGTCAAATTGATACTAAGATTTATATTCCAGTTCAAGCTATGAAGCCCGGGAATCGACCGGATAATATCTTGACTTCTCCAAAATACTATGAAGCCTGGAATCGACCAGATATTGGTATATCTTAGATACAAGCTATCAAGATCGGAAATTGACCATAAAACAGATTAACCCTCAGCAAGGTATTGTGAAGCCTGGAAATCTACCAGATAGCCGTACAAGATACCATGAAGCCTAGAATTGACCAGGCAGTGGTACAAGACACCGTGAAGCCAGGCGCACGACCAGATAACGATATGAGATACTGTGAAAACTGGATCACGACCAGATAGCGGCAAAGGACACTGAAACCTGGGACACGACCAGATAACAGTATAAGGTACTGCGAAGCTTGGAATTCGACCAAATAGCAGTTTACTCGCCAATTACTATGAAGCCCGGAAATCGACCGGATATTAGTATGCCTTAAATTCAAGTTGAAGCCCGGATGCGACCGGATAACCACCTAATTCCTTCTGAAGCCTGGAGCACGACCAGATAAGAATTGATAAATTGCAAAGCCTATAAGACGATCAGATAGCAAGTCTAATCTCATCTCCCCAGTAAGTTGCTGTAAAGTCTGGAGCACGACCAGATAACAGTCAGTCTTATTTTCCTCAGCAAATAATTGCAAAGCATGGAGCACGACCAGATAGCAGTTCATATTCACCTCCTCGACTAAGAGATGATTCCCCAATAAAGTAACAGACAACTGAAGTTCCTAAAACTCTATTTCTCCCAAGATAAAGACTGACATTCCCCAGCGTAGTCCTCCTCAACAACAGGTATATGGGCTCTCGCAAAGGAATCTCTTATGCGATCGATATTTCTTCGGATGGCATATTTAAGCCCATCTTCCATCATTGACTTCCAAATGGCATCTATAAGCCCATTCCCAATATCGCAAGGCAAGTGCCACTTTATGCGAGTGCAAATTTCTGGGCACTCTAGTGTTCAATCATCTTCAACCTTCAGATCACAAAAGGCAGACAAGCCAATCTACATCCTCAGGTATAAGAAGATTGAACAGGGGCAGATGTTGTACCCTAAATTTTCCCTCCCATATTTCTTAATACATTTCAAGTGAGGTCTTCAAATTGCTCAAGAAAGTCCAAGAGTTGACCAGACAAACTCTCTCCTAAAGCAGTCTACCTCAAATTAGGGTTTCATTTTGCATCAAGATGCTTAAGTCCAAAGGATCCAAAATGCTCACCATTGTCCTAATATGTTCTCAAGATCATCCATGTCAAGTTTCAAGCCTTGCAGAGAATATTGGCTCAGTCAATTGCTCAAAGGCCTGAAAATCGATTGTGCTAGGGCAAAAGTCAATTGTGGCCCACATACAGTCAAACTTCAAGATTTTTGGTCAACATTATCATTTTTAAGTATTCTTCATCATTTTATCAAGGTTTGATCATGATTCCTCAAGAATTGCTCACAATTCATCAAAACCCAAAAGTTGCTAAATTAGGGTTTTGTAGGAAAAGTCAACTAAACTTTGACCAAGCATAACTTTCTCATAGTTTATCAAAAATGACCCATCCAAAGCTCATTTTGAATAGAATGTAATTCCCTACAAGCCATCTTCAGCTCCCAAGTTCAAAATATGCACTCACAAGAAGATATAAATTTGGACATTATAGGTCATTTTGAAAAGTCAACAAAAACACCTTTTGGGTCAAAGCTTCATACATGAACATGGAAGACTCAATTGAGATGAGACCAAAAAGGTTGCTTAGAGGACATCTTTATATTTATAAAATGTCCAAGAACACATCTCTAGAGTCAAAATTGAGAGAGTTATGTATTGGCCAAGTTGACCCTTTTTGCAAAATTGCCAAAAGTCAAATGTGTCTAAAATTGCATTTTTTGTCAAATAGGCCCAACTTTTTATGCTTGCACTGAGTTTGTAATGTGACCCACGACCCATGAGCCCTTCCACTTGTCATTATTTTATTTTTGTCATTTATTTTGATTTTATTTAATTTAAATCAAATAAAATCAAAATAAAATAATGAAAATATCAAAAACTAATTAAATATTGAGATTTTGTGCATGTTTAGGTTCACTATACAGCTTGAACAAGATCAAATCGTGCAAGGTTCAAAATGGACAGAAAAAGATTGGATTTGTTTATTTTGGAAAGATTTGCACAAGGATCAAATCATGAATCAATAATCATAATTGGAGAAGATTTGAAACAAAATTGTAACCCTAATGCATTCTACTATACATAAGGAACAAGTGCAGACCAAAAACAGAAAGAGAGAGGCGTGAAAAGGCAGAAAGCAAACTTCAAAAAATTCAAGAAAAGTTGCAGACCAATTTCCACATTACAGATCACCTCAAGGCATTCTAACCATCCCAATTGTTTACTGGACATTCCTGGACCGTGTTGCAACCGCTAGCAAGCTTCCCCACGCTCAGAATCACACTGTAAGGTTCAAACAGTTTGTCTCTTTTCTTGAAATCGAATGCACTGATTCTGGCATATTTAGCATGAATAATTGACATATTTTTAATCCTTGAGATGTTTGCAAGCTAATGGTTATGATTAATTGTATTTTTATTGACTGTACAACAAAGTGCCATGGCTAGAGTTTTTTCTTCGTTTTTAGGGATTTACTATACAGGAACAATTGGCCATTAATAATGGTACCATGATGCTCGTAAGGTTTCAACGAGTTGATTGGTACCATTGGTTTTCATTTATCATGCTTGTATGAGATTTTGGAAATGCACAGGGTTGTACCTACACTCAGTGTCCGTAGGTAAAAGTCATTGAACTTACAACAACGATGGGAGGAAGAAGATTATTTACGTGGCACTCCCTGACTTGCCCATTTGAATTTCGCACGTTTCATAATTTGGCTTTTTGTTTTTATCATATAATATTTATTTGTTATCATTTATACAACTAACATGGCCAACTCAGTTGGTAAGCGTGCAGTGTGATAATGCTCAAGGACCTGGGTTCGATCCCTAGGTCCCAACATTGCTTCATATTATTTTTCTTGGCATAATCAGGTGCACAAGTGTCCCCTGCGTCCACCATACATCATCAGCATCCAACCATCAGATCATCAACATGCCAGATCCAAGGCTTCTCCCATGAGGGTCCACCATACGCCCAGTCAAGCGTCACTACGCCAAAAATAAGTTTTAGCAGCACATAGATGACCTTTAGAAAGCGCTTTTAAAAGCGCTTTCGTAGGTAGTTTTATAATAAATATCAAAACACAATTCGTATCACTTTTCTATTCTCAGTCAGATTTTCTTCACGAAAAAATCCTAAACCAGAGCTTCTACGGCGGTCAACGGTGCTCCACTTCTCCGGCCAACTGCAATTCGTATCAGGTTTCATTTTTTTCCTCATCTCGTATGTGTTTGTCTGGTTTTCGTGTGCTTTTTTCCCCTCAATACAGGCCTATGCATTTGTCCTTGTTGCTGCTGTGCTTTGTGCTGTAATCATGTAGCGATAGTTGCTTTGTTTATTGGTAGTTATCGTGGCTTCTAACTGGTTGTGTATATCAGCGTTGTTAAAGTGCGTTTAGGCTATAATCATCTCAACAACCACAATTCAGTTGTCAATTTCATATTTTATTTATTATTTTTATCGTCAAGATTAATATTGTAGTGCATGAAGTCTATAAATATCTGGTTTGTAAATCTCTGTAAAATGGTCTATCATGTCTCAGATATGTTTTTAAAATGTTCAACACAACATTCTCAAGTTTATAACGACGGCTCTTTGTGGTACACACCAAATTAGTGTGCGCCAGTGTACAAGAAATATTACCAGCTTAGTAGATTTGTTGATTCACTAAATTTACCACCTATTTGTGTTGTGAAAAGGAAAACCCTTTTCTATGATATAACCTTAAATGAAATCTAGGCACTCCTAACTCCCTAGAATGCAGATACAACTATAAACCATAAGAATCCCTTAACCTTACTTTGGAGTCAATTTCCTGACAGCAAAGTTATGGGAAATCTAAAACAAAATAATAAGATATTAGTTCAAGTAGATTATTTCAAAATAAAACTTGATTTTTTTATAATAAATATTACTACATGTATTTCACATGGTTTTTGTACAAAGTTTAGAGAAATTTACTAACATTCGAACATGACATATCACAGTATTTCCATGTTGTAGAGTAGTTTGGGGAAATTAATACAATATTTGATAAATTTAAAGAAACTATGTGAACTACTTGAGACAACCGGCGAACTTTGACGTTTGATGCCAATGCTGTTAATGATGAAGAGGATGATAACAAAGACTGAGAACTTATAACTAGTGATAGAGAAATTAACCAATTTTTGAGTATTCTCAAAATATCCTTTTTCACTATTTATTCTAAATTTTTTTTTTTTTGTCAAAAATTTTATTATTGGTTGAAATTTTCGGTATTCTTAGTAAATTTTCGGTATCGATTTTTATCGCATACAGAAAATTCTTTACATTCTACAAATTTTCCGTAGCGATATACCGAAAATTTAAAAATTTCTGGTTACGATTTATCAGAAAGGGCATATCCATACAAAAAAGGGCGTTTGGGATATGCTCGCTTAGAGGAAAAAATTGTAAGTAAATATAAACTCTACGATCTTATTAATTCTCTCAATGTGTTATAATTGATGATCTTAAGACTTGTGTCAATGCGTAGTTAGAAGAGACGAAAAGTGACGCAACATCACTACCAGCACATTTGTTGTGGAAGGAAGCTCGTGTGGGCAAGGATCAAGTTGTTAATCCCGATCTTCAATATGTGTATGATGAATGTGTAAGTATAAGATTGTGTCTTTAATTAAATCAAATGTTTATTAATATTTAAATAATTTTTTATCTCCACTAATAATTTTCGATATGTAAATGAATTACAGGAGACCTTGTCGCAATCGGTATCCCCATGTGAGGATCAGGATACCAGGAGCGTACTTAGTCGAGCACTAAATATTGTTGAGTATCCGGGTTGGGTGAGGGGTAAAGGTCATGGTGTGACTCCAACCTATTTGTATAAGCATCCAAGGAGAAGAAATCCTAGCAATGCAGAAGTGATGCAAACATTGCAGGATTTACAAGCTCAAGTCCGTGAATTGCAGAAGGATAAAGAGAGATATATGGCGGAAAAGAGCAGTTCACAGTTGAAAGAAACTAGTGACAAAGCTAGTATCAACTGTCAGCATAAATTTCCCGAGGTAATTTTCAATATATATCCGTTATTATTATAGAATATTTTTAGTCACTTCTAACGGTTATTATTGGTTTAGGGCATTTCGTCTTGTCAGCTATACCTATCGTCGCCGACTTATCGACTAGTTGGCAAGGGAAAAGTCCATAACACTTTGCGAGATTTACTTCACCATAGACCTCTTTCGGATGGACACATGAAAGTATCAGTTGATATTGCTTTAGATATGGATGCCTTGCTGCCGGTACCTGACATTGTTGCTGAGACCACATTGCTGCGAGATGCAATAGGATCTTTTGTTGCATGGCCATCGGACCTCATTTTCATAGATGATCAGGTATGTTGAAAACCATTATGAATCTTTAAGTCTTCAACTGTTAGTTCTGACCTCAGTTATTTCCACGGTAATTATAGACTCCTACAAAACCCGCATCTAAGGGTAAAGGGATTTTGCGGCACGACGAGTCTGATGTATCACAAAAAGAGGTACGTTTAAAGTGTTAATTATATAATCCGAATAAAAAGCTGCATAATTTTATAATTTAACTGAGTCTATATGATTTTTAGGTACCTTTTCAAGGGTCACAACAAGTGAGCCAGAAAATCGTTGGCGTACCACCCAAGAAAAGGGTTCCTACTAGATTTTTCCCTCGATACCGGCAGTGTCTTGAAAGAATAGTGGGAACAACATATTTGATGGATGGTGGTATTCGTCAAATGGATATGGATCAAGGTATCTTTGGTTTTCCTTGCACCGAAATAATTGGACATGAGGACGTGGAAGAGATTTTTCGTCATAAAGAATTAGGCGTCAGTATTATGCACGCATACATCTGGTAACCCCATCTTTATATTATGTAATTAGCTGAATTTTTTTTAAACATTTCAATGAATATAGCCTAATATTAATTATGTTTTTATTTAAGGTTGTTATATGAAAACTTGATGCGCGGGAATCAATTGTCAAACAGATTCCATTTCGTGTCTTTCTCCCGTGTCAGCGGAGCGACAATTGGTAGGGAACCGGATTCAGTAAGAGAGCACTTAGTCGAAAGATTCATGGCAACTGGTAGTACAGAAAGCTTATCTTTGGGCGTATAATACTATTCCTACAGGGTTAGATTTTCATTCTAGATAACCTATGAAAGCGCTTTTTCACAAAAAGCGTTGTCTAAGGTAAACATATGACAGCGCTTTTCCAAGCAAAAGTGCTGCTAAAAGACCACCTATGAAAGCGCTTTACCAGAAAAAAGCGTTTCTAAAGGCCTACCTAAGACAGCGCTTTTCTAGAAAAAAGCGCTGCTAAAAGAAAACTTATGAGAGCGCTTTTCCAGAAAAAAGCGCTGCCTTAGGTAGACCTATGAAAGCGCTTCTTCATAAAAAAGCGCTGCCAAAAGCCTACTTAAGAGAGCGCTTTTTAGAAAAAGTGTTGTATTAGGTAGACCTACGAAAGCGCTTTTCATTAAACAAAAAGCGCTGCTAAAACCTATAGCAGTGCCACCTACGAAAGCGCTTTTAAGCGCTTTTAAAGGCCAAAAAAAGCGCTTTCGTAAGTCTTTTTTGGCGTAGTGCGTACACACAGGATTTGGAAAAAGTCAAAAGGGCCAGGAATTGTTGGGCTCAGAATTGCCAATAAAACCCCCTCCTTTTTCTAATACCAGGCCCATTCTTTCTCTTTTCTTTTTTTCTTTTATTTAATTTAATTTACTTAATTGTTTTTTAACAAAATCAATTTCTTTTTTTCACAAAAAATCATAAAATCAAGTTTCACAAAATTTAGAATTAGGTTTTTATTTTATCAAATTTAATTTAATGTTAGTTTAATTTAATCTAGGATAATTCTAACCTTTTTTTATATAATTAAAATCAATTAGAAAAATTAGAGTTAACTCTTGATTTAATTTTTATTTCTTTTCTCAAGACAAAAAAAATACAAAAATAGATTAATTTAATTATTTTTCTCAATTAGAATTAATTAGTAATTAGGTTTTTATTTTTTCAATTAAACTTTATTTTCTTGAAATAGCACAAAAACCACAAAAAATGATTTTTCTTTTAAATTACAATTAGGTAGTTGGGGTCAAAACCCTAAATCTCTCGTTTTTTATTCATCGTGCGCATTTTTATTATTTTTTGCAATATTAATGTAAATGCTCACGGTATGTAATAGTTTAATTAGGATTTTCTTTCTTTATTTACCGTTTTAGGGGTTTTTGGCTTTGTAATTAATCCCTACCCCGAAGCCTTGTAATAGCGTAGTTTTACTTTCCTGCATTTTAATTCTCGCAAATATTAACTGTTTAGATGTATGTTAATAGGATTGTATGACAAAGATTGCATGATAATTTAAAATGGCCAGAAAACCCTAATGTACAAAGATAATAACTGAAATCAAATCACTCGCACATGCACACTCTTAGGGTATACTCTCACTTCGGTTGCCTTCGGTAAATGGTCATTAAGTATAAGGTGTCTTAGTGGTTGCCCTCCTGTCTAACAAAGATCAAAAGTCCCGTTCGAAAATATTACCTCGGAAACGTCGCCTCAGAAATGTTGCCTCGAATATGATCTTAAGACTCTAGGTTTATTACTAAGACGTCCTAACATTGCTTTAGTGATCGTACGTCCCTTACGAATTGACCCTTACAACTCCAACGATGATGCTACCTATTTCTCAATAGTAGGATAGCACTGTCTAAAGGAAACAAGAACAGAAACAATCTTTTTTTCGAGTAGGTAGATGCTAGTAGGTACTTGCTCAAATCAAATAAACTTTTCACACCAAACACTTTTCAAACAAAGTTTTCAAAAAAAAATAACTTCGTAACACTCTTGAGGACATAAACAAGGGTTAAAACGAAGCAAAACAAAACTTTTTCAAAACAAACACACACAAGCAATTTTTAAAGATGAGCAAGTACCTAAGAGCCCATGGAAAACCATCAATAGAAAGGGTGCTAACACCTTCCCTTTCTATAATCTACCCCCCGTACTCAAAATCTCGAAAAAAGAATTTTTTGTGCTTTTTTTCCTTTCCAGTTGGATAAAATAAAAGTCGGTGGCGACTCTTGCTTACCGCGACATTTTGAGAATACAAAACGCAAAACGCAAACCAGCATTTTTCAAAACAGTCGGTTCTGCCACCGTATCACAGTAAGCACAACGAGCATTTGGGTTGTAGCGAGGAGATGCAGTGTTGGGATTCTTGGGAGCTTCCCTCAGGGTAACAAGATTGGATTTCAGTAGGTGAGGAAAAACTTGAGACAAAGTCATATTTATCCAGGTAAATTGTCTTACAGGTCTTTTTGCTCTAGGCTGATTGTTCCGTTATTGAGTAGCTGCAGGCTTGGATATCATTACAGCCTTTACCGTTGGATGGTGTTCGGTTCTGCCCTGATTTCATTGATTGTAAATAGCACTGACCTCTTTCTTTCCCACGAAATGTCTCTTTCCTGCACTTGAGGAGGCATCTTTCTGAATCTTGCCACTTCTAATACCAGCTTCTACTCTTTCTCCAGTCAAAATCAACTCAGTAAAGCCTGCTGAGGAGCTTCCAATCAGATGGTTGAAAAACGGACCGGATAGGGTACCTGTTGTACCCCAAACTTTGCCCTCTCATTTCACTCAATACATGCCTCTAGAGGTCCCCAACTTGCCCTAATTTGTACTGGAGAGAGAAGAGAGAAAGAAGAAAGAGGCTTACAGGGCTTAGGCTTGAAGGAGAAAATATATAAAACAAAACTGTTATCAACAGTAGAGGAGGCTGAGATATTACAAAAACATAATACCACAAACTGAAAGAAAAAGAGATTTCAAAATTGCCTCCAAGACAGTTCCCAAGCCTCCAAACCTGTATCCAAAAAACAACTCAGAGCTGCAAACATGAACAAAACCACAAGCTTGTAATCATTCAAACTGCCTCCACCCTGCTGAAACCAAAACTCAGTTTGCATTACAAACATACCCAACCTGTCAAAATAAGCTAAAACCTGCAAACAGAGGTTCAAAAACCAGAAGCCATAACCTGTGTCAAGCCTTACCTGATTCAAATATTCAAAGCCTCAAACAAACTCAAGCCTTACCATTCAAACACAAACAGAAACCTGTATCCAAAACTCACCAAAGCCTTACCTGATTCAAAGAACACTCAACCTGCTGAAGCCAAACCAAAGCCTAAAGCATACTAAGCCAAAACCCTGTAAACTGTCTAAAACCAAAAGCCTCTAAAGTCTGAAGCATCAAAACAAATAAACCAACAGCAAAACAAGCCTCAAGGCTTCAAGCCTGTAACCTATTTTTCAGCACAGCAAACCTAAACCCAAAGCAAACAACTCAAATTCATACCAAGCTTGCAAGCCTAAGCAACAACCAACCAAACCCTCAAAATTTTCATCACTGGGCAAAGAAATCATCAAAGCATTTCAAGGCAACCATACTCAAAATCATCATCCAATAATACAACATAACCATCACTCACAAGCATACAAGGCCATAACCAACATCAACAAATATCTCAGCATGTCAGCATTTCATCATCAAGCATACAAAGGCAACCCGAAGAAGTGAAACAATAAGCTAGGCAACTCAATACCAACAAGAAATATTCAGAGCAAACATCATACAGAAGTAGGGCAAACAGAAGAAGAGGAAAAAGTGATCAAACTAGGTTTTCAGTTTTGTTCATCATCAAACCTAAAGAAGGCAAAGAATACAGAGTACCGTGGTTATCAAAGCAAAGCGCGCATCATCACCGATCCTCCGCCTTGGCCGCCTGAGCGCCTCCACGTCCACCATCCTCCTCCAAAGAAGGTAGTATCTTTTCTTCTCTCCTCAAAAAGAATAAACAACAACACTTAAGATCAGAACACAATGAAAAGTAAAACATGCAAGATGTAAAAGCTCGAAACCCTAACGCGATAGAAACAGAGATCAAACCTTGCAAGCGTCGCTGAGCGACCAGGGAGGGAAGAGGAAGGATGGATGTTGGAACTCAGTTGGCCTTAGGCGGAGGAGTGTTCAGAAGCTTGACTCAGAAGCTGGCGTGAGAAGACGAAGATGGAGAAAGAAGTGAACGGAGCCTGTGTTCAAACAAACCCTAAAAATCCAAATGATACAAAACCAAAGAAACCCTAAGACAATTTGTTCAAAGCATTGGACCGGTTCAAACACAACACACTTAAGCCCATACCACGCATACCCCCCTTTCTTTTAATGCTTCTGAACAATTTTCACTTGGGCCAAAACAAAACCCCTTAAGGCCCATTCCTTTTTTAAAAAAACTAACTATTATTCTTTTTATCACCATATAACTTTTTTATAACTTACTTAGTATACTAAATTTTAATTTTTTATATTATTAAATCTTTATACATAAAAAATTAGAATTACTTAAAACACTTTTTCTTTTATTTTATTAAAACTTGTTTTGATTTGTACATAAACCAAAAATGTAAATGATACTTTTTTAAAAAAAAACATTTTCTTTTCTTTTTCTTAAAATATTTTGTTTGTACATATTAACAAATATCCAAAAAGAATTAAATAAACAAAACACTTAATTTTTCATTAAGTTCACATTCCACACCTTGTAAATAAACCTCATACATTTACACATACACTTACATAGTTACAATATACAAATACGTCGATACATTTACTTTGCTTTACACATATACATTTTCTATTCTTATACATTGCTATACATTATATTTTACATTTGCGCAATTCGATTTGGTTGTAAATTATTTGGACACTACTCTCCTTAAAGTCTCATCCCCATTTGTAAATTTGTACCCCCACTCCCGGATACTAATTTGTAATAGCGTAGACTTTAAATTCCCGCAATTTACCGCTTTCAAATATACCATGGTTAGACCTAGGGTTTGTATGTACATAAAATCAAACGCTAGATAACCTAATACAAGACAAATACATGAAATCAATACACAATCACACTTGCACCCCTAGGGTAATCCTGCTTGTTGCCTTCCAAAATGGGCCATGCTTGCACGTCGAGTTTCTTTGGCAAAACAAATCAAATGATCATAGTCCCTCGATGACGCTTTCTAAAGTTGCCTATCAAAATGATCATAGTCCCTTCAAGCAAGTTGCCAAAGACACTTGGCACCATTGCATTCATGGTCCATACGATGACCCGCGCCTGTCCCGTTAAACATCCTAAACGCAAGATTTTCCACCGAATACAATGGTGGAACAAAATTGTTAAAGGGTTAAAACATGAGAAAAAACCTTTGAGTACAATTATGGGTAGACAAACTCTTAGTTACTTGAGCAACTTGCAAAAAACACTTGCCCACTTTTCAAACTACAAACACTTTCAAAACAAACTTCCAAAAAACATTTGAAACATCTTTTCGAAAAGATACACACCTTTGTAAAACACTCAAACACGAGTCATTACATTGGTTGTCTAAGACAAGGAATCTTCTTCAAAAACATTTTCAAAACACACACACACACACCACAATTTCAAGCAATTTGAAAATCAAAGGCAAGTGATCTAAAACCAAGTAACTAAGAGCCCATGGATAACCATGGATGAAAAGGGTGCTAATACCTTCCCTTTTCATAATCTACCCCCCGAACCCACGAAACATCTCAAAAGGTTTTTCCTGTGCTTTTTAACCTTTCCTTTAGGATAAAATAAAAAGTCGGTGGCGACTCTTGCTAAACCGAACAACTGCGAATACAAACGCAAAACTCAAGTTAGTTCTCCCACCGTATCACAGAACTGGCGACTCTGCTGGGGATTGATCTAAATGTGGGGTTACCTTAGGGTTTAGATCACTTTTACATTCTTGCTTTGATTGCTTTGTTTGCTTTACTTTTTTGGTTCCTTGTTTGGGTTTGTTGTAAATCCTACACCCGGATTTAGGGCACCTTTTTTAGGTAAATAGCAAAAAAAACTGTGAGGGAACTGTGCGGGGTATACCGACATGGTTGAAGCAGTAAGCTATGTTAGTGTGACATATTTGTGAGTACCGGTAACCCTTGAGTTTAGTCAAGGAGAGTACGGGGCCGCTGAGTGATGTCGTGAAGCACTAACGAACTCTTAGAACCTTAATTGACCATCCTAGCCTTTTTAGGGGTAGTGAGATGACCGACTTTGGTGCAGTCCGAAGTTGGTAGATACTCGATACTACACTCATTGAGGGTTGTTTTCTTGGAATATTTTGGTCTCCAGTTAAGTGGCTAAACCAAAACAATGAACACAGAAAATAATCCAATGATATTGAGCTCCTTAGAACCCGGTTTCTATTTTAGGACAGGATGAGCCAACTAACTTCAAGAGGGTACTTACCTGCAACCCCATGCAAGCCTAAACCTAAGGACTTGTTTGCTTTGTGTGAATATGATTGCCTGTATATACACTCACTTGCTTTTGCATACATGTACATAACATCATAACATCATACCATAGCATTTTTCAATAACCATTTCAAGGATCTCGAGGGTTATTTTGATGCAGGGTTACGTTGAACCAGACGTCTACCAAAGGGGCAAGAGGTGTTCTCCTCTAAACAAATTCCATCAAAGATCAGGTGCAACAACTTGAATCAGGGGTTATTACCCACTTGACATGGTGAGCTTGATTCTCGTGGAAAAACATCCGCTGATGCAAGGTTCTCCAATCAAAGATCAAGTGCAACAACTTGAATCAGGGGCTATGACCCACTTGACATGGTGAGCTTGGTTCTCGTGGAAAGACATCCACCGGTACAAAGGTCTCCAGTCAAAGATCGAAGTTCAACCTCTAACATTCTCTTGTGTTTACCCCAAGAGATCCTTGAAAGCATGCATCCACATATCATGCATTGCATCTTGACAGTTTTTCCTTTTTCAGGTTTCCTTACTCTCATACTGTTTATTTCAGTAAGAGATGGCTCTAGAAAGGACTGTCAAGGATATCCAGGACCAGACTGCTCAGCTGCAGGAAATGTTCTTGAACTTGTCTCTGGGGCAAGAAGAAATGAAAGCTCTCCTCACAAAGGGTTTGGTCCAGGGGAATTCAAACAATGCCAGGAGCGATCAGTTGGAAGCACTGCAGTTTGAGCTGACAACAATGAGGATCCAAATGACGGGGCAGCTGGTGGGCCAGATGGCTCTCATCCAGGATTTGTCTCAAAGACAAGAGGAACTCAGAGTTATCGTCAACCAACTGCTTCGGAACAACCAACTGGGGCAAGCATTTGAGGTTGAAGAGCAAGTCACCGCTCAGCCTCCATCCACTCAAGAAGACAAGGGGAAGGCTCCTTTGCTTGATTCAGGGTCACAAACCCATCAACAACCTCGCCAGCGTCAACAGGGTAATCGGCGTAATCAAAACACGTCGGGAAGACAGTTCACGGAGACTGACATACCGTCATCTCTAATACTAGAGCGCTTGTTGGAGGTCAATCTGACTGCTTTGAGGGATCCTACTCGGAAGCCCAATACCTCCGCTCCTAACTATCATCCCGACGCATTTTGTGTGTACCACTCCTACAGCCTGGGGCACGACACCGACGACTGTTGGGCCTTGAAGAACAAGATTCAAGATCTGATCGACATTGGAGTGCTGAGGTTCATTCCAGACGGCGAGATGACAATCTTCCGTTAAGGAGTTCTCCACCTGAAGTGACAAAGCTCAAACTGAAAGACTTTTGCTTCATTTGAATTTTCAAAGTTGTAATTTCTTTTGTTCTCAAACAATTAACTGTTGATGTTAAACTCTGTTTCATTAATGCATTGCATATGCTTGTCTTGAATTCATACATTCGTTTTCACTACTCTTATGCTTTCTTTATGATATTTAACTCTTGATAAAAAGCTGCAAGCCTTTAGAGGGAGGATGACGAAACAATACCATAATCTCATGCAGTATGCTTTTGAACAGACCTTGCTGATGATGTACAGGCATTTCTTTCAATTCCCAAACACTGGAGTTATAAGGAAGATAATCCATAGTCAACCCCTTCGAGCCAAAGAAGTAGGAGTTTTCTGTTCTAAACAATCAAAACCTTTGATATAAACCTGGGGCAGGGTAGTCTCTCAGTTAATTCAAAAAAAGTGCGCATTGAAGTCGCAAACTCTCAGTTCGTAACACAACGAACGACGTCAACAAAAGAAAGCATTCCTTTGGAATCAAAAGACAAGGGTGGTTCCCTATCACATAGGAAGTCAATCTCTCAAAAGAGAAAAGCCCACCAAGCCAAAACCTGTAAAGGAAGCTTAAGAAAGCTGGGGCATCCCGCTGACTGTAATCTCGAAAACGGGAACAGTCAGGAAAAAGTTAGGCATAACAAATCAAAATCAAAATAGAGAGGTCATTACAAATCCTCAACAACATGGAAAATGTTGCAAAGAAAAAAGAGATGATGACTGTCTCCCAATTCAACTGGTGAACCATCACCCAAAAAGTCGCTCCAAACTCGAATAGAGCGCGACGCACAATTAACTGAGCTTAGGGTTGGAGAACATCACGAAGAGCGGGTGGGTACGAATATACTTTGAGCCTATATCCTTTGTTTCTTAAACCGTGAACCAGGCCACGTTACAACCCTTTAAAAGTCCTAATTGAAGCATGGGTTAGTTCGAAAGCATACTGTTCAAAAGGTATCCTGACTCCTGTAAGGCTTTGCTCTAAAATCTTGTGTTGGTTTTGTCTTATGAAAAGTTTTCTACTAAAAAACGCATTTTTCAAAACTTCGAGACAAACATAAACTTTGCATTGCTTGAATATCATTGTTCGCATTTGGCTATTTGTTTGACAGCGAAGAAATTCATACAGCGAATGTTCGGAGGAACGAAAACTCTCTCAGTGAGTTAAAATCACTTCAAAAGGACGACACCTCCATTACAAGTCTCCTATCAACAAGGGGCATTGACATGTCACCATCCATCACACCTGGGGCAGTCCAGTCAAGGTTTCAACAGATCTTTCAAAGTTCAGTTAACCTGGGGCAGTCCAGTCAAGATTTCAAGAAATCTCTCAATTGCAGAGTAACCTGGAGAGACTCCTTCATCATCACTTGGGGCATTCGAATGTCAAAAGTGTCTGAAGTTTCCTTCATCACCTACTGGAAATTACGACCACCAACAGAATAACTATCGCAATTCCAGATTCGATTCCTGTATCTAGCCAGGGCATATCTGTAAGTGATTGATTGTAGATTCGATACCTGTATCTAGCCAGGGCATATCTACAAGAAGAGATTGAAGATTAACACCTGTAACAAGCCAGGGAACCATCTTTCTTTCTCAAGTCAGAGATCAACACCTGTATCCAGCCAGGACAGTATCTCCTCGACCAACATTTCTTAAGTTCCAGATCAACACCTGTAACAAGCCAGGAAAATATCTGTGGACGACTGATTGTGGATTAACACCTGTAACAAGCTAGGAAATTATCTACATCACCACTTGGGGCATTTGAATGTCAAAAGTGTTAAACAATTCCTTCATCACCTGCTGGAAGTTACGATCAACATCAAAGATTCCTTCATCACCTGTCGGAAGTTACGGTCGTCAAAGATCAATTTCTCACAAAATTCAAGTTATGAAGCCCGGATTTGACCGGATAGTATCTTGACTTCTACAACACATTATGAAGACCGGACTACGACCGGATAACAGTGTCAGACTACCGCAAAGTCTGGATTACGACCAGATAGTGGGATCTCCTGAATTCAAGTTATGAAGCCCGGATTTGACCGGATAAGTATCTTGACCTCTACAGCATATTGTGAAGACCAGACTACGACCGAATAACAGTGTCAGACTACCGCAAATTCTGGATTACGACCAGATAGTGGGATCTCCTGAATTCAAGTTATGAAGCCCGGATTTGACCGGATAAGTATCTTGATCTCTACAGCACATTGTGAAGACCGGACTACAACCGGATAACAGTGTCAGACAATCGCCAAGCCTGGATTACGACCAGACAGCGGTCAAGAGTACTACGAAGCCTGGAATCGACCAGATAGTGGTATATCTTTAACACAAGCCATGAAGCCCGGATTTTACCGGATAATAGCTTAGCAAGATATTGTGAAGCCTGGACCACGACCAGATAGCAATACAAATTTCTGTGAAGCCTGGATTACGACCAGATAGCAGTTAACCCTCAAGAGTGAAGACCCTCATCCTCAAAAACCTCAGAAGATTGGTATACTCCCAATTTCTGACCCTTAACAAAATCAAGATCTAGAAATAGTTCAAGATGTGACCCAAGATTTGGCGACATTCTGTAACTTATTCAAGATTTCATTCTAGAAATAGTTCAAGATGTGACCCAAGATTTGACAACATTCTATAACTCATTCAGATTTTCTTCCAGATATAGTTCAAGATGTGACCCAAAGATGGCGACATTCTATAACTTATTCAAGATTTCCTTCCAGAAATAGTTCAAGATGTGACCCAGACACAGCGACATTCTGATACTTATTCCAGATTCATCCAGATGCAGTTTTACACGGACTCATCATCAGGAAACCATACACCGGTTCCTTCTCAAACTCAAAAGATTCTTGGAATCCCCAGCCAGAGAGCCTCACATAATCTAATTCCCCTCAGAATCAAGTTTCAATATCCCCAGCGGAGCTAAAACTTCCAACTATCAATCCACAAACATTTTCAGTTCCTCACAGAATATTTGAATATTCTCCAGTGAAGATCTCCTCAAGACAGGGATTCCCCAGTAGATTGGCATACAACCCAAGATCCGGATTCCCCGACAGTGGTCCCAGGACTTCTTATGATCAAAGATTCTTGCCCTCCCCAGCAGCAGTCAAGGAATTATTTTCCCCGGCAGCAGTCAAGATTCTTATCTCCAGCCATCCAGGATTCATCTATCCTCAGCAAGACAGCTCACCAGCTTACCTGCGCATTCATCACATTCATATCATCAACATTGATGTAACATACATTCCATCATGCATCATGACATTGCATACAACTGACTCTTTACCTTTTCAGGAAAAGATCAGTCAACAGACAAAAATCATCATCTTCCGAGATTCATCCAGAAATAGTTCAGATGTGACCCAAACACAGCGACATTCTGATACTTATTCCAGATTTGTTCAGATGCAGTTTTACACAGACTCATCATCAGGAAACCCTACACCGATTCCTTCTCCACTTCAAGACTCATGAAAACAGTTTACGGATTCTCCAAACATGGATGTCAATCTATTGCTTGTTCAGATCCCCAGTTCAGAGACGTTCCAAAACATGGATACCTTTCTGATACTCGTCCACTCACCAAGGACATGCAGTTCAACATTTCCAGATGGCATCTATAAGCCCCTCCTCCTCAACGAACACTTCCAAATGGCATCTTTAGGCCCATTTCCAGATGGCATCTATAAGCCCATCCTCCTCAACGAACACTTCTAAATGGCACCTTTAAGCCCATTTCCAGATGGCATCTATAAGCCCATCCTCCTACCAGTAGTCACTAGATGGCATCTTTAAGTCCATCACCAGATGGCATTTTTAAGCCCATCACCAAATGGCATCTGTAAGCCCATTACCTCTACCATCACATCACTGAGTGCAAATTTTTGGGCACTCTAGTGTCCAATCTCCTTTTACCTTCAAGTCGCGAACGGCAAACTTGCCAATCTAACTCTTCAGGTTCAAGAAGATTGAACAGGGGCAACTGTTGTACCCCAAAATTTGCCCTCGTATTTTTTCCACAAGAAATCACATCTTCGGGCTTTTCCTGATTTTTTCAAATTGGCTCAAGAATCGGTCAAACAGACTTTTCTTATCAGTCAGACAAAATTAGGGTTTTCATTTGATTTTTAAGCAGTTCAGGCAGATTGCTAGGGTTTGGTTGAGTTGGCTCAGGTTTCGATCAGGCGGACGTTTCTTTAACATTTAATCAAGAACTAGGGTTTGTGCGCGCATAAAGAATTAATTTTACAGTTTTTTTCAGTTTACTTTGAGATTTGGATTGAGGCATTTGAATCAAGAACTTGCAGTGTTTTGTTTAATCAGTAAAGTCTAAGGCATTTGATTGGAGATGAGATGAAAGCTGAGGTACTTAAATTGAGAATCTACAGTGTTTGATTTGATCAGTAAAAAGATAAATATCTGGATATTGGTTTGATTAACTGTGCATTGGATATTTGAAGCGCCGGGTTTATTATTGATTGATGTCAAGACCACAGTGTTTATCAATTATTTATTTATTCTAAGATTAGAATAATTGGGATTTATTTCCATTTTATTATAATTTAAGGGTTATAAACAATTAAATAAACATTTGAAAAGAAGAAAAAGAATTATCTGACAAATTTGGATTTTTTATTCATCTTTAAATTATTTGTTACAGTTATTATTTGTACACTGTAAATTTATTTACAGAGGCTTACATTGATAATTTTACAATAATTCAAAGTAAAATAAAGATATTCCTAAGTCTTCAATTCTTCATCCTCCATTTGTTGCTCTCCAATGCTCCATTGAGTTTTATCTGCAAAACAAAGAAAAGAAAGAAAAGTCAAAGCAGATAAAATAATTAAAAGCAGATAAACAGATAAAAAATGAATTCATCATTAAAGGCGACTAGCCGGAATCAGTTTGCCCTCTCTGCAAATCACGAGATTTCTCCCGGTTCACAAAGAGGGATGGAATGTCTTGCAATTTAAGAATGAAATGCACAAAAGTATGATTGCACAAATTCAAAATTGTCACACATGCTGCCTAGTTTCAAGTTTTCAACCAAAGGAACCAAATCAATTGAAAAGTGCACAAAGCTGCATAGTTCATAAGTTATTAAAGTCCAAATTGAACTGAGTCACAATTTCAAACTAAACCAAAAAAGCTGTCAAAATCTGCCCAAAGATATATAAGTATCTCAAGATATCAAGAAGTACAAAATGCTGTCATTAAAGTATGCAGGAAAGAAGGAAGTATGCAGAGCTAAGCAACTTTGGCAAGCAACATCCATTTTCATCATTTTCCACCAGTCACCTTTTCAGCATAAGACAAATCCTAAGCAATATTAAATGCTTTAATTTGTACTGGAGAGAGAAGAGAGAAAGAAGAAAGAGGCTTACAGGGCTTAGGCTTGAAGGAGAAAATATATAAAACAAAATTGTTATCAACAGTAGAGGAGGCAGAGATATTACAAAAACATAATACCACAAACTGAAAGAAAAAGAGATTGCAAAATTGCCTCCAAGACAGTTCCCAAGCCTCCAAACCTGTATCCAAAAAACAACTCAGAGCTGCAAACATGAACAAAACCACAAGCTTGTAATCATTCAAACTGCCTCCACCCTGCTGAAACCAAAACTCAGTTTGCATTACAAACATACCCAACCTGTCAAAATAAGCTAAAACCTGCAAACAGAGGTTCAAAAACCAGAAGCCATAACCTGTGTCAAGCCTTACCTGATTCAAATATTCAAAGCCTCAAACAAACTCAAGCCTTACCATTCAAACACAAACAGAAACCTGTATCCAAAACTCACCAAAGCCTTACCTGATTCAAAGAACACTCAACCTGCTGAAGCCAAACCAAAGCCTAAAGCATACTAAGCCAAAACCCTGTAAACTGTCTAAAACCAAAAGCCTCTAAAGTCTGAAGCATCAAAACAAATAAACCAACAGCAAAACAAGCCTCAAGGCTTCAAGCCTGTAACCTATTTTTCAGCACAGCAAACCTAAACCCAAAGCAAACAACTCAAATTCATACCAAGCTTGCAAGCCTAAGCAACAACCAACCAAACCCTCAAAATTTTCATCACTGGGCAAAGAAATCATCAAAGCATTTCAAGGCAACCATACTCAAAATCATCATCCAATAATACAACATAACCATCACTCACAAGCATACAAGGCCATAACCAACATCAACAAATATCTCAGCATGTCAGCATTTCATCATCAAGCATACAAAGGCAACCCGAAGAAGTGAAACAATAAGCTAGGCAACTCAATACCAACAAGAAATATTCAGAGCAAACATCATACAGAAGTAGGGCAAACAGAAGAAGAGGAAAAAGTGATCAAACTAGGTTTTCAGTTTTGTTCATCATCAAACCTAAAGAAGGCAAAGAATACAGAGTACCGTGGTTATCAAAGCAAAGCGCGCATCATCACCGATCCTCCGCCTTGGCCGCCTGAGCGCCTCCACGTCCACCATCCTCCTCCAAAGAAGGTAGTATCTTTTCTTCTCTCCTCAAAAAGAATAAACAACAACACTTAAGATCAGAACACAATGAAAAGTAAAACATGCAAGATGTAAAAGCTCGAAACCCTAACGCGATAGAAACAGAGATCAAACCTTGCAAGCGTCGCTGAGCGACCAGGGAGGGAAGAGGAAGGATGGATGTTGGAACTCAGTTGGCCTTAGGCGGAGGAGTGTTCAGAAGCTTGACTCAGAAGCTGGCGTGAGAAGACGAAGATGGAGAAAGAAGTGAACGGAGCCTGTGTTCAAACAAACCCTAAAAATCCAAATGATACAAAACCAAAGAAACCCTAAGACAATTTGTTCAAAGCATTGGGCCGGTTCAAACACAACACGCTTAAGCCCATACCACGCATACCCCCCTTTCTTTTAATGCTTCTGAACAATTTTCACTTGGGCCAAAACAAAACCCCTTAAGGCCCATTCCTTTTTTAAAAAAACTAACTATTATTCTTTTTTATCACCCTATAACTTTTTTATAACTTACTTAGTATACTAAATTTTAATTTTTTATATTATTAAATCTTTATACATAAAAAATTATAATTACTTAAAACACTTTTTCTTTTATTTTATTAAAACTTGTTTTGATTTGTACATAAACCAAAAATGTAAATGATACTTTTTTTAAAAAACATTTTCTTTTCTTTTTCTTAAAATATTTTGTTTGTACATATTAACAAATATCTAAAAAGAATTAAATAAACAAAACACTTAATTTTTCATTAAGTTCACATTCCACACCTTGTAAATAAACCTCATACATTTACACATACACTTACACAGTTACAATATACAAATACGTCGATACATTTACTTTGCTTTACACATATACATTTGTTATTCTTATACATTGCTATACATTATATTTTACATTTGCGCAATTCGATTTGGTTGTAAATTATTTGGACACTACTCTCCTTAAAGTCTCATCCCCATTTGTAAATTTGTACCCCCACTCCCGGATACTTATTTGTAATAGCGTAGACTTTAAATTCCCGCAATTTACCGCTTTCAAATTTACCATGGTTAGACCTAGGGTTTGTATGTACATAAAATCAAACGCTAGATAACCTAATACAAGACAAATACATGAAATCAATACACAATCACACTTGCACCCCTAGGGTAATCCCGCTTGTTGCCTTCCAAAATGGGCCATGCTTGCACGTCGAGTTTCTTTGGCAAAACAAATCAAATGATCATAGTCCCTCGATGACGCTTTCTAAAGTTGCCTATCAAAATGATCATAGTACCTTCAAGCAAGTTGCCAAAGACACTTGGCACCATTGTATTCATGGTCCATACGATGACCCGCGCCTGTCCCGTTAAACATCCTAAACGCAAGATTGTCCACCGAATACAATGGTGGAACAAAATTTTTAAAGGGTTAAAACATGAGAAAAAACCTTTGAGTACAATTAGGGGTAGACAAACTCTTAGTTACTTGAGCAACTTGCAAAAAACACTTGCCCACTTTTCAAACTACAAACACTTTCAAAACAAACTTCCAAAAAACATTTGAAACATCTTTTCGAAAAGATACACACCTTTGTAAAACACTCAAACACGAGTCATTACATTCGTTGTCTAAGACAAGGCATCTTCTTCAAAAACATTTTCAAAACACACACACACACACCACAATTTCAAGCAATTTGAAAATCAAAGGCAAGTGATCTAAAACCAAGTAACTAAGATCCCATGGATAACCATGGATGAAAAGGGTGCTAATACCTTCCCTTTTCATAATCTACCCCCCGAACCCACGAAACATCTCAAAAGGTTTTTCCTGTGCTTTTTAACCTTTCCTTTAGGATAAAATAAAAAGTCGGTGGTGACTTTTGCTAAACCGAACAAGTGCGAATACAAACGCAAAACTCAAGTCAGTTCTCCCACCGTATCACAATGACCTTGATAACATATTAGGATATTGGGGAGCACTTGAAGTCATTTGGACTCAAAGATCTTGATGCAACCCAAAACCCTAATTTGGGGTTGACTGCCTTAGGAGGTAGCTTGTCTGACCAATTCTTGAGCAAACTTGAGCAACTTGGAGATTTTTCTTGCAATGTCTTGAGGAATATGAGAGGGAAATTTTGGGGGTACAACAATGTCCATGCATTTATTTGTTTTATTTAATTTTATTTATCTTGATTTTATTCAAATAAATTCAAAATAAATTAAATAAATACTAAATAAATGCAAGAATATGCAAGATATAGAATATGCAAATCTTTTTTAAACCAAAGTGATCATGGCCAACTATCAAAACTGTGTGGATTGAAAAAGGCATTGGATCTCTTCTTTTGGAAAGATTTTAATCAAAATCTTTATATTTTACAAGAGCATTGATCAATTGGACTCTTGCTACAATTGTAATCCTAATGAGATACACTACATAAGCACAACAAGTCCAGACCTAGAGAACATGCGCAACTGCCTCTATAGAAAGCATAAAAATTCTCAAAACTTTCAAAAAACCTAGAAGCTTCAAACTCTATTTTTTAGTCGTGCTCAGGGAATTTTAAGTCTAACATCACTTTCCTGAAGTTGCCAGGGTTTGATACCATCCCTTACACATCGTGAATCAGTGCCAGAACCTTTCTTGAAGAAGCTCCAGTTGGTAAGTGGGTAATTTGAAATTTTTGAGATTTATGATGATTTCAATTGTTGTAAACATGCTAGCATAATTCATACACATCATTATAAGAGTTCTAACGTTTTACATGGATGTTTTAGGGCAGAAACAACATCGGGCCATTGTTAGGGAACAAAGCTTTTGAAGCTTCATATCTCACGATACAAGCCTTTTCAAGACAAACCAGTCATGCCATTGGATTCGCAAGGTCTTATTTAGTCCAGTAGGGTTATTTTCTTGTTGATTTTCATTGAATTTCGTAGGATTGGGTTTTTGAGTTAACCGAAGATGGTCTCCAGCACCGTTGACCAGTCCAGACTCCGGTGGCTGAAATGGCGTGTGTTTATTGGTTCAAGCGAGATCTGACTTGGCGCGTTTGACAAATTGACCAATTGACTGATTTTATCATTATAATATTTTTATGTCATTATATACATGAATTAACAGGCTGGCTGAGTGGTAAGAAGAACATGTGCAAAAGGGAGAGACCTGGGTTCGATCCCCAAGTCTTGAAGTTTATTTTATTTTTAATGAGATTCTTGCAGATCCAGTGTGGCCAGAATACTCATGTGCATCATGCGCTCTATCATCATCACCATTGGATCACTCATCCTCCAGATCCAGCGCCCAGAAACGCTTCCCCATGATGGGCCTGCCTGCCACAACAACATTGGATCAAACGCAGGCTGTGGGCCAACAGATCTGGGCCCATAGCATAAATTCCAGCATACCCCTACAATTGGGTTTCACACCCCCCTCAGGCCCATTTCTCAATTTCTTTATTCCTTTTATTTAGTTTATATTTTTTAGTTTATTCTTTTTTTTTAAATCATAAAAATCATAAAATCACAAAAAAATAGAATTAGGTTAAATTTCAAATATTTTTCATAAAATACCAACAAATATTTTTAATGAGCAATTAGATTTCTAGGGTTTCAAACATAGGCCAGTCTTATTTTTTGCGCGTTATTATATTTTCATATGATTATATTTTTTATTAATTATGTAACTGCGCCCAGTTTGTAATAGTTAATTAGGGTTTTCAATTCTCGCATCTTACTTTTCCAGTCCTCATTTATGTATCTACACCAAAGCCTTGTAATAGTGGTAGGACTTTATTTCTCGCTTTATACCGCTTATATGCTTGTATATAGATTTCTAGTAAATTAGGAGTTCATGAAAAGATTAAATCAATTAATCATTACGTCACTAATCATCAGATAAATATCTGGAAAAAGCACATTGTTACACACTTGCACCCCTAGGGTATATTTCACTTGTTGCCTTCGAAAATGGTCATGTCCCTCGAACGTAGGGATATCTTAGCAAAGACCCTCAACTTGAAAGTCATCATAAAGATCATGGTCCCTTAATGTCCTTCGAGTTGCCTATGAGAAATTATCTTATCCCTCGATGTTGCCTATATGATGACAGTTCCTTCAAAATGCTAAGGTATCCTTACAGGTTGCCTTCAATGACCATAAGTGTCACTTTCGATAGTCCCTCAACATTCGACGATAGGGCTACCTACTCACTAATAGTAGGATATCACTATCTAAAGGAAAGGAGGAAAAGAACGTCCTTTTTCGAGTAGGTAGAAAATTCTTAAGTACTTGCTCAAACCTAATTTTTTACACTTACACACTTTCAAACTTCTTTTCAAAAATGCTTTATCACATTCTTGAGGACTGATACAAGAGATATCATAAAGTAAACAAAACCTTTCAAAACACACGAACACGAAAACAAATTTAAAAAATGAGCAAGTACCTAAGAGCCCATGGAAAACCACAGATGGAAAGGCTGCTAACACCTTCCATTTCCATAATCTACCCCCTTACTCAGAAAATCTCGAAAAAGGTATTTTTATGTTCTTTTCATCCTTTCCTTTGTTGGATAAAAGAAAAGTCGGTGACGACTATTGCTTACCGTGACATTTGCGAACAAAAAACACAAACCAGTATAACAGTCGGTTCTGCCACCGTATCACAGTACCCAAAAACATATCCACCAACTCCCTATCAGATAGAGGGGGTTGGACTCTTCCTGCTAAGTCCATCCACTTCTGGGCGTAGTCTTTAAAACCCTCGCTAGAACCCATAGACATACTTTGGAGTTGCGTACGGGTGGGAGCAAGGTCTGCATTATACTGGTACTGCTTGTAGAAAGCAGCAGCCAGGTCTTCCCAGTTACGAATATTGGTTCCCTCCAGCTGATAGAACCACTCTAGTTGAGTCCTGGATAGACTGTTTTGAAAGAAGTGGACCCATAAGTCCTTTTCAGCAGTGTGAGGCTGAATCTTCCTCACATAAGATCAGAGATACATCTTGGGACATGAGAGCCCATCATATTTAGCGAACACCGGAACCTTGAACTTCTGCGGGATGACCACCCCAGAAACCAAACCCAGGTACCTTCTGGATTTCCATTACATTCAGACGATCCTCCAGCTTGTTTCCCCTTCTTGATTGTCTCCTTCTTTTAACAAAGATGCTAGTTCTACAACCTGCCTTAACGGTCCTCTGAACCTCCTTCCCAAATTCACCACACCAGCTGGTTTCTTTGGCTTCTTGATCTTTTCTTTGACAATCAGGGCTTTCAGCTCTTCTTTCCCCTTGGTCAGAGCCATGATCATTTGTTGAAATTGAGCATTTCGAGTTTGTAGATCCTTCATTATTTGTTCGAGAGCCATTTCTTTACTGCGTGATAAACAACGAAGAAGATGAGAAACCTACTTTGAAACCTGTTTATGCAATGATATGTATGATATATGTTCGCAATGTTTTCAAGGATTTCGGGAAATTTAAATTTGTGAACCAAAATGAAACAAAGATTTTATTAGTAGAATTCAAAATACAATTGCCTTTTAGGCGTACAATTGAAAATTCTAAAAACTAAGAAATCAGATTTCCCATGGATGCTTCCTCTTCGTGCCGAGATACACATTAAGAACTCTTTCTTCGTGAAGTTGCTTTGTGAGCTCCAAAACTTTCCTCTCACGGGCATAGAAATGATCTCTATAGGTATCCCGCTCTTTCTTCAGCTGAATCCAGGATCTCTGCCGTTCTTCAAGATCAGTGGGCATATCAGGATAAAGAACTGTATATGGAACATCCCCTTCAGTAATGGGTTCCACAATCACTGGTAAGATGGATATATATGGCATCATAAGGTTCTGAGAACGAGCTCGTACCCATTGGAGATAAGGTTCCATAGGGATGGAAGTCTTCAGCCCCAAAGTCTTGGTGTTAAATCTATTTACCATGCCCCAAGCTCGTATGAACCTCTGACGATACCCTTGAACATCATCCTCATAGTTAAAAATAATGCCTTGGATAAGCATCTCGTAAGGACCATCCCTTCGAGTGTAACCAAATTGTCACAGAGCTAGAGAAGGATTATAAGTTATGCCTCCCCTAATGTCGAGTAGTGGGACATTAGGGAATTCCCCGTAGCAGTTAATAATAGAAATATCTCCCACAGATCGGGAATACCATAGAATATCCGCGTGAGAAAGTGACATTATCCTTTGCGACCAGCCCAAACCTTCTTCATTCTTCAATATTGATTTAGGCAGGTGAGAAATAAACCACCTCGAAAGCAATGGCACACAACACATAAGAATCCCTCTTTTCTTCGTGGTACGAGTGTGGAAGGTATGCAAGATGTCTCCGAGTAAAGTGGGAACAGGGTTACGAGATAGGAATACCTTGATAGAATTCACATCTATGAGTAAATATGGATTATGGAACAGTACTAACCCATAGATTAGAAGGGCCAAGACCTTCTCAAAAGCCTGGAAGTCCAAATCATCCAAAAACAGCTGAGCCTTCTCTAGTAGGAACTTGGATAGGAAACCCTTAACTCCTCTTCTTATTTCCCAGTTGGATACAATGTCAGACCGTTTCAGGTGCAAAGCTGCTGCAATGATCTTTGGCTTTGGAGCTTCTTCCTAACTGGTGAAAGGCAACTGATCCAAAATAGGTATACCCAATATCTGAGAGAATTCTTCCATGGTGGGCACCAACTGATAGTTTGGAAAGGTGAAGCAATGGTGCTTAGGGTCAAAGAATTGAAAGAGCACACTCATCATCTTCTCATCAAAACCCGAGGTAACCAGATTGAGAAGTCGACCATAGTTCTTAGTGAACGAAGAAGTCTCGGGAACCCTTGATGCTAGCTCTTTAAGTTGAAGAGGTATTCTCACAAAGCTGATTCAAATGGTATTTCTACGTGCAGAAGCCATGATCTACAAAACAGAACAAAGATAAATTCCCCTAATCCTTGAAATGGTTAGTGTAATGAAGAATGAATATTTATGATGCATGATATCATGTTTAAGAAAATTAATCACACACAAGAAAAGCACACAAGACCTTAGGTTTGGGATTTTCATGAGTTTTAAGGTAATACCCTCTTGAAGTTTAGTTGGTTTCAAACATTTCCTAGAAATAGTAATCGGGTTCTAAGGAGTCTTAATATCACTGATCTTTCTTTATCGGTATTATTTCAGCTTATCAATCTTTTCTTATGGCCGAAACATCCCGAAAGTTAGATCTCAATGAGTATAGTATCGAGTATCAACTGATTCCCAACTTTACACTGAGACCGGCTATCTCACTACTTTCTAATGGCTAAGTCTGTTCATCTAAGGTTATAAGGTTCATTAGTGCTTCACGACACCATGCGACGGCCCCGTATTCTCCTCGATTCGATACAAGGGATAACGGTACCAACCAAAATGTCACACCAACATAGCTATTTCTTCAACCATATCGGTCTATGTCTTACAATCTCCACGATCTATTATTGTTTACTTAAAAAGTGTCCCCAGATCCGGGTATAGGATCTATACAAGAATACCCCAACAAACCCTTAAAAGTAAAGCAATCAAAACAAATAAAGAAAACAGATTAGAAATGAACTAGACCCTAAGGTAAAATCCGCTTTTATTATTTTCCCCAGCAGATTCGCCAGTGATACGGTGGCAGAACCGACTGTTATACTGGTTTGTGTTTTGTATTCGCAAATGTGCGGTAAGCAAGAGTCACCACCAACTTTTCTTTTATCCAACAAAGGAAAGGGTGAAAAGAACAGAAAAATACTTTTTTCGAGATTTTTCTGAGTAAGGGGGGTAGATTATGGAAAGGGAAGGTGTTAACACCCTTTCCATCTGTGGTTTTTTATGGGCTCTTAGGTACTTGCTCATTTAAAAATAGTTTTTGTGTTTGTGTATTTTGAAAAGTTTGCTTGCTTTATGATAACTCTTGTATCAGTCCTCAAGAGTGTTGATAAAGCGTTTTTGAAAAGAGTTTTGAAAGTGTGTTGTGAAAAAGATTGTTTTTTTTTTTTGGAATAAGGACTTGAATTATACCAAAAAACAAAAGAAGTACACGGAGATCGCAAGGATCCAGCCAACCACAGAACCTAAGGCAACATTAACCCAACAATCCTATCTTTTAAGAGCTTACAATGCCAACCCCTAAAAACAATAGTATCAATAATAGTTTTGGTCACATGACACCATTCCAGACCTGAACCAAAACAAATGCTATTACGATATATCCACACTCTGTAGATTGTTTCCGCAATGGCAAGTTTAATCAAAGAGGCTCTCCAACCTTTGCTTTTCCCCCACTTGATGGCCCATTGAAGTTCCTCCTCCCAAGCTTTAGGAATATGATGTTTCATTTGAAGCCAAGCAAGAACTTCACACCAAATCCGCCTAGTAGCATCACAATCAAAGAAAAGATGCGAAGTAGTTTCTATACTAGGACAGAAACAACATCTACTATCCGTGATGAAGCCCAAACGACATAGCCGACTTTTGGTAGATAGCTTATTGTGGCAAACCAACCATAAAATTACCTTAGCTTGAGGCCTCGCCGGGTTGTTCTGAAAAAGCTTAGCCCATGGAATTTGAGGTTTATCACCAATGTCCATATAACAGCCTCTCATGCTAAAAGCACCCTTGGAGATTAACACCTGCCAAACATGGGGATGAGAAAGAATGAAGGTCCTTTGATCCAAGATTTTACGCATAATCCACGAGCTAGACGCTTTAACTTTGGCCTCCATAATGTTACAATCCTTCAAATAGTAAGCATTAACCCACTTCAACCACAGGCTGTCAGATTTAGCGCATATGTTCCATAACAGTTTCAACATAGCACACTTGTTCCAGATGCAAAGATTAATGATTCCCAAACCACCATATTTTGTAGGTTTACAGACTGTAGTCCAAGCAACCAAGTTTCTTCTATTAACAGTATTAGAACCAGACCAAACAAAAGAATGACACAAACAATCAATCTTCTTGAGGATAGCTTTAGGCAGGGGAAGAACCATAATCCAGAAATTAGCAATAGCAAAAGATATAGATTTTACCAATTGAACACGCCCAGCATAGCTAAGTAATATAGCAGACCAATGGCTCATTCTGGCTATAATCGTGTCCACCAAAGGCAAGTAATGGTTGCAGTTCAGCTTCTTGGAAGATAGAGGAATGCCCAGATACCGAAATGGGAGAGAGCCCTCCTTGAACTTAGACCAAGTTAAGATCTGATTCTTGGTGTTAGAATCAACAGAACCAAAATAATTTTTACTCTTGCCAATATTGACCACCATACCTGTAGAATTACAAAAAGTAGTGAAGGCATTCATAAGAAGCTCAACAGAGATTATGTCTCCTCTAGCAAAAAGTAAAACATCATCCGCAAACATGAGATTAGTCAACTGAAGTTTCTCGCATTTAGAGTGATGGTTGAAGTTTGGATTGATCTGCATATGAGCCAAGCATCTATGGAGATATTCCATGATAAATGAGAAGAGGAAAGGAGAAATGGGGTCCCCTTGGCGTATTCCACGCTTTGCCACCAGTAGCTCAGTAGTATAGCCATTCACAAAAAATCTATAAGATGTGTTATAAACAGCTGCCATAATCCACTGAATGAATACATTAGGAATACCAAGTTCCTGCATAATCAGCTCCAAAGCTTTCCAACTTACCATGTCGTACGCTTTTTGCATATCCAGTTGAAGCATAACACGAGGAGGGCCATTCTTCCTATTATAACCTTTTATAAGTTCATAAGCAAGAAGAATATGGTGATGGATCTGTTGTCCAGGAATGAAAGCAGCTTGATTCAGACTGATTATACTACCCATCACCTTGCTAAGCCTTTTGGTCATAATTCTGGAAATAATTTTATAGATGACAGTGCACACAGAGATGGGTCTATAATCCTTAATAGAGGAGGAAGACTCTGATTTGGGGATAAGCGAAACAAGATTACAGTTGAATGCTTTATAGAGTTTACCTGTATCAAAGAAATCCTTAACAGTAGCTATGACATCATCTTTAACAGTATCCCAACTGGCCTTGAAAAATTTTGCCGAGTAACCATCCAATCCAGGAGCAGCCAAGTCGTTGATAGCTTTCAGCGCAACATAAATCTCATCACTAGAAATTGGAGCCACCAAAGTTTCTCTCTGAACTTGCTGCAACTGAGGGCCCTTCCTTATAGCCTTAATATCAATAAAGTCCATAATGTCATCACTCTTCCCCATGAGAGAACCATAGAATTTCAGGATTTCCTGTTCAATCAGATTTTGAGAAGTTATAGTAGATCCATCATCCAGCTGCAACAAATTCATCGCTTTATTAGCTTTCTTAGTTTTAATATAAGCATGGAAGAATGCAGTACAACCATCTCCATCCTTAATCCATTGGATTTTTTCTCTTTGCCTAAGGATGGATTCCTCAATTTCATTCCACTTCAATAAATCCTCAGTACAGTTTTTAACCCTCCTGATCTTCTCAGCATTCATAAGGTCATTTGCTAACTCATCCTGAGCATTAGACAGAGAATCCCTAGCTAGAGCAATGTGATGTTTTGAAGCCAGCAAATTCTTATTGAGCTTGTACAAAGTCAGCCTTAGCCTCTTCAGTTTGTGCCATAGAACATAGCTAGGACAACCTTCTACCTGTTTATTCCAAACCTCCTTGACAACATCATTATATCCTGCAGAATCCACAACACAATTAATGAAACGAAATCTTTTTTGAGGCCTAGGAGACACATCCTGATCAGAGAGGAAAAGCATAGCATGATCAGACACTTGAGGAGGCAAAATTTTAAGGCTAAAATTCAGATGCTTTAGAAACCAGGCAGGGTTAGCCAGACAATGGTCTATCCTCGAATATATGGTTCCCACACAGTGTTTATTTGACCAAGTAAAATACTCCCCTGTACTATCCATCTCAGCAAGGTCCAGTTTCTGAATTAGCTCAGCAAGATCCTGAAATTCACCCTCAAAAACCATGGATCCCCCAATTCTGTATTTACTATGAAGTACATTGTTGAAATCCCCAACAATACACCAAGGACCCTGAAGGTTTAAACTGCACAAATTCTGCCATAGAACCTTCCTTTGTTCCAGCTTGTTATAGCCATAGATTGCTGTCAGGTGGAACCTATGATTGCCAAGGGTATCAATGACCTCACAATGAATTATCTGGCTAGTTGCAGTCACCTGTTTAATATCAATGATACTCTTGTTCCAATTGATCCATATCCTACCATTGGGATGACAGTTGTAATTGTCCAGAAAATTATCACCTAGATTCAGTAAATTTCTAACTTTATTGGCATGATGGATCTTAACACGAGTTTCCACCAAGATAACTATAGCAGCTCTAAGCTCTAGGAGACAGGAGCTAATCTCCCTGAGCTTAGCAGATTTATTCAGCCCCCTCACATTCCAAGAAGCAAGCATTAGCCAGGGTTTTGTAACTCTAGAAGATCATTTAAAATCCCCAAGGCATCAAAACCATTTTCACTTAGCAGATTAACAGGATGGGTCTTAACATAATTCTGTTTGCCTAAGTCCTTACCTCTTTTAACTGCAGACTAATTTACATCCATTTTTTGATGAGAAGAGTCAGCTAACTCAGCTTCAGGTTCCTCAATGGGACTGTTAAGCTCAGGAGCCTCATGTTTAGTTTCCACTGGCTTGTTGGTTCTAGGTTGCCATTGCTTTGTTTTAGGCTTATCACAGTTATGCCCCAACTTTTGGCAGATTTTGCAAAATGCAGACCTCCATTCAAATTCAACCCGCTGCTCCATTTTGTTTCCAGAATCATCACATATCATGATAGACCTAGGGAGATCTTTTGTGACATCAACTTCTACAAGGATTCTCGCATATGAGACACGCAGACGGTTGGTAGTACACTCATCAGTAACAATAGGGTTACCCACTGCACTTCCAATTTTGTTAAGGCTGGTATCTCCCCAAAGATAGGTAGGAAGCTGGGGGAATTTAACCCATAGAGGAAGGGTGTGCAGAAAATCAGTCTTCAAGTTAAAATCTGGGCGCCATTCACGGATAAGAAGGGGCATACTTCTGAATGTGTAGGGACCCCTCATTAGAACCTCATCTTTGTCACTAAAAGCTTTGAACCTCAGAATGAAATAACCCTCCTCATTATAGTAAATGTCTGGAAGTGGAACAAAGTTCCAGAATCTTGCCATGAAGTTCTTCACACCGTTCATGCTCATCTCCCCTCCGAGGACATAGAGAACTAAAGACGGCTCCCAGAATTGAATCTCAGCACGGATGTCCTCTTTAGCTATCAGAACTTCCACTTCACCATTAACAACCTTAGGCGCAATAAAACTCATGGCCCTACCCTTAGAGGGATTTCTATTATCAGTTAGGATATCAACCCATAGTTTCCTCGCAGATGGGTTATCGCACTTCAAAGCATCAAAATCATCGCCCCTGCATTCTGCAATATCAGTTCAGAATCCTTAAGACCAAACGAGCTTCTTGTAGCCGGTAGTTCATCATCTCGCGAAGATTGACAATCAAGTGGTGAAGGTGGAGGTTAAGGACTGACAGGGAGTGGCGGCGGCACCGCTTTTTTCGGACGCCCCGATTTCCCTTGTTTCCCCTGCTTCACCATGAGAAAATATTGGAAGCAAGAACTAGTTACATTTTCAGAGTTTCTTGAGCGGATAAGCTCCCATGGTTGTTCTCCTAGTGGTCCTACATATCTTGCTCAGCATCCATTATTTGATCAGATAAATGAGCTTCAGAAAGATATCTTTATTCCTGACTATTGTTTTGCTGGTGGAGGGGAGCTAAGATCTCTCAATGCTTGGTTTGGTCCAGCTGGAACAGTAACACCATTACACCATGATCCACATCATAACATACTTGCATAGGTTGTTGGGAAAAAATACATTAGGCTTTATCCAGCATCTTTATCTGAGGAGATTTTCCCTTGCTCAGAAACCATGCTTAGCAATTCCAGCCAGGTTGATTTAGATGACGTAGATGAAATGAAGTTTCCTAAGGTGCAAAAAGATTGTTTTTAGCAAGTACTTAATAGCTATCTACCTACTTGAAAAAGGTGTTCTTTTCCTCCTTTCCTTTAGATAGTGCTATCCTACTATTAATGAGTAGGTAGCCCTATCGTTGGATGTTGAGGGTCTATCGAAGGGACATGTACGGTCACTAAGGCAACTGGGCAAGAACTCTTAGTAATTGTCCTAAAGCTCTAAGATCACTTTTTAACCGAGGCAACAGTCAAAAGGGTCATCGAGGGACTTGTGATATCTTGAACTCAAGGACAGTCACTAAGAATTCTCAGGTTTCGAGAATGGTGACCATTTTCAAAGGCAACCGAAGTGGGAGATACCCTAGGGGTGAGCATGTGCAAGTGTGCTTGATTCAGATATTTATCTTGCGCATTTAAGGTTATCTAATCGCTTTAATTTCAGTCTTTTTTCATATAATCCTATTAATCTAAACAGTTAATATAATGCGGAAAATAAAATCTCCTAAACTATTATAAGGCCTTAGGGCAGTTGCATAATTAGATGCGGAAATTTAAACCTAATTAAAATTATTACAATCCGGGAAACAGTTACATAATTGAAAACGAGAAAGTAACTTAACAAAATGAAGAGGCAAGAAAATGTCAGAATCGGGAGAATGGAGGTTGGGAGGATTATGGTTATTAAAAAAGAAATAGTTAAAAATTAATGACAAAAGATACAAAATTGATTAATTTAAGAAAAAAGATTTAATTAAATTATCCTAAGTTTAATTGATTTTAGTTGGCAAAAATATCTAAACCTAATTAATGTTAATTCCAAAAATATATTTAAATCTAATTATCTTTAATTACAAGAAATAAAATTAATTGATGATTTATTTACAAGAAAAATTAATCAAAACATGTTTTTTTTGTATTTTTTTATATAAAAGAAAATAAATTAAATAAGTGAATAAACCTAATTCTAGTTAATTTTAATTAAGGAAATAAGTAAAATAATTAAATTAATTGTCAAAATTAAATTAATTGGAAAAAAATCATAAGTCTATTTCTTTGTGATTTTTTATGATTTTATGATTAAAATAAAAAAAATGATTTTAAAACAATTAAAATAAAAAAAAAAACAAAGAAATTAAAAAAAGCAAAAAAAGAATGGAAAGATGGGCCTGATATGAGCAATGAGGGGGGTGCTGGTTGAATTTTTGTTAAGCCCAGATCTGTTGGACCAATTTCCTACGTGAGATCCTATGCTGCTAGCCCTTGAGGGTTCACCATGGGGATTCATTGATGGGCGCTGGATCTGGATTGTGGGTGATCCAATGATTGAGAGTGAGGATGTATGATGGACGTCTAGCCAATGAGAACACCATATTTGCATGAATATTGTTAGAAAAATCAAAATTTGCTGGACCTGGGATCGAACCCAAGTCGACCTGGGATCGAACCCAGGTCCCTTCCCTCATATGCTTACGCCTTTGTCATCTGAGCCAATTGTTAATTCATGTATATGATAACAAAAAAAATAATATAATATAAAAACAGGTTTATGGATGAGTCAGCAAGACACGTGCGCGCTGTGGGGTCCATGATATTTGAACGAACCAACCAGAAGAATCCATTGTGCCACGAATGGTCATCGGACGGTCAAACCACCTTAGGCGGCGGCTCTGGTCATCATCTCCGGCTAGCCCAAAAACGTAACCTGCAAAATAGGGAGATTTGAAGCCTGAAATTTTTCCTACCCCCCTAAAATCTAGGTTGCGAGTTCAACCATGGCCTTAGTTTGGTCTAAAAATGTCTCTATCTCTGAAACCGAAGCTCACACGTTTTCAAACCCCAACAATGGCAAGCTGTGATTTTGGCATTAAAACTCACATGAAGCACGTTAAAACATTTTCAATGATCAATATGAACACATATATGCACACATAACTTATTTATATTATGTAATAAAAGGATTTGAATTCAAGAAATTATACCAAATCGGTGATGCTTGAAGGAGGGATCCTGGGCACGATTTGGCTTGGCTAACGAATGGGGATGACTCCTGGGATCTTCAGAAGGAAACTAGGATGCTTGGTTTGAATGGAGAAGGCTTGGATCGCTTGGTACGATTTTCACTTTTTCTTTGAAAGTTTTGGAAATGATTTGGGACTTGTGGAGGCAGCTGCATGTCCTTTTTTTGTGTTCTCACTTGTGATGTATATATGAGGGTGAAATTAGGTTAACAAATGGAGAAAGAATCCATGGCATTGAATGTGTAATTGGTTTCAAATATTTTCTTAAAAATATTTCCAATTTTGGATATTCTTTCTCCTCTTGGCTTGCACGTTTTCCCCTTGATGTAATCAGCATGTTTTGTCCATTATTTGATAGGAAAAAGATTTCAAATCAAATCTTATATTATCTCCATTATTTATTTATTTAATTTTGAATTTTAATGAATAAAATATCAAAATAAATAGCATAAATAATAGAATAATGCATGGGTGGGCTTAGAGGTCGTGGACCATGTTAGGAATAAGTCTCAAACATAAAAAGATAGGCCCATTTGGAAAAATTCCAAGTTAGCTCAATATTTGCTTCATGCACTTTTCCCAAAATTGGTCAACTTTAGAAATGCATATCTCTCTCAATTTTAACCCTAAGAGGGTGTTATTGGACTTTTTAGAGATCTTAGGATGTCCTCTAAACAACCCTTTTCCATGTTCATGTAAGGAGCTTTGACCCAAAAGGTGTTTTTGTTGACTTTTTGAAAGGACCCATAATGTCTGACCTTGTATCTTTTAACTGGGGCATTTCTTGAACTTGAGGGATGAAGAGAAGTCGTAGGGGATTGGGTTCTATTCAAAATGAGATTTAGTGTAAAAAAATTTGATAAAGTATGAGAAAGTTATGCTTGGTCAATGTTTGGTTGACTTTTCCTATAGAAACCCTAATTTGCAAATTCTTGACTTTTAATGAGTTAGGAGCATTTCTTGAGGAATCATGATCAACCCTTGATCAAATGATGTATATCACTTAAAAATTTTGATGTTGACCAAAAATCTTGAAGTTTGACTGTATATAGGCCACAATTGACTTTTGACCTAGTACAGTTGATTTCCAGGCATTTGAGAAGTTGACTGAGCAAACTTGTTGTGCAAGGCATGAAATTTGACATGGATAACCTTGAGGACATATTAGGACCATGTACAACATTTTAGATCATTGGAGTTCACACATCTTGATGAAAATTGAAACCCTAGTTAGAGGTTCATTGCCTTTAGAAGGAGAATTTGTCTGGTCAATTCTTGGTCATCCTTGGGAAAGTTGGGGACCCCAATGGGCATATCTTGAGTAAAATGAGAGGGCAAATTTTTTGGTACAACACTCTTCTATGCGTATTATATTTTTACCTATGTCCGTGTTCACAAGGTACAGAAGATCTTCACCATCCATGGTGGTATGTATCATAGCACCGCCTTAAAATATCCTTTTGATTACAAATGGCCCTTCGTATGTGGGAGTCCATTTTCCCCTGGGATCACCTTATTGTAGGATGATGCGCTTTATTACCAAATCAACAGCCTGGTACACCTTGTGTCTTACTTTCTTATTAAAGGCCTTGATCATACGCTTCTGATACATCTGACCATGACAAACAGCCGCAAGCCTTTTCTCATCAATCAATTTTATCTGGTCTAACCTAGTCTGAATCCACTCATCTTCATCTAAACCTGCGTCTTTCATAATACTTAAGGAAGCAATTTGGACTTTGACAAGTAAGACAGCCTCCATACCGTAGACTAGAGAGAACAGGGTTTCCCCAATTGATGTACATACTAAAGTGCAATAACCATGAAGAGAAAATGGTAGCATATCATTCCAATCTTTGTATGTCACTGTCATCTTCTGCGAAATATTTTTTTAGATATTCTTGTTGGCGGCTTCCACTGTGCGATTCATCTTTGGTCGATATAGAGAAGAATTGTGGTGTTTAATCTTGAACTGCGTGTAGATTTCTGTGATCATAGTATTGTTAAGGTTAGTACCATTGTTCGTGATGATCCTTTCAGGTATTTCATACCGACATATGAGGTTATGCTTGATGAACCGAGCCATAACATTCTTGGTAACAGAAGCAAATGAGGCTGACTCTACTCATTTCGTGAAGTAAATAATAGAGACCAGGATGAAACAATGTCCATTAGAAGCGATAAGCTTAAACTATCCAATCATATCAATGCCCCACATTTTAAACAGCCACAAAGCAGTCAAGACATTCAAGGGAACCAGAGGTGCATGTACTTTATCAACATAAATCTGGAATTTATTATTAGAACATAGATTGATTATACAACCCTTTATTAGAGTTTTGATGATAACAAACACAAAGAACAAATATGCACTCTAAAAATTGTGTTACTGTGTATGCAGAAGTTCTGACCAAAGCAGCATCAGAAGTTAAGCTATAGAAGCTCTTACGCTAAGGTAATCAGAATCTGCGCTGAAGAATGATGATCAGAACATGCGCTGAAGTGAAGCACACTCTGATTCTGATCAGAAGGTTCAGATACAATCAGATTCTCACAACTCTAAGTCATCAATGTTCTGAAGCAATAGCAGCATACAAGTTTGTAAGATTCTGAAGCATTACTATTCATTCAAGACAACATCAAATGCAACGGATTCTTTCAGACAGGATCTTCTCAATATGGAAACTGCTTAAATGTCCTTTATCACGCTTAATGTTAGACAGGATTCCATTGCCTATATAAACAAGCTAAGAGATCAAATTGTTCACGATTTTCCAATGCTACTGCAAATCATCTAAAAAGGCTGCAAGCTTACATACTTATTTTTCTAGGCTTTAATTTGTGTAAATTATCACAGTTGTGGTAACTGTTTTTGTAACGAAAAACAATCATACACATAATTCTTGTATCTTGATTAAGACAGTTTTTCCTTGAGATTAACCGAATTTTGGTTGTACTCAAGAGGACTTTGGCAGTTGTCAAAGTAGTGATTGTAATCAGTGTTTGATTAGTGGATTAAGTCCTCGTTGGAGAGAGGAGAAATCACCTTGACGGGTGGACTGGAGTAGTTTGAGATTAAACGAACCAGGATAAAAATACTGTGTCATTGCGCATTTAATTTCAAGTTTTCAATTCAACCCCCCCTTCTTATGTTTTTCACTTCTTCAATTGGCATCAGAGCACCTGGTTCTGAGTTCATACACTTAACTTTGTCAATACAAGATCCAAGCTTTAGAAAAACACTATGGTGGGACCAAGCCAAAACACCAGCAATGACTATCATGAAGACAAGGACAGAATCAGTGGCAAACCTCCAGTCTTTGATGGAGAAAATTTTGACTACTTGAAAGACAAAATTGAGAGCTCCTTTCTGGCCCATGATGTTGATTTATGGGACATGGTAACTGATGGATACACACATCTAGTGGATGGACGTAGTCAGAAGATAGACAAAAAAATGATGTATGACCAGCAAAAATGTGAATTCAGAAACCATCATAAATCCAGAACAATACTCCTCAGTGCTATCTCATACTCAGAATATGAGAAAATCTCAAACAGAGAGACATCCAAAAATATGTTTGACTCTCTGAGAATGATGCATGAAGGCAACATACAAGTCAAAGAAACCAAGGCCCTTGTGCTCATCCAGAAGTATGAAGCATTCAATATGGAAGAAAGTGAATCTATAGAAGCAATGTTCTCAAGATTCCAGATCCTTGTTGCTGGGCTGAAGGTTCTTGACAAAGGATACTCTACAGTTGATCACATAAAGAAGATCATCAAATGTCTACCCAAGCAATGGAGGCCAATTGTCACAGCACTTAAGCTAGCCAAAGATCTCAACAAAATATCTCTGGAGGAACTTGTCAGCTCCCTCAGAAGTCACGAGATAGAGCTAGAAGAAGATGAGCCTCAAAAGCAAGGTAAGCCACTAGCACTAAAATATAACAGAAAATATGACTCTAAGGTTTTGCAGGCTATGGAAGAAACCTCTTATGGATCCTCATCAGAAGAAGATGAATTGTCTCTCCTCTCCAGAAGGGTGAATCAACTGTGGAAGCAGAGACAAAGAAAATTTAGAAATCCTAGAAGATCAGAGAATCAAAATGAATCCTCCTCCAGATACAAAAAGTCTGAGTCTTCCTCTGGACATAGAAGATCTTAAGGCTCTTCAGGACACAGAAAGTCAAATAACAAGGACATCATCTGCTATGAGTGCAATGAGCAAGGGCACTACAAAAGTGACTGTCCAAAGCTTCAGAAGGAGAAGCCCAAAAAGAAGTTCTTCAAGGAGAAGAAGAAAAGCCTCATGGCTACATGGGACGATTCAGGCACTTCTGATGCTGACTTAGAGTCAGATGATGAAAGAGCAAACATAGCTCTCATGGAAAACGTGTCAGAAGACAGTGAAGCTTCTGGTTCAGACTCAGAATCAGACACTGAAGAGGTATTTCCTGACTTCACTATTAATTTCACTAAGGCTAAACTTGCAGAAAGTCAAAATGAAATTCTGGAAAGGTATCAACAAATCAGAGTCAAATTCAAGAACCTGAAAAGGGATCTTGTCTCTGACTATGAAAATACTGAGAGTCTCAGATTAGAAAATTCAGAGTTAAAAGAAAAAGTTTCAAAATTAGAAAACGATTTGCAAAACTCTCAGAAGGAAATAATCTCAGAGACTCCCAGTAATGCTGATGAGATCATCAAAGAGTATGATCACAGCTTTCAGAAGTTTCTGACTAAAAACATAGATAGAAGCAAGATGGATTCAATGATCTATGGAGTTAGCAGAAATGGAATAAAAGGGATAGGATATCAAGGTAAGGTATCTACACCTAAGAAAGTCACGGACTTAGTCATAAAACGCACACCACTTAAATCACACTTTATATATGGGCACACACACGACCTAAAATACACTAGCAATGATTACTCTGTCAAACCAAAATTCAACCAGAATTTTGGTAAAACTAACAAACCAGGGCCCAAGAAGATATGGGTACCTAAGGACAAAATTATATATGTAGCAATATCTTTAGCAGAAAGGCTAAAACACCAGTAATGGTACCTGGACTCTGGGTGCTCTCGACACATGACGGGAAGAAAGCATATGTTCCAAAGCCTGGAACTTAAACCTGGAGGCTACGTGGGCTTTGGAGGAAACCAAAGAGGAAAGATCATTGGCTATGGAACAGTAGGTAATGGAAATCTTCCCTCTATAAATAATGTGCTATTAGTTGATGGATTAATGCATAACTTGTTATCCATAAGCCAATTAAGTGATAACGGTTATGATATAATATTTAATCAAAATTCATGCAAAGCTGTTAGTCAGAAAGATGGAACTATCCTTTTTAATGGAAAGAGGAAAAACAAAATTTATAAGATAAAACTTTCTGAACTAAAGAGTCAGAATGTGAAATGTCTTCTCTCTGTTAACAACGAGCAATGGGTCTGGCACAGAAGATTGGGGCATGTTAGTATGAGAAGAATATCTCAGATTAACAAACTCAATCTGGTCAGAGGACTTCCTAATTTAAAGTTCAGCTCATATGCTCTGTGTGAAGCATGTCAGAAAGGCAAATTTCCAAAACCTGCTTTTAAATCCAAAAATGTTGTTTCCACCTCTAAGCCATTAGAACTTCTGCACATAGACTTATTTGGACCAGTAAAAACTGCGCCTGTCAGTGGCAAGAAGTATGGGTTAGTGATCATAGATGACTATAGCATATGGACATGGGTAAAGTTCTTAAGAGACAAGGACGAGTCACACTCTGTGTTCGTTGCATTCTGTAACCAAGTTCAGAATGAAAAGGATCTGAGAATTGTCAAAGTCAGAAGTGATCATGGTTGAGAATTTGAAAATAAATATTTTGAATCATTTTTTAATGAAAAAGGAATCTTGCATGACTTATCTTGTCCTAGAACTCCCCAACAAAATGGAGTTGTAGAATGAAAGAACAAAACATTGCAAGAAATGGCCAGAACCATGATCAATGAGACTAACATTGCTAAGATCTTCTGGGCAGAAGCAATTAACACAGCGTGTTACATTCAGAATAGAATCTCTATAAGACCTATTCTGGAAAAGACTCCATATGAAATGTGGAAGAACAGAAAGCCCAACATTTCTTATTTCCATCTGTTTGGATGCACTTGTTTCATTCTGAATACTAAAAATTATCTGAACAAGTTTGACTCTAAAGCACAAAAGTGTATTATGTTAGGATACTCTGAATGCTCAAGAGGGTACAGAGTATACAATATAGAAACACATATTGTTGAAGAGTCGATCAATGTTAGATTTGATGATAAGCTTGACCCTCAAAAGTCAAATCATAATGAATTCTTTGCAGATATAGAAGTTGAATTCACAGGTACTGAAGACAACTCATAAGAAGTTCTCAACAGAGATGCTCCAACAACGTCAGAAAGAAATGTTACAAGCAATCCAGCACCTTCTGTTGATCAACTCCAGAAAAGGTTTTCCAGAAGCAGCATAGTTCACCCAGAAGATAAAATCTTGGGAAAGAAGGATGATCCAATCAGAACAAGATCAACATTCAAAACCTCTGAAGAATCCCTCATGGGACTGGTATCTTTGATTGAACCAACAACAATTGATGAAGCTCTTCTGGAAAATGACTGGATTCTGGCAATGCATGAGGAATTAAATCAGTTCACCAGAAATGACGTATGTGATCTGGTTCCCAAACCAAAAAGATTTAACGTCATTGGAACAAAGTGGGTGTTCAGAAACAAACTGAACGAGCAAGGAGAAGTCATTAGAAACAAAGCACGACTGGTGGCACAAAGTTATAGTCAGCAAGAGGGGATATACTATACAGAAACCTTTGCTCCATTCGCCAGGTTAGAATCTATCAGACTCTTAATCTCTTTTGTTGTAAACAATGGCATCACTCTGAATCAGATGGATGCTAAAAGTGCATTCCTAAATGGCTACATAGATGAAGAGTTATATGTGCACCAACCCCTGGGTTTGAGAATTCCAAACACCCAGAATATGTTTTCAAACTAAAGAAGTCACTCTATGGTCTGAAACAAGCTCCTAGAGCTTGGTATGAAAGACTAAGTAACTTCCTGTTAGAAAACGAATTCACCAGAGGGAAAGTGGACACAACCTTGTTCTGTAAGTCATTTAAGAATGACATTTTAGTGTGTCAGATTTATGTAGATGACATCATATTTGGATCCACCAAACCTTCTCTGGGATGAGAGTTTGCTAAGTGCATGCAGGCAGAGTTTGAGTGAGCTTAATGGGGGAAATCAAATTATTTCTGGGCATTCAGATAAACCAAACTCCAGAAGGAACTTACATTCATCAGAGCAAATATGTCAGAGAACTTCTGAATAAATTTGATCCCTCAGAATGTAAGCCCTCAAAGACTCCAATGCACCCCACGTGCATTCTGGAAAAGGAAGAGGTAAGTAAAAAGGTAGAACAGAAAGTCTACAGAGGTATGATTGGCTCTCTCCTTTATTTGACGACTTCAAGGCCTGACATTTTATTCAGTGTTTGCTTATGTGCTAGATTCCAATCAAATCCTAGAGAATCTCACTTAACAGCAGCTAAGTGAATTTTCAAGTATCTGAAAGGTACTACTAATCTGGGTTTGTTTTATAAAAAATCCAATGAATACAGCTTAGTAGGATACTGTGACACTGATTTTGCTGGAGACAGAGTAAAGCGTAAAAGCACTTTTGGAAGCTGCCAGTTTCTGGGAGACAATCTGATCTCATGTGTGATCGGTGGATCTGGAACTGACTGTTTAACGCTGGTTCGCGAAATGTCGCGGAAGCAAGAGTCGCCACCGTCTTTTATTTTCTCCAAATGGAAAGGACAAAAGCACAGAAAAATTCCTTAAAGAGATTGCTCTCGGTTCGGGAGGTAGGTTATAGAAAGGGAAGGTGTTAGCACCCTTTCTATCCATGGTTATCCATGGGCTCTTAGATACTTGCTCAATGTGTTTTCAAAATTATTTGTTTGCTTTTCAAATGTGGGTTTTAAAAAGTTTCTTTGAAAAATTTTCAGATCGACTCATACGTCAGAGTGTTTGAAAAGTTTTGTTTTGAAAGCTTTTGAAAGTGTGCGGTGTGAAAAGTATTTTGGGTTTTTTTGAGATTAGAGCAAGTATCTACGAGAACCTACCTACCCTACGGAATTCGTCTGTGTAAGAGTCCTTTAAAGTAGTGCCATCCCACCATTGAGAGGTAGGTAGCACCATCGTTGGAGGTGTTCGGGTCAATTCGGTTTTTGGGTCAATTCGAGGTTCGGGACATGGTGATCACCAGAGCAATGGGAAGACACCTTAGAAGCTACCCTCATGCCAGGTTCCCGGATCATGAGGACTTACTAAGACATCCTCTACTCGACGATCACCTTTCGAGGCAAGGCAACAGTGAGGCGTACCCTAGGGGTGGTGTGTGCGAATTGTGTGTCATGTTTCAGTTATTTGTCTTGTCATGTTTGTTGTGTTCTACGCTTGATTTTAATTATTGCCATACATTCTTTCATGCTTTTTAACCGTTATAAAGTTTGCGGGAAAATAAAGATCTAAGCTATTACAAAGGCGCGGGTCCACATCGCCAAAATTAAACCGGACCCGATTTAGCGAAAAATAAATAAAGCGGAAAAATAAAGTGCGAAAAGTTTAAATTACAATGCTTTGGGAGATTTACATAATTATAATGAACGACACAAAGTAAATACGTGAAATTAAATAATTAGAAACAATGGGCGTTGGACCCTTTCATAAGAAATTAAAGTTAATAAGAATTAATAGGAAATTAAAATTAAATGTTTTTTTTGGGAATTTTATGTTTTTTAAGATTTAAAAGAAAAAAGAATTAATTAAAATTAAAAGTAAAATGCTAAACCCTAATTCTAATGTTTTTTTAAGTTATTAAGAAAAAGATCGAATTTTTAACCTAATTTAAATCTAAGTTATTTATATACATTTAATTATAAAAAATAAGATAAATAAATAAATAAATAATAATATGATGAAAAGGAAAAAATTAAAAGGAGTGGAAATTATTAATTAACCTAATTCTAATTATTTTTGGATTTTTATTTATTAAAAGAGAATTAAAAGTTAAACCTAATTTATACTAAATTATTTACATATATTAATTTACTTAGCAAAATCATTAAAATAAAATAGTTATTAATTTTTTTGTCTTTTCTGAATTTTTATAATGTTTTTTGTATTTTGTAAAAAAATAAGTTAATTAAATTAATAAAGAAAACAAAATAATAATTAAAAGATAAAATAAGAAAAATAAAAAGGAGGGCAAACCAGGGGGTTTCAGTCCCAATTAGGAGGTGCAGACTTAGCAAATTGGCCCATTAAGCTTGGCTTTTATTGACTTTTCCAGGACATGTACATGCCTGTTGACTCGTCCTCATGATGTCCCTCAATGCATAGCCCTTGATCTGGTTCCATTAAGCACGTGGCTGGCTTGATATGGAGAGTATATGGTAGTCCACAAAGTCCTGCCTACACCTGAACATACGTTGAAAAATAATATTGAAGTAAAGTGGACCTGGGGTTCGAACCCAGGTCACTTGCATTGCTAATCTCTCCCTGCGCCACTGAGCCAAGTCATTGCATTTGTCAAATAAATAAACGATAAATATAATGAAAGAAAAGAACGCATTAACAGATTTAAACGCGCGAAATTCAAAACAACGTATCACACGCTGCCACGAATTCGTCTTCTCCCTCACCCCTGTAACACAAACATTCAGCCACGGTTTTCTACGCGTTGCAGAAGGGGTTCTTTGAAAAAATAGCGATTAGCGCTCCTCTACATATAAATTCAGCGTGATGGACGATTATTCTTTGTCTGAACACGCTGGTTTGATTGGCAGTGGTCTGGAGTTCCAATTTTGCTTCGTTACAAAACCCCTATTCAGAAGCTCAGTAAACCCTAACATTCAATCATGGTGAAATCGCGTTGGGAGCACAAAAACAAAATTGAATTATACAGTTAGCATCAGAAATCATCCATGAGTAATAATCTATAAACAAAATGCAATGATTATGCTTCAAAATTAAAACACGATTAAGCAATTTTCTTGGTGCAGTTTACATTCAATCTACCAATTCCTGGAGCTTTGGTTATTGGTTTTGAGTGGAATGCGTTCAGGAATTGCCAAGGAAGCTTCTTGAATAGGTTTGGTACCTTGAATCGACCTAGAACACTGAATTCAGTTTTGAGTTTTATGGCAATTTTTCAAGTGTTGTATCTCGTTTCTGAGCGCAGCTAAAAGTCCTCTAGGATTAGGTTTTGAATCATGCTTATGTAGTGAGATGATTAGGTTAAGAAAACTTGATCAAATCCAATGAATTAATGGTTTTTGATAATTGATTTTCTAAGATCTTTTTGAATCTTTTTCACATGGTTTTGGTGCAAATTATGATCAATTCTAACCAAATCTTCCCTAATTGGCATGTGCACGAATCATTGAGAATAAACATGCATGAAAAGATTTGTTTTGGTCAAGTTTTATATTTTCTATTTATTTAAATAATTTAAATGAATTAATATTAATATAAATTCAAATAAATAATTAAAAAATGAGAAAATACTTCCCTTTGGGCCTAATGGTCGTGCATAGGCTTGGCATGAAGAAACTTGGAAGAAAAATGGGCCCATTTGCATTTTTGGATCATTTGAACCATTGTTGACTTTTCAAAATTCCCAAATATTTCCCAACTTCTACAAGGCATAACTTGGTCAATTTTTAAGCTTTTCACATGTTCTTGGACATTTTGGAAATGTCTTTGAGTCCTCTAACCAATGCCTTTGGTCCCATGTCATTTTGATTTTCCAATCTCAAGTTATGGCCTTTGACTTAAAGTCCCTTTTTGTTGACTTTTGAAAATGACCTATAATGTTGAAATTGATAACTTTTTATGAGAGCATTTCTTGGACTTGGAACATGAAGATGAATTGTAGGAAATGTCTTTCTCTTCAAAATGAGCTTTGGATGGAATTTTTCTGATAATCCATGTGAAAGTTATGCCCTGGTCAATTTCAGTTGACTTTTTCAGCTGTCCAAATATAGCAACTTTTGCATCTTTGATGATTTCTGAGCCAAATTTTGAGAATCATGATCAATCATTGATCAAATGATGTTTATGGCTTCAAAATGATATGTTGACCAAAAATTTGAACTTTTGACTGTCAAATGACCATTTTGCCCCTACAGTTGACTGTAGTGCAATCTAGGGTTTTGACTGTGCAATTTTGAGCTGAATGCCTTGAAACTTGATATGAAGATGCTTGACCATATTTGTAGGCACATGAGACTTGATTGGACCTTTGAAACCTTCAAATTCTTGATCAGAACTCAAACCCTAGTTTTGACTGTATAGGAGACAGTTGAACTGCATGACCCTTGGGGAATTTTGTGACCTTGACTTGGCAATTTCCTGAAGAATATGGGAGGGCAAATTTTGGGGTGCAACAGTTGCCCCTGTTCAATCTTTTTAGACCTGAGGATGCAGATTGGCTGACGTGCCTTTCGTAATCCGAGGGTAGAAGATGATTGAACACTAGAGTGCCCTAGAAATTTGCGCTCACATAGTAGTAGTGATGGGGGAATGGGCTTATAGATGCCATTTGGAGATTACTGGATGGGGTGATGGGCTTATAGATGCCATCTGGATGTTGATCGCGTAAGAGGTTCCTTAGCGAGAACCTGCATACCTTAGCATGAATGGTAAGAGAACCTTGAATGATTTTAACTTCAACAACGCTCGTTGAGGAAATCTTGGGTGTCTTCTACTGGGATAAGTATCAGGGAGATCTTAGGGTCGATCTGACTGAACCAGAAGAGGGCCTTTGACTGGATAAGCATCAGGAAAATCTTAGGGTCGATTTAACTGAACCGGACAAGGTCTTGAAATATCTTCAACTGGATAAGCATCAGGGAGATCTTAGGATCGATCTGACTGAACCAAGAGAAGGCCTTTGACTGAATAAGCATCAGGAAAATCTTAGGGTCGATTTAACTGAACCGGACAAGGTCCTGAAATATTGCTTGAGAACTTAACTGGATCTTTCCTGAAAGGTAAAGGTCAGTCATATGCAATGCATGATATGGATCAAGCAATGATGTTCTCGACATAAATGAGATTTGTAAGATATGATACGTCTATGTATGCTATAATGATGTATGTGATGATTTATGTATGTTTTCGTCTAGGAAAATAAATCCTTGACGGGTGCCGGGAAGTCGTATCCTGGGCTGATGTTGAGGAATAGAGATTTTGCTTCCGCTGGGGATGATGAGTGCAAGAATACCGGTAGGAGAAGATGACTCCGTTGAGGGATGTACTTGGCAAATGGAATATTCTGCGAGGAGAAAAGATACTTTAGCGACCATGCTGGGAAGCAATACTCTGTGGGGATAGAGATGCTTCTGCTGAATTGTTGAGAATGATTTGCTGAGGATATCTTTGTTGTTGGAAGTGTTGAAGGACTTCGCTGGGGTAAGAAGACTTTGTCGACGACGCTCTTTCCATGGCTTTTGGCTGAGGGTAACCCAGTTATATCCTGTTAAGGAAATAACTCTTTAAATAAAGCCGGACGACGCGTTCGTGCTCTTGTGAGGATAAGCTTCCAGAATCTACTGGGGATAAGCTTACTGCTTGGGGATATGAATTCCAAATTTCCTGGGGAAACTGGGTTGGACTCTCTTGGGGAAGTCTTGAACTGTAATTTTGTAGATTGAACGAGGGTACCTATGTAGGGTTGCCTGCTGATGAGCTTGTGTAAAACCGCATTTGAAGTGGAGAAGGAACCTGGGTAGGGTTACTTTGATGAGGAGTTCGTGTAAAACTTCGTTTTTGAAAAGGGAGGACCTGTGTAGGGTTTCTGGGTGACGAGTCCATGTAAAACTGTATCTTGAAGAGAGGGAACCGGGGTAGGGTTGTTTGGTGAGGTACGTTCGTGTAAAACTTCTTGACGAACCGAGGTAAGGTCATCTTGAGATAGGTCCATGTGAGACTTTGGAGGAACCGGGGTTAGGTTACCTTGGATAAGTTTGTGTAAAAACTTCTTGACGAACCGAGGTAAGATCATCTTGAGATAGGTCCATGTAAGACTTCTGGAGGAACCGGGGTGAGGTTTCTTGGATAAGTTTGTGTAAAAACTTCTTGACGAACCGAGGTAAGGTCATCTTGAGATAGGTCCATGTAAGACTTCTGGAGGAACCGGGGTGAGGTTTCTTGGATAAGTTTGTGTAAAAACTTCTTGACGAACCGAGGTAAGGTCATCTTGAGGTAGGTCCATGTAAGACTTCTGGAGGAACCGGGGTGAGGTTTCTTGGATAAGTTTGTGTAAAAACTTCTTGACGAACCGAGGTAAGGTCATCTTGAGGTAGGTCCATGTAAGACTTCTGGAGGAACCGGGGTGAGGTTTCTTGGATAAGTTTGTGTAAAAACTTCTTGACGAACCGAGGTAAGGTCATCTTGAGGTAGGTCCATGTAAGACTTCTGGAGGAACCGGGGTGAGGTTTCTTGGATAAGTTTGTGTAAAAACTTCTGGGGAACCAGGGTTAGGTTACCTTGGGATAAATCCATGTAAGATTTCTGGAGGAACCGGGGTTAGGTTACTTGTGGAGAATGAGTCTGTGTATGACTTTGTCTGAAAATTGAGAGGGAACCGGTGTAGGGTTGCATGATTTTGATTAAGTGGATGATTGTCCTGTTTGGTTTCGGATGTTAACCCGTGATCTGGAATTGGTAATCATCCTTATGTTGATCTTTCCTTTGTAGTTTGGTTGACAAGAGCAATTGGATCGCCTGGATAACTCATTACTGCCCCTGCTTCGGAGATGAGGGAAGAGGATACCTGTGTGGGTGATTGACAACTCTTCGGGTAGGCAAGTGATGAGATACTGGAACATAGTCGTACGCTTTGATCCCTAATTTTTGCCTGGACCGCCCTTTCGGGTTTTCAGTCCACCGAGATACCCATTTTTGCCCAAGCCGCCTTTTCAGGTTTTCGACTTGCCGGGTGTACAGATTTTTTCATTTCATCCCTTATTTGCATAGGTGTGTCAACCTAGCGGGTCTTTGATTACGCGTAGTATTTTTTCCGACTATGTCCACGCTCTCGGAATGCAGGGAGTTGCCCCGGTTGGAAGTATTTTGTCATGCCCCAGGTAATGAGCAATGCTCCTACTGTGCCCCTTGATTGGAGGTACCTCTGTTCACAAGGTGTTCATCGTGCGAATTTCCCTGTTGTTCAAACAAATATTCATATGCAAACAAGGTTATTTTAAGAATGCAAAAGCCTATGTCTGTCTTGAATTTTGAAAATGCATTTTTGTAATATAGTGCGGTGTCAACTTAAGATTTTTACAGCAAACCTTCAGGAGTCAGGATACCTTCGTAACAGTATGCTTTCGAACTAACCCATGCTTCAGCTAGGACTTTTAAGGGTTATATCGTGGCCGGGTTCACGGTTTAAGAAACAAAGGATAAAGGCTCAAATTATTTGTACCCACCCGCTCTTCGTGATGTTCTTCAAACCTAAACTCAGTTGATCGTGCGTTAGACCTTGCTTGAGTCTTTGCTCTGATGTTCCAATGATGGTTCAGCTATTGATGATAACTCTGAATAGGCAGTCATTTTTGTTTTGGCTGAGGGTTCGTGGAACCTCTTTCTTTTTGATTTCGTTATCCCTTTCTTTTTTGCCTGAACTGTTTCCTTTTCGGAATTACAGTCAGCGGGATGCCCCAGTTTTGTAAGTCTCCTTCATGGGTGTTGACTTAATGGGTTTTTTTTCATTTTTAGATGATGGCTGCCCTTCTTTATTGATTATTCGGAACCATCACTGTCTTTCTTTGTAAGGACTCTTTTGGTGCCATTTGTTATGCACTTGGATCAGCTGAGAGAACTACCCTGCCCCAGGTTATGATTAAGGGTTTTGATTTTCGAAAATAAAAACTCCTACTTCTTTGGCTCAGATGGGTTGACGAGGGTTTATCATCCTTATAACTCCAGTGTTTAGGAATTGAAACAATGCCTGTACCTCATCAGCGGGGTCTGTTCAAAAGCATACTGTAAAGATTGTGGTATCATTTTCGTCATCCTCCCTCAAGAGGTTTAGAATTTTCAATTAAGAGTTGACCATCGCAAAAATATGAAAGCAGTTTTAAGCATAGTAAACATAATTAATTCAAGACAGACATGTGTAATGCATTCATGAAATAAAAGAGTTTAACATAATAATTGTTTATCTGAACAAGGAAAGAAAAATACAACTTGAAATCAAATGAACAAAAAATCTCTGATTCTAGCCATGTTTTGGCAATGGAGCAGTAATCACGTTGGGAGTCTCGGCAGGCTCGAACTCGATCTGTTTGGCATCAATCATGTTCTGAATTTTGTATTTCAGTGCCCAACAGTCCTCAGTATCGTGCCCCGGGCTATCAGAATGATAAGCACACCTCGCTTCGGGGTTGTAGCTTGGAGAGGAGGTCTTGGGATTTGTAGGAGGATTGATCACTGCAATCAGGTTCATCTTTAACATGTGCTGCAATGCTTGTGACCACGGCATGTTAATGTTGGTGAATTGTCTTCTAGGCTCGTCCGGCCTTCGCTGATTCCCCTTTTGTGGTTGTCGGCGTGGTGCAGAACCAGAGATCATGACTGCCCCTGCGTGTTGGTCACGACGACTCTTTTGACTGTATGCAGCATTAGATTCTTTCTTTCCCGTGTAAGGCTTTTTGTGGGTGTCCGAAGGTGTGGCCTCTTGAATTTTCCCACTCTTGATACCAGCTTCAATTCTTTCGCCGGTCAGGATGAGGTCGGTAAACCCAGCAGATGAATTACCAATGAGGTGATTGAAGAACGGCCCGGATAGGGTCCCCAAGAACATATCAACGAGTTCCCTATCAGTTAATGGAGGCTGCACCCTTCCAGCAAGGTCTCTCCATTTCTGTGCATACTCTTTGAAACCTTCGCCTGCACCTATAGTCATTCCCTGAAGCTGAGTGCGTGTGGGAGCAAGGTCAGCATTGTACTGGTAATGCTTGTAGAAAGCAGTGGCTAAGTCTTCCCAGGTACGGATGTTGGCTCCATTCAATTGATAAAACCACTCGAGCTGAGTCCCTGAAAGACTCTCTTGGAAGAAATGGATCCATAAGTTCTTGTCAGCTGTATAGGGTTGGATCCTCCTTGTGTAAGCTCTGAGATGCAATTTGGGACAGGATGCCCCATCGTACTTAGCAAAGGCAGGTACCTTGAATTTGCGCGGGATCACTACCCCAGAAGACAGACCTAGATCCTCGAAGTCCAGGCCAGGCACTTTTTGTATCTCCATAGCACTGAGTCGATCTTCCAACTGTTTGTACTTATCCTCAGCTGGAGGGTATTGCTCGTCGTTGAACTCCGTCTCGTTGTCGGAGACCACTGGACTTGGCACCTCTCTCTCATGATGGCTGCTTTCCCTCACAGATGGGGTTGTCCTCTCAGCTTCAACCTGCGGTGTATTCCCAGATCTGCGTCTAGGGCTGAACAAAACAGTCCTCTTCTTCTTCTTTTCCTTCTTCAAGAGTAGAGCCTTCAGATCTTGCTGCCCCTGGGTCAAGTTCATGATCAGCCCTTGGAACTGGGCGTTCTGAGCCTGGAGGGCCTTGATGGACTGCTCAGCTGAGGATTCAGGATTCATGATGATCGGCTGAAATAAACAGCGAAGAAGGTAAGTAACCTGCAGAGGAGGGTACCTGCTATGCAATGATATGTATGATATGTATGCAATGATTTCAAGGACCTCGCGGGGTAAACAGAGAAACTTGTTAGAGTTTGGGAACTGGTAACTTGATTGAAGGTACTTCATGTTGTTGAGAGTCCTTCGTCAAGTGTCAAAGGCTCACCATATCCAGTGGGTCATAGCCCCTGACATCCTTCGCTAGAGGAAAATAAATCCTCTTTGCCCCTTGCTGGGATAGTTGATTCCTCATGACCTGCATCACAAGCCCTTGAGACCCTTGAAATAGGTTAGGATGTATGCAATGGTATGATGTTATGGTATGCATGGGATAATGTAAGTAACCCCGTTATGAGTCCCAGTTAAGGACTGCGGACCAAAACCTGCAAGAAACTTAGGGTACCCTGTTAGGAGTCCTAATTAAGGACTATAAACAAGACCTGCAAGAAACAAGTGTCAGGTAACAAGCATGCAAGTATTCAAGTACGAAGGTACACAAGTCACACAAGAGAAGCCCTTAAGGTTTAGGCCAGCATGGGGTCTGGGTATTACCCTCTTGAAGTTGGTGGGTTCAACCTGTCCTAATCAAAGTAACCGGATTCTAAGGTTCCCAATATCACGGGATTACTTTCATTGTTCATCGTTTCGATTTAGCCACTGAACTGGCGACCGAAATATTCCAGGAAAGCAACCCTCAATTGGGTGTAGTATCGAGTATCAACCAACCTCGGACTGCACCAAAGTCAGTTATCTCACTACCCTAAAGAGGCCAAGATAGTTCAATTAAGGTTCCTAAGGTCTGTTGATGCTTCATGACACCACGCGGAGGCCCCGTACTCTCCTTGACTGAACTCAAGGGTTACCGGTACACACCAAAGTGCCACATCAACGTAGCAGACTGTTTCAACCATGTCGGTATACCCCGCACAGTTCCCTCACAGCCTTGTTGCTACTTTCTAAGAAAGGTATCCCCCAGATCCGGGTTAGGATCTATAGAACTCCCAAGCAACCCACAATTATAAAGCAAGCAAAGAAGGCAATTGAAAACATAGTTATGACCTAGCCCTAAGGTACACCTCACTTTAAGTTTATCCCCAGCAGAGTCGCCAGTTCTGTGATCGGTGGATCTGGAACTGACTGTTTAACGCTGGTTCGCGAAATGTCGCGGAAGCAAGAGTCGCCACCGTCTTTTATTTTCTCCAAATGGAAAGGACAAAAGCACAGAAAAATTCCTTAAAGAGATTGCTCTCGGTTCGGGAGGTAGGTTATAGAAAGGGAAGGTGTTAGCACCCTTTCTATCCATGGTTATCCATGGGCTCTTAGATACTTGCTCAATGTGTTTTCAAAATTATTTGTTTGCTTTTCAAATGTGGGTTTTAAAAAGTTTCTTTGAAAAATTTTCAGATCGACTCATACGTCAGAGTGTTTGAAAAGTTTTGTTTTGAAAGCTTTTGAAAGTGTGCGGTGTGAAAAGTATTTTGGGTTTTTTTGAGATTAGAGCAAGTATCTACGAGAACCTACCTACCCTACGGAATTCGTCTGTGTAAGAGTCCTTTAAAGTAGTGCCATCCCACCATTGAGAGGTAGGTAGCACCACCGTTGGAGGTGTTCGGGTCAATTCGGTTTTTGGGTCAATTCGAGGTTCGGGACATGGTGATCACCAGAGCAATGGGAAGACACCTTAGAAGCTACCCTCATGCCAGGTTCCCGGATCATGAGGACTTACTAAGACATCCTCTACTCGACGATCACCTTTCGAGGCAAGGCAACAGTGAGGCGTACCCTAGGGGTGGTGTGTGCGAATTGTGTGTCATGTTTCAGTTATTTGTCTTGTCATGTTTATTGTGTTCTACGCTTGATTTTAATTATTGTCATACATTCTTTCATGCTTTTTAACCGTTATAAAGTTTGCGGGAAAATAAAGATCTAAGCTATTACAAAGGCGCGGGTCCACATCGCCAAAATTAAACCGGACCCGATTTAGCGAAAAATAAATAAAGCGGAAAAATAAAGTGCGAAAAGTTTAAATTACAATGCTTTGGGAGATTTACATAATTATAATGAACGACACAAAGTAAATACGTGAAATTAAATAATTAGAAACAATGGGCGTTGGACCCTTTCATAAGAAATTAAAGTTAATAAGAATTAATAGGAAATTAAAATTAAATGTTTTTTTTGGGAATTTTATGTTTTTTAAGATTTAAAAGAAAAAAGAATTAATTAAAATTAAAAGTAAAATGCTAAACCCTAATTCTAATGTTTTTTTAAGTTATTAAGAAAAAGATCGAATTTTTAACCTAATTTAAATCTAAGTTATTTATATACATTTAATTATAAAAAATAAGATAAATAAATAAATAAATAATAATATGATGAAAAGGAAAAAATTAAAAGGAGTGGAAATTATTAATTAACCTAATTCTAATTATTTTTGGATTTTTATTTATTAAAAGAGAATTAAAAGTTAAACCTAATTTATACTAAATTATTTACATATATTAATTTACTTAGCAAAATCATTAAAATAAAATAGTTATTAATTTTTTTGTCTTTTCTGAATTTTTATAATGTTTTTTGTATTTTGTAAAAAAATAAGTTAATTAAATTAATAAAGAAAACAAAATAATAATTAAAAGATAAAATAAGAAAAATAAAAAGGAGGGCAAACCAGGGGGTTTCAGTCCCAATTAGGAGGTGCAGACTTAGCAAATTGGCCCATTAAGCTTGGCTTTTATTGACTTTTCCAGGACATGTACATGCCTGTTGACTCGTCCTCATGATGTCCCTCAATGCATAGCCCTTGATCTGGTTCCATTAAGCACGTGGCTGGCTTGATATGGAGAGTATATGGTAGTCCACAAAGTCCTGCCTACACCTGAACATACGTTGAAAAATAATATTGAAGTAAAGTGGACCTGGGGTTCGAACCCAGGTCACTTGCATTGCTAATCTCTCCCTGCGCCACTGAGCCAAGTCATTGCATTTGTTAAATAAATAAACGATAAATATAATGAAAGAAAAGAACGCATTAACAGATTTAAACGCGCGAAATTCAAAACAACGTATCACACGCTGCCACGAATTCGTCTTCTCCTTCACCCCTGTAACACAAACATTCAGCCACGGTTTTCTACGCGTTGCAGAAGGGGTTCTTTGAAAAAATAGCGATTAGCGCTCCTCTACATATAAATTCAGCGCGATGGACGATTATTCTTTGTCTGAACACGCTGGTTTGATTGGCAGTGGTCTGGAGTTCCAATTTTGCTTCGTTACAAAACCCCTATTCAGAAGCTCAGTAAACCCTAACATTCAATCATGGTGAAATCGCGTTGGGAGCACAAAAACAAAATTGAATTATACAGTTAGCATCAGAAATCATCCATGAGTAATAATCTATAAACAAAATGCAATGATTATGCTTCAAAATTAAAACACGATTAAGCAATTTTCTTGGTGCAGTTTACATTCAATCTACCAATTCCTGGAGCTTTGGTTATTGGTTTTGAGTGGAATGCGTTCAGGAATTGCCAAGGAAGCTTCTTGAATAGGTTTGGTACCTTGAATCGACCTAGAACACTGAATTCAGTTTTGAGTTTTATGGCAATTTTTCAAGTGTTGTATCTCGTTTCTGAGCGCAGCTAAAAGTCCTCTAGGATTAGGTTTTGAATCATGCTTATGTAGTGAGATGATTAGGTTAAGAAAACTTGATCAAATCCAATGAATTAATGGTTTTTGATAATTGATTTTCCAAGATCTTTTTGAATCTTTTTCACATGGTTTTGGTGCAAATTATGATCAATTCTAACCAAATCTTCCCTAATTGGCATGTGCACGAATCATTGAGAATAAACATGCATGAAAAGATTTGTTTTGGTCAAGTTTTATATTTTCTATTTATTTAAATAATTTAAATGAATTAATATTAATATAAATTCAAATAAATAATTAAAAAATGAGAAAATACTTCCCTTTGGGCCTAATGGTCGTGCATAGGCTTGGCATGAAGAAACTTGGAAGAAAAATGGGCCCATTTGCATTTTTGGATCATTTGAACCATTGTTGACTTTTCAAAATTCCCAAAAATTTCCCAACTTCTACAAGGCATAACTTGGTCAATTTTTAAGCTTTTCACATGTTCTTGGACATTTTGGAAATGTCTTTGAGTCCTCTAACCAATGCCTTTGGTCCCATGTCATTTTGATTTTCCAATCTCAAGTTATGGCCTTTGACTTAAAGTCCCTTTTTGTTGACTTTTGAAAATGACCTATAATGTTGAAATTGATAACTTTTTATGAGAGCATTTCTTGGACTTGGAACATGAAGATGAATTGTAGGAAATGTCTTTCTCTTCAAAATGAGCTTTGGATGGAATTTTTCTGATAATCCATGTGAAAGTTATGCCCTGGTCAATTTCAGTTGACTTTTTCAGCTGTCCAAATATAGCAACTTTTGCATCTTTGATGATTTCTGAGCCAAATTTTGAGAATCATGATCAATCATTGATCAAATGATGTTTATGGCTTCAAAATGATATGTTGACCAAAAATTTGAACTTTTGACTGTCAAATGACCATTTTGCCCCTACAGTTGACTGTAGTGCAATCTAGGGTTTTGACTGTGCAATTTTGAGCTGAATGCCTTGAAACTTGATATGAAGATGCTTGACCATATTTGTAGGCACATGAGACTTGATTGGACCTTTGAAACCTTCAAATTCTTGATCATAACTCAAACCCTAGTTTTGACTGTATAGGAGACAGTTGAACTGCATGACCCTTGGGGAATTTTGTGACCTTGACTTGGCAATTTCCTGAAGAATATGGGAGGGCAAATTTTGGGGTGCAACATCATGGACCAGCAAGAGACAGTCCATAATAACATTGTCAACAGCAGAAGATGAATACATAGAAGTTGCTGGATGTATCACTCAAATTCTCTAGATGAAATGTCAACTTGAAGACTTCAACATATTTGAGAGTAACATTCCTATCTTCTGTGATAACACTTCAGCTATATGTCTAAGCAAGAATCCTATTTTGAATTCTAGGGCTAAGCGTATAGAAATAAAACATCACTTTATTAGGGACTATATTCAGAAAGGAATTCTTACCTTAAAATTTATTGACACAGACCATCAATGGGCTGATGTATTTACAAAACCTCTTTCTGAGGATAGATTCAATTTCATTCTGAAACATCTCAGCATGAATTTATGCCCATAATAAAATGTTTTATTTTCATATCTTAACCCTCAACTTTATTGTTTTCTGTGAACATCTGATCAACCTGTCTTCAGAAGTTAGAAGTACAGTTGCCTCAGAGTCTATCCACGAAGATCTGAATTTTCATTTCAAGGATAGAGGCGTGCAGTTCACATCATCAAACACCTGTCATCCTCTCACAAGCCACCTTCTGAGGCTGAACACGCGCTCAAATTCTGAAGGGTCCAAGGCTCTCATTTGATGCATTGAGACACTTGTCAGTGGTAACCGTTCAAATATCTTTCTAAATCCCCTAATTTCAGGTTCCATTAATGCATATAATCATTACTTATTTTCTTACTTACTACTTACGTTTTCCAAAAACCTATTCAAACTCAATTTACTAATTCATTCATTCACTTTTACTATCTTCTCTATTCTCTATTCTCTCTTGTTTCAAGTTTCGTTTTCAAAAACCCTTTCCATCTTCTTCAACAAACCTGTGTGAACAATGGCTTCATCATCAAACCTCAAAAATCTCAGTGCTCCTAAATCTTCTTCAACGGAATAATATGAAGAACCCATTAGGAAGATTCTCACTCCTGTTGATAACATGGAAGTTCTCTCTAAGTTAATCATTGATTTTGAGAGTTTACAAGAAAATGGGTTTAATCTCTATGAAGACGTAACTTCTCAGGGATGGAACATGTATTTTGACCGTCTGTTGGGTCCAACTTTTCCCATTCTCGTCAAAGAATTCTGGATTCATGCTACATCATTCAACCACCAGGTTACTTCTTATGTTATGGGAAAGAAAATTGTGATAACATAAGATCTTATTGGGAAACTCATTGGTTACAATGGTGGTGGAGTCAGATGCATTGATATGTGTGATCGATGGAAATAGAACTGACTGTTTTTGAAATGCTGGTTCGCGAAATGTCGCGGTAAGCAAGAGTCGCCACCGTATTTTATATTCTCCAACAAGGAAAGGACAAAAGCACAGCAAAATTCCTTTTCGAGATGTTTCTCGGTTCGGGAGGTAGATTTATAGAAAGGGAAGGTGTTAGCACCCTTTCTATCCGTGGTTATCCACGGGCTCTTAGGTACTTGCTCATTATGTTTTCAAAAATTGTTTGCTTTTCTTGTGTTTGTGGGTTTTGAAAAAGTCTCGTTTCGAAAACTTCTAGGTAACTCTTGTATCAGTCCTCAAGAGTGTATGAAGTATTTGTTTGAAAACTTTTTGAAAGTGTAGGTGCGAAAAGTTGTTTTTTTTTGTTTTGAAAGAGCAAGTACCCAGGAGAAATCTACCTACTCTAAGGAATTAAGCTGTGTAAGAGTCCTTTAGACAGTACTATCCCACTATTGAGAAGTAGGTAGCACCGTCGTTGGAGTTATTCAGGTCAATTCGATTATATGGGACATATATGGTCACCAAAGCAATAGTAGGACGCCTTAGCGGTAACCCTAATGTCCTAGATCCTTTTTTATCTGAGGCAACCATTTCGAGGCAACTGGATCTTTAGACAGGAGGGCGACCTCTAAAACACCCTATACTTGATGACCACCTCGAGGCAACCAAGTGAGGCGTACCCTAGGAGTGGCATGTGCAAGTGTGTCCAGTTTCAATGTTTAAATTATCTTTGAACATGCATCATTGTGAGCTACGGGTTGATTTTATTTTTCATACAAGTCTTGTCATGCATCATTAACAATTAATAATTGTGCGGGAAATAAATTGCAGAATGTAAATCTACTCTATTACAAGGCGTCGGGTATTTACATTGCCAAAAACATAACCCTTGGAAAATAAATGCGAGAAAATAAAGAAAACGATAAAAGTCCTAATTATCTATTACATTCCCGGAACAGTTACATAAATATGATCAAAATAATAATCAAGAATAAACATGCGCGAGAAAAATTAAATCGGGAAAAGTGTTAAGGTTTTGACCCTTTTGGAGAAAAGAATGAATTTTGTCCTTTTTTGCAATTAATTAATGTTAAACCTAATTTACTAATTAATTAATTAATTACAAGAAAAAAGTATTTTTGTGTGTTTTTTATGTTTTTTAAGGAAAATAAAAATAAAATAAAATAAAATAAACTTGTCAAAACCCTAATTCTAGATTGATTTTATTTATTGCAAAAATTGTCAAAGTTAACCTAATTAACTAAATTAATTATATTTAGAATTTATTTACAAAAAAATAATAATTAAATTTAATTAATAAAAGATTATTTTATTTATGTGTTCTGAATTTATTATGAAAATGTTAATTAATTTGCTAGTTAGTAATTAATTAAAAACAATAAAAATAAATAAAGCAAATGAATGAAAGAAAATAAAAAAATAAAATGCAAACCCAGGGGGGGGGGGGGTTTGGGCCAGATTTGAAGGTGTCTTTGGAAATCCTTGGCCCAATCAATATTCTAGCCTGTTTGACTTTTTGGTTCGTCCATACGCCTGTTGACTGGAAACTATGATGGTCCTTCATCTTTTGACCATTAGATCTGAACCTGAGACCACTTGGCGTGCATCTGGATGAGGCGTATGGTGAGACTCGCTTGGAGTATTGCACATAATTCCCTGAACCAAAAGAGCACAAAGGTTTTGGGGGACCTGGGATTCGAACCCAGGTCCCAATGAACATATGCATGCCTTCCCAACCACTCAGCCAACGCGTTCCATTCATTATAACAATAGGCAATTAATATTATATATAATAAAAAGCAATATCCTGGAAATAAAAAAATGCGCGAGTTTTGATTTGAATGGGCCAGTGATAGGAAGACACATCATCATCTTCTTCAATAACATCCTGGTTCAGTTACCTGCGGATTTTTATCCGTAGGAGGTTTCGTAGATCGCTTCAAAAGTTGTTCTCAGGCCATGAAAACGCCACCTGAGACCATGGGCATGTTCGTCTTTGTCCCCTGATCACATTTATGCCCTTGATTGGCTTTGATTTTCCCTGAAACAAAAATACCTAAAACGCAAGAACATGAACCCTAGAATCGGGCATCACGATTCAAGGCCTAAAAATAAAATTGGCTATTGCAGTTATGTTAGAAATCAAGCAATGAATATGAATATGCCAACGCTTTGAAGAAAAAAAATGCAAGAATTAAGAGTTAAGGTTTCGTGTTCAGGGGCGAGTTTGTGAGAACTTACAGCGCTGTATAGGGGGTCTTTAGACGTGGTAATGATCGCCTTAGATTCAGTGGATAGCAAGGAAGAAGGCTACGTGCTCCTTTTTGTCTGAAAATGCTTGCAACACCGTTCTTGATCTCACACTTTTCCAACAATTTTTCAGTTTTGCCTTGGCCGTTTTAGCAATGCTTGGGTCGTGAATTAGGTTTAGACTCCTTGTATATGTATAAGGCAATCAGTCTAGGTCAAAATTTGGGCTTGTATCTTTGTGTATTGAAGTTTGGAGATTTGATTGACCACCATTGAAAACCTTTCCAAATTTGAAGCAAATCTAAGATTTTATGCACAAAAAAGCCCTAGCACGAATTGGTTAGTTGGCACATGACATATGAAAGCTGTTCAAATCATAAAGATACTATTCCATTGATTTTTAGATTTTATTTGAATTATTATAGATTTAAAATGAATTAAATCAATAAAAATTAAATAAAATAGAAAAATAAATGTTTGATCTTGAAATTAATCATGGGACACGTGTGTGGCATGACAAGGTTGAATCAAGTGGAAGAAAGTGGGCCCTTTTGTCAAAAATTGAAGTTTTAAGGATAGTTGACTTTTGCAAATTCCCAAAAATTTCCCAACTTCTCCAATGCATATCTTGCTCAATTTTGATCATATGAACATGTTCTTGGACATTTTGGAAAGGTATTGAAGTCCTCTAACCAATGCCTTTGGCCCATGTCATTTGGAATTACCAATATAAAGTTATGGTCTTTGACTTAAAGTGCACCTTTGTTGACTTTTGAAATTGACCTAGAATGTAGAAATTGATAACTTTTTATGAGAGCATTTCTTGGACTTGGAATGTGAAGATGAGTTGTAGGAAATGTCATCCCCTTCAAAATGAGAATTGGATGGGATTTTTCTGATGAACCATGAAAAAGTTATGCCCTGGTCAAGATACAGTTGACTTTTCTACTGTCCAAAAATAGTAACTTTTGCATCTTTGATGATTTTAGAGCCATTCTTGTGGAATCATGATCAGGGCTTGATAAAATGATGATTGTGGACTTAAAATAAGATGTTGACCAAAAATTCTGACTTTTGACTGTAAAATGACCATTTTGCCCCTGTAGTTGACTGTAGAGCAATGGGAGCTTTTGACTGTGGAATTTGACCCTGTGAGTCTTGAGACTTGGTATGTAGATGCCTGACAATGTATATAGGCCTATGAGACTTGATTGAGCCATTGAAAACCTTAAATTCTTTGAAAGAAATAAAACCCTAATTTTGACTGGCTTAGGATGTGTTTGACTGTCTAATCCTTGTGCAATCTTTTGAACCATTTGCAGATGATTCTTGATAAACCTTGAAGAAATATGGGAGGGAAAATTTTGGGGTACAACAAATATGGAAGATGGATGTTCTGACCTAAAATCTATTGCCAAGGAAATTTTCACTTCTGGACAACCATCCAGCAAGATCAGAGACTTGAAGGATCATCACAGAATTTGGGCCATAATCATTCTGGGATGTATCAATCACAGGAAGCGTATCAGCTCTCCTGATTACATCAATATTGATCAGTAGTTTCTGATCTACTTCATTGCAAATAAGACCAAGATAAATCTTCCACACTTGCTCTTCAACCATCTCAGAACAAGTGTGAAAGAGACAAGAGAAGAAGAAAGAACTAAGAGGGATTGGAGTCCCTTAGGAAGACTGATATTAGATATTCTAACAGAAAACAGGCTGATAGAATATCTGACAGAGGCTCAAAAAATAAGAACTTTGGAAGAAACTGCTACAAAGCCTTTGAATGCCAAGAATCTGAAGAAAATGAAGATCATTGAGAACATTAAGAAGGAACCAACTATTGCTTCTCATGAGACCATCACTTCCAGGAGAATCCTTCTGAAGGATTTTCCACTATTTTCTGAGATAGATGCCAACCCAAAAATCATAGTCAGATACCTTGAAGCTTGCAAGGCTGATGGGACTACTCCAGAAATAAACATTCAAGATCTGCACAGGTAAGCTCCAGAGGTTGTGCTAAAGAAATCCAAGAAGAGGAAAGAAGCAGGAGAAGGATCCTATCAGAAGGCACCTAAAGTTACGAAAACAAAAGGTAATCCATCTTCTGTTTGTTATAGAATCAATTGTTGTTACAACATCTGAAACCATTCCCTCTCAACCAATAGAAAATCCTTCACCCCAAACATTTAAGGATTTTTACATAGAGTTTGATCCATCTGTAACTCTAGGAAACTTTTTGAATGAACCTCACTCCCCCAATCAAAATCCAAACCCAGAACATCATCAACCAGAACTTGCCAAAGTTCTATTTGACATTGAACTATTTGATCAAGATTTTTCCTCACCAATACCAGAAAACCAAAACACTCAATCTCCACTCCTAGAAAATAAAAACTCTCAAAAACAACCATAAAATCCACAATCACACTCTTCTCAACCAGAACATATGAACCTCAACTCACCACAACCAGAAAATAGACCCTCTCTCTCTCTCCACCTTCTGAAAACCCATCCTCTGAAATTCCTGAACCAGAAACTCAACACGCCTCCGCAAACCAATCTGAAGACTCTGCTTCAGATTTTGATACCACTATCCTAATCCCTGGAATAACAGAACCCCTTTCGGTTCGCTTACCTCTCACTATTCATGATATTCCAGAAATCCCATCATCTTATGAATCCACACCACCAAACACCCTTAACACACCAATTATAATCTATGACTCTCCCACTCCTTCACCCATCAACCATCCAACTGAGAACCTCAGAATTGTCATTGATCCACTAGTGCTGGACAAACTAGCTTCCACCTCACACAAAATTGCCATTCCCAAACCTAAACCAACCACAACCAAATCAGATGTTGGTAAGAGTATGTTTATTTTTGAAACAGAAATGCAGGAATGGATCAATTCTTTGAAGTAAATAAGTCTAGAGATTTCTAATCCTGCTACTTCTGATTCTCTGTGGGAAAGAATCAGAAAATTGCTCAACTCTGAAACTCTGAAGCTGAAGGAATTGGGTTATGAAAGGGCTCAGCAGAACTTCAGTGACCAGCTGAAATCCTTTCAAGATCAAGTTCTGAGCCAATGGTGCAAGAAAGAAATTCTTCCGCTGGTAGTGCTCCCTGGAAAGAGCATCATCCTTCAAAAGTTGTTGAACCAGATTCAGATAGTCTCTCCCCGACTACTACTCTAGAAGACATGATTGTAGCAGAAGAAGTGGTTCAATCAGAAGAAGTTGCAGAATATTCTGAACATCATGCAACCCCTGAAGAGACACTAGCTTCCTCTCTAGTCATGCAAACTCTAGAAGAGTTGAAGAAATAGAATGCTTTAATCCATGCAAGACTGGATAAGCAAGAGGATACGAACAAAGAGATCAAGGGTATTCTGGATAAACAAGAAGATACTACAAAGTAAATCAAAGATATTCTAGGAAAGCAGGAAGAGTCAAGCACTCAGATCAAGAGCTTGCTGGAAGCGTTGTTCACACGTCTTCCCCCTCCTTCTTAGATTTTCTTTAAAACTGTTTATCTGTAATCTTTTATTTTTACCTCCTTGTTTCTGAAACTTGTCATTGCATTCTGCTTTTAATATAATTCATCTTTTTGACTCTGATTATATTTCTTTTTGATAACTGACAAAAAGGGGGAGAAAGTAAGATATTTTCAATAACAGTATACCGGGACAAAGTCTCAAAGATTCTGATTATTTTAACCTTTACTTTCTGAAAAGCTTGAACAGGAACACATTTTGATAAGAACAAAAGGATATGCATCAAAAGCTCTAACGAGAAGGAACTTCATGGAAGTAATCAACTCAGGGGGGGTCTCTCTTAAATTTTTTGTTCTATATTTTTCATTAAAAATTCTAGTTTTTGTCATCATCAAAAAGGGGGAGATTGTTAGAACATAGTTTGAGTCTACAACCATTTATTAGAGTTTTGATGATAACAAATACAAAGAACAAATATGCACTATAAAAATTGTGTAACTGTGTATGCAGAAGTTCTGACCAAAGCAGCATCAGAAGTTAAGCTATAGAAGCTTTCACGCTGAGGTAATCAGAATTTGCACTGAAGAATGATGATCAGAACATGCGCTAAAGTGAAGCACACTCTGATTCTGAACAGAAGGTTCAAATACAATCATATTCTCACAACTCTAAGTTATCAATGTTCTGAAGCAATAGCAGCATACAAGTTTGTAAGATTCTGAAGCATTACTATTCATTTAAGACAACATCATATGCAACGGCTTCTTTCAGACAGGATCTTCTCAATATGGAAACTGCTTAAATATCCTTTATCATGCTTAATGTTGGACAGGATTCCACTGCCTATATAAACAAGTTAAGAGATCAAACCGTTCACGGTTTTCCAACAGATATGTATATGCCCTGGCTAGATACAGGTATCGAATCTGGAATTAGTCGTCCACAAATATGCCCTGGCTAGATACAGGTATCGAATCTGGAATTGGTCGTCCACAGATATGCCCTGGCTAGATACAGGTATCGAATCTGGAATTGGTCGTCTACAGATATGCCCTGGCTAGATACAGGTATCGAATCTAGAATTGGTCGTCTACAGATATGCCCTGGCTAGATACAGGTATCGAATCTGGAATTAGTCGTCCACAGATATGCCCTGGCTAGATACAGGTATCGAATATGGAATTGGTCGTCTACAGATATGCCCTGGCTAGATACAGGTATTGAATCTGGAATTGGTCGTCTACAGATATGCCCTGGCTAGATACAGGTATCGAATCTGGAATTGGTCATCTACAGATATGCCCTGGCTAGATACAGGTATCGAATCTGGAATTAGTCGTCTACAGATATTCCCTGGCTAGATACAGGTATCAAATCTAGAACTTCAAAAATTGGTAGAGATAGCTTTCCTGGCTGGATACAGGTGTAGACCTCTGACCTGAGAAAGAAAGATGACTTCCTGGCTAGATACAGGTATTGATCTTCAATCTCTTCATGCAGACATGCCCTGGCTAGATACATGTATCGAATCTACAATCAATCGCTCACAGATATGCCCTGGCTAGATACAGGTATCGAATCTGGAACTAAAGGTTGATGGTAATCATCTTTGGATTGACCTTTTCCTGAAAAGGCAAAACATTAGTTGTATGCAATGTCATGATGTATGAAATGCATGGTGTCATGATGTTCTCAGGGATAAATGAGATTGTGTTGTATGCACTTTATCATGTATCATGATGTATGACAATGTGATGTTTATGAATGTATTTTCATCTAGGAAAATGAATCCTTGACGAATGCCGGGAAGTTAAATCCTGGGCTGACGTTGAAGAGTAGAGTTCTTTCTTTCCGCTGGGGATGATGAACAAAGCTGATTGCACGAATAAACCGGTAGGAGAAGATGACTCCTTTGGGGAATAAACCTGATGGAGAGATTACTCTGCGGGGAATTACTCTGTGGGAAGAGATGCTTCGTTGAGAATTTGATGATAACTCCGCTGGGGATTCCATTGATAAGTTTTGTCGGGGGATTTGATGAACTCCGCTGAGGATAGGAAGAACTTCGCCGAGGACGATCTTTCTGTTGTAATTAGCTGAGGTTAACCCAGTTAGACTCTGGTGGGGAATAACTTTTGAACATGGTCGGGGAGAGATATTTGTACTCTGCAGGGGATAAGCTTCCAGAATCTACTGGGGATAAGATTCCAGAATCTACTGGGGATAAGCTTCCAGAATCTACTGGGGATGATGATTCAACTCTCCTGGGGAAACTTTTGGGACTGCACTGGGGAATGGCTCCACTGGGGTGTCTGGTATTCCGCCGGGGAACAACCTTATATTTCTGTCGAGGAATATTAAGACTGCTGGGGATGCTTGCTGAGGGATATCTATATACTCTGCTGGAGAATATTGAGATTTTCTGGGGGTACCCAACTTCCTTAAGGCTGACAGTAGACTAACTCTGCTTGGGGAGAGATTCGCTGACTTGCTGGGGATACTGTGCCTTTTTAGGGCTGACGGGAGACCAACTATGCTTGGGGGAGAGTATTGTTGATTTGTCTTACTCTGCGGGGAGTGAAGGTATCCTGGTTAATTCTTCAGCTGAACCTACCTTGGCACCTTGGTGGACAGAGCAACTAGATCGCTTAGACAATTCTTATTGCCCCTGTTTCTGATGTCACCTGTAATTAGTCCTTTGTTTCGTATGCAATTATTTATGATTAGCAATTAATGTCAAATGCATATATCAAAAATGAACATTGGACGTTCTTTGCAAAACAAAACAGATAAAGGAAAAACCATTGGTAACTTGTCTGAAAAATTGAACTTGTATTGATTTTGAGATTTGCCTGTAAATAGGCGTTTTGTGTACAGGAGGCTGACGTCCTAGTAAGAGAACACCGCCGAACAACATAGATTTATACAGTTTGTGAAAAGGAAGACAAAACAGCTATGTGAAAAAAATAATCCCACTGGGTTCCAACTCTACTATCGCCTTTATGTCTTCAAGCGTCTCATCACTTTGCTACTTAGTTGGAGATGAAGCTGACTGATTGGTGCCGTCTGAGCCTGATGGTTGATACCAAAGTCTGGATGTAGGGTGATCCAATGAGACATAGTATTACGCTTTAATCCCTAACTTTTGCCTGGACCGCCCTTTCGGGTTTTCAGTCCACCGGGATACCCATTTTTGCCCAAGCCGTCTTTTCAGGTTTTCGACTTGCCGGGTGTACAGATTTTTTCATTTCATCCCTTATTTTTGCCCGAACCCTTTTGGTTCGCCGGGAAGCCCTTATTTTTGCCTAGGTGTGTCAACCTAGCGGGTCTTTTATCATGCGTAGTATTTTTTTACTATGTCTGCATTGGCGGGGTGAGGAAGGTCGTCACCATCCATGGTAGTTAGAATCATCGCTCCTCCTGAGAAGATATTCTTAACCACAAATGGCCCTTCGTACGTAGGGGTACACTTGCCCCTGGGATCACCTTGAGGTAGAATTATGCGCTTGATTACCAGGTCCCCAACTTGATACTCTTGTCGTCTGACTTTCTTGTTAAATGCCTTGATCATCCGTTTTTGGTACGTCTGACCATGACAAATAGCAGTGAGTCTCTTTTCGTCGATTAGGTTTAATTGATCAAGCCGAGTCTGGATCCAGTCATCTTCGCTCAAACTTGCATCCTTCATTATCCGGAGAGAGGGTATCTGAACTTCAATGGGTAGGACTGCCTCCATGCCATAGACCAAGGAAAAGGGTGTTGCCCCTGTTGACGTCCGTGCTGAGGTACGGTACCCATGAAGAGCAAACGGTAACATCTCGTGCCAATCTTTGTAGGTCACTATCATCTTCTGCACAATCTTCTTGATATTCTTATTAGCTGCTTCTACAACCCCATTCATCTTCGGCCGGTAAGGAGAAGAGTTGTGGTGCTGTATCTTGAATTGCTCGCAGAGCTCAGTGATCATCTTGTTGTTAAGATTGGTACCATTGACCGTAATGATCCTCTCAGGTACACTGTATCGACAGATCAGGTTATGCCGAATGAACCGTGCCACAACGTTCTTGGTTACCGTAGCGAAGGAAGCTGCTTCAACCCACTTTGTAAAGTAATCGATTGCTACCAGGATGAAGCGATGCCCGTTGGATGCCGTAGGTATGATCTCGCCGATCATATCAATTCCCCACATTGCGAAAGGCCAAGGTGATGTCAAGACGTTCAAAGGAACTGGAGGAACGTGCACCTTATCAGCATAGATTTGGCATTTGTGACACGTCCGAGAATGTCGGTAACAGTCAGCTTCCATTGTTGACCAGAAATATCCTGCCCGGAGGATTTTCTTTGCCATGGTATGTCCACTGGAGTGCGTTCCGAAGGTACCCTCATGCAGCTCTTCCATGATTCTTTCTGCTTCAGTCTTATCCACACAACGCAGTAAAGTTGAATCATGGTTTCGCTTGTAGAGAATGTCATTACTGAGGAAGAACTTTGTTGTGAACCTTCTCAAAAATTTTTTGTCGTTAACAGATGCACCCTCGGGATATTTTTGAGCTTCAAGGTACCTCTTCACTTCATGATACCAAGGCTTTTCTGTTGCCTCCTTTGTCTCAAGCTCACAACAATGTGCATGTTCATCCAACTTCCAGATAATGATCCGGGGAGCCTCGTTGTCCCATTTGACTTTGAACATAGAAGACATCGTAGCCAGCGCGTCCGCCAACTGATTCTCCTCTCTTGGGAAGTGTTCAAAAGTTATCTCCTCGAAATGGGGAATCAACGTCAATACATACTCCTTGTAAGGAATAAGGTTTGGGTGTTTTGTATCCCACTCGCCTTTGATCTGACTGATTACGAGAGAGGAATCTCCGAAGACACTCAGAAACTTGATCCTTAGGTCAATTGCAGCTCGAAGACCCATGATGCATGCTTCATACTCCGTCATGTTGTTGGTGCAGTTGAAACATAGCCGGGCGGTAAGTGGAGTATGAGAGCCTTTTGGAGATATGATCACAGCGCCGATACCATTACCCAAAGTGTTTGAGGCTCCATCAAAGTGCATAGACCATCGGGATCCTTCCTCAGGTCCTTCATCCGGTCCAGGTACTTCACAATCAGTCACTACCATGATATTCTCGTCTGGAAATTCAAAGTTCATTGACTGGTAATCGTCCACTGCTTGGTGTGCCAAATGGTCTGCCAGTAGACTTCCCTTGATTGCTTTTTGAGTCGTATACTGGATGTCGTATTCTGTCAAGATCATCTGCCATCTTGCTATTCTCCCGGACAGGGCAGGCTTTTCGAATATGTACTTGATTGGATCCATTTTTGAAATCAATAGAGTAGTGTGAGTCAACATATACTGTCTCAGCCGGCGAGCAGCCCATACCAAAGCGTAGCAAGTTTTCTCGAGCAGTGAGTATCGGGTCTCACAGTCGGTAAACTTTTTTCTAAGGTAATAAATAGCGTGCTCTTTTCGGCCAGACTCGTCATGCTGCCCCAGCACACACCCCATTGAGTTGTCCAGTACTGTCAAGTATAAGATTAGAGGTCTCCATTCAACCGGTGGCATAAGAATGGGTGGCTCTTGGAGATACTCTTTGAGTCTTTCGAAAGTGGCCTGACATTCATCGTTCCAACGTACTACTTGATCTTTCTTCAGTAGCTTGAAGATTGGTTCACAGGTAGAAGTTAGATGTGAGATGAATCGGGCAGTGTAGTTCAGACGTCCTAGAAAGCCTCTGACTTCTTTCTCTGTCTTGGGAACTGGCATCTCTTGTATGGCTTTCACCTTGGCAGGGTCCACTTGAATACCTTTGTCGCTTACGATGAAGCCTAGCAATTTTCCGGATCTCACCCCAAAGGTGCACTTGTTTGGGTTCAACCTCAGCTTGTACAACTTCAGACGGTCAAACAACTTCTGTAGATGGTCAAGGTGTTCCTCCTCAGTTTGGGACCTTGCAATCATATCATCGACGTATACTTCGATCTCATGATGGATCATATCATGAAACAGAGCAAACATGGCACGTTGGTAGGTTGCCCCAGCATTTTTCAACCCAAAAGGCATGACCTTGTAGCAAAAGGTGCCCCACTGAGTAACAAAGGTGGTCTTCTCCATGTCTTCAGGAGCCATCTTGATCTGATTGTAACCGGAGAACCCGTCCATGAAGGATAATACCTTATGCTGAGCAGTGTTGTCAACCAGAACGTCGATGTGAGGCAGAGGGAAATCATCCTTGGGGCTTGCCCTGTTCAAATCCCTGTAATCAACACACATTCGGACCTTAACATCTTTCTTCGGCACTGGAACCACGTTGGCAACCCACTGAGGGTAAGAAGTCACTGCTAGAAAACCGACGTCAAATTGTTTCATAACCTCGGCTTTGATTTTCTCAGACATCTCTGGGCGCATACGGCGAACCTTCTGTTTTACCAGAGGGAATTCTTCCTTGGTAGGCAGGTGATGAACCACAATGTCGGTATCTAACCCAGGCATGTCTTCGTAAGACCAGGCAAAGATTTCCACGTAGTCATGCAGCATCTGAATCAACCGTTGTTTCACACTAAGCTCTAGACTGGCACCAATCTTGACTTCCTTTTTGTCTGTCTCAGTACCCAGATTTACCGTTTCCACTGGCTCTTCATGTGGCTGAATGGCCCTCTCTTCCTGGAGTAGCAGCCTTGCAAGCTCACCAGGCACTTCGCAATCATCTTCACCTTCGTCTTCGGCTAAGTTGATCGGATTTTCAAAGTCATAACTGGCAGTAGCAGAGTCGTTACCAATGAGATCCAGAGTGGATTGGAACCTGTATAGGTGAGTGTGTGTAAATATAGCTGTTTTGCAACATATATAATAAAGAAAGAAAAGGAGCGCAAGATTTGAAATGCAAAAAACGTCCAATGCTTTTATTAATGATATATGAAAATGACACACAAAAGCCCTCACAAATGAAGCCACGGTGCCCCGGGTAAGACACCGGGCCATAAAGTTTCAGATTATTGTCTATTACAAATTCAAAACAAAGGAGTTCATTACTGAGTGACAAAAGTAATAGGTACGAAGTCTTTCGCAGTCCAGTTGTTCGGTCCACCGTCGGTCATTGGGTAGATCCAGCTGTCGAATTCAGATTCCTCCATGTCGTCTTCAATAGAATTTACTCCTGGGTTGGTGATGAATACAGGAGGTCTTCCAATCCTTGCCTTACGAACAGCCTTCTGAGCTTCTGCAGTGAAACCCAAACCAAACTTGTCTGTCTTCGGAGTAAAATCAGGAATTCGGCCCCAGTTTGCACACTCACCCTTCTCAATCACAGCTCGGGCATCCTTTAAGGAAGCCATCTTCAAAGGAGAGTCTTCTTCAGTTACAGTCTCTGTTGATGCCAATGTCTGAGGAACTTCTTCAAAGTGTTGAAAGGGGGTCTCAATGAACTCCCCATCCATTTCTATGTACCAGAACGAGTTAAGGTGGCTGACCATATATTCTTCCTCCCCCTGAACTGTCACAATCTTCCCTCTGACTGGGTATTTCAGCTTCTGATGTAGTGTGGAGGTCACAGCTCCAGCTTTATGGATCCAAGGACGACCCAGCAAACAAGAGTAGGAAGGTCGGATGTCCATCACATAGAATGTTGAATCAAAGACCTGAGAACCAACCCTGATTGGAATATCAACTTCACCATGTACCATCCTTTTGGACCCGTCAAAGGCCCGGACCACAATGTTACTTGGCTTGAGCTCTAAACCCTCACAATCTAGCTTGTCTAGAGCTTTCTTGGGTAATACGTTTAATGAGGAACCAGTGTCAACCAACACATGGGCGAGAGTAGTGCCCCTGCATTCAATGGAGACATGCAGGGCATCGTTATGGTTCTTCCCCTTAGCAGTCAGATCGGCGTCGGAGAAACCCAAACCATTATCAGCAGTTAAGTTGGATACACACTCGGTAAATTGATCAGCAGACGTCTCTTGTGGCACGTGGGCCTTCTTCAGGAAGGTAATCAGGGCCTTGGCATGGACCTCTGAACACAACAGCAGTGATAGCATAAAAATCTTTGATGGGGTGTGCCCCAGCTGCTCAACTATATTGAAATCACTCTTCTTGATAATCTTGAGGATCTCTTCCATCTCCTGCTTGGAAGCTTCAACATTGGTTGTCTTTGGTGCCTCTGTCTGGGCAGGCATATCAGTAGCAATCCCTTTGCCCCGAGCGTCATATGACTCGGTCGCAGGGGTATAAATAGGAACTTGGTCAGGAAGGGGAGCAGGCATACTTGCAGGTGTGATAACAATAGGTCTCTGAATAGCTGGTGGCGCAATATCTGGCGAGAAAAGTCTACCACTGCGAGTGACTTTGGCAGGCCCGGTGATGTTGTTGACGTTGGTACTAGTATCAAACTCTTGTTTTACTCCAAGAACATAAACATCTGCCCCATAGTGCCATGGGACAGCTTTGTCGGATGTATAGGGGATGGGCCCCGGTACTATGATGATGATAGGAGCAATCTTCTGAGTAGACATGATTTTGACAGGCTTCTTTGATGGAGCCTTAGGAGAGTTGTTGAAAATGGTGACAATGGACACTTCTTCAGTCGGGATAGCAGGAACAACAACCTTCTCAAACAAGATCTCTTTGTTATCCATTAGGTTTTGGACGCCTGACTTCAACAAAGGACAACCAGCAGGGGAAACAGAACATAGATGGCAACCTTTACCACATCCCGAAAATAAACCGGCTAGCAACAGGTTCCTCTTGACGGTCAACAGCGGAGTAACAATATCATCCACAGAGGCTACATACAGGTCTTCTTCCACAGCATTCACTCCATGCTTGGGCATGGGAGCAGTGACAACATTGGGCCTTTCGGGAGCCTCGAACTTATTTCTTTAGCATCAATAAGGTCCTGAACCTTATTCCTCAGAGCCCAACAATCATCTGTGGTATGCCCCGGGCTGTCAGAGTGATAAGCGCAATGGGTGTTGGGGTTGTACTTTGGAGATGTTGTGTTTACAACCTTTGGAGCTTCTTTGATAGTTACCAGATTGGTTGATAGCAGTTGCGGAAATATCTGAGACAGGGTCATACTGAGCCGAGTGTACTGCCTTTTGGGTCTCTCACCCCTTGGTTGGTTATATTGCTGAGGAGCAGCAGCAGGCTTTGAGATTACCACCACGTTGACAGCTTGGCAGCGTTCCGGTTTATTTTGTCTCCTTGAACCATAAACAGCACTAGATTCCTTCTTGAAGGGCTTCTTTTCAGAGCTCGAGGAGGCACCCTTTTGTATATTCCCAGACTTGATACCAGCTTCTATCCTCTCACCAGTCAGGATCAGATCTATAAACCCAGCAGAAGAATTCCCAATCAGATGGTTGAAGAACGGACCAGACAGGGTCCCCAAGAACATGTCAACGAGCTCACAGTCAGTCAAAGGTGGTTGCACCCTTCCATCCAGGTCTCTCCACTTTTGCACATACTCCTTGAATCCTTCACCCGTCCCTAGTGACATACCCTGGAGTTGGGTACGCGTAGGAGCGAGGTCGGAATTATACTGATACTGCTTATAAAATGCAGTAGCCAAGTCCTCCCAGTTACGAATGCTGGCTCCATCTAGCTGATAGAACCATTCGAGTTGAGTCCCTGAAAGACAATCCTGGAAGAAATGGATCCATAAATTCTTGTTTGCAGTATAAGGCTGGATCTTCCTTACATATGATCTGAGATGCAGCTTAGGACAGGAAGCCCCGTCGTACTTTGCAAAAGCAGGTGCCTTGAACTTGTGAGGAATCACCACACAAGAAGATAAGCCTAGGTCCCCAAAGTCCAACCCGGGCACATGTTGGATCTCCATAGCACTTAAACGGTCCTCCAGCTATTTGTACCTGTCCTCAGTAGGAGGGTACTGCTCATCATTATAATCTGTCTCGTTGTCGGAGACCACGGGACTAGGAACCCTTCTCTCTTGGGGACTGTCTTTCCCTACAGAGGAAGTATCCAGATCAGCCTCATTTTGTAGTCCATTCCCGAACCTCCGTCCAGTGTTGAACAACACAGTCCTCTTCTTCTTCTTCTTCAAAATCAGAGTCTTCAACTCCTGTTGACCCTGGGCTAAGCTCATGACCAACTCTTGGAACTGGGCGTTCTGGGCCTGGAGGGCCTTGATAGCTTGTTCAGTAGTAGGTTCTAAAGACATGATGTGCTGAAATAAACAGCGAAGAAGATAAGTGACCTGTAAAAAGAATACCTGTTATGCACATGATGCATGATATGCTTTTTATGCAATGCATTCAAGGGTTCGAAAGTTCAAATTTGTTGTAGACAAAAAAGGAACACACATTATATTAAGAAATAATATGTTCAGTACATCAATGCCTCATGGGCGAAACATTACAAAATACTTAATCCCAAAAGACACTGCGCATCCTTTTTGGAGAGATGTAAGTGTTGAGAGTCATTTCCTCGTGCAGTAGGCGGGTGAGCTCCAAGACCTTCTTCTCACTGGCATGTAGATTGGCTTCAAGAGAATTCCGCTCTTCCTTTAGTTGGATCCAGCTCTTTTGCATTTCTTCCCAAGACGTTGGCATGTCAGGATGTAGAATGGTGTACGGAACCTCTCTTTCCAAAACAGGCTCTTTGATCACGGGGAGAACATGAGGATATGGCATCACAAGCTTCTGGGAGCGGGCTCGTACCCACTTGAGATAAGGCTCAAGGGGGATGGAGTTCTTGTGCCCCAGTGTCTTACTATCCACCTTATTAGGCATCCTCCAAGCTCGTTCTTCAAAACTGATTGTGGAAGGTGTGAAATAAACCACCTTGCCAGGAGAGGAGTGCAGCACATGAGAACACCTCTTTTTCTCATGGTTCGAGTGTAACATGAGTGGAGGATGTCCCCAAGCAACGTAGGTATAGGATTCCTGGACGTGAAAATCTTGACAGCATTGATATTTATAAGCTGATCTGGATTCGGGAACAACACCAACCCATAGACAAGGAGTGCCACAACTTCTTCAAAGGCTTGTAGGTCAAGGGAATTCCAACATTCTTGTGCCTTCTCAAACAAGAACTTTGCCAAGAATCCTTTGATACCACTTCTGATTTCCCAATGCCCCTTAATGTCAGATGGTTGTAGGCGTAATGCTTTAGCAACCTCTTCAAGTTTTGGTTCCCTTTCCGTACCATTGTAGGGTAGTTGACTGAGAATGGGAACCTTCAGAAGCTGAGAAAACTCTTCCAAAGTAGGCACTAATTGATAATCCGGGAAAGTAAAACAGTGGTGCAAAGGGTCAAAGAACTGGAAGAGAACTTTTATCATATCTTCTTCAACGTTGGTGTTGACCAAGCTGATGAGTCTACCATGCCTTTTACTGAAGGAAGAGTTCTCGGGAATCCTGGATGTAAGCTCCTTGAGCTGAGGAGGGATCCTTACAAGGTTGATCTGAATTGTTTTTCTGCGGATAGTTTCCATGTCCTACAAAACAAGAACAAAGATGAAGATTCGAACCCTTGAAGTGGTTAGTAAATGCATATGATGCTTTATGATGTTATGATGTTATGATAAAAGCACACCACAAGTATTCACAAAAGCAAACATGATAAGGCACACAAGTCACACCAGACAGCCCTTAGAGTTTAGGCCAACATGAAGTTTAGGTACTACCCTCTTGAAGTTGGTTGGCTCAAACCTGTCCTATCAAAAGTAACCGGGTTCTAAGGAGCTCAATATCATTGGGTTGTTTTCTTTGTTCATTGTTTTGATTTAGCCACTTAACTTGCGACCAAAATATTCCAAGAAAACAACCCTCAATGAGTGTAGTATCGAGTATCTACCAACTTCGGACTGCACCAAAGTAGGTCATCTCACTACCCCTAAAGAGGCTAGGATGGTCAAGTAAGGTTCCTAAGGTTAGTTGATGCTTCACGACACCATGCGGCGGCCCCGTACTCTCCTTGACTTGACTCAAGGGTTACCGGTACTCACTAAAGTGCCACATCAACGTAGCAACTGCTTCAACCGTGTTGGTATACCCCGCACAGTTCCCTCACAGTTTGTTGCTACCTAAAGGGTATCCCCCAGATCCGGGTTAGGATCTATGAAACTCCAAGACAAGCCCACAATATTAAATCAAACAAAGCAAGCAATTGAAAACAAGAGTGGTCTAATCCTAAGGTACACCTCACTTATTATTCTCCCCAGCAGAGTCGCCAGTTCTGTGATCGGTGGAAATAGAACTGACTGTTTTTGAAATGCTGGTTCGCGAAATGTCGCGGTAAGCAAGAGTCGCCACCGTATTTTATATTCTCCAACAAGGAAAGGACAAAAGCACAGCAAAATTCCTTTTCGAGATGTTTCTCGGTTCGGGAGGTAGATTTATAGAAAGGGAAGGTGTTAGCACCCTTTCTATCCGTGGTTATCCACGGGCTCTTAGGTACTTGCTCATTATGTTTTCAAAAATTGTTTGCTTTTCTTGTGTTTGTGGGTTTTGAAAAAGTCTCGTTTCGAAAACTTCTAGGTAACTCTTGTATCAGTCCTCAAGAGTGTATGAAGTATTTGTTTGAAAACTTTTTGAAAGTGTAGGTGCGAAAAGTTGTTTTTTTTTGTTTTGAAAGAGCAAGTACCCAGGAGAAATCTACCTACTCTAAGGAATTAAGCTGTGTAAGAGTCCTTTAGACAGTACTATCCCACTATTGAGAAGTAGGTAGCACCGTCGTTGGAGTTATTCGGGTCAATTCGATTATATGGGACATATGTGGTCACCAAAGCAATAGTAGGACGCCTTAGCGGTAACCCTAATGTCCTAGATCCTTTTTTATCCGAGGCAACCATTTCGAGGCAACTGGATCTTTAGACAGGAGGGCAACCTCTAAAACACCCTATACTTGATGACCACCTCGAGGCAACCAAGTGAGGCGTACCCTAGGAGTGGCATGTGCAAGTGTGTCCAGTTTCAATGTTTAAATTATCTTTGAACATGCATCATTGTGAGCTACGGGTTGATTTTATTTTTCATACAAGTCTTGTCATGCATCATTAACAGTTAATAATTGTGCGGGAAATAAATTGCGGAATGTAAATCTACTCTATTACAAGGCGTCGGGTATTTACATTGCCAAAAACATAACCCTTGGAAAATAAATGCGAGAAAATAAAGAAAACGATAAAAGTCCTAATTATCTATTACATTCCCGGAACAGTTACATAAATATGATCAAAATAATAATCAAGAATAAACATGCGCGAGAAAAATTAAATCGGGAAAAGTCTTAGGGTTTTGACCCTTTTGGAGAAAAGAATGAATTTTGTCCTTTTTTGCAATTAATTAATGTTAAACCTAATTTACTAATTAATTAATTAATTACAAGAAAAAAGTATTTTTGTGTGTTTTTTATGTTTTTAAGGAAAATAAAAATAAAATAAAATAAAATAAAGTTGTCAAAACCCTAATTCTAGATTGATTTTATTTATTGCAAAAATTGTCAAAGTTAACCTAATTAACTAAATTAATTATATTTAGAATTTATTTACAAAAAAATAATAATTAAATTTAATTAATAAAAGATTATTTTATTTATGTGTTCTGAATTTATTATGAAAATGTTAATTAATTTGCTGGTTAGTAATTAATTAAAAACAATAAAAATAAATAAAGCAAATGAATGAAAGAAAATAAAAAAATAAAATGCAAACCCAGGGGGGGTTTGGGCCAGATTTGAAGGTGTCTTTGGAAATCCTTGGCCCAATCAATATTCCAGCCTGTTTGACTTTTTGGTTCGTCCATACGCCTGTTGACTGGAAACTATGATGGTCCTTCATCTTTTGACCATTAGATCTGAACCTGAGACCACTTGGCGTGCATCTGGATGAGGCGTATGGTGAGACTCGCTTGGAGTATTGCACATAATTCCCTGAAACAAAATAGCACAAAGGTTTTGGGGGACCTGGGATTAGAACCCAGGTCCCAATGAACATATGCATGCCTTCCCAACCACTCAGCCAACGCGTTCCATTCATTATAACAATAGGCAATTAATATTATATATAATAAAAAGCAATATCCTGGAAATAAAAAAATGCGTGAGTTTTGATTTGAATGGGCCAGTGATAGGAAGACACATCATCGTCTTCTTCACTAACATCCTGGTTCAGTTACCTGCAGATTTTTATCTGCAGGAGGTTTCGTAGATCGCTTCAAAAGTTGTCCTCAGGCCATGAAAACGCAACCTGAGACCATGGGCATGTTCGTCTTTGTCCCCTGATCACATTTATGCCCTTGATTGGCTTTGATTTTCCCTGAAACAAAAATACCTAAAACGCAAGAACATGAACCCTAGAATCGGGCATCACGATTCAGGGCCTAAAAACAAAATTGGCTATTGCAGTTATGTTAGAAATCAAGCAATGAATATTAATATGCCAACGCTTTGAAGAAAAAATGCAAGAATTAAGAGTTAAGGTTTCGTGTTCAGGGGCGAGTTTGTGAGAACTTACAGCGCTGTATAGGGGGTCTTTGGACGTGGTAATGATCGCCTTAGCTTCAGTGGATAGCAAGGAAGAAGGCTACGTGCTCCTTTTTGTCTGAAAACGCTTGCAACACCGTTCTTGATCTCACACTTTTCCAACAATTTTTCAGTTTTTCCTTGGCCGTTTTAGCAATGCTTGGGTCGTGAATTAGGTTTAGACTCCTTGTATATGTATAAGGCAATCAGTCTAGGTCAAAATTTGGGCTTATATCTTTGTGTATTGAAGTTTGGAGATTTGATTGACCACCATTGAAAACCTTTCCAAATTTGAAGCAAATCTAAGATTTTATGCACAAAAAAGCCCTAGCACGAATTGGTTAGTTGGCACATGACATATGAAAGCTGTTCAAATCATAAAGATACTACTCCATTGATTTTTAGATTTTATTTGAATTATTATGGATTTAAAATGAATTAAATCAATAAAAATTAAATAAAATAGAAAAATAAATGTTTGATCTTGAAATTAATCATTGGACACGTGTGTGGCATGACAAGGCTGAATCAAGTGAAAGAAAGTGGGCCCTTTTGTCAAAAATTGAAGTTTTAAGGATAGTTGACTTTTGCAAATTCACAAAAATTTCCCAACTTCTCCAATGCATATCTTGCTCAATTTTGATCATATGAACATGTTCTTGGACATTTTAGAAAGGTATTGAAGTCCTCTAACCAATGTCATTGGTCCCATGTCATTTGGATTTACCAATATCAAGTTATGGTCTTTGACTTAAAGTGCACCTTTGTTGACTTTTGAAATTGACCTATAATGTAGAAATTGATAACTTTTTATGAGAGCATTTCTTGGACTTGGAATGTGAAGATGAGTTGTAGGAAATGTCATCCCCTTCAAAATGAGGATTGGATGGGATTTTTCTGATGAACCATGAAAAAGTTATGCCCTGGTCAAGATACAGTTGACTTTTCTACTGTCCAAAAATAGTAACTTTTGCATCTTTGATGATTTTAGAGCCATTCTTGTGGAATCATGATCAGGGCTTGATAAAATGATGATTGTGGACTTAAAATAAGATGTTGACCAAAAATTCTGACTTTTGACTGTAAAATGACCATTTTGCCCCTGTAGTTGACTGTAGAGCAATGGGAGCTTTTGACTGTGGAATTTGACCCTGTGAGTCTTGAGACTTGGTATGTAGATGCCTGACAATGTATATAGGCCTATGAGACTTGATTGAGCCATTGAAAACCTCAAATTCTTTGAAAGAAATAAAACCCTAATTTTGACTGGCTTAGGATGTGTTTGACTGTCTAATCCTTGTGCAATCTTTTGAACCATTTGCAGATGATTCTTGATAAACCTTGAAGAAATATGGGAGGGGAAATTTTGGGGTACAACAATATGGAAGATGGATGTTCTGACCTAAAATCTATTGCCAAGGAAATTTTCACTTCTGGACAACCATCCAGCAAGATCAGAGACTTGAAGGATCATCACAGAATTTGGGCCATAATCATTCTGGGATGTATCAATCACAGGAAGCCTATAAGCTCTCCTGATTACATCAATATTGATCAGTAGTTTCTGATCTACTTCATTGCAAAGAAGACCAAGATAAATCTTCCACACTTGCTCTTCAACCATCTCAAAATAAGTGTGAAAGAGACAAGAGAAGAAGAAAGAACTAAGAGGTATTGGAGTCCCTTAGGAAGACTGATATCAGATATTCTAACAGAAAACAGGCTGATAGAATATCTGACAGAGGCTCAAGAAATAAGCACTTTGGAAGAAACTGCTACGAAGCCTTTGAATGCCAAGAATCTGAAGAAAATGAAGATCATTGAGAACATTAAGAAGGAACCAACTATTGCTTCTCATGAGACCATTACTTCCAGGATAATCCTTCTGAAGGATTTTCCACTATTTTCGGAGATAGATGCCAACCCAGAAATCATAGTCAGATACCTTGAAGCTTGCAAGGCTGATGGGACTACTCCAAAAATAAACATTCAAGATCTGCACAGGTAAGCTCCAGAGGTTGTGCTAAAGAAATCCAAGAAGAGGAAAGCAGCAGGAGAAGGATCCTATCAGAAGGCACCTATGTTAGAACAATGTTTGAATCTAGTACCCTATATTTAAGTTTTGATGATAACAAAGTGAAAAGATATAGTAGTTAAATATTTCATGATTGAATTATATGCTGCCTAAAATTACTATGCTCTGACTTGCAGATAGGCTGATTAAAATAAGCAAGATCACTTATTCAGCATCAGAATATGAGTTTGTACACCAGCATCAGAAGTTGCTGAATCAGAACGTCAAGATCAGATGATCAACGCTTGCACATGCTGAAGCTTGATGAACAGAACTGCGCGTAAACCACTCTGATACAGAATCAAATAGTTCATCAGCAGCGAAGCAGAATCAGAATGAGCCAAGCCAGAACGTGCATTGAAGAAGCAACGGTACTGTGCATTGAACGCTAATTAATTCCAACGGCATCATTCTAGACAAGATCTGCTCAAAAAGGAAAGCTTGTTATTAGCATTGAATCAAGAATATTTGCTTCAACGTTCATCTTCTCAAATGCTATATAAGTCAAGCTTCGAAGATTATCACGGCTAATGCTTCCAAACTCTCTACACGCACAAAGCTGAACAATAATCTTCATCTACCAGTTTTGCTAAACCAACAAACTCTGATACTCCATTAGTGTTTAGCATTCTAAGTTTCTAAGCTTCATTTGTGTAAACATCACAGTTGTGATATAGTTTTGTAGAAAACATTCACACACATTATTTTATACCTTTGTAAGAAAGTGTTGCCTTGACAAACCGGATTGTGGTTTGAATCAAGAAGGTTTTAGCAGTTGCTAAAGCAGATTTGTATTCAGTTGAATATAGTGAATTAAGACCTCGTTGGAGAGAGGCGAAATCACCTTGACGGGTGGACTGGAGTAGTTTGAGATCAAACGAACCAGGATAAAAATATCTTGTCAATTGCTTTAAGTTTCCAGTTTTACAATTCAACCCCCCCTTCTTGTGTTTTTCACCCCTTCAATTGGCATCAGAGCGCCTGGTTCTGAGCTAAAACACTTAACCGTGTCAGTACAAGATCCAGCGTCAGAAAAACACAATGGCAGGAAACAACTCTCATTTCAGCAATGACACCAATGAGGACAGAGACAGATTCAGCGGCAAACCTCCAGTCTTTGATGGAGAAAACTTTGACTACTGGAAAGACAGAATTGAAAGCTTCTTTCTAGCACATGATGCTGATCTGTGGGATATGGTGACAGATGGATACACGCACCCTGTTAATGCAACTGGTCAGAAGATTGATAGAAAATCAATGACTGATCAACAAAAGCGTGATTTCAAGAATCACCATAAGGCCAGAACCATCCTCCTCAGTGCCATCTCCTATACTGAGTATGAGAAGATCTCCAACAGAGACACAGCTAAGAACATCTTTGATTCTCTCAGAATGACGCATGAGGGCAACGTTCAAGTCAAAGAAACAAAAGCTCTGGCGCTCATTCAGAAGTATGAGGCGTTTAAAATGGAAGAATCTGAATCCATTGAAACTATGTTCTCTAGATTCCAGATTCTGGTAGCTGGTCTCAAAGTTCTGGACAAAGGATACTCTACTGCTGACCATGTCAAGAAGATAATCAGAAGTTTACCCAAGCAGTGGAGGCCTATGGTTACTGCTCTGAAGCTGGCGAAAGATCTCAACAAAATCACTCTGGAGGAACTTATAAGCTCCCTCAGAAGTCATGAGATAGAGCTGGAAGCTGACGAGCCTCAGAAGCAAGGTAAGCCTATAGCTTTAAAATCTAACAGAAAATCTGAATCTAAAGTTTTGCAGGCAGTTGAAGAAACATCTGATGGATCCTCATCAGAAGAAGACGAGCTTTCCCTTCTCTCCAGAAGAGTAAATCAACTATGGAAGCAAAGACAAAGGAAGTTCAGGAATCCCAGAAGATCTGATCAGAACGAGTCTTCTTCCAGATACAGAAGGAATGATTCTTCCTCTGGATACAGAAGATCTGAAGGCTCCTCCGGTAGCAAGAAGCCAAATACAAAAGACATCATCTGCTACGAGTGCAATGAGCAAGGACACTACAAGAGTGACTGTCCAAAGCTTCAGAGGGAAAAGCCCAAAAAGAAGTTTGGAAGAGAGAAGAAGAAAAGTCTCATGGCCACATGGGATGACTCTGACTCATCTGAAGCTGACTCAGAATCAGATGATGAAAGGGCGAATATAGCGCTTATGGCTAACATTCCAGATGACAGTGAAGCTTCTGACTCAGACTCAGAATCAGACACAGAAGAGGTATTCCCTAACTTCGCTGTTAATTTTACAAAGGCTGAACTTGCTGAAAGCCTCAATGAAATTCTGGAACGTTATCAGCAGATTAGAGCTAAATTCAGAGACCTGAAAAGGACTCTTGAATCTGACTCTAACAAGTCTGAGAGTCTCAAATTGGAAAACTCTAAGCTGAGAGATAAAATTTTAAAATTAGAAAACTCTTTACAAAACTCTCAGAAGGAACCAATTGCTGAAACTCCCAGCAACGCTGATGAGATCATCAAGGAGTATGATCATAGTTTCCAGAAGTTCCTTGCTAAAAGCATAGATAGAAGCAGAATGGCTTCAATGATCTATGGAATTAGCAGAAACGGCAGGAAAGGAATAGGATACCTAGGTAAGGTTCCTACACCTAAAAATGTCATGGATTTAACCATTAAACACACTCCTCTAAATTCACACTTTGTGTATGGTCACACACATGACATCAAATATACTAGTAGTAATCACTTTGTGAAACCAAAATTCAACCAGAGTTTTGGTAAAACTAACAAATCAGGACCCAAGAAGATCTGGGTACCTAAGGATAAAATAATACATGTTGCAGATATCTTTAGCAGCAAGTCAGAAACACCAGTCATGGTACCTGGACTCTGGCTGCTCACGACACATGACGGGAAGAAGGCATATGTTCCAAAGCCTGGAACTTAAGCCTGGAGGCCACGTTGGCTTTGGAGGCAATCAGAGGGGAAAGATTATTGGCTCTGGAACTGTAGGTAACGGAAATCTTCCCTCTATTAATAATGTTCTGCTTGTTGATGGATTGATGCATAACCTGTTATCCATAAGTCAATTAAGTGATAACGGTTATGATATAATCTTTAATCAAAAATCATGTAAAGCTGTTAGTCAGAAAGATGGGACTATCCTATTTAATGGTAAGAGGAAAAACAACATTTACAAAATCAAACTTTCTGAACTTAAGAGTCAGAACGTAAAATGTCTTCTGTCTGTTAACAACGAGCAATGGATCTGGCACAGAAGATTGGGGCATGTTAGTATGAGAAGAATATCTCAGATTAACAAACTCAATCTGGTCAGAGGACTTCCAAATTTGAAGTTCAATTCAGATGCTCTGTGTGAAGCATGTCAGAAAGGCAAATTTGCAAAACCATCTTTTAAATCCAAAAATGTTGTTTCTACCTCTAAGCCATTAGAACTTCTGCACATTGACTTATTTGGACCAGTTAAGACTGCTTCTGTCAGTGGCAAGAAGTATGGGTTAGTAATCGTAGATGACTATAGCAGATGGACATGGGTAAAGTTCTTAAGACACAAGGACGAGTCACACTCTGTGTTTGTTACCTTCTGTAACCAAGTTCAGAATGAAAAAGATCTTAGAATCGTTAAAGTCAGAAGTGATCATGGTGGAGAATTTGAAAATAAAGACTTTGAGTCATTCTTTAATGACAAAGGCATTCTGCATGATTTCTCTTGTCCTAGAACTCCCCAACAAAATGGAGTTGTAGAACGAAAGAACAGAACATTGCAAGAAATGGCCAGAACCATGATCAACGAGACAAACGTTGCTAAGACTTTCTGGGCAGAGGCAATAAACACAGCGTGCTACATTCAGAATAGAATCTCAATAAGACCTATTCTGGAAAAGACTCCATATGAATTGTGGAAGAACAGAAAGCCCAACATTTCGTATTTTCATCCATTTGGATGTACTTGCTATATGTTAAATACTAAGAATTATTTGAACAAGTTTGATTCTAAGGCACAGAAGTGTATTATGTTAGGATACTCTGAACGCTCAAGAGGGTACAGAGTATACAATACAGAAACACAGATTGTGGAAGAATCAATCAGTGTTCGTTTTGATGACAAGCTTGACTCTGAAAAGTCAAAGCAGAATGAAAATCTTGCAGGTATAGAAATTGAATTTGCAGGTTCTGAAGACAAGTCATCAGAAGCTCTCAACACAGACATTCCTTCAACGTCTGAAAGAAGCAATGCTAGAAATCCTACAACTGCTGATCAACCTCAGAAGAGATTACCCAGAAGCAGTTTGGATCACCCAGAAGAGACTATCCTAGGAAGAAAGGAAGATCCAATCAGAACAAGAGCAAGCTTCAGAAACTCTGAAGAAACTCTGATGGGACTTGTGTCTCTGATTGAACCTTCTTCTATTGATGAAGCACTTCTGGACAATGACTGGATTCTGGCAATGCAAGAAGAGCTGAATCAATTCACCAGAAACGACGTATGGGATCTCGTTCCAAGACCAAAAGGATTCAACGTCATTGGAACAAGATGGGTGTTCAGAAACAAGCTTAATGAACAAGGTGAAGTCGTCAGAAACAAGGCACGACTGGTTGCACAAGGTTATAGTCAGCAAGAGGGGATAGACTATACAGAAACCTTTGCCCCAGTCGCCAGGTTAGAATCTATCAGACTTTTAATTTCATTTGCTGTTAATAGAGGCATCACTCTGTATCAGATGGATGTCAAAAGTGCATTCTTAAATGGTTATATAGAAGAAGAAGTATATGTTCACCAACCCCCAGGTTTTGAAAATACAAAACATCCAGAACATGTTTTCAAACTGAAAAAGTCACTGTATGGTCTGAAACAAGCTCCCAGAGCTTGGTATGAAAGGCTGAGTAACTTTCTGCTTGAAAATGAATTCACCAGAGGGAAAGTGGACACTACTCTATTCTGTAAAACAGTTAAGAGTGACATCTTAGTCTGTCAAATTTATGTTGACGATATAATCTTTGGTTCTACTAATCCTTCTCTTGGAAGAAAATTTGCTAAGTGTATGCAGGCAGAATTTGAGATGAGCCTCATGGGGGAACTGAAATTCTTTCTAGGAATTCAGATTAATCAAACTCCAGAGGGAACTTACATTCATCAGAGCAAATACATCAGAGATCTTCTGAAGAAATTTGACCTCTCAGAATGTAAGCCATCAAAGATTCCAATGCATCCCACGTGCATTCTGGAAAGAGAAGAGGTAAGCAAAAGCGTAGAACAGAAAGTCTACAGAGGTATGATTGGTTCTCTCCTTTATCTGACTGCTTCAAGACCTGATATTTTATTCAGCGTGTGTATTTGTGCTAGATTCCAATCAGATCCTAGAGAATCTCACTTAACAGCTGTTAAGCGAATTTTCAAGTATCTGAAAGGTACTACTAATATGGGTTTGTTTTATAGAAAATCTAGTGATTACAGCTTAGTAGGCTACTGCGATGCTGATTTTGCTGGAGACAGAGTGGAACGCAAAAGTACTTCTGGAAGCTGCCAGTTTCTGGGAGAAAATCTGATCTCGTGGTCCAGCAAAAGGCAATCAACAATTGCTCTGTCAACAGCAGAAGCTGAGTACATAGCAGCAGCTGGATGTAGCACACAGATGCTCTGGATGAAAAGTCAGCTTGAAGACTTCCAGATTTTTGAGAGTAACATTCCTATTCTCTGTGATAATACTTCTGCTATTTGCTTAAGTAAGAATCCTATTTTACATTCTAGAGCTAAGCATATAGAAATAAAACATCATTTCATTAGGGACTATATTCAGAAAGGAATTTTAAACTTGAAATTTATAGATACAGACCATCAATGGGCTGATATCTTTACTAAACCCCTTTCAGAAGATAGGTTTAATTTCATTCTGAAACATCTCAGCATGAAAGTATGCCCAGAATGAAAATGTTTTAATTCCATGTATTTATCTTCAGAATGTAATTATATTACTGTGAACTTCTGATCAATCTTCTTTCAGAAAGTTAGAACATGCAGATTGTATCAGAGGCAAGTCTAAAGATCTGAGAGTCTAATCTCAAAGACAGACGTGCTGATCACTACATCAAACAAGTGTCATCCAATCATCAGCAAATCCCTGAAGCAGAACGCGTGCACGCTTCTGAGAAAGGAAAGCGCTGATTGGGTGCATTGAGACACATGTCTGGTAACCGTTTTTAAGTATCTTTCTCAAATCCCCCAAAATCAGCAAGATTGATACTGTTGTCACCATGGTTCAGAAGCAGAATGAAACTTCTGAAAAGATTCAAGCAATGCTGGAAAGCCTGTTCTCACGCATGCCCCCACAACCTTGAAATTTTTTCATGCATGACATTCTCTATATTTTCTTCATTTTCTGATGTACTTTTGACTATGTTTTGACTATGCTTGTGTAATGTTCTTTGCTCTGAACTATTTTAATATAACTTGTTTTTCTGATCTAAATTGTTTTAGCACATCACTAACACTTTTTGATTGCTGACAAAAAGGGGGAGAACAAGAATGATATTTAAAATCAATAACGGCTAACTAGACAGAAATTCTCAAACATTCTAACTCTATTACTTGAAATGTTTTTCTGTTTTGTTGTTAAGTCTACAGGCACAAGGAAGCTCTGATCAAAATGTAAAAGCTCATGTTGCTCTGATCAAATATGAAGTTCTGATATATGAAGCTCTGATCGTCCTAACACTCTGATCCGAAGCAAAGCTCTGACAGGAAAAGCTCTGAAGCTCTGCTCTCTGATAAGTCAAAGACCTATAATCTGATGCTCAAAGATAGAAAAAGATCTGACTCTGAAGAACACGCATATCAAAGGGAAGTAACAAACTCAGGGGGAGTATCTCTTAAACTCTGACTTCTCCGTACTTCTTATTCTGATACATAGCTCTGATAACTTTTCACGTTATTTTTCATTTAAAATATCTAGTTTTTGTCATCATCAAAAAGGGGGAGATTGTTAGAACAATGTTTGAATCTAGTACCCTATATTTAAGTTTTGATGATAACAAAGTGAAAAGATATAGTAGTTAAATATTTCATGATTGAATTATATGCTGCCTAAAATTACTATGCTCTGACTTGCAGATAGGCTGATTAAAATAAGCAAGATCACTTATTCAGCATCAGAATATGAGTTTGTACACCAGCATCAGAAGTTGCTGAATCAGAACGTCAAGATCAGATGATCAACGCTTGCACATGCTGAAGCTTGATGAACAGAACTGCGCGTAAACCACTCTGATACAGAATCAAATAGTTCATCAGCAGCGAAGCAGAATCAGAATGAGCCAAGCCAGAACGTGCATTGAAGAAGCAACGGTACTGTGCATTGAACGCTAATTAATTCCAACGGCATCATTCTAGACAAGATCTGCTCAAAAAGGAAAGCTTGTTATTAGCATTGAATCAAGAATATTTGCTTCAACGTTCATCTTCTCAAATGCTATATAAGTCAAGCTTCGAAGATTATCACGGCTAATGCTTCCAAACTCTCTACACGCACAAAGCTGAACAATAATCTTCATCTACCAGTTTTGCTAAACCAACAAACTCTGATACTCCATTAGTGTTTAGCATTCTAAGTTTCTAAGCTTCATTTGTGTAAACATCACAGTTGTGATATAGTTTTGTAGAAAACATTCACACACATTATTTTATACCTTTGTAAGAAAGTGTTGCCTTGACAAACCGGATTGTGGTTTGAATCAAGAAGGTTTTAGCAGTTGCTAAAGCAGATTTGTATTCAGTTGAATATAGTGAATTAAGACCTCGTTGGAGAGAGGCGAAATCACCTTGACGGGTGGACTGGAGTAGTTTGAGATCAAACGAACCAGGATAAAAATATCTTGTCAATTGCTTTAAGTTTCCAGTTTTACAATTCAACCCCCCCTTCTTGTGTTTTTCACCCCTTCAACCTAAAGTTACGAAAACAAAAGGTAATGCATCTTCTGTTTGTTATAGAATCAATTGATGTTACAACATCTGAAACCATACCCTCTCAACCAATAGAAAATCCTTCACCCCAAACATTTGAGGATTTTTACATAGAGTTTGATCCATCTGTAACTCTAGGAAACATTTTGAATGAACCTCACTCCCCCAATCAAAATCCAAACCCAGAACATCATCAACCAGAACTTGCCAAAGTTCTATTTGACATTGAACTATTTGATCAAGATTTTTCCTCACCAATACCAGAAAACCAAAACACTCAATCTCCACTCCCATAAAATACAAACTCTCAACAACAACCATAAAATCCACAATCACACTCTCCTCAACCAGAACATATGAACCTCAACTCACCACAACCAGAAAATAGACACTCTCTCTCCACCTTCTGAAAACCCATCCTCTGAAATTCCTGAACCAGAAACTCAACACGCCTCTGCAAACCAATCTGAAGACTCTCCTTCAGATTTTGATACCAATATCCTAATCCCTGGAATAACAGAACCCCTTTCGGTTCGCTTACCTCTCACTATTCATGATATTCCAGAAATCCCATCATCTTATGAATCCACACCACCAAACACCCCTAACACACCAATTATAATCTATGACTCTCCCACTCCTTCACCCATCAACCATCCAGCTGAGAACCTCAGAATTGTCATTGATCCACTAGTGCTGGACAAACTAGCTTCCACCTCACACAAAATTGCCATTCCCAAACCTAAACCAACCGTAACCAAATCAGATGTTGGTAAGAGTATGTTTATTTTTGAAACAGAAATGCAGGAATGGATCAATTCTTTGAAGCAAGCAAGCCTAGAGATTTCTAATCCTGCTGCTTCTGATTCTCTGTGGGAAAGAATCAGAAAATGGCTCAACTCTGAAACTCTGAAGCTGAAGGAATTGGGTTATCAAAGGGCTCAGCAGAACTTCAGTGATCAGCTGAAAGCCTTTCAAGATCAAGTTCTGAGCCAATGGTGCAAGAAAGAAATTCTTCCGCTGGTAATGCTCCCTGGAAAGAGCATCATCCTTCAAAAGTTGCTGAACCAGATTCAGATATTCTCTCCCCGACTACTATTCTAGAAGACATGATTGTAGAAGAAGAAGTGGTTCAATCAGAAGAAGTTGCAGAATGTTCTGAACAGCATGCAACCCCTGAAGAGACACCAGCTTCCTCTCTAGTCATGAAAACTCTAGAAGAGTTGAAGAAAGAGAATGCTTTAATCCATGCAAGACTGGATAAGCAAGAGGATACGAACAAAGAGATCAAGGGTATTCTGGATAAATAAGAAGATACTACAAAGGAAATCAAAGATATTCTAGGAAAGCAGGAAGAGTCAAGCACTCAGATCAAGAGCTTGCTGGAAGCGTTGTTCACACGTCTTCCCCCTCCTTCTTAGATTTTCTTTAAAACTGTTTATCTGTAATCTTTTATTTTTACCTCCTTGTTTCTGAAACTTGTCATTGCATTCGGCTTTTAATATAATTCATCTTTTTGACTCTGATTATATTGCTTTTTGATAACTGACAAAAAGGGGGAGAAAGTAAGATATTTTCAATAACAGTATACCGGGACAAAGTCTCAAACATTCTGATTATTTTAACCTTTACTTTCTGAAAAGCTTGAACAGGAACACATTTTGATAAGAACAAAAGGATATGCATCAAAAGCTCTGACGAGAAGGAACTTCAGGGAAGTAATCAACTCAGGGGGGGTCTCTCTTAAATTTTTTGTTCTATATTTTTCATTGAAAATTCTAGTTTTTGTCATCATCAAAAAGGGGGAGATTGTTAGAACATAGTTTGAGTCTACAACCATTTATTAGAGTTTTGATGATAACAAACACAAAGAACAAATATGCACTCTAAAAATTGTGTAACTGTGTATGCAGAAGTTCTGACCAAAGCAGCATCAGAAGTTAAGTTATAGAAGCTTTCACGTTGAGGTAATCAGAATCTGCACTGAAGAATGATGATCAGAACATGCGCTAAAGTGAAGCACACTCTGATTCTAAACAGAAGGTTCAAATACAATCAGATTCTCACAACTCTAAGTTATCAATGTTCTGAAGCAATAGCAGCATACAAGTTTGTAAGATTCTGAAGCATTACTATTCATTTAAGACAACATCATATGCAACGACTTCTTTCAGACAGGATCTTCTCAATATGGAAACTGCTTAAATATCCTTTATCATGCTTAATGTTGGACATGATTCCACTGCCTATATAAACAAGTTAAGAGATCAAACCGTTCACGATTTTCCAACGCTACTGCAAATCATCTAAAAAGGTTGCAAGCTTACATACTTATTTTTCTACGCTTTAATTTGTGTAAATTATCACGGTTGTGCTAACTGTTTTTGTAACGAAAAACAATCATACAAAGAATTCTTGTATCTTGATTAAGACAGTTTTCCTTGAGATTAACCGGATTGTGGTTGTACTCAAGAGGACTTTGGTAGTTTTCAAAGTAGTGATTGTAATCAGTGTTTGATTAGTGGACTAAGTCCTTGTTGGAGAGAGGCGAAATCACCTTGACGGGTGGACTGGAGTAGTTTGAGATCAAACGAACCAAGATAAAAATATTGTGTCATTGCGCATTTGATTTCAAGTTTTCAATTCAGCCCCCCCCTCCCCCCCCCCCCCCCCCTCTTGTGTTTTTCACTTCTTCATTTATGAAAAGTTCTGGAATGATGGTGGAAATTGGTTTCCAAGGTCGACCAATAATAACCCACTCTTATAATTTTCTTATCCATCGTATGCCCACTGGAATGAGTACCAAAGTCTCCTTCGTGCATATCTTCCATAATCTTCTCAGTTTCCTTCTTGTCTACACAATGAAGCAAAGTCAAATCATGATTGTGCTTGTACAAAATTATGTTACTCAGAAAGACCTTCACAGAGAACCTCCTTAGGATTTCTTATCATTGATTGATACCCCCTCGGGGTATTCTTGAGCCTCAAGGTATCTTTTCACTTCATGGTACCAAGGCTTATCCTCTACTCCATCAGTATCAACTTCGTAGCAATGTGCTGGTTCGTCTAGTCTCTCAATAGTAATTCGAAGAGCTTCATTGTCTCATCTGACTCTAAACATAGATGACATGGTAGCCAATGTGTCTGCCAATTGATTCTCTTCTCATGGAATATGTTCAAAAGTGATTTCTTCGAAGTATGGAATTAATGTAAACACATGATCTCGATAAGGGATGAGATTTGGATGCTTCGTGTCCCATTCTCCCTTAATCTAACTGATTACCAATGTTGAATCCTCATATACATTTAGGAATTTGATTCTCATATCGATGGCATCTTTTATACTCATGATGCATGCTTCATACTCTGCCATGTTGTTGGTACAATTAAAACATAATCTGGCGGTGAAGGGCGTATGGCAACCCTTGGGAGAGACAATCACAACACCAATTCCATTACCAAGTGCGTTGGAAGCTCCGTCAAAAACCATAGTCCATCAAGGTCCTAGTTCAGGTCCTTCATATGGTCCAGGTTCTTCATAATCAGCAACTAGCATAATATTATCATTTGGGAACTCAAAATTCATAGACAGATAGTCATCTACAGCCTGATGAGCCAAATGATCTTCCAATACACTTCCTTTGATTGCCTTCCCAGTAGTGTACTGAATGCCGTATTCGGTCAAGACCATTTCCATCTTGATATTCTTCCAGAGAGAGCGAGCTTCTCGAATATATATTTTATCGGATCCATCTTAGAGATCAAAAAAGTAGTATGAGTCAATATATATCGTCTCAGTCGAAGAGCAGCCCATGCCAAAGCGCATCAAGTTTTCTTGAGCAGTGAGTATCTTATTTCGCAGTCGGTAAATTTTTTGCTAAGGTAGTAAATTGTATGCTCTTTTCGACAAGACTCGTCATGTTGCCCCAATACACGCCCCCATTGAGTTCTCTAACACTGTTAGATACATGATCAGAGGTCTTCCTTCAATCGGTGGCATCAGAATTGGAGGTTCCTAAAGATACTCTTTTATTTTGTCGAAGGATATATATCAATATTCGTTCCACATCACTACTTGATCTTTCTTTAGTAACTTGAAGATTGGCTCACAAGTAACAGTCAGATGGGAAATAAATCTGGAAATATAGTTCAATCGTCCCAAGAAACCTCTGACTTCCTTTTCAGTATGGGGAGCTGACATTTTTTGAGCTTTGAAATCCATTTCTTCGAAACTCTTCAACCTTACAACTTTTAGGAAACCAACCATCCACACACTTCATATACATCGTATAGAAGTGATCCAAACCCCTGTTACACTTCTGTAACATCTCCATCATCATCCCCCATTTTCACTTTTGGTCGTTTTCAACTTGACTTGGCCGGAGCATTTCAGTCACTTTCAAAGCAAAGTAAGGATTGAAATAGTTTCATTGAAGTCTCAGTAAGCTAACCATATCATCACTTTGCACTGAAAATCCATAGAAGAAGCATTGGTCTTTCTCCAATTTGGTAAAAAAAAATTCAAATTGTGATATCCTCACACATGCATCATTTGCATTTGATTTCTAAAGATAAAATGTAGATATCATGTTGTTGTACCCCGAAATTTGCCCTCCTATTTTCATTCAAGATATACTCCTAGAGGTTCTCAATTGCTCAAGGTTGGCCAAGAATTGACCAGACAATTCTCCTCCAAAGGCAATGAACCCCCAACTAGGGTTTCAATTTTCATCAATATTGTTGAGCTACAAGGATCCCAAATGTTCTCCATTGTCCTAATATGTCCTCAAGATCATCCATGCCTAATTTCATTTCTTGCACAATAAGTTTGCTCAGTCAATTGCTCAAGTATTGGAAAATCAACTGTGCTAGGTCAAAAGTCAAATGTGGCCCATGTACAGTCAAACTTCAAGATTTTTTGTCAACATCAACATTTTAAAGTGATATCCATCATTTCATCAAACATTGATCATGATTCCTCAAGAAATGCTCTTAACCCATCAAAAGTAAGAAATGGCAAATTAGGGTTTCTATAGGAAAAGTCAACCAAACTTTGACCAAGCATAACTTTCTCATACTTTATCATGAATTTTATAACCAAAGCTCATCTTGAATAGAATCCAATTTCCTACAACTTCTCTTCAGCCCTCAAGTTCAAGAAATTCCCCAATCAAAAGATATGAGCTCAAACATTACAGGTCATTTTCAAAAAGTCCACAAAAGCCACTTTTTTTCCAAGACCTTTAACATCAAGATAACATTTTCAAATGCAAAATTGATCAAAAGAGGGATTGAAGTAGACTTCTTGGGATTTCCAAAAAGTAAAAGATCATCATCATGAGATAAAAATTGAGCAAGTTATGACTTGCCCAAGTTTGGAAAATTTGGGAAATTTTAAGAAATTTGCATTGAGCAAGTTTGAACTTTTAAGGCAATGGCTCAAATTCTTGAACTTTAAACATCTTCCTAAGATCATAGAGGACCCCTAAAACCATTTTTGCATATGTTGTACCCCAAAATTTGCCCTCCCATATTCTTCAATGTTTTGACAAGCATCATCTTAATTTGCTCAAGTCTACTCAAGGATTGCACAGTCAAACCATCCTCCTAAGCCAATCAAAATTAGGGTTTTGGTTCTTGCAAGGAAGTTGAGGTTTTCAAGGGCTCAATCAAGTCCCATATGCCTATAAACATTGTCAAGCATCTACATGTCAAGTTTCAAGGCTCACAGCATCAAGTTGCACAGTCAAAAACCCTAATTGCTTCACAATCAACTTTAGGGGTAAAATGGTCATTTGGCAGTCAAAAGTCAAAATTTTTGGTCAACATCTTATTTTGAAGCCACAATCATCATTTGGTCAAATCTTGACCATGATTTCACAAGAATGGCTCAAAAATCATCGAGATGCAAAAGTTTCTATTTTTGGACAGCTAAAAAGTCAACTGTAACTTGACCAAGGCATAACTTTTTCATGGTTCATCATAAAAATCCCATACAATTCTCATTTTGAAGGGGATGACATTTCCTACAACTCATATTCACATTCCAAGTCCAAGAAATGCTCTCACAAAACGTTATCAATTTCAACATTATAGGTCATTTTCAAAAGTCAACAAAAAGGCACTTTAAGTCAAAGACCATAACTTGAGATTGGTATATTCAAATGACATGGGACCAAAGGCATTGGTTATAGGACTTCAAGACCTTTCCAAAATGTCCAAGAACATGTTCATATGATCAAAATTGAGCAAGATATGCATTGGAGAAGTTGGGAAATTTTGTGAAATGGCAAAAGTCAACTATCCTTGAAACTTCAATTTTTGACAAAAGGGCCCACTTTCTTCCACTTGATTCAGCCTTGTCATGCCACCCACGTGTCCCGTGATCAATTCCAAGACCAAATAATTATTTTTCTATTTTTATTTAATTTTTATGGATTTAATTCATTTTAATTCATAATAATTCAAGTAAAATCAAAAAAATTGATTAAATGGTATCTTGTGGTTTGATTAGCCTTCATGAAGCATATTCCACACACCAATTTCGTGCTAGAGCCATTTTAAGCATAAAAATTCAAATTTGAACAAGCTTTGAAAGGCCTTTAATGGTGGTTAAGACAAAATCCAAAAACTTAATGGCACAAGTTTAAGGCTCCTAAATGTGACTTATTCTCATTCATGACTACATATGCGAGCCTTGCAAGCCTCATTCACAACCTAGTGTGTGCAGAAACGACCAAGAGCAAAACCAAAAATTGTCCAAAAAGTGAGAGTTCTAAAACATAGTTGCGAGCATCTTCAGATCAAGCACATGGTTCTATTCCTTGCCACACCCTGAAGCTAAAGAAACCTTTGCCAAGTCCTGAGGCTCAATATCAAGCACTGTAAGTCATCACAAACTCGTCTTTGAACATGAAATTGGAATTCTCTATTCTTGCGTTTTTTCTCAAAAAAGCTAGCATATTCATACTCCTTGATTAATTTCCAACATGATTGCATTAACCAATTTTATTGTTAGGCCCTGAATCGTGATGCCCGATTCTAGGGTTCACGTTCTTGCGTTTTAGGCATTTTTGTTTCAGGTTAAATCAAGGCCAGCCAAGGGCATAAGTGTGATCAGGGGACATGGACGAGGTCAACCATGGTTTTGAAATGGATTTTCATGGCCTAGGGACGATTCTAGGACAATCTACGAAACCACCTGCGGATAAAATCTGCAGATAAAAAAACCTGCAATTTTTGAGGAAGAAGATGACCACATGCTTGCATCTGATTGGCCTGTTTAAAATAACGCGCGTGTTTTTTTTATTTTCAGGAATATTGCTTTTTATTACATATATTAATCATTGCTTATTCTTAGATCAAATGAAACGCGCAGCTCAGTTGGTGGCCATGCTATTGGAAAAGGCTACAGGACCTGGGTTCGATTCCCAGGTCCACTCAATAATTGTTTCAATTTTTCCTAACATATTCCCATGCAGGCTCCCTGAAGGGCTTCATCATACACCTCACCAATCCATGCGCCACATGTCCATAATCATGGATCCAAAGGCCAAGAAATGAAGGAGCACCATGCTCCCCAGTCAAGCCAGCGCAGTCAATTGCAAAAAGTCAAACAGGCTTGCTTCTATTGGGCCAGAAATTCAACAATAAACCTCCCATTGGTCCATTAACCCCCTTTGTTCATTCTTTTTCTTTTTTTATATTTTCTAATTTAGTTATCATTTATTTTTTTTAATTATCATTATTACCACCAAAATTAACATAAATAATATTTTTCATAAAAAATCAAAAAAAAAACTAATATTATTATTATTTGTTAACTTATTTTGTAAATAAAATACTAATAAATAAAATAGTTTAATTAGGTCAATTTTAATCTCTTTTTCTTTACAATAAATAAAAATAATTTAGAATTAGGTTAACTTTTAATTTTAATTCTTTTATTTTATTTTCATAAAAAAACATAAAAACACAAAAATATTTTTCTTTTAATTAAATTAATTAATTAGTTATTAGTTTTAATTTCTTTAATCACAAAAAGGGACAAAAATTCAATTCTTATTCAAAAAAGGGTCAAAACCCTTAAGACGTTCCCGATTCCATTTTCTATTCGCGCGTATTTATTTATTTTGATTATTTTTGTAAATGCTTCTAGAAGTGTAATAGTTAACTAGGACCTCCTTTATTGCTTTATTTATTTTCCTGCACTTTATTTACCAAAACGGGTTTTTTGTCTTTGGCGATATATAGACCCGCGCCTTGTAATAGCGTAGAATTTACATTTCCGCAATTTATTTTCCGCACTCCTAACTGCTAATATGCCTGCAAGAATGTATGTAAATAAAATCAATTCGTAGCTCACAAATAACAGGTACAAGATAACCTTAACTGAAAAACAACACACATGCACATGCCACCCCTAGGGTACGCCTCACTGGTTGCCTCGAACGTGGTCATCAAGTATAGGGTGTCTTAGAGGTCGCCCTTGGTCTAAAGATCCAGTTGCCTCGAAACGGTTGCCTCGGATAAAAGGATCTAGGACATTAGGGTTACTTCTAAGGTGTCCTACCGTTGCTTCGGTGACCACACTGTCCCGATAATCGAATTGACCCGAATACCTCCAACGATGGTGCTACCTATCTCTCAATGGTGGGATAGCACTATCTAAAGGACTCTCACACATCTTAATTCCTTAGGGTAGGTATATTCTCATGGGTACTTGCTCTTTTCAAAACAAACAAAAACAACTTTTCGCACCTACACTTTCAAAAGTTTTTTTCAAACAAATTTTTCATACACTCTTGAGGACTGACACAAGAGTTACTTAGAAATTTTTCAAATGAAACTTTTTCAAAACACACACACACTTGAAAAGCAAACAAATTTTGAAAACATAAGAGCAAGTACCTAAGAGCCCGTGGATAACCACGGATAGAAAGGGTGCTAACACCTTCCCTTTCTATAAATCTACCTCCCGAACCGAGAGACATCTCGAATAAGGAATTTTGCTGTGATTTTATCCTTTCCATATTGGAGAATATAAAAGACGGTGGCGACTCTTGCTTACCGCGACATTTCGCGAAACCAGCTAAAAAACAGTTAGTTCTATTTCCACCGGTCACAGAACTGGCGACTCTGCTGGGGAGACTAAAAGTGAGGTGTACCTTAGGATTAGATCATACTTATGTTTTCAATTGCTTTGCTTTGATTGCTTTATATTTGTGGGCTTTGCATCGGAGTTTCATAGATCCTAACCCGGATCTGGGGATACCCTTTTAGGTAGCATAAGCTGTGAGGGACCTGTCCAGCGTAGACCGACACGGGTGAAGCAGTGGCTACGTTGGTGTGGCACCTTGGTCTGTACCGATATCCATTGTGTTGCAACAAGGAGAATATGGGTCTTCTGAGGAGTCATTAAGCACCAACCGACCTTAGAACCCTAATGTGACCCAACTTGGCCATAGAACAGTAGTAGTATGCTACACCCATTGAGGCTAAACTCTCGCGATGGTTCTGGCCGCAAGAAAAGATTGCGACGCTGGAGTTATGACCGATTGAGGGTAGTCAGTGATATTAGGATCCTCTAGAACCTGGTTACTTTTGATAGGACAGGTCTTAACCAACGAAACTGAAAGAGGGTAGTACCTGAACTTCATGTTGGCCTAAACCCTAAGGGCTGTCTTGTGTGACTTGTGTGCCTTATCATGTGTGCCTTTGTGAATATTTGTGGTGTGCTTTATCATAACATCATACCATCATACCATTGCATGCATCCTGCATAACGACTGGCCTATTTCAAAGACAAGAGGGTTTCACCTTTGCTCTGTTTTGTAGGACATCATGATGCCTGTGCGAAGGAATACTATTCGGCTCAACTTTGTTCACCCACCTGATTTGCTTAAAGAGTTGGTTGACAGAATTCCAAACACTGCTTCCTTCATTCAGAGGCATGGTTCTCTTCTCGGTTTAGTCACTTCAAAGTGGGACCAACAACTGATGAGTGTCTTGACCCAGTTTTATGATCCCTTGTACAATTGCTTCACCTTTCAAGACTTCCAGCTGGTCCCTACCCTGGAAGAATTCTCTGATTTTCTTGGTATCCCTATCTTGGATCAGACCCCATTAAGTGTTTGGGAAAAGACTCTTAGGCTTGAGGAGATTGCTGCAGCCCTTCCCTTGACCAACAAGGAGGTAATGGACAACTGGGTGACCAGAAGCGGAGTTAAGGGCTTCTTGGCTAAGTTTCTGATTGGTAAAGCTAACAGTTTCTGGAATGACTTAGACTTCAGGGCGTACGAGGACATTCTGGCTCTCTTAATCTATGGTCTAGTATTGTTTCCAAATCCTGATAACTTTGTCAATATCAATGCCATAAGGATCTTCATGTCTCGGAACCCTGTACCCACCCTCTTGGGTGATATCCTACAACAACTCTATGCTCGTACTGCCCGAAGACGAGGAACTCTGTGGTGTTGTACTCCTTTGTTAGTGAGGTGGTTTATTTTGCACCTCCCCAAGTTCGTGCTGAAGAACCAAGAAGGAAGAGGCTGGGCTCATAGGTTAATGTCTCTCACTGATAATGACATCATTTGGACTCTCAGAGGTTTGGATGAGGTAGCTGTTATTGATCGTTGCGGAGAATATCCTAATGTTCCATTGATCGGTACCCAGGGAGGAATCTCTTATAATCCGTGTTTAGCTCTCCGTCAATTTGGAAGAGCCAGAAGAGCAGGGCCTCATGAGATGTTGGTGCCTCACATCAGTTTTGAGTTTCAGGTGGATAGTGACGAACTGCGCCGTAGATTCATCAAAGCTTGGGACAGAATTCACAAAGCTTACCCACATGAGTTGGGACCGAAGACTTCTCTACCAATGGAACCCTACTACATATGGGTCCGCATCCGTGCTCAGAAGTTGGGTATGCCATATGAAGCTGTCAGGCCTATCATTCTTGAAATTCTGGATAGAGACGGGGTTCCTCCAACCATACTCCCTCCTCAGATACCCACTGATGTTGATACACTAAAGAGGTCTTGGGCGCAACTACAGGAAGAGCGGGATTATTATCGGGAAAAGTTCAATGAACAGGAACAGAAGATCCAGAAGCTGACCAAGCAATTGGAGAACGAGCGGATCATGAATGACTACATCCGTACTGAGAAGAGGAGGCCATGGGAGCACTGATGGGCTTTGGATGTTTCCTTTACAGCTTTTATTTCCTTTTCAGTATTTTCATTCCTGTAACGCCTAAGGGCAATTTGTTGAACATTTTAAATTCCAAAGTTTAAATCTAATAAAGTGTGTTCCTTTTGTCTACAAAGTTGATTCCCGATTGTCTTTGAAAACATAATTCATACGCATTTCATTCATCATATGCATCACAGGTACCCTTTTTCTACAGGTTTCTTAATCTTCTTCGCTGTTTATTTCTGCACTCACTCAATCATCATGAATCCTGAACCAACTACTGAACAAGCTATCAAGGCCCTCCAGGCCCAGAACGCCCAGTTTCAAGAGATGGTCATGAACTTAGCCCACGGACAATAGGAGTTGAAGGCTTTTCTCCTGAAGAAGAAGAAGAAGAAGAGGACTGTGATGTTCAACACTGGACGCAGACTCGGGAATACACTGCAGAATGAAGCTGAGAGGACTACTCCATCTGTTGGGGAAGGCAGTCACCAAGGGAGAGAGGTCCCTAGTTCTGTGGTCTCTGACACCGAGACAGATTTCAATGACGAACAGTACCCTCCTGCCGAGGACCGGTACAAGCAGCTGGAGAACCGGTTAAATGCTATGGAGATTCAACGTGTGCCTGGGTTGGATTTTGGAGACTTAGGGTTATCTTCTGGGGTGGTGATCCCGCACAAGTTCAAGGCGCCTGCCTTTGTGAAGTACGACGGGGCTTCCTGTCCTAAACTGCACCTCCGCTCTTATGTAAGGAAGATCCAGCCTTACACTGCAGACAAGAACTTATGGATCCATTTCTTCCAGGAGAGTCTTTCAGGGACTCATCTCGAATGGTTCTATCAGCTGGATGGAACCAACATTCGTAACTGGGAGGACTTGGCTACTGCTTTTTATAAGCAGTATCAGTATAATTCCTACCTCGCTCCTACGCGTACCCAACTCCAGGGTATGTCACTAGGAACGGGTGAAGGTTTTAAAAAGTACGCGCAGAAATGGAGAGACCTGGCTGGCAGGGTGCAGCCACCGTTGACTGATCGTGAACTCGTGGACATGTTCTTGGGGACCCTGTCTGGTCCATTTTTCAACCACCTGATTGGTAATTCCTCTGCTGGGTTTACAGACCTGATCCTGACTGGTGAGAGGATCGAAGCTGGTATCAAATCGGGGAAGATACAGAAAGGTGCCTCCTCGAGCATTGAAAAGAAGCCCTTCAAGAAGGAATCCAGTGTTGTGTATGGTCCCAGGAGACAGAACAAACCGGAACGCCGCCAAGCTGTCAACGTGGTGGTAATTTCAAAGCCCGCTGCTTCTCCTCAGCAATACAACCAGCCAAGAGTTGAGAGGCCTAAAAGACAGTATACTCGGCTCAGCATGACTCTCTCTCAGATATTACCGCAACTGCTGTCAACCAGCCTGGTAACTATCAAGGAAGCTCCGAAGGTGGTAAACACAGCATCTCCGAAGTACAACCCCAACGCCCGTTGCGCTTATCACTCTGATAGCCCGGGACATTCTACTGATGATTGTTGGGCTCTGAGGAATAAGGTTCAGGACCTTATTGATGCTAAGGAAATACAGTTCGAGGCGCCCGAAAGGCCCAATGTTGTGACTGCTCCCATGCCTTAGCATGGAGTGAATGTTGTGGAAGAGGACCGGTATATAGCCTCCGTGGATGATATTGTTACCCCGCTACTGACTGTTAAAAGGAACCTGTTACTAGCCGGTTTATTTCCGGGATGTAGTAAAGGTTGCCTTCTGTGTTCTGTTTCACCTGCTGGTTGTCCTTCGTTGAAGTCAGGTATCCAGAGCCTGATGGATAATAAGGAGATCTTGTTCGAGAAGATTGCTGTTCCTGTTGTCCGTACCGAAGAAGTGTCCATTGTCACCATTTTCAACAATCCTACCAAGGCTCCCCCGAGGAAGCCTGTCAAAATCATGCCTGTTCACAAGGTTGCACCCATCACCATCACTGTTCCGGGGCCCCTCCCCTATACATCCGACAAAGCTGTCCCTTGGCACTATGGGGCAGATGTTTATGTGCTTGGAGTAAAACAAGAGTTTGATACTGCTACTGGCGCCAGCAACATCACCGGGCCTGCCAAGGTCACTCGTAGTGGCAGACTGTTCTCACCAGATATTATACCTCCAGTTATTCAGAGACCTCTTATTATCACGCCTGCAAGTGTGCCCACTTCTCCTCCTGACCAAGTTCCTGTTTCTACCCCTGCTGCCGAGTCATCTGATGCTCGGGGCAAAGGGATTGCTACTGATGTGCCTGCTCGGACGGAGGCACCAAGGACAACCAATGCTGAGGCTTCCAAGCAAGAGATGGAAGAGATCCTTAAGATTATCAAGAAGAGTGATTTCAACGTCGTTGAACAGCTGGGGCACACCCCATCTAAGATCTCCATGCTATCACTGTTACTGTGTTCAGAGGCCCATGCCAAGGCCCTGATTGCCTTCCTGAAGACGGCCCACGTGCCACAAGAGACGTCTGCTGATCAATTTACTGATTGTGTGGCCAACTTAACTGCTGACAATGGCTTGGGATTCTCCGACGCTGATCTGACGGCCAAAGGAAAGAACCATAATGATGCCCTGCATGTCTCCATTAAATGCAGGGGCACTACTCTTGCCCATGTGCTGGTTGACACTGGTTCTTCATTAAACGTACTACCCAAGAAAGCTTTAGACAGGCTGGACTGTGAGGGTTTAGAGCTCAAACCAAGTAACATTGTTGTTCGGGCCTTTGACGGGTCCAAAAGGATGGTACATGGTGAGGTTGATATCCCAATTAGGGTTGGTTCGCAAGTCTTTGATTCAAAATTCTATGTGATGGATATCCGACCGTCCTAATCTTGTTTGCTGGGTCGTCCTTGGATCCACAAGGCAGGAGCTGTGACCTCCACGTTGCATCAGAAGCTTAAGTACCCGGTCAGGGGGAAGATCGTAACAGTGCAAGGGGAAGAGGAATACATGGTCAGCCACCTCAACTCGTTCCGGTACGTGGAAATGGATGGGGAATTCATTGAGACCCCCTTCCAACACTTTAAAGAGGTGCCTCAGACATTGGCAGCAGTAGAGACAGTGACTGAAGAGAGTTCTCCTTTGAAGATAGCCTCCCTAAAGGACGCCCGGGCTGTGATCGAGAAGGGTGAGTGTACAAACAGGGGCAGACTTCCTGATTTCACTCCAAAGACTGACAAGTTTGGCTTGGGTTTCACTGCAGAAGCTCAGAAGGTTGTGCGCAAGGCAAGGATTGGAAGACCTCCTGTGCTCATCACCAACCCGGGAGTGAATGCTATTGAGGACGACATGGAGGAATCCGAATTTGACAGATGGATCTACCCAACGACCAACGGTGGACCTAGCAACTGGACTGCAAAAGACTTTACACCTATTACTTTTGTCACTCAGTAATGAACTTCTTTGTATTGAATTTGTAACGAACAATAATTTGAAATTTTATGGCCCGGTGTCTTACCCGGGGCGGCGTCATTTGTGAGGGCTTATTATTTGTCACCTTCATATATCATGAATAAAAGCATTGGACGTTTTTCACATTTCAAATCTTGCGCTCCCTTTCCTTCTTTATATATTGCAAAACAGCTATATTTACACACACTCACTTATACAGGTTCCAATCCACTCTGGATCTCACTGGTAACGACTCTGCTACTACCAGTTATGACTTCAAAACCCCGATCAACTTAGCCGAAGACGAAGGTGAAGATGATTGCGAAGTGCCTGGTGAGCTTGCAAGATTGTTACTCCAGGAAGAGAGGGCCATTCAGCCACATGAAGAGCCATTGGAAACGGTAAATCTGGGTACTGAGACAGACAGGAAGGAAGTCAAGATTGGTGCCAATCTGGAGGCTAGTGTGAAACAGCGGTTGATTCAGATGCTGCATGACTATGTGGAAATCTTTGCCTGGTCTTACGAAGACATGCCTGGGTTGGATACTGACATTGTGGTTCATCACCTGCCTACCAAGGAAGACTGCCCTCCGGTTAAACAGAAGGTCCGCCGTATGCGTCCAGAGATGTCCGAGAAAATCAAGGCTGAGGTTATGAAACAATTTGATGTCGGGTTTCTAGCAGTGACTTCTTACCCTCAGTGGGTTGCCAACGTGGTTCCAGTTCCGAAGAAAGATGGTAAGGTCAGAATGTGTGTTGATTACAGGGATTTGAACAGGGCGAGCCCCAAGGATGACTTCCCTTTGCCTCATATCGACGTTCTAGTTGACAATACTGCTCAGCATAAAGTCTTCTCCTTCATGGACGGCTTCTCCGGTTATAATCAGATCAAGATGGCTCCTGAAGACATGGAGAAGACCACTTTTGTTACTCAGTGGGGCACCTTTTGCTACAAGGTCATGCCTTTTGGGTTGAAAAATGCTGGGGCAACCTACCAACGTGCCATGGTTGCTTTATTTCATGATATGATCCACCATGAGATAGAAGTGTATGTCGACAATATGATTGCGAGGTCCCAAACTGAGGAGGAACACCCTGACCATCTACAGAAGCTGTTTGACCGTCTGAAGTTGTACAAGCTGAGGTTGAACCCGAACAAGTGCACCTTCGGGGTAAGATCTGGAAAACTACTAGGGTTCGTCGTGAGTGACAAAGGTATTCAAGTGGACCCTGCCAAGGTGAAAGCCATACAAGAGATGCCAGTTCCCAAGACAGAGAAAGAAGTCAGAGGCTTTCTAGGACGGCTGAACTACATTGCCCGATTCATCTCACATCTAACTGCTACCTGTGAACCAATCTTCAAGCTACTGAAGAAAGATCAAGTAGTACGTTGGAACGATGAATGTCAGGCCGCTTTCGACAGAATCAAATAGTATCTCCAAGAACCACCCATTCTTATGCCACCGGTTGAAGGGAGACCTCTAATATTATACTTGACAGTACTTGACAGCTCAATGGGGTGTGTACTGGGGCAGCATGACGAGTCTGGCCGAAAAGAGCACGCCATTTATTACCTTAGCAAAAAGTTTACCGACGGTGAGACCCGATACTCACTGCTTGAGAAAACTTGTTGCGCTTTGGTATGGGCTGCTCGCCGGCTGAGACAGTATATGTTGACTCACACTACTCTGTTGATTTCAAAAATGGATCCAATCAAGTACATATTCGAAAAGCCCGCCTTGTCCGGAAGAATAGCAAGATGGCAGATGATCTTGACAGAATATGACATCCAATACACGACTCAAAAAGCAATCAAGGGAAGTGTATTGGCAGACCATTTGGCACACCAGGCAGTGGATGACTACCAATCTATGAACTTTGAATTTCCAGACGAGGATATCATGGTAGTAACTGATTGTGAAGTACCTGGACCGGATGAAGGACCTGAGGAAGGATCCCGATGGTCTATGCACTTTGAAGGAGCCTCAAACGCTTTGGGTAATGGTATTGGCGCTGTGATCATATCCCCAAAAGGCACTCATACTCCACTTACTGCCCGGCATGTTTCAACTGCACCAACAACATGGCAGAGTATGAGGCATGCATTATGGGTCTTCAAGCTGCAATTAACTTAAGGATCAAGTTTCTGAGTGTCTTCGGAGATTCCGCTCTCGTGATCAACCAAATCAAAGGCGAGTGGGATACGAAACACCAAAATCTTATTCCTTACAAGGATTATGTATTGACTTTGATCCCCCACTTCGAAGAGATAACTTTTGAACACTTCCCAAGAGAGGAGAATCAGTTGGCGGACGCGTTAGCTGCGATGTCTTCCATGTTCAAAGTCAAATGGGACAACGAGGCTCCCCGAATCATAATCTGGAAATTGGACGAACCTGCACATTGCTGCGATCTTGAGGCTGAAGTGGTAACTGAAAAACCTTGGTATCATGAAGTGAAGAGGTACTTGGAAGCTCAAGAATACCCCGAGGGTGCATCTGTTAATGACAAGAAGTTTCTGAGGAGGTTCATGGCAAAGTTCTTCCTTAGCAACGACATTCTTTACAAGCGAAACCATGATTCAACCCTACTGCGTTGTGTGGATAAGACTGAAGCAGAAAGGATCATGGCAGAGCTACACGGAGGTACCTTCGGAACACATTCCAGTGGACATACCATGGCAAAGAAAATCCTTCGGGAAGGATATTTCTGGTCCACAATGGAAGCTGACTGTTACCAACATTCTCGGACATGTCATAAATGCCATATATATGCTGATAAGGTGCACGTTCCTCCAGTACCTCTGAATGTCTTGACAGCACCTTGGCCTTTTGCAATGTGGGGCATTGATATGATCGGTGAGATCAGACCTACGGCATCCAACGGGCATCGCTTCATCCTGGTAGCGATCGATTACTTTACAAAGTGGGTTGAAGCAGCTTCCTACGCTACGGTAACCAAGAACGTCGTGGCACGGTTCATTCGGCACAACTTGATCTGTCGATACGGCGTCCCGGAAAGGATCATTACGGATAATGGTACCAATCTTAACAATAAGATGATCATTGAGCTCTGCGAGCAATTCAAGATACAACACCACAACTCTTCTCCCTACCGGCCGAAGATGAATGGAGCTGTCGAAGCAGCTAATAAGAATATCAAGAAGATTATGCAGAAGATGACAGTGACCTATAAAGATTTGCACGAGATGTTACCGTTTGCTCTTCATGGGTACCGTACCTCGGCGCAGACGTCAACAGGGGCAACCCCCTTTTCTTTGGTCTATGGCATGGAGGCAGTCTTGCCTATTGAAGTCCAGATACCCTCTCTCCGGATAATGAAGGATGCAGGCTTGAGAGAAGATGACTGGATCCAGACTCGACTTGATCAATTAAATCTAATCGATGAAAAGAGACTCACCACTATTTGTCATGGTCAAACGTACCAAAAACGGATGATCAGGGCATTTAACAAGAAAGTCAGACGACAAGAGTATCAAGTCGGAGACCTGGTAATCAAGCTCATCATTCTTCCTCAAAGTGATCCCAGGGGCAAATGGACCCCTACATACGAAGGGCCATTTGTGGTTAAACATATCTTCTCAGGAGGAGCTATGATTCTAACCACCATGGATGGTGACGACCTTCCTCACCCCGCCAATGCAGACATAGTAAAAAGATACTAAGTATGAATTAAAGACCCGCTAGGTTGACACACCTAGGAAAAAATAAGGGCTTCCCGGCGAACCAAAAGGGTTCGGGCAAAAATAAGGGATGAAATGAAAAAATCTGTACACCCGGCAAGTCGAAAACCTGAAAAGGCGGCTTGGGCAAAAATGGGTATCCCGGTGGACTGAAAACCCGAAAGGGCGGTCCAGGCAAAAGTTCGGGATTAAAGCGTAATACTATGTCTCATTGGATCACCTTGCATCCAGAATCCGGTATCAACTATCAGGTTCAGACGGCATCAATCAACCAGCTTCATCTTCAACTAAGCAGCCAAGTGATGAGACACTTGAAGACATAAAGGCGATAGCAGAGTTGAAACCCAGTGGGATTATTTTTCACATAGCTGTTTTGTTTTCCTTTTCACAAAAATTGTATAAACTCTATTGTTCGCCGGCGTTCTCTTACTAGGACGTCAGCCTCTTGTACATAAACGCCTATTTACAGGAAAATTCAAAAATCAATACAAATTCACTTTCCAGACAAATTGTCAACTGTTTTTCTTTTTTCTGTTTTGTTTTGCAAAGAACGTCCAATGTTCATTTTTGATATATGCATTTGACACTAGTTGCTAATCACAAATATTTGCATACGAAACAAAGAACTAGTTACAGGTGACATTAGAAACATGGGCAATACTGAGTTGTCTAAGCGGTCTAGTTGCTCCGTCCACCAAGGTACCAAGGTAAGTTCGGATGAATAATGTAACCAAGATACCTCCACTCCCCGCAGAGTAAGACAGGGTTCAATAGTGCTCTCCTCCTAGAAAAGTTGGTCTCCCAATCAGCCCTGAAAAGGAACAATATCTCTAGCAAGTCAATCAACGCTCTCCCCAAGCAGAGTCAGCCTACTGTCAGCCTTAAGGAACTTGGATACCCCCAGTAGATCTCAATATTCCCCAGTGGAGTATACAGATATTCCTCAACAAGCATCCACGGCAGTCTTGATATAAGATTGTTCCCCGGTGGAACACCAGACACCCCAATGGAGCCACCTCCCCAGTACAGTCTCAAAAAGTCTCCCCAGGAGAGTTGAACCATCTCCCCCAGTAGATTCTGGAAGTTTATCCCCAGTAGATTCTGGAAGCTTATCCCCTGCAGAGTACATATCTCTCCCCGACTTTATTCAAAGGTTATTCCCCGCCAGAGCTTATAACTGGGTTATCCTCAGCTAATTGCCACGGAAAGATCGTCCTCGGCGAAGTTCTTCCTATTCCCCAGCGGAGTTCATCAGATCTTCCAACATAAACTAATCAACGGTATCCCCAGCGGATTTATCATCAAACCTCAACGAAGTATCTCTTCCCACAGAGTATTCCCTGCAGAGTAATATCTCCAACAAGTTTGTCCCCCAACGGAGTCATCTTCTCCTACCGGTTTATTCTTGCAACCATCATCACCAGCGGAAATGAAGAACTCTATTCTTCAAACATCAGCCCAGGATTCAACTTCCCGACATTTGTCAAGGATTTATTTTTCTAGACGAAAATACATTCACAAACATCACATTATCATACACCATGACGCGTGCATATACGCAACATAAACACACAATATCATTTATTCTTGAGAACGTCATGACATCATGCATTTAATATATCATGACATTGCATACAACTGATGTTTTGCCTTTTCAGGAAAAAGGTCAATCCAAAGATAATTACTATCAACTGTTGCAATTCCAGATTCGATTCCTGTATCTAGCCAGGGCACATCTGAAGAGTTTGAAGATTTGATTCCTGTATCCAGCCAGGGCACATCTGTAGACGACTAATTCCAGATTCGATTCCTGTATCTAGCCAGGGCATATCTGAAGAGTTTGAAGATTCGATTCCTGTATCCAGCTAGGGCACATCTATAGACGACTAATTCCAGATTCGATTCCTGTATCTAGCCAGGGCACATCTGAAGAGTTTGAAGATTCGATTCCTGTATCTAGCTAGGGCATATCTGAAGAGTTTAAAGATTCGATTCCTGTATCCAGCCAGGGCACATCTATAGACGACTAATTCCAGATTCGATTCCTGTATCTAGCCAGGGCATATCTGAAGAGTTTGAAGATTCGATTCCTGTATCCAGCCAGGGCACATCTGTAGACGACTAATTCCATATTCAATTCCTGTATCCAGCCAGGGCACATCTGTAGACGACTAATTCCAGATTCGATTCCTGTATCTAGCCAGGGCACATCTGAAGAGTTTGAAGATTCGATTCCTGTATCCAGCCAGGGCACATCTGTAGACGACTAATTCCAGATTCGATTCCTGTATCCAGCCAGGGCACACCTGTAGACGACTAATTCCAGATTCGATTCCTGTATCTAGCCAGGGCATATCTGAAGAGTTTGAAGATTCAATTCCTGTATCCAGCCAGGGCACATCTGTAGACGACTAACTCCAGATTCGATTTCTGTATCCAGCCAGGGCACATCTGTAGACGACTAATTCCAGATTCGATTCCTGTATCTAGCCAGGGCACATCTGAAGAGTTTGAAGATTCGATTCTGTATCCAGCCAGGGCACATTTGTAGACGACTAATTCCAGATTCGATTCCTGTATCCAGCCAGGGCACACCTGTAGACGACTAATTCCAGATTTGATTCCTGTATCTAGCCAGGGCATATCTGAAGAGTTTGAAGATTCGATTCCTGTATCCAGCCAGGGCACATCTGTAGACGACTAATTACAGATTTGATTCCTGTATCCAGCCAGGGCACACCTGTAGACGACTAATTCGAGATTCGATTTCTGTATCTAGCCATGGCATATCTGAAGAGTTTGAAGATTCGATTCCTGTATCCAGCCAGGGCACATCTATAGACGACTAATTCCAGATTCGATTCCTGTATCTAGCCAGGGCACATCTGAAGAGTTTGAAGATTCGATTCCTGTATCCAACCAGGGCACATCTGTAGACGACTGATTCCAGATTCGATTCCTGTATCTAGCCAGGGCACATCTGAAGAGTTTGAAGATTCGATTCCTGTATCCAGCCAGGGCACGTCTGTAAGCAACCTTTTGAAGTTCCAGATTCGATACCTGTATCTAGCCAGGGCATGTCTGTGAGCGACTGAGTGAAGATCAACACCTGTAACAGGCCAGGAAATTATCTTTCTCAGGTATGCAAGTTCTCGCTAAGGAATCTCTTACGCGATCGACACCTAGATGGCATCTATAAGCCCATCCTCCCATACCATCTTTCCAAATGGCATCTATAAGCCCATTCCCGACAAGGTTCTGGCACATCTCCAGATGGCTTCTATAAGCCCATCCTCCTATCCACCATCTCTCCAAATGGCATCAGTAAGCCCATTTCCGACATCACACTGCTGATACCCTACTATGTGAGTGCAAATTTCTGGGCACTCTAGTGTTCAATCATCTTCCACCCTCGGATCACGAAAGGCACACAAGCCAATCTACATCCTCAGGTCTAAGAAGATTGAACAGGGGCAACTGTTGTACCCCAAAATTTGCCCTCCCCTATTCTTCAAAGTTTTGACAAGCATCATCTTAATTTGCTCAAGTCTACTCAAGGATTGCACAGTCAAACCATCCTCCTAAGCCAATCAAAATTAGGGTTTTGGTTCTTGCAAGGAAGTTGAGGTTTTCAAGGGCTCAATCAAGTCCCATATGCCTATAAACATTGTCAAGCATCTACATGTCAAGTTTCAAGGCTCACAGCATCAAGTTGCACAGTCAAAAACCTTAATTGCTTCACAATCAACTGTAGGGGTAAAATGGTCATTTGGCAGTCAAAAGTCAAAAATTTTGGTCAACATCTTATTTTGAAGCCACAATCATCATTTGGTCAAATCTTGACCATGATTTCACAAGAATGGCTCAAAAATCATCGAGATGCAAAAGTTTCTATTTTTGGACAGCTGAAAAGTCAACTGTAACTTGACCAAGGCATAACTTTTTCATGGTTCATCAGAAAAATCCCATACAATGCTCATTTTGAAGGGGATGACATTTCCTACAACTCATCCTCACATTCCAAGTCTAAGAAATGCTCTCACAAAAAGTTATCAATTTCAACATTATAGGTCATTTTCAAAAGTCAACAAAAAGGCACTTTAAGTCAAAGACCATAACTTGAGATTGGTATATTCAAATGACATGGGACCAAAGTCATTGGTTAGAGGACTTCAAGACCTTTCCAAAATGTCCAAGAACATGTTCATATGATCAAAATTGAGCAAGATATGCATTGGAGAAGTTGGGAAATTTTGTGAAATGGCAAAAGTCAACTATCCTTGAAACTTCAATTTTTGACAAAAGGGCCCACTTTCTTCCACTTGATTCAGCCTTGTCATGCCACCCACGTGTCCCATGATCAATTTCAAGACCAAATAATTATTTTTCTATTTTTATTTAATTTTTATGGATTTAATTCATTTTAATTCATAATAATTCAAGTAAAATAAAAAAAAATTGATTAAATGGTATCTTGTGGTTTGATTAGCCTTCATGAAGCATATTCCACATACCAATTTCGTGCTAGAGCCATTTTAAGCATAAAAATTCAAATTTGAACAAGCTTTGAAAGGCCTTTAATGGTGGTTAAGACAAAATCCAAAAACTTAATGGCACAAGTTTAAGGCTCCTAAATGTGACTTATTCTCATTCATGACTACATATGCAAGCCTTGCAAGCCTCATTCACGACCTAGTGTGTGCAGAAACGGCCAAGAGCAAAACCAAAAATTGTCCAAAAAGTGAGAGTTCTAAAACATAGTTGCGAGCATCTTCAGATCAAAACAAGCACGTGGTTCTATTCCTTGCCACACCCTGAAGCTAAAGCAACCTTTGCCAAGTCCTGAGGCTCAATATCAAGCACTGTAAGTCATCACAAACTCGTATCTGAACATGAAATTGGAATTCTCTATTCTTGCGTTTTTTCTCAAAAAAGCTAGCATATTCATACTCCTTGATTAATTTCCAACATGATTGCATTAGCCAATTTTATTGTTAGGCCCTGAATCGTGATGCCCGATTCTAGGGTTCACGTTCTTGCGATTTAGGCATTTTTGTTTCAGGTTAAATCAAGGCCAGCCAAGGGCATAAGTGTGATCAGGGGACATGGACGAGGTCAACCATGGTTTTGAAATGGATTTTCATGGCCTAGGGACGATTCTAGGACAACCTACGAAACCACCTGCGGATAAAATCCGCAGGTAAAAAAACCTGCAATTTTTGAGGAAGAAGATGACCACATGCTTGCATCTGATTGGCCTGTTTAAAATAACGCGCGTGTTTTTTTTATTTTCAGGAATATTGTTTTTTATTACATATATTAATCATTGCTTATTCTTAGATTAAATGAAACGCGCAACTCAGTTGGTGGCCATGCTATTGGAAAAGGCTACAGGACCTGGGTTCGATTCCCAGGTCCACTCAATAATTGTTTCAATTTTTCCTAACATATTCCTATGCAGGCTCCCTGAAGGGCTTCATCATACACCTCACCAATCCATGCGCCACATGTCCATAATCATGGATCCAAAGGCCAAGAAATGAAGGAGCACCATGCTCCCCAGTCAAGCCAGCGCAGTCAATTGCAAAAAGTCAAACAGGATTGCTTCTATTGGGCCAGAAATTCAACAATAAACCTCCCATTGGTCCATTGACCCCCTTTGTTCATTCTTTTTCTTTTTTTATATTTTCTAATTTAGTTATCATTTATTTTTTTTAATTATCATTATTACCACCAAAATTAACATAAATAATATTTTTCATAAAAAATCAAAAAAAAAAAACTATTATTATTATTATTTGTTAACTTATTTTGTAAATAAAATACTAATAAATAAAATAGTTTAATTAGGTCAATTTTAATCTCTTTTTCTTTACAATAAATAAAAATAATTTAGAATTAGGTTAAATTTTAATTTTAATTCTTTTATTTTATTTTCATAAAAAAACATAAAAACACAAAAATATTTTTCTTTTAATTAAATTAATTAATTAGTTATTAGTTTTAATTTCTTTAATCACAAAAAGGGACAAAAATTCAATTCTTATTCAAAAAAGGGTCAAAACCCTTAAGACGTTCCCGATTCCATTTTCTATTCACGCGTATTTATTTATTTTGATTATTTTTGTAAATGCTTCTGGAAGTGTAATAGTTAATTAGGAACTCCTTTATTGCTTTATTTATTTTCCTGCACTTTATTTACCAAAACGGGTTTTTTTTTGTCTTTGGCGATGTATATACCCGCGCCTTGTAATAGCGTAGAATTTACATTTCCGCAATTTATTTTCTGCACTCCTAACTGCTAATATGCCTGCAAGAATGTATGTAAATAAAATCAATCTGTAGCTCACAAATAACAGGTACAAGATAACCTTAACTGAAAAACAACACACATGCACATGCCACCCCTAGGGTACGCCTCACTGGTTGCCTCGAACGTGGTCATCAAGTATAGGGTGTCTTAGAGGTCGCCCTTGGTCTAAAGATCCAGTTGCCTTGAAACGGTTGCCTCGGATAAAAGGATCTAGGACATTAGGGTTACTTCTAAGGTGTCCTACCGTTGCTTCGGTGACCACACTGTCCCGATAATCGAATTGACCCGAATACCTCCAACGATGGTGCTACCTATCTCTCAATGGTGGGATAGCACTATCTAAAGGACTCTCACACAACTTAATTCCTTAGGGTAGGTAGATTCTCATGGGTACTTTCTCTTTTTCAAAACAAACAAAAACAACTTTTCGCACCTACACTTTCAAAAGTTTTTTTCAAACAAATTTTTCATACACTCTTGAGGATTGACACAAGAGTTACTTAGAAATTTTTCAAACGAAACTTTTTCAAAACACACACACACTTGAAAAGCAAACAAATTTTGAAAACATAAGAGCAAGTACCTAAGAGCCCGTGGATAACCACGGATAGAAAGGGTGCTAACACCTTTCCTTTCTATAAATCTACCTCCCGAACCGAGAGACATCTCGAATAAGGAATTTTGCTGTGCTTTTGTCCTTTCCATATTGGAGAATATAAAAGACGGTGGCGACTCTTGCTTACCGCGACATTTCGCGAAACCAGCTAAAAAATAGTCAGTTCTATTTCCACCGGTCACAGCATAGTATTGCTTTTATTTGTATTTTATATTTATTAAAAAGCAAATAAATCAAGATTATTGCAAAATATATGGGCCATTATCATTTGGGCTTGGTTTGATACATGGAGATGCCCCAAATTTCGTGTGAAGCAAGGCCAACATGTATACATTCATGCAAAATTGAAAAATGGACAAAATCCATTAACTTTGGCCAAGGTTACATATTTTTATTCATGGCACTCAAATGTTTGTCTATGTCTATTACAAACATTACTTCTCATGTCTCCTCACTCCTCTCTATATAAAGAAGGCATTGATAAGCATCAAACACAGATGCGAAGCTTAGAGAACCCCTGCCCATTTTTCAAAAAAGTATCAAATTATAAAATTCAAATTTCAGTCTCCATCCTGTTTTAATCCCAAACAAAGACCCAAACTCGCTCCTGGAGGTTACCTGAAGCGTTTGTGATCATCACCAAGACCTGAAACCTCACAAAATGCATCAGTGAGTTCATACAGTTTGCATCATTTTCATTTTTCGTTCTGCTCAATTCATGCAATTCAAGTACATTTTGATTATGTATTATTGATCATTTGAGCATTTGCAAGTTATCTGTACAGTTGGATTGAGTTTTTGATGCAAGAATCAAGTGTTGCCATTTCTAGGGTTTTAACCTTCGAAATGGGGTTTTCCAAATTAGCCAAAATCATCCCAAACAGGAGTACCATTGTGCTCAGGAGAATGAGGCCAATTGATCCATGGCCTCACATTTTGATTTTTGTTGCGTATTGTGAGTTTTATAAATTGCAGGTGCTATAGTGATAAGTGATAAACTGTCACTATAGATGTTTAATCTAAGACGAAGGATGGAGGAAGGGGACGAAGCGTGGCAGTGTCCCGTTGGCTAGTTCAAATAAAGCGCGCGTTTTTTTATTATAATATTTCTGGCCATTTTTCTTATATAACATTATTATTCTATTTTATGAAACGAATGGCTAGGCAACTCAGATGGTGAGGAGGCGTGTGTATAAGGGAAAGGACCTGAGTTCGAGTCTCAGATCTAACATATTATTTTTCTAACAATTTTCAAATGCAGATTTGGTGCATGCATTAGACAGGGGTTCACCATGCACCTTACCATCATCACCATCAGATCATACTCAACCTGGATCCAGTGCCTCCAACAAGTAGTCCCCATCATGGACTCTCCAAACATGACTACACAGGATCAAACGCCAATCTGGGCTTTAACTTTTGGGCCAAGCGTTTTTTTTTTACAACAACACCCCCCATTTTTTGTTTTGATGACCAGGCCCATGTTTTCTATTTTTTTTATCATTTTCAAAATTCTTTTTTTTAATAAATCATAAAAAATAAAAAAATAAAAAAAATTAGGATTAGTTTCTTTCTAAAATTAATTAATTAATTAATTAATTAATCATTTTAATGCAATTTTATCAATTTAAAATAATATTAGACTTAGGTTCTTTATTAATTTAAATTGTTTTCTTAATAAAAAATACCAAAAATGTATTAGAATTAGGATTCATTCCCTTCAACTTTTATTTTCTTAGTTAAAATTAAGTTTAAAATTAATCATTCTCTTAGCAAAAACAAAAAAAAAAAATTTCTTGTTATTTATTTTTATTTATTAAATTTTTAGACGTAATTTTTCTTTTCGCGCGTTTATTTCTTTTTTCATTTTATATTCATGTAACTGTTATACGGGATATAATATTTAATAGGAATTTACTTCATTGCTTTATTTTCTTTTCCCCATTTGCTTTGGAATGTAAATCCCCCTCCCCGAAGCCATGTAATAGTCTAGATTTATACTTTCCGCATTTTATTTTTTTGTATATATTACTATTAGTAACTTAAGCGTGCATGACAAGATAAAGTTCATTAATCGTTAGATCACTAACCTCAAGATAATATAACTGAAAAAAATAACACTTCTCACACTTGCATCCTTAGGGTATTTCTCACTTGGTTGCCTCAGAAATGGTCATGTCCCTCAAACGTAGGGATATCTTAGCAAAGACCCTCAATTCTAAAGTCATCATAAAGATCATGGTCCCTTAACGTCCCTCGAGTTGCCTACGAGAAAAATGATCTTGTCCCTCGATGTTGCCTATATGATGACAGTCCCTTCGAATGCTAAGATATCCTTACATGTTTCCTTCAATGACCATAGCGTCCCTTTCGATAGTCCTCTAACATACAACGATAGGGCTACCTACTCACTAATAGTAGGATAACACTATCTAAAGGAAACGAGGAAAGTAACGTCCTTTTTCGAGTAGGTAGATGACTTTTAAGTACTTGCTCAAACCTGAAATTTTCACACTTACACACTTTTCAAAACTATTTAAAAAAAAACGCTTTATCACACTCTCGAGGACTGATACGAGAGTTACCATAAAGCAGACAAATCTTTCAAAAACACACAAACACAAAGAGTTTTAAAAAATGAGCAAGTACCTAAGAGCCCGTGGAAAACCACAGATAGAAAGGGTGCTAACACCTTCCCTTTCCATAATCTACCCCTCTTACTCATAAAATCTCGAAAAAGGTCTTTTTTTATTCTTTTCACCCTTTCCTTATTTTGGATAAAATAAAAGCCGGTGGCGACTCTTGCTTACCGCGAGAGTCGCCACCGGCTTTTATTGGTTTCCTTATATTGGTTTGCATCATTTCCTTAACCATTTCAAGAATCTCATGGGTTTGTGATGCAGGTTATGGTAAATCAGACGTCTAGCAAGGGGCAAATGGGATTTATTTTCCTCTAGCCAATGCCGTCAAAAGATCAAAACTCAACAACTTGAGTCAGGGGCTATGACCCACTTGATATGGTGAGCTTGACTCTCGTAGAAGGACACTCAATGATACGAAGTTCTTCAATCAAAGCTGCAAATTCTGGCATTTTCTTGTTTACCCCACGAGATCCTTGAAAACATTGCATATATATATATATATATATATATATATATATATATATATATATATATATATATATATATATATATATATATATATATATATATATATATATATATATATATATATATATATATATATATATATATATATATATATATATATATATATATATATATATATATATATATATATATATATATATATATATATATATATATATATATATATATATAAGCAGGTTTCAAAGCAGGTTTCTCATCCTCTTCGATGTTTATTTCAGCAATGGCTCTAGAACAAACAGTGAAGGATCTACAGACTCAGAATGCCCAGTTTCAATAGATGATCATGGCTCTGACCAAGGGGCAAGAAGAACTGAAAGCCCTGCTTGTTAAAGAAAAAAAGAATCCAAGGAAACCAGCTGTTGTGATGAACTTGGGAAGAAGGATCAGAGGACCTGTGCGGCGAGCCTCTGAACTGATAACTTCATAAAAGGAAGGACATAATCAAGAGGAGGAAACAAGATAGGAGGACTCCAGTCCAAAAGAATCTGATGATGAATCTGACTATGATGAGGAGCAGTATCCTCCTGCTGATGAAAAATACAAACAGCTGGAGGATCATTTGAATGCAATAGAGGTCCGGAAGGTATCGGGTTTTGATTTTGAAGAGCTGGGTTTGGTCTCTGGGGTTGTTATCCCGCAAAAGTTCAAGGTGCCAGTGTTTGAAAAATATGATGGGGTCTCATGTCCCAAGATGCACCTCCGATCTTATGTGAGGAAGATACAACCTCACACTGCTGACAAGGACTTATGGGTCTACTTCTTTCGGGATACTCTGTCCGGAACTCAACTAGAATGGTTCTACCAGCTGGAAGGGGCCAACATCCGTAATTGGGAAGACTTGGCTGCTGCTTTCTACAAGAAGTATCAATATAATGCATACCTTGCTCCCACTCGTACACAACTCCAAAGTATGTCTATGGGTTCGAGCGAGGTCTTTAAAGACTATGCTCAAAAGTGGAGGGACTTAGCAGGAAGAGTCCAACATCCCATGTCTGATAGGGAGTTGGTGGATACGTTTCTGGGTACCTTGTCTGGCCCGTTTTTTAATCACCTGATTGGAAGCTCCTCAAGCGGTTTCATTGAATTGATTTTTACAGGGGAAAGGGTGGAAGCTGGAATTAGGAGTGGTAAGATTCAAAAGGATGCATCCTCCAGTACAGTAAGGAAGCCATTTACTGGGAAGAAAAAGGTTAGTGTTGTGTACAATCAAAGGAATCAGGACAGAATTGAACGCCTTCCAGCGGTTGGGACTTTTATGATCTCTAAACCTGCACCTACTCAACAAAGGAACAATCATCCTAGGACGGAAAGGCCGGTGAGATTGTTTACTCGGATTAATATGACTCTGTCTCAAATTCTGCCGCAATTATTGAAGTCCAATCTGGTGACTTTGAAGGAAGCCCCGAAGAATCCTAATACTGCCTCTCCCCGCTACAATCCAAATGCGCGATGCGCCTACCATTCTGAGAATCTTGGGCATGACACAAACGACTGTTGGGCTTTGAAGAACAAGGTGCAGGATCTGATCAAGGCAAAGGAGATTGAATTCGATCCCTCTGAGACTCCCAACGTCATAACTGCACCCATTCCCAAGCACGGCTCGGGAATCAATGTTATTGATGTTGTCTCTTCCATGGAAGATGTTGACAATGAGTATGACGTGGATAGATGGATCTTCCCTACTACCAACGGCAGACCCAGTAACTGGACAGCAAAAGACTTTGTACCAATTACTTTTATTCAGAAGTAATTGTCTTTCTTGTTTTTGGATATGTAATAAAAAATATAAACTCTATGGCCATGTGTCTTACCCGGGGCACAGTGGTCTCATTTGTGAGGGTTATCATGTTTAATTTCATATGGCATTAATAAAGCATTGGACGTTTATGCATACAAATTTTGCGCTCTCTGTTTTTCTTTTCTATTTTTACTTTGTCTATACAACTATTCTCTTACACACACTCACGTATCAAACTGCAGATCCATATCCACTCTGGATCCCATTTATAATAGTTCTTATATTGCCGGTTATGACTTTGAAAATCTGATCAACCAAGTCGAGGATGAAGGTGAGGAAGATTGTGAGGTACCTGGAGAACTTGCCAGACTATTACAGTAGGAAGAGAGGGCTATACATCCTCATGAAGAGCCAATTGAGTCAGTGAATTTGGGCACAGAAGAGAATAAAAAGGAGGTCAAGATAGGTGCAAATCTGGAAATTAGTGTCAAATAGCGGCTGATACAGATGTTGCATGATTACATTGAGATCTTCGCCTGGTCATATGAAGTCATGTCAGGGATGGACACATATATTGTGGTTCATCGTCTGCCAAATAAAGAAGATTGCCCTTCAGTAAAGTAGAAGGTTCGTCGTATGCGCCCTGAAATGTCATAAAAGATCAAAGTATAAGTTATGAAACAGTTCAACAATGGGTTCTTAGCTGTCACCTCGTATCCCCAATGGGTTGCTAACGTAGTCCCGGTGCCTAAGAAGGACGACAAGGTACGTATGTGTGTGGACTACAGAGACTTGAATAGGGCAAGCCCCAAGGATGACTTTCCGCTTCCCCGCATTGATGTTCTGGTTGACAACACCGTACAACATAAGATCTTTTCCTTCATGGACGGTTTCTCTTGCTACAATCAGATCAATATGGCACCTGAAGACATGGAGAAGACAACCTTCGTCACACAATAAGGCACTTTCTACTACAAAGTGATGCCGTTTGGGTTAAAGAATGCCAAGGAAACCTATCAGCGAGCCATGGTAGCTTTGTTTCATGACATGATTCACCATAAGATAGAGGTCTATGTTTATGACATGATAGCCAGGTCTCAAACTGTGGAAGAGCACCTTGATCACCTACAAAAGCTGTTTGATAGGTTGAAGGCGTACAAGCTGAGGTTAAACTCGAACAAGTGCACCTTAGGGGTAACGTTTGGTAAACTCCTATGTTTCATTGTCAGGGACAAGGTCATTCTGGTAGACCCTGCAAAAGTGAAGGCTATACAAGAGATGCTGGCTCCTCGCACTAAGAAGGAGGGTATAGGTTTCTTGGGATGCATAAATTACATTGTCAGGTTCATTTCCAATTTAACTGCTACTTGTGATCCAATCTTCAAACTCCTGAAGAAAGATCAAGTGGTAAAGTGGAATGACGAATGCCAGACTGCCTTCGAGAGAATCAAGGAATACCTTCAAGAGCCTCCAATTCTGATACCCCCGATTGAAGGAAGACCTTTGATAATGTACTTAACAGTGTTAGATAATTCAATGGGGTGTGTGCTGGGGAAGCATGACGAGCCCGGTCGAAAAGAGCATGAAATATACTACCTTAGCAAAAAATTTACCGACTGTGAGATAACATACTCATTGCTCGAGAAAACTTGCTGCACTTTGGCATGGGTTGATCGCCGATGGAGACAATATATGTTGACCCACACAACTTTGTTGATACCTAAGATGGATCCGATCAAGTACATCTTCGAGAAGCCCACTCTCTCCGGAAGAATAGCAAGATGGCAAATGATCTTGACCGAATACGATATCCAATACACGAGCCAGAAAGCAATCAAGGGAACTGTACTAGCTGATCATTTGGCTAATAAGGATGTGGATGACTACCAGTCCATGAACTTTGGATTCCCGGACAAGAATATTATGCTAGTGACTGAATATAAAGAACCTGGACCGGATGAAGGACCTGATGAAGGATCCCGATGGACTATGGTTTTTGATGGATCCTCCAACGCACTCAGAAACGGTATCGATGTTGTAATCATATCCCCCAAGGGCTGTCATACTCCTTTCACTGCCAGATTATGTTTCAATTGTACCAACAACATGGCGGAGTATGAAGCATGCATCATGGGTCTCAAAGGTGCTATTGACCCGAGGATCAAGTCCTTGAGTGTTTTCGGGGATTCAGCCTTGGTTATAAGTCAAATCAAAGGGGAGTGGGACACGAAGCACCCAAATCTCATCCCTTATAAAGAACATGTATAGACATTACTTCCACATTTTGAAGAGGTCACCTTTGAACATTTCCCACGAGAAGAGAATCAGTTAGCGAACGCGCTAGCTACTATCTCGTCTATGTTCAAGGTCAAGTGGGACAACGAAGCTCCTCGAATCACCATTGAGAGGTTGGATGAACTGGCATACTGCTATGAGATTGACACTGAAGAAGTAGCAGACAAACCTTGGTTTCATGAAGTGAATAGGTATCTCGAGGCTCAAGAGTATACTAAGGGGGCATCTATCAATGATAAGAAGTTTCTGAGAAGGTTCTCCATAAAGTTCTTCCTCAGTAATGGAATCCTCTACAAGCGCAACCATGAATCTACTTTACTTCGGTGCGTAGACAAGAGCGAAGCTGAGAGGATTATGGAAGATTTACATGAAGGTACCTTTGGCACCCACTCTAGTGGACACACCATGGCTAAAAAGATCCTACGGGCATGATACTAATGGTCCACTATGGAAGCAGACTACTATCAGCATTCCCGAACTTATCACAAATGCCAGATCTATGCTGATAAAGTACATGTACCTCTGGTTCCTTTGAATGTCTTGACGGCTCCCTGGCCCTTTTCAATGTGGGACATTGACATGATCAGAGAGATTAGACCTACTGCTTCCAATGGGCATCGCTTCATCCTAGTGGCCATTGATTACTTCACAAAGTGGGTTGAGGCTTCCTCTTTTGCTAATGTTACCAAGAACGTTGTGGCACAGTTTATTAAGCATAACCTGATTTGTCGGTATGGTGTGCCAGAGAGAATCATCACTGACAATGGTAAATATCTCAACAATACAATGATCACCAAACTCTGTAAGAAATTCAAGATCCAGCATCATAATTCTTCCCCTTACCAGTCGAAGATGAATGGCGTCGTGGAGGCTGCTAACAAGAATATCAAGAAAATCATACAAAAGATAACGGTGACATACAAAGACTGGCATGAAATGTTACCATTTTCTCTTCATGGTTACCGCACCTCAGCATGTACGCCAACAGGGGCAACACCTTATTCTCTGGTATATGGTATGGAGGTTGTCCTGCCTATTGAGCTCCAGATCCCTTCTTTGAGAATCATGAAGGATGCAGGCTTGATCGAAGACAATTGGATCCATAATCAACTTGATCAACTGAGTCTGATTGATGAGAAAAGGCTTACTGATGTCTGTTAGGGTCAAATGTATCAAAAACGGATGATCGAGGCTATCAACAAAAAGGTCATACAGCAACTATATCAAGTGGGTAATCTGGTAATCAAGTGCATCATACTGCCACAAGGTGATCCCAGGGGCAAATGGACTCCCACGTACAAAGGGCCATTTGTAATAAAAAAGCATATTCTCCGGTGGAGCCATGTTTCTAACCACCATGGATGGTGACGACCTTCCTCACCTTGTTAATGCGTACATAGTGAAAAGATACTACACATAAATAAAGACTCGCTAGGTTGACTGGCCTATGCAAAAATAAGGTCATCCCGGTGAACCAAAAGGGTTCGGGAAAAAGTTAGGGATAAAAACCAAAAAAAAAATCTGTACACCCGGCTAGTCGAAAACCTGAAAGGGCGGCTTGGGCAAAAAATGGTATCCCGATGGACTGAACACCCGAAAGGGTGGTCCAAGCAAAAGTTAGGGATTTGAAGTGTATCACTATGTCCCATTGGATCACCTTGCGATCAGACTTCAATATCAACTATCAGGCTCAAACGGTATCGATCGATCCATTCAGCTTCGGACGAGTAGCAAAGTGATGAGACGCTCGAAGACATAGGGGCAATAGCAGATTTGAAACTCAATGGGATTATTACACGTAGCTGTTTTCTCTTTGTACACTATTTTGTATAGTTTTAATTTTCACAACGGTGTTCTCCTACTAGAACGTCGGTCTCTTTGTACAAAATGTCTGTTATAGGCAAACATCAAAAATCAATACAAATCATTCCTTGAAAGTACAAAACTATTTGTTTTTCTTTTTCTGTTTTGTTTTGCAAAAACGTCTAATGACTTATTTTTGACATATGCATTTAAATATGATCACTATTCACAAATGCTTGCATAAAAAACAGAAAGACAGTTGCTAATGACTTTAAGAAACGGGGCAAAGGCTAAAAAACAATTTGCAGTCCCGATAGTTACTCCTTCCAGCATGGTACATGGGCAGGGACAGTTTGAGACAAAGTCACCATTACATACGTCTCAATGACGTCTATGTTCCCCATAAAGTAGAAACAACCAGAGTTTTGATCTCTCCTTCCCCAAACAGGAATTACCTCCTCCAGCGAAGTTCCTTCAGAGAACTGAAATCTGTATTCCCCAGCTGAGCTTTATAATCTTAAAAAGTTTATAAAAACTCCTCCCGAGTAGAGTTTATTCCTCAAACTGCGGAAGATCATTCCCCAACAGAGTTTATTTTTCTACATCAGCAAGATCTTCCAACAAAGCATCCTCCCTCCAGAGTTATTCTCAAGCAGAGTCAATCCCCAACAGAATATCCTCAAACAGAAAGAGGAAATCCCCAGCGAATCATCTCTATTAATCATCCCCAGCAGAAATGAAGGATTCAACTTCCTTATACTCTCTAGTAGCAGTCCGAGATTTACTTTCCCAGACTGAGAAACATCACAATAGCATCCCATATTCATACATCGTGGCATGCGCATACACATCGCATACAACCTAATCTCATTTATTTTGAGAACATCATCACAATGCATTTCATACATCATGACATTGCATATGACTAATTCTTTACCTTTTTCAGGGAAAGATCAAATCAACAAACACCGCTATTTATGTGACCTGGCAGTCTTCTCAAAAGCTAGGTATGATGAAGGGTTATTTCAGCAAATTCCTCAGAGAGATGTCTTCACAAGACCTTCTCTGGTTCAGTCAGATCGACACTAAGATCTCTCTGATTCCTATTCCAGTTGAAGATAATCCAAGACTTTTTTCTGGTTCAGTTAAATCAACACTAAGATTTTTCTGATTCTTATCCAGTCAAAGTTAATTCAATATTTTCATCTGGTTCAATTAGATCGATACTAAGATCTCTCTGATTCCTATTCCAGTTGAAGATAATCCAAGACCTTCTCTGGTTCAGTTAGATCGACACTAAGATCTCTCTGATTCATATTCCAGTTGAAGATAACCCAAGACTTTTTTCTGGTTCAGTTAAATCGACACTAAGATTTTTTTGATTCTTATCCAGTCAAAGTTAATTCAAGATTTTCTTCTGGTTTAGTTAGATCGATACTAAGATCTCTATGATTATTATTCCAGTTGAAGATAATCTAAGACCTTTTTCTAGTTTAGTTAAATCGACACTAAGATTTCTCTGATTCTTATCCAATCAAAGATGAATTAAGACCTATGCTGGTTCAGTTTGAATCAACCATTGATTTGTTACTGATTCTTTTCCGATAGATTCTTTCTCTGGTTCAGTTAATTTGACACTAAGATTTTCCTGATTTCTATTCCAGTTTGAGAAACTGCAAAGCCTGGAGTATGACCAGATAACAGTTTAATCTCATTTCCCTAATAAGTCACTATGAAGCCTGGAATACGACCAGATAGCAGTCAGCCTTATCATCCTCAGCAAGTCACTGCAAAGCCTGGATCCTGACCAGATAGAAGTTCACTTCCGTCTCTTCAGTCAAGAGATGACTCCCCAGTAGAGTAATGGACAACTGAAGCTCCCGAACTCTATTTCCCAAAATAGAGACCAGCATTCCTCAGCAGAGTCCTCCTCGACAACAAGAATAGGGATTCCTACAAAGTAATATCTCATGGAATTAACATTGTCCTAGATGGCATCTTTAAACCCATCTCTGACGACTCTCTGTCATACTCCTTGGATTGTATCTTTAAGCCCATCTCTGACGACTCTCTGTCATACTCCTTGGATTGCATATTTAAGCCCATCTCCGACAGTCTTTTGTCATCTTTTCCAAATGGCATCTGTAAGCCCATTCCCGATATTATTCACCAACAGTCTCACTTCGGACGAGTGCAAATTTTTGGGCACTCTAGTGTTCAATCATCTTCCACCTTCAGATCACGAAAGGAAGACAAGCCAATCTACATCCTCAGGTCTAAGAAGATTGAACATGTGCGACTGTTGTACCCCATAATTTCCCTCCCATTTTAACTCAAGACATACTCCTAGAGGTTCTCAATTGCTCAAGGTTGGCCAAGAATTGACCAGACAATTCTCTTCCTAAGGAAATGAACCTCTAACTAGGGTTTCAATATTCATCAATATGGTTGAGCTCCAAGGATACCAAATGTTCTTCATTGTCCTAATATGTCTTCAAGATCATCCATGCCAAATTTCATGCCTTTCACAATAAGTTTGCTCAGTCAATTGCTTAAGTATTGGAAAATCAACTATGCTAGGTCAAAAGTCAACTGTGGCCCATGTACAGTCAAACTTCAATATTTTTGGTCAACATCAACATTTTGAAGTGATATTCATCATTTTATCAAAGGTTGATCATGATTCCTCAAGAAATGCTCCTAACCCATCAAAAGTCAAAAATGGCAAATTAGGGTTTCTAAAGGAAAAGTCAACCAAACTTTGACCAAGCATAAATTTCTCATAATTTATCATAAATTTTCCAACCAAAGCTCATTTTGAATAGAATCCAATTCCCTAAAATTTCTCTTCATCCCTCAAGTTCAAGAAATGCCCCAATCAAAAGATATGAGCTCAAACATTACATGTCATTTTCAAAAAGTCCACAAAAGCCACTTTTTTCCAAGACCTTTACCATCAAGATAACATCTTCAAATGCAAAATTGATAAAAAGAGGGATTAGAGTAGACAACTTAGGATTTACAAAAAGTCAAAGATCATCTTCATGAGATACAAATTGAGCAAGTTATGGCTTTCCCAAGTTGGGAAAATTTGGGAAATTTCAAGAAATATGCATTGAGCAAGTTTGAACTTTTAAGGCAATGGCTCAAATTCTTGAACTTCAAACATCTTCCTAAGATCATAGAGGACCCCTAAAACCAATTTTGCATAGTCTTGATCTTATTTGCATTTTATATTAATTAAAAAGTAAATAAATCAAGATTATTGCAAAATATATGGGCCATTATCATTTGGGCTTGGTTTGATAAGGGAGAGGCCCCAAATTTTGTGTGAAGCAAGGCCATCATGTCTACATTCATGAAAAATTAAAAAATGGACAAAATCCCTTAGCTTTGGCCAAGGTTACTGTGATACGGTGGCAGAACCGACTGTTAATAGTAGTTTGCGTTTTGTATTCGCAAATGTCGCGGTAATCAAGAGTCACCACTGACTTTTATTTCATCCAACTAAGGAAAAGGAAAAAGAACAGAAAAAACCTTTTTCGAGAATATTTCTGAGTACGGGAGGTAGATTATAGAAAGGGAAGATGTTAACACCCTTTCCATATGTGGTTTTCCACAGGCTCTTAGGTACTTTGCTCATTTTTAAAATTGCTTGTGTGTGCTTGTTTTGAAAAAGTATTACTTTGTGATAACCCTTGTATCAGTCCTCAAGAGTGTGACGAAGTTGTTTTGAAAATTGTTTTGAAAAGTGTTTGTGTGAAAAGTTTTGTTTGAGCAAGTACCTATGAACTAATCTACCTACTCGAAAAAGTATGTTCGTTTTCCTTTAGACAACGTTATCCTATTATTAAGGAATAGGTAGCACCGTCGTTGGAGTTTTAAGGGCCATTTGAAGGGACAAATACGATCACGAAAGCAATGTTAGGAAATTTTAGTAATCATCCTAAAGCCTTAAAGATCTTTTTCCAAGGCAACATCCGATTGGGTCATTTTAGATCTTTTGAGACTAGAGGATGACCACTAATATTCCCTATACTTTATGACCGTTTACCGAAGGCAACCGGAGTGGAGTAGACCCTAGGAGTGAGCATGTGCAAGTGTATTTTTTTCCAGTTAATAATCTTTGCATATTTAGGGTTTTCTACCGTATTAATTTCAATTTGTCTTTCCATACAATCCTATACATATATCTAAGCAGTTTATAGTTTGCTGAAATTAAAATGCGAGAAGTTAGAGTCCTAGCTATTACATGGCTTTGGGAAGATACATAATTATTTTTGAATGAAAATAAAATGCGGAATTAAAATCCTATTTAAATCTATTACAAACTCGGAGCAGTTACAAATAATAAAAAATAAAATTAAAAGCACGCGGCAAATTAAATGCGAGAAATAATCAAACGACCTAAAAATCTAATTTGAGAAAATATTTATGTTGTTTTTGAGGAAAAATTAGGTTAAGTACAAAATTAAACCCTAATTATAATTATTTTGAATTATAATAAAAAACATTAAATTACCCTAATTTAATTAAACTAATTAATTAATAAAAATTTTGTGAAAAAAAAAAGATTTTTGATGTTTTTATATTTTTTGATTAAATAAAAAAAATATGATTTTTTTTTGTGTTATTAAAAAATATAATTAATAAATAATAAGAAAAAGAATTAAAATAAAAAAGAGTAAGAATTTGGACCTGCATAAGCACCCAGGGGGTGTGTTTATGATTTTTGTTAGGCCCAATGTGGCTGAGCCAAGTTTGCGCCAGATCCTGTGCTAGCATGCTTGGAAGGTGCACCATGGTCTCTTTATGATTAGAACGTTGGATCTGTACTGGCAACGATCCAGTGGCTGGATCAGTGGGGCGCATGATGGACGCCTGGCTTTGGAGTGTATGGAACCTGCAAGTGTGTATTGAGAAAATAAAGAAAATGTTGGGACCTGGGATCGAACCCAGGTCCTTCCACTCATTCCACGCTTGCCTTGCCATCTATGCTACGATGCCTAGTTGTTATAATAATAATTTTAAAGCATAATATGTTAGACAACGTGGATGGTCCAAAAAGCGCGCGAGTTTTCAAATGTCCTAGTAGGAGGGTGACAACTCACCGTCTTCTTCCCTGTCTGTCGTTTTAGATCTCATATTTATACCTACGGACAAAACTCCATAGCTATACACCTGCAAGCTTCAAAAATTCATATGATGCACAATAAATCAGTTCTAACTATACCAATCAATTCACCTAGGTATCACGAATATCATGGCATTAGTTTCTTGGAATAATTTCACCTGTATAGAGAAGCCCCAAAACGGCTTCTTAAACCCTAGCCATGGCAATCGTCAGTATACACATCAAAACATCAATTAAATTATCCCAACATGTTGCAAATATGTTAACAATCACAAATATATCATTCAAACATGCCTAGGATGCAAGAATTAGTGTAAATGATTTTGAGAAAAGATGCAAACCGTATGGAGCCTAGGGGCGATTCTGGGCTTGGGAATGCTTGCAATGAATTGTGTTAGCTCCAAGAGATATCCAGGAAGCGATTAGAAGCTTTGGAATGGCCTGAATCACCCTATATATGAGAAAAGGAATCAACGCTTTTTGTCCGATTTTTGAATTTTCTTTCTCTCTTCTCACGGCTGTAACCCTTGTTCTCTTGCCTTGTTTTTGTTCATTATATGTAGTATGAAGAATTAGGGTAACAATTTTGGATCCAATCTTGAGAATTGATGGATAAAAAATTTGATCTTTAAGCCATATTCTTTCATTCCAAACATGACCAAATCATGCCTTTTTTGCCTTGATTCGATTTGGCTTGATTAGGCCAGCTCAAATAGATTTGATCTTCATGAAAATCAGATCATCAAAACAATCTTTGAAATTTTTTGTTATTTATTTTATTTAATGTGATTTTTAATAAATAAAAATCAAAATAAAATAAATAAATAGAGCCAATAAGGTATGGCTGCTGATTTAGGTCGTGGACCATGTTGGAAGTGAGGTGCAAGCCCTAAAAGTTAGGCCCATTTGGCAAAAACTGCATTTTTGAGCACATTTGACTTTTGGCAATTTTCCAAAAATAGTCAACTTTGAAAATGCATAACTCTTCCAATTTTGACCCTAGAGAGGTGTTCTTGGACTTTTTAGAAAGATTAAGATGTCCCCTAAATAACCCTTTTGGTCTCATTTCAATTAAGTCTTCCATGTTCTTGTAAGAAGCTTTGACCCAAAAGGTGTTTTTGTTTACTTTTCAAAAGGACCTATAATGTAGAAATTCATATCTTTTTATGAGTGCATTTTTTGAACTTGAGGGATGAATATGAGTTGTAGGGAATTGAATTCCCTTAAAAATGAGCCTTAGATAAGAAATTTCTGATAAAGTATGAGAAAGTTATGCTTGGTCAAAGTTTGGTTGACTTTTCCTGAGAAATCCTAATTTAGCAACTTTTGAGTTTTGATGAATTAGGAGCATTCCTTGAGGAATCATGATCAATACTTGATCAAATGATGGATATCACTTCAAAATTTTGATGTTGACCAAAAATCTTGAAGTTTGACTGTATGTGGGTCACAGTTGACTTTTGACCTAATATAGTCGATTCTCAAGCATCTGAGCAGTTGACTGAGCAAACTTCTTGTGCAAGGCTTGAAATTTGACATGGAGGGTCTTGAGAACATATTAGGACTATGGAGAGCATATGAGGCCTTTGGAGCTCATCATTCTTGATGCAAATGGAAGCCCTAGTTGGAGGTTCATTGCTTTAGGAGAGAGTTTGTCTGGTCAGCTCTTGGGCATCCTTGAGCAAGTTAAGGGTATTAATGAGCATATGTTGAGTAAAATGGGAGGGAAAATTTTGTGGTATAACAGCTGCCCCTGTTCAAACTTCTTACACCTGAGGATGTAGATTGGCTTGTCTGCCTTTCGTGATCTGAAGGTGGAAGATGATTGAACACTAGAGTGCCCAGAAATTTGCACTCGCATGCAGTGCCTGGTGATTGGTGATATCGGGAATGGGCTTACAGATTCCATTTGGAATTTGACAGAGAATTGTCAGAGATGGGCTTAAAGATGCCATCCAGAAAAGATATCGGTTGTATAAAAGATTCCTTCACGAGAATTCCCGTACCTGCCGTTGAGGAGGACTTCGTCAGGGAATGTTGATTTATGTCTTGGGAAATAGAGTATAGGAGCTTCAGTTGTCCATTACTCTACTGGGGAATTAATTCTTGATTGAGTAGGTAGAAGTGAACTGCATATTTGGTCAGGGTCCAGGCTGCACCGTGACTTACTGGGGAAATGTGAAATCGACCGTAACTGGTCGGGTCCAGGTCTTACAGTGTTGTAAACTGCCGTCCGGAGGTAAGAGAGAAGGAACCTGGATAGTAGGGTTACTTCGGGATGAGAGCTTGGATAGTAGGACTATGAGAAGGAACCTGGATAGTAGGGTTACTTCAAGGTGAAAGCCTGAATGGTAGGCTTTATGGGAAGAAACCTGGATAGTAGGGTTATGAGAAGGAACCTGGATAGTAGGGTTACTTCGGGATGAGAGCCTGGATAGTAGGGCTATGAGAAGGAACCTGGATAGTAGGGTTACTTCGGGATGAGAGCCTGGATAGTAGGGCTATGAGAAGGAACCTGGATAGTAGGGTTACTTCGGGATGAGAGCCTGGATAGTAGGGCTATGAGAAGGAACCTGGATAGTAGGGTTACTTCGAGATGAGAGCCTGGATAGTAGGGCTATGAGAAGGAACTTGGATAGTAGGGTTACTTCAAGGTGAAAGCTTGGATGGTAGGTGTTGTACCTCAAAATTTTCCCTCCTATTTTCTCAAACATTTCTCATCACCAAGCCCTTGGAGATCAAGATCCAGTTAGGGTTTCATCTGCTCAAGACTTCTCCTTGCACTGTTGACCCAAATTAGGGTTTGTGTTTGCACAAAGATGTTTTGACCTAAAATGCCTAAGATGACTTTCATGCTTCATATTGGACTCCCAAGTTTATCCATACCAAGTTTCAAGTCTTGATTCCAAGTTTTGCCCAGTCAATTGGACAGCTGACCTAGAAATCAACTGTATTGGGGAAAAAGTCAACTGTGGCCAATTGACAGTCAAATCTCATGAAAATTGATCCACATCAACATTATGAAATCATATGGACCATTTGTTCAAGTTTGGATCACAATTCCACAAGAAATTTGATCAGATCACCAAAAGGGCAAAATGGTCATTTTTAGGGTTTTGACTGCACAAAGGCAATTTTTGACTATTTGACCTAGCCAATGGCAAACCAAGCTCACATATGGACTCAAGGACCCCATGGAATTATCTTGACATGCTCAACAAGTTCAAAAGATCCCAAATGCACAAGATTGACAGTTGAATTTCCCAGTCAATTGATCAATTTTGACTGTATACTAAAAAGTCAAACTTTGACTTTTTGGTCAAAATCAAGAGTCAAGATTCATCTTTCATCAAAACATGCCAAATCATGAAACTTGTTCACCAAGAAATCAAAAATTGCAAATTAGGGTTTGAAATGAGAATTTTTCATAACTTAGAATTTTTCTAAGTTATGAAAAACCCTAATTTTTTCCCAACTTTGCCCCACTTTCTCACCAAGATTCATTTGGATTCAAACAAAAGTCAAAACATGAAAGTTGTAGATTGTTGCATAATCTACAACTTTGATTCACAAAGTTTTCCCAAATGAAGCTTGTATCTCAAGTTACAATTTTTGGAATAAGGGTACTAAACCATTCTTAACTTAGTGAAATTTTAACCTATTTTGGCAAGGTTTTCTACCTAACTTCAAGTCCATTTTCCATACACTTCCACTTGGAATTTCAATTTGCATTTCAAAGATGGATTGTAGTACACATTCCAAGCTTTCCAAAATGTCCAAGAACTCATCAAACAACCTCATAACTTGAGAGAATCGAATTTCACAATATGGCAAAAACTCACTTTTGAATTGGTCATGTACATGTTCATAACTTATGCCATTCTCAAGTCAGCTTAGTTTGTGCTACATTACAGGTCCTTAAACCATCCAACACTCAATAATTTAATGCATGTTCATTGTGTTAAAGTGTTGTTCTATGAGTTCAAGCATTACATACAAGTTTAATCCATTTATGGAAAAAGCAAAATGACCATTTTTGCAAAAGCAAGCTTTATGTCCAATTGAAAATCCAACAAGTACAGATCAAATCTAATTGGCACAAGATTATGAGCATAACACACTGATCAAGAAGGAGTTTTGCAGCATGATTAGGGGCCCTCTACCTGCCTAGAACACAACTTGGCTTTTGCTGGCTTAAGTGTTAAGAAACATCCCATATCACAACAGAACTTGGATCTCAGCATTAGAACACTAAAGCAAATATTGTAGACACATTCAAAACATCCTAACCAAGCTGAAGCACGACCCTAAGATCATCAATACCTCTCCATTGCCATAATCACTCCCAAACTGCAAAAACAGGGCAGGGCCTGCAGTTTGAGTGCCATCTCTCATTCCTCTCATACTCTCTTGCCCAAACCTGTTCAAACTCATTCCCTACCATCAATGCAAGCTAACCAAAACCTAAAACACGACCTGTAACTCCTCTAACCAGTTCCACCATTTTCATTTTCTTGTTTTGCAGTTGAAGTTCTCTAGCACGATTCAAAAGGTTTCAAGACAAAGTAAAGCTTGGAATAGCATCCCTGGACCTCAAGGAAGCTATCCCAATCATCACCTTGCACTGAAAGCTCCTCCATTGCCAGATAGAACTTCAACTGAACAGGTATTTTCTTGAACTTCTAACTCTTAGTACAGGCATCATTAGCTCTAGGTTTGTGAATAAGAAATGTTCTACTCATGCCACTGAACCTGTACATGCTTTTACTTTTCATTTCTTTTGCTTGAGCTATGAGAATTTAAGGTTTGAATATGGCAGAAAAGTTAGGTCATGATTTGGGATTGTCAAAATTCTCTCTCATTTCTGAGAGTTAGGAGTTGTTTTTTATATATTTGGAATCGTGATTCAATGCTTAACATTTCTTATGTTGGAAGTTTGTGTAAAAGATCAAAGAATCCAGGTGTTTGAATTGGAAGAACAGGCGCGCGTTTTTGTTCAGAGGTTGAAGAAGAAGTTATCTGGGCTGGGCATGTTTTGTAATTTCTTTTCACACACTCTTTTCATTTTGACACCCCCCAGGCCTATTTGGTTTATTTCATTGATTTTTGACTTTTCTTTTTTTATTTTGACTCATTTATTTTTTCTAACAATATTAAAAACATGAAAAAGTATTTTCACACCATTTTTGTATTTTTTAGGTATTTATTTGTTTATATACCATTTGCACATAAATATATATATATATATATCATTATTTAAAAAAGAACTAGAAAAATAATGTAAATATATTTCATTTCTGATTTTTATTTTTCTTTTGAAAATATTTTATGCAAAATATACTTTTTTTTATAAATATTAAATATTATTATTTTTATATATATAATATATATCTAGAAATTAATACACACACACATATATATATATATATATATATATATATATATATATATATATATATATATATATATATATATATATATATATATATATATATATATATATATATATATATATATATATATATATATATATATATATATATATATATATATATATATATATATATATATATATATATATATATATATATATATATATATATATATATATATATATATATATATATATATATATATATATATATATATATATATATATTAGTATATTTAGGTTAAAATACAAGAATATATACATTTTCATTTTATTAATATTTGATATGGAAAATACTTTTTTTATATATATGAATATACTCCATTTTATTTTATTTTTGTATATAATTATTAAATATTATACATATTAAATAGTTACTATATTTATTTAATGAAATTAGGGTTTTACCCTTAAAACACAAAAACTCCAAAAATAATACTTTTTTATTTTTATTTATTTAACATAAATAATACTTTTTTTTTCATACATATAAAAACTTTTTTGCCTTTTTGCATCTTTATTTTATTTTCCATTTAATTTATGCAATTAATTATTTGTAAATATACCAAAAATGATGTAATAGCTAGGTTTAATTTCTTTGCCTAAATATCCCCCCATTTGAACATTTGTACCCCCCTTCCCATATTATTGTGTTGTAATAGTGTAGGAATTCAAATTTCGCACTTTAAACGCTTTCTAAATATACCATGCTAGAATTAGGGTTTGTATGCAAATAAAAAGAACAAAGTAGTTTGACCTAATTTCAAGATAAACAAGCATGAAATATGGACAACACATATCACACTTGCACCCCTAGGGTATTCCACTTTGTTGCCTTCAAATAAATGGGCCATATTGCATGTTAGGTTTCTTTGGGTAAAACAAACAATCAAATGATCATAGTCCCTCGATGACGCTTTCGAAAAGTTGCCTAAAATGATCAAGTCCCTTTCAAAGAGAAATTGCCCAAAGATACTTAGCACTATTGCAATTATGGTCTAATCGATGACCCGCGCCCGTCCCTTTCACCTCCTAACACAAGATTGTCCACCAAATGCAATGGTGGAACAAAATTTTCAAAAGGTTTAAAATATAACAAAAATCTTTGAGAACTTTAGGGTAGATAGCTCTTAAGTACTTGTCAACTTGCAAAAGAAAACACTTGCCTATTTTCAAATCACACTTCACAAACACTTTCAAAACAAACTTTCAAAAAACCTTGAAACATCTTTTCAAAAAGACAAACACCTTTTGTAAAACATTCGAGTAAAGAATTGTTACAAGGGTAGCCTATACAAGGCATCTTTTTCAAAACCTTTTCAAAGCCACACACAAAGCACCATTTCAAACAATTGAAAACCAAGGCAAGTTGATCTAAGCAAGTACCTAAGAGCCCATGGATAACCATGGATAGAAAGGGTGCTAATACCTTCCCTTTCTATAATCTACTCCCCGAACACAAGAAAAATCTCAAAGGTTTTTGTTGTGGTTTTTAAACCTTTCCTTAGGATAAAATAAAAAGTCGGTGGCGACTCTTGCTCAACCAAAACATTTGCGAATACAAACGCAAAACCACAGTCAGTTCTCCCACCGTATCACAGTAGGGCTTATGGGAAGAAACCTGGATAGTAGGGTTACTTCAAGGTAATAGCCTGGATGCTAGGGCTTATGGGAAGAAACCTGGATAGTAGGGTTACTTCAAAGTGATAATGTAGTTTAGTTGATCCGTTTGGTTTCGGGAAATGAGTTTCCATTAGTCGTCTGCTGATGCGACCTGTATAACTGCTGGATTTATTGAAGCTAATCGTCTTTCCTGAAAAGATATCAGGGTTAATTATATGCAATGCATGAAATGCATGGTAGGGAGATGTTCTCAAAATGAATGAGATTATGATGTATATGATATGTATGCACATGTCATGATGTATGTACATGAAATGCTATCAGGGTATGTCAGAGTCTGGGAAAATAAAACCTTGATTGCTCGTGGAGATTTACGAATATTCTGTCGTGAAGAGATTCTGCTTGAGAATAAACTCTACGGGGAACAAACTTAGAAAGTGAATTTATGTAGCTGAAGTAATAAGCTCTGTCGGGGATTGAGCTTCTGCATTTAGATAAATAAACTCTTCTTGTGGGATGAATTTTACTGACCCGTTCGCGATTATGAAATTCGGCTGGGGGATATAGCTGTCAGGTTTCTGAATGACCCTGGCTGGGGAGGTTACTTCCTGTTTCAGAAAAGCCGACATCAATGCTTTTGAATACTTTTACTATGTGGGGAGTGTATGTACTTGATGATTGTGCTCCAAAGCTATTTATGTCCCGACACCTGCTGGGCAGAGTAACTGTCGGGTTTGACACTTCTTGTTTTTTCCCCTGTTTTTGGAATTACGAGTAATTGTCTTTTGTCTCTTATGTAAATATTTATGAGCAGCAATCATATTCAAATGCATATGTCAAAAATAAATCATTGGGCGTTCTTGCAAAACAAAACAGAAAAAGAAAAACAACTCGAAGTTTCTTGTGAAAATGATTTTGTATTGATTTTAGAAGTTGGCTTGTAATAGGCATTTTTGTACAAGGAGGCTGACATTCTAGTAAGAGAACACTGTCGTAAAAATAGAAGTTGTACAAATTTGTGTAAAAGAAAACAGCTATGTGAAACAATCCCATTGAGTTCTAACTCTGCTATTGCCCCTATGTCTTTGAGCGTCTCATCACTTTGTTGTTTGTCCGAAGTTGATTAGGTTGATCGATGCCATTCGAGCTTGATAATTGATACCGAGGTTTGGTCGCAAAGTGATCCAATGGGACATAGTGATACACGTTACATCCCTAACTTTTGCCTGGATTTCCCTTTCGGGTTTTCAGTCTACTGGGATACCCTTTTTTGCCCAAGCTGCCTTTTCAGGTTTTCAGATTGCCGGGTGTACAGATTTTTCATTTTCATCCCTTACTTTTGCCTGAACCCTTTTGGTTCGCCGGGAAGCCCTTTATTTTTGCCTAGGCCAGTCAACCTAGTAGGTCTTTGAATTAGGCGTAGTATCTTTTCACTATGTCTGCATTGACCGGGTGAGGAAGGTCGTCACCGTCCATGGTCGTTAGAATCATAGCTCCACACGGGAAAATGTTCTTAACCACAAATGGCCCTTAGTATGTGGGAGTCCATTTGCCCCTGGGATCACCTTGCGAAAGTATGATGCGCTTGATCACTAGATCCCCGACTTGGTATTCTTGACGTCTGACTTTCTTGTTAAAAGCCTTGATCATTCGCTTTCGATACGTCTGACCATGACAAATAGTAGTAAGTATCTTTTCATTGATTAGATTTAGCTGATCAAGCCGAGTTTGGATCCAATTTTCTTCGTTCAAACCTGCATCCTTCATAATCCTGAGAGAAGGTATCTGGACTTTGATGGGTAGGACTGCCTCCATGCCATATACCAGAGACTAGGGTGTTTCCCCTATTGACGTCTGTGCTGAGGTACAATATCCATGAAGAGAAAATGGTAACATCTCATGCCAGTCTTTGTATGTCACTGTCATCTTCTATATAATTTTCTTGATGTTCTTGTTAGCCGCTTCAACAACTCCATTCATCTTCATCCGGTAGGGAGTAGAGTTATGATGTTGTATCTTGAATTGCTTACAGATCTCGGTGATCATTGTGTTGTTGAGATTCGTACCATTGTCAGTAATAATTCTCTATGGCATATCATATCAACAGATCAGATTATGTCGGATAAACTGCGCCACGACGTTCTTGGTTACTATAGCAAAAGAGGCCGCCTCAACCCACTTCTTGAAGTAATCAATGGCTACTAGAATGAAGTGGTGTCCATTGGAAGCAGTGGGCCTGATTTCTTCGATCATGTCGATGCCCCACATTGCAAAGGGCCACGGAGCTGTCAAGACGTTTAAGGGGACTGAAGGCACATGCACCTTATCAGCATAGATTTGGCACTTATGACAAGTTTGAGAGTGCTGATAACAATTGACTTCCATAGTGGACCAGTAATATCCTGCCCGTAGGATCTTCTTAGCAATGGTATGTCCACTGGAATGGGTTCCGAAGGTACCTTCATGTAGATCTGTCATAATCCTCTCTGCTTCGCTCTTGTCTACACACCGTAGTAATGTAGAGTCATGATTGCGCTTGTAAAGGATTCCATTACTGAGGACAAACTTTGCAGAGAACCTTCTCAGAAACTTCTAATCATTGACAAATGCCCCTTCGGGATACTCTTGAGTCTCGAGATACCTCTTGACTTCGTGGAACCAAGGTTTGTCTACCACCTCTTTAGTATCAATTTCATAGTAGTGTGCTGGTTCATCCAACCTCTCAATGGTGATTTGGGGAGCTTCGTTGTCCCACCTGACTTTGAACATAGAAGACATGGTAGCTAGCGCGTCCGCTAACTGGTTCTCCTCTCGCAGAAAATGTTCAAAAGTTACTTCCTCAAAGTGTGGGAGCAATGTCAGTACGAGCTCTTTGTATGGGATGAGATTCAGATGCTTCGTATCCTATTCGCCTTTGATCTGACTTATTACCAAGGCTGAATCCCCGAAAACGTCCAAGAACTTAATCTTGAGGTCAATAGCGGCCTTGAGACCCATGATACAAGCTTCATACTCTGCCATGTTGTTAGTGCAGTTGAGACATAGTCGGGTAGTGAAAGGGGTATGACATCTCTCAAGAGATATGATTACAGCGTCGATGCCATTACCCAGTGCGTTCGAAGCTCCGTCAAAAACCATAGTCCATCGGGATCCTTCCTCGGGTCCTTCATTCGGTCCAGGTTCTTCGTAGTCAGTCACCAGCATAATACTCTCATCCGGGAACTCAGAATTCATGGACTGGTAGTCATCCACGACTTGATGAGCCAAATGATCCACCAACACACTCCCCTTGATTGCTTTATGGGTTGTATATTGTATATCATACTCGGTTAAGATCATCTGCCATCTTGCTATTCTTCCGGAGAGAAGGTTTCTCGAAGATGTATTTGATCGGATCCATCTTAGATATCAACAAAGTAGTGTGGTTCAGCATATACTGTCTTAGTCGGCGAGCAGCCCATGCCAAAGCGCAACAAGTTTTCTCAAGCAGTGAGTATCTTGTCTCACAGTCGGTAAACTTTTTACTAAGGTAATATATTGCATGCTCTTTTCGACCAGACTCTTCATGCTGCCCCAACACACACCCCATTGAATTGTCTAGCACTATTAAGTACAATATCAAAGGCCTTCCTTCAACCGGAGGCATCAAAATCGGCAGTTCTTGTAGGTATTCTTTGATTCTTTCGAAAGCTGTCTGGCATTCGTCATTCCACTTTACCACTTGATTTTTCTTCAGAAGCTTGAAGACGGGCTCACAAGTAGCAGTTAGATGTGAAATGAACCTGGAGATATAATTCAAGCGTCCCAAGAAACCTCTAACTTCCTTCTCTGTATGAGGACCTGTCATTTATTATATGGCCTTTACCTTCGCCGGGTCTACTTGGATGCCTTTGTCGCTGACAATGAAACCCATAAGTTTACCAGACCTTACCCTGAAGGTGCACTTATTCGGATTCAACCTCAACTTGTATATCTTCAACCCGTCAAACAACTTTTGTAGATGATCAAGGTGCTCTTCCTCAGTTTGAGACCTGGCTATCATGTCATCAACAAAAACTTCGATCTCGTGGGGAATCATATCGTGGAACAAAGCGACCATGGCGCGCTGATAAGTTTCCCCGGCATTCTTTAACCCAAAAGGCATCACCTTGTAACAGAAGGTGCCCCACTGTGTGATGAAGGTTGTTTTCTCCATGTCTTCAGAAGCCATCCTGATATGGTTGTAGCTAGAGAAACCATCCATGAAGGAGAAGATTTTGTGTTGCGCGGTGTTATCAACCAGAACGTCAATGTGAGGAAGTGGGAAGTCATCCTTGGGACTTGCCCTGTTCATATCTCTGTAATCCACACACATCCGTAACTTACCGTATTTCTTAGGTACCCGAACAACGTTAGTAACCCACTGTAGATAGGAGGTGACAGCTAAAAACCCTGCATCGAACTGCTTCATGACCTCTGCCTTGATCTTCACTGACATTTCAGGGCGCATACGACGAACCTTCTATTTAACCAGAGGACAATCTTCTTTGGTCGGAAGACGATGAACCACAATATCAGTGTCTAAACCAGGCATGCCTTCACATGACCATGCGAAGATGTCAACGTAGTCGTGCAACATTTGTATCAACCGTTGTTTGATCTTAACTTCCAGATTTGCACCGATCTTGACTTCTTTTCTGTCTATCTTCGTGCCCAGGTTTATCGTCTCAACTGGCTCTTCATGAGGTTGTATAGCCCTTTCTTCCTGTTGTAATAGTCTAGCAATTTCTCCAGGAACCTCACAATCATCCTCACCTTCGTCTTCGACTTGGTTGATCAGATTTTAGAAGTCATAACGAACAGTAGCAGAGCTGTTATCAATGGGATCCAGAGTGGATATGGATCTGCAGTATTATACGTGAGTGTGTGTAAGAGTGTAGCTGTTTTGATAAAGTGAAAACAGGAAAGAAAAGAAGAGAGTGCAAAATTTGTATGCAAGGAACGTCCAATGTTTTATTGATGATATATGAAATGACAAATAATAGCCCTCACAAATAAAGCCAATGTGCCTCGAGCAAGGCACAAGGCTGTAGAGTTTTAAATTGTTTATTACAAATCTCAAAACAAGTAAGACTATTACTGCGGAATAAAAGAAACTGGTATAAAGTCCCTAGCCGTCCAGTTACTCGGTCCACCGTTGGTTGTTGGGTAGATCCAGCTGTCAATGTCTGATTCTTCCTCGTTGTCTTCAATGGAATTAGTTCTCCGATTGCTTATGCGCAGGGGAGGTCCTCCATCCCGAGCGCGTCGAACAGCCTTTTAAGCTCCTAAAGTAAAGCCCAAACCAAACTTCTCAGTTTTGTGAGTAAAATCAGGGAGTTGTCCCCAATTGGTATACCCACCTTCTTCAACCACCGCTCTGGCGTCTTTCAGAGAAGCCATCTTCAAAGAAGGTTTTTTGATAGTAGTTTCAGCCGATGCCAAGATCTGGGGAACCTCTTCAAAGTTTTGCCAAGGAGTCTCTATGAATTCCCCATCCATCTCTATGTACGTGAAGGAATTGAGGTGGCTCACCATATATTCCTCCTCACCACGCACAGTGACAATCTTCCCTTTTACTGAATACTTCAACATTTGGTGCAGTGTAGAAGTAACTTCCCCAAATTCATGGATCCAAGGATGACCCAACAAACAAGAGTATGACGGCCGAATGTCCATTACATAGAAAGTGGATTCAAAAGTCTGGGAACCTACTTTGACGGAGATGTCCACTTCCCCATGCAGCATTCTCTTCGACCCATCAAAAGCCCTTACCACAATGTTACTAGGCTTTAAGGTCAATCCCTCGCAATCCAGTCGATCCAATGCCTTCTTAAGCAGAACATTCAGCGAAGACCCAGTATCTACCAGCACATGAGCCATAGTGGTGCCCCTGCATTCAATCGAGACATGCAGAGCATCATTATGCTTCCTCCCTTTTGGTGTCAAGTCTGCATCTGAAAAACCCAGCCCATTGTCAGCAGTCAGGCTGGCCACACAATCTTTGAATTGATCGGTTGAGGTCTCTTGCGGCACATGCACAATCTTGAGGAATGCAATCAAAGCCTTCGCATGGACCTCAGAGCACAACAACAGGGACAACATGGATATCTTTGAGGGGGTCTACCCCAACTGCTCGACCATATTGTAGTCGTTCTTTTTGATTATTTTCAGTATTTCCTCTATCTCTTGCTTAGAGGCTTCCACGACAATTTTTCTAGGCGCCTCCATCCGGGCAGGCTAACCTATAACTTCTTTGCCTCGGGTCCTAGATGACTCGACGGCGAGGGTGATAATTGGCGTAAGCACATGAGTAGTAGTTGATGTACCAACAGGAGTAGCAGACGAAATAACAATAGGCCTTTTGACAGTCTTCGGGGAAATCTCGGGAGAGAAAACCCTTCCACTTCGGGTAACCTTGTTGGTCCCGACAATGTTACTGACATTAGAACCAACCTCTTCATTTTTCAGATCTTGTTTGATGCCATGATAGTACACATCAACACCATAATTCCAGGGGACAGATTTTTTCTGAGGCATACGGGACAGGACCAGGAACGGTGATTATTAGCAGAGCGACTCTTGGAACATATGTAATCCTAACAGGTCTTCTCAAGGATACCTTGGAAGGATTGGCGGAAATGGTTATAATAGCAACGTCTTTAAATGGAACAACGGGAATCAAAGTTTTCTCAAGCAAAATTTCTTTGCTGTCCATCAGGCGCTGAACACCTGACTTCAGCGAATGGAAACCAGAAGGTAGAAAGGAACACATGTGGCAACCTTCACCACAAACTGGAAATAAACTGGCTGATAACAAATTCTTCTTAACCGTCATCAGAGGAGTAAAAACTTCATCCACCATGGTCACAAACAGATCAGTATCTACAGTATTAACTCCACGACCGTGCTTAGGCATGGGAGCATTTATGACGTTGGGATTTTCCGGAGCATCGAACTCAATCTCCTCGGCTTCGATCAGATCCTGTACCTTATTTCTCAGAGCCCATTAGTCGTTGGTGTCGTGGCCAGGACTCTCAGAATGATTGGCACACCGAGCATTTGGATTATATCAGGGAGATGTGGTGTTCGGATTCTTGGGAGCCTCTTCCAAGGTCGTCAAGTTGGATCTCAGCAGATGGGGTAGAACTTCAGCCAATGTGATGTTGATCCGGGTAAACTGCCGTTGTTTTCTTTTCGCCCTTTGATTGTTGCATTGTGGAGCAAATGCAGGCCTATGTATCATTACGACACTTATTTTTTGACGGTGTTCAGCTCTGCTTTGGCCTCTTGGGCTATAGATGGCACTAGATTCCTTCTTACCAGTAAAAGGCTTCTTTACCAAACTTGAAGAGGCATCCTTCTGTATTTTACCGCTCTGAATCCCAGCTTACTCTCTCTCCAATTAGGATCAGCTCGGTGAAACCAACTGACGAGCTGCCGATCAAATGATTAAAGAATGGAACAGATGGCGTCCCCAGAAACATATCAACCAACTCCCTATCAGACAATGGGGGTTGAACTCTTCCAGCCAAGTCTCTCCACTTCTGTGCATAGTCCTTAAAGACTTCACTTGCACCCATGGACATACTCTGGAGTTGAGTACGAGTAAGAGCAAGGTCGGAGTTGTATTGATACTGCTTATAAAAAGCAGCAGCCAGATCTTCCCAATTTTGGACATTGGCTCTCTCCAGTTGGTAGAACCATTCAAGCTGAGTCCCTGACATACTGTCTTGAAATAAGTGAACCCACAAATTTCTATCGAAGGTGTGGGGATGGATCTTTCGAACGTAGGAGCGTAGATGGAGTTTTGGGAAAGACACCCCATCATACTTTGCAAAAATTGGAGCCTTGAACTTCTACGGGATGACCACTCCTGACACCAATCCCAATTCTTTGAAATCCAACCCGGGTATCCTCTGGATTTCCATAACACTCAGACGATATTATAACTGCTTGTATCGGTCCTCAGTAGGAGGATACTGCTCATCATTGTAGTCTGTATCGTTATCAGAAACTTCAGGACTGAGGTCCTTTGCCCTTGTCTCTTCTTCTTGATTATCCCCTTCTTTGGATGAAGAGGTTAGGTCGACTTGCTGCTTCAATGGTCCCCTGAACCTTCTTCCCATATTCAGAATACCAACGACCTTCTTCTTTTTCTTTTTCTCCTTCAGGATGAGGGCCTTCAGATCCTTCTGCCCTTTTTCCAAATTTATGAACATCTGTTGGAACTGGGCATTTTGTGCCTGAATATCCTTGATGCTTTGTTTGGAAGACATTTTTGCTGAAATAAACAGCGAATAAGATGAGAAACCTGTAATGGTACCTGTTTATGCGATGCTATGAATGGGATGCGTATGCAATGATTTCAAGAATTCTTAAAGGCTCAAACTTGTTTAACCAAAAGAAACACACGTTAATTGCATTAATAAGTTCAAATTGTTACAAAGAATGCCTTTTAGGCTTACAATTAAACAAAACAAAACTTAAAGCAAAAAAGAAACTAGGTCTCCCAAGAGCGCATCCTCTTTGGCGCGATGTAGGCGTTTATGTTCCTTTCTTCATGAAGTAGCCTGGTGAGCTCCAAGACCTTCTTCTCTATAGCATAGAACTGAGCTTCAAATGTGTCCCGCTCCTCTTTGAGTTGAACCCAGGACTTCTGTAACTCTTCATGATCGGTCGGCATATCAGGATGACGACCTAGTGAAGTAGTATCTCCTTCAATAGCTGGCTCTAGAGTTACTGGTAGGACAGCAGGGTAAGGCATCCTGAGACTTTGGGTGCGAGCTCGTACCCACCGGAAACAAGGCTCAAGAGGAATGGAATTCTTGTGCCCCAACATCTTGATATCAATTCTATGCACCATGCCCTAAGCTTTTATGAACCTTCTACGGTATCCCTGAGCATCATTTTCATAGTTGAAGGCGATTCCTTGGATAAGCGTGTCGTGAGGAACATCTCTTCTCGCATAACCAAACTGACGTAGTTCCAAACAAGGGTTGTAAGTGATTCCTCCCCTAATGCCTAAGAGAGGGACATTAGGGAATTCACCACAGCGATCGATGATAGTAACATCTTCCGAGAATCGTGAACACCAACAAATGTCTGAATGCTTAAGGGACATCAGCCTACAAGACCATTTCAAACCCTGCTCGTTCTTCAAAACAAACCTGGGTAGATGCGAAATAAACCACTTAGCCAATAGAGGAGTGCAACACAAGAGGGTCCCTGTAACGCCCGTAATTTAATTAATTATTTAATTAAATTATTTTTGGAATGTTTGTGAAGTTGTATTATAATTAATTGGATTTAATTATATTATTAAGTGGAGAAATAATATTAGAAATATAATATTATGTGGTGAAATAATATTAGAAGTATAATATTATTTGATGTGGGCTTATTTTGAAGGAATAGAAGTAATAAGGGGGTGTATTAGTTTTAAGCCCAATACTGAGTAAATAGAATAATAGGGTTATTTTATTGTTGTTGGAATAGAATAGAAAGAAAGAAGCAGTAGAGGAATAAGGATTGTGAGAAGAACGTGCAAGCTGCTAGAGAAAGTGGAAAACGGCAAGCACGAGAATTCAACCGAAAATTGTAGAGCGATCTTCAATCCAAGGTAAGGGTGGGGTTCTAACTCTATAATTGGGTTTATGATGATTGGTATGTGGGGTTAGAGGTGATTGTTGTCTTGTTCTTGAATTGAGAATATATGATTGATGTATGATGAGAATTGATGAATTTCGATGAATATTGATGTCTTGATGCTGTTAAATGATGTAGAATAATAAGGTAATTCTGGGTGATCAATTGTCATGATTATAATAAGTTTTAGGGCTTTAGTTATGGAACCGTAGTGAGATGCAGTGATGAAAAACGTAGAATATAGCAGTAATGAAAACGCAGAATTACGCTGGAACAATACCAGGCGCTGCTGCATTAGTATAATGAATTAATTTGGAGAATAGAATTTGTTAATATTGTTCTTAGTTAGATTGATATCAGGCAAAGAATTAGAACATTAGGATAAATAGAAAATAACAGTTCTGATGTTAGGCGTAGGTTGTTAGAAGTCGCGTAGCTTAGTGAAAGGTAGAAATTATGATGTTAGAAGTTGCGTTAAATCATTAGAAAGTAACAGTTCTGACGTTAGAAGTTGCATGGGTTAGACGCTATGCTGTGAGAGGACTATGTCATCATAAGTTACAGTAGTCAGAATTTGTACTAGTCAGAAGATGTGGTTAAGCAGAGGATTGTGATGATCAGAATTTGTATTAGTCAGAAGATGGGGTTAGCCAGAAGCTGTGATGATCAGAAGTTGTATCTGGTTAGAGGTTGGGTGGTCAGAAGCTGTGATGATCAGAAGTTGTATCTGGTTAGAGGTTGGGTGGTCAGAAGCTGTGATGTTCAGAAGTTGCATCTGATCAGAGGTTGCACTAGTCAGAAGTTATAATAGTTAAAAGATTGTGTCGCCCAGAGGTTGCGTCATTAGAAGCTGTGTATTTAGAAATAGAGTTGGTTAGAGGTTGCATGGTCAGAAGTTGGATGGCCTTTGTGTTGTTTTATGAAGAACAATGAACGTTAGATGCTTAGGAGCTGTTGTTTGAGCTATAACAGTAGGATAGTGTCGGTCTTGACGTTAGAGTTACAGAATGCTAGTGTTGATTTACTGTGGAAATTAAATACAGCTGAGTTGTTAGTGAGAAGTTATTAATGATATTGTGTTGATGATTTATAATAAATAAATGATGTTGGATAAATTATTTTGATGATCTGAGATGTTGATTAATTGAGATGTTTTTGAGATGTTAATTTGATATGTTCTTGAGATGATAAATTGAGATGTTTTGAGATGATTTGTGATGTTGTTAACTTGGGTGTTATTATTACATTCATGGTTGTGTCGCATACATTGCATTTTTAAATGGAGCTTATGCTCGTTGAGATGGCCTGTATTGGCGAATTTTGAGATGAAGGCTATGCCTTGTTGATGCCTCTATTAATTGACAAATTTTTGAGATGGGAGTTCTGCTCCAATGGTACCACATGCATTTGCATAATATTTAGTCGCATTATATGACTGAATAATGAAGTGTATTTTGATGTTGATGAATGTGTATATATGTTGTAATTGTTGTTGATTATGAGATGAGAGGTGGTGATGTTATTGATCTAATTTAATATATTAATTATCATGCGCTTTATTATATTGTTAGATATCTCACCCCTTCTATTCGAATGTTGCCCTTATGTTGGTAACATGCAGGTAATCGAGAGTGAAGGTTGTATACCTTCGGTAGTTCGAGTCAGTGTCATTGCTCTGATATGTAACACTCGGGGGGATGAACGCTTGCTGTTTTTGATTGTTGATTATTATTAAATTGTGTTATTTTGAAGTTGTTGTGTTGATGCTAAAATTGTTATTGAGAATTCTGTTGGGTAGATGTTAAGTTAATTAATTAAAGATGTTATGATGGTTCATCCGATGTTTTGAAAGTGTTATATATCCACGATGAATGCAATGAATTTTGATAGAAGAATTTGTGACGTCCCGATTCGAATTTGCGTGATATGAATTTTATAACTCTGATTTATCTATATAATTTGCCGGGATAGAATTGGGGTGTTACAAAGTTGGTATCAGAGCAAAAGGTTGGTCCGACCTTGTCGCCGAGTCGTAGTTGTCTAACAGTCGAGTATTGTTATTTGAGTTCTAATCGTTGTTTATGTTGTAGTGATAAGTTGAGATGGATGGAAGGAACGATGCTGCACTTTCTGCTGCTCTAGAAGCAATGGCTCATGCAATGGAAAATCAGCCGAATGCTAACGGGAATGCTGGATCTCGTAGCTTGGCGACCTTCCAGAGATAAAATCCACCTACGTTCAAGGGAAAGTATGATCTTAACGGAGCATTAGAGTGGTTGAAAGAGATTGAGAGAATCTTTTGCGTGATGGACTGCACTCCAGCGCATAAGATTTGTTATGCAACTCATATGCTAGCAGTCGAGGCTGATGACTGGTGGCTAGAGACTTGCCATAAATTGGAAGCTGCATGTGAGAATGTCACTTGGGCTGTGTTCCGTAGGGATTTTTTGAGAAAGTATTTTCCTGAAGATGTCTGTGGTAAGAAGGAAATTGAGTTCCTTGAGCTGAAGCAAGAAAGTATGTCTGTCATTGAGTATGCTGCCAAGTTTGCTGAGTTGGCTAATTTTTATCCGCATTACGCTGAGGAAAATGCTGAGTTTTCGAAGTGTATTAAATTTGAGAACGGGTTGTGCCTGGAGATTAAGAAAGCGATTGGATATCATAAAATACGTGTCTTTGCTGATTTGGTTGATAGCTGCAGGATCTATGAAGAGGACAATAATGCTCATTACAAGATTATCAGTGAGAGGAGGGGTAAGCACCCACAGAATCGTGGTAAGCCTTATGATGCCCTAGCTGGTAAAGGTAAGCAGAAAGTTGCTCAGAGACAGAGGACTAGTGGGGGAGATGCTCCTGCTGGTGTGGTTTGCTTTAAGTGTGGGAAATTTGGGCACAAGAGTAATGTGTGCACTACTGAAGTGAAGAGGTGTTTCCGTTGTGGTAAGAACAGACATGTTGTATCTGAGTGTGAACACAAAAAGAAGAAGGGCACATTGGTAGCCAGTGTCCGAAACCGAAGAGGGCTCAGTCTAGTGGAAAAGTGTTTGCTTTGGTTGAGGATCAGACAGCTGCTGAGGACAAACTTATTAGAGGTACATGTTTCATTAATAGTACTCCTATAATCACTATTATTGATACTGGTGCTACGCATTGTTTTATTGCTGCTGATTGTGCTAAAATATTGGGTCTTGTGTTGTCTTCTTTGAATGGAGAAATGGTCGTCGATACTCCAGCCAAGGGGTCGGTGACTACTTATTTGGTGTGTGTTAAGTGTGCCTTGTCGATATTCGACAAAGACTTTGTTGTTGATTTGGTTTATTTACCGTTAAGAGATTTGGATGTAACTTTTGGTATGAACTGGTTAGAGCATAATTGTGTTCATATTAACTGTTATGACAAGTCTGTGAAGTTTTCTACTCCTGAAGCAGAGGAATATGGTCTGTTGTCTGCTAGACAGTTGAGGAAGTTGATGCAAGAGGAAGCACAAATGTTTTTGTTGATGGCGTTGCTATCTGTAGAGACTCAAGCTATAATTGAGGAATTGCAGGTGGTGTGTGAATTTCCTGAAGTTTTCCCTGATGAAATTCCTGATGTACCTCCAGAGAGGGAAGTTGAATTTACAATTGATCTTGTACCTGGTACCAGACCTGTGTCTATGGCACCATATAGGATGTCTGCATCTGAATTGTCTGAGTTGAAGAAGCAATTGGAAGAGTTACTTGAGAAGAAGTTTAACACTAATTTTTTTGGAGGAACATTATTCTTCTGTTCGTTTAAATGGGATAAAAATTTCTGTCATTTTGATATATACAAACAAAGAAGAGATTATAGAAAAGGTGATTATTTCGACTATTTTGTAAAACAAGCTGGACCATGTTTGGCTAGTACAACTGGTCCTATTTATTTTTTGAAAAGAATAACACATGCTCCTATTTGTTATTCATAGAATGCTTAACTATTATTGTATTACCTGTTATATCAGAATAAATGTTATACTTGGGGTTAGATAACTCAACTATGTATATAATAAAATTGATTTATTTTGTGTTGTGAATTTTATATAATTTATTTTCATGTCTAAGGGAACATTAAATTTAATTTTATTAAAGTATATCTTTATAAAAAATGTGGTATTTGTTTACCTCAAAACATTGTGGATATTTGAAGAAATTAACATGTTAATCAAATTCTTGTAAAAACAATTATGATGAGAATATTTGAACTGGCATGTCATGATTTCATGCAGTTGTTGTTAGTGGTATTACGTGTATGTGAATTTTTCCCCATCCTCTTAGATTATCTTTTATTCTATTTTTTTTGGTCTTGTGAGCGGTTATAATTTTGATATGTTGATTATATATTAAATAATATATGTTTTATAGTCATAATATCATTTTAAAAATAATTGTTTAACTTTTTTTAGAATTTTCTATACTTTTGTTTTATGGAATTAATTCCAACCGTCTTTGTTATGATGTATAATTAAGGCGCACCAAGTCATTACAATAAATTTGATATTGAACCATACTCTTTAATAATATTTTCTACTCAACTTAAAAAATCTCATTATTTTATAAAATCGGAATTGAGATTTTCAATGCTAGAGTGAATTTTATTCTCTTCCTAAAAAAAGTAATTTTTTAGTAAATAATATAATGTTGAGACTTTTTTATAAAGTAAGTTTTCTATGTAACATTCAAGTACATGAATTTAGTCATTAAGTTTATATATTTTTATTTTACAAAAATGTTTGATATTGAGTTACGGTATTTAATCTGTAACATTAACTACCACGTGGTAAGAATACAACAAAAAATAAAACGTAAATGATTAGTATTATATTTATATGTTGATAATGTATGATTATAGTTTTCAAAACACTATTTAATTATCATTTATATTAATTTAACCCGACTCTCTTAAAATCATTTGATGACTTTTTTCTTCTATTGAAGCCATGAAGGAATTTTAAAAAATGTTATAGAATGCACAAAATTAGTGTTTTCAAAGTTTGAAGTATCATTAATTAATTACTTCATCTATTGTATGTTATCTCTTTAAAAATAATAAGTATTTATTTTTAAATGTAGGCGCTGAAAAAAAAATTTTGTAAAAAAAAATAGAGAAAAATCAATAAAAGACCAATAATATGCATTTAAAATATATTACTCACGTATGAATATTTTCTAATTTCAATATTTTTAATGAAAAAGACAATTATTGTCATATATATATATATATATATATATATATATATATATATATATATATATATATATATATATATATATATATATATATATATATATATATATATATATATATATATATATATATATATATATATATATATATATATATATATATATATATATATATATTAAAGGTAGCTTTTTTTGGCTGGTATATATTCAAAATGTATAGTTTAGGCAAATTTCGTTAATCAATATACTGTTTAAACTATATTACAAAATTTAATATTGTTTTTTATTTAATTTTTAAAATTTTGTAATATATAGAATGAGTGTATATGGATGGAAATGGGTTGGGTTTAGTCAGGGTACTATAGTACCAATTCCCATATCCGCAATTTGAATATATTCTCGTACCTGGGTTCAAATCCGTGTAGGCGCCAATATTCACACCTGTACTCGTACCCTATGGACACCTCAATACCCATACCCGTAACCGTTTACCCGTGTTTGTAGTAAAATTAAATCAACTAATTATAAAATATCTTATAATTTAGAATATTTTAACAATATTAAAAAAATTCCAGAAGTTATTGTTGAGTTAAGAAATAAATAAAATTTCTATTAAAATGTGTAATGGTTTAATAATGATATATTTTTTATAAATTGATAAAAATGCATTTTTTATATAATAATATAAATGACATTATATAAACATATAGTGTGGGTATGTGGCGTAGTGGGTAGTAAGGTACTTCTACGTGCACCGATACCCGCTTATTTCAATGGGTAGTTTCCACTAGAGGTGTTCGCGGTGCGGTTTGGGCGGTTTTGAAGCAAAAAATTACCCGAACCGCGAGAGAGAAAAATGTGCGATTTGGTTTGGTTCGATTGACTTTTAAAAATAAAACCGAACTAAACCAAACCAAATTAATGCGGTTTGGATTGGTTTGGTTGGTGCGTTTTTTTACAAAAAAAATTATTTAGCCATACATACACATATAGAGAAAAATATAATTTTGTGTTTAATCGTTCATACATTACCATAAAAAATTTCTAATTGTCAAAATAAGTTTATAATTTGTTACATAAAATTGCGTATTATAATTTTATCTAAATCTAAAGAATGATATACATAAGATTGCATTCTTAAATAAATATTATACAAAGAATACGATAAAATATATTTTATGAGAATAGTATTTATAAATGAATAATATTTCATTTTTTATGATTTGTAAATTAAAATACATATCATACAAAGAATATGATAAAATATACACATAATACATGTTGATTTTTCTAAAGAATTAAAGAAATATATTGGTTAATAAGATTTAATAACATAATGGGGTTCGGTTCGGTTTGGTTCGGTTTATAAAATACAAATCGCAAACCAAATCAAACCACGCGGTTCCATTAGAAAATGACCCAAACACATCCGAATCAAATGCGGTTTTTTACGGTTTAGATTTGGTTCGATTCGGTTTTGTGTTTTTCTATTGGGCCGGTTTGGTTTTGAACACCCCTAGTTTCCACTACCCATTTTTGTGGGTTTACCCTACTCGTTGTGGGTATTTTTATAGGTACCCACTTGGAATAAGCCAAATTTCCATCCCTAGAGTGGTAATATCTATAACACCCAAAATATATTTAAGAGCCTAATGTTATTAATTATAAATGAATAAATGAAAAAAGTTAAGATTTAGTTTAGAAATTGTTGGAATAATGACATACATTCGAAATTCATGAAAAGTGAAGAGTAAATTACTAATTTCTCTTAAGGAGGTCTCTTTACTAACTTTCACTCAAATTTTAATGATTTTCTTTTTTAAAAAGAGAGACATCCTAATAGATTAGAGAAAAAAAGGAACACGTGAAATTAAAGGAATGAAGGGAAAAAGAAGTTGCATGGGATTCTCGAAACATGAAGGAAGAAAGAAACATTGAAGCTTTTTTAAACTTGTTGAGTCAAGTGGAATTTGTTGATAAAATAGAACTCACTGGCATGTAGTAATCTTATCCTACTATTGTTGATCATTTTCAAGTACTTCTCATCAAGTTAAGGCAGAGGGTAATCTGATCAAGGAAACTTAAAGATGTCTCTAGAGTTATTTACATTGTTGTATTTTGAAGATCTGTAGTATTTCTTGATAAGAACATACGATCTTGTACTAGTAATGTTATTAAATTTTTGTAAATGACTCTGTAATATCATCTATGCACTTATGATATGTATTATGTACAACTATATATATATATATATATATATATATATATATATATATATATATATATATATATATATATATATATATATATATATATATATATATATATATATATATATATATATATATATATATATATATATATATATATATATATATATATATATATATATATATATATTAAAAATATAGTCAAGGTCATATATTTTAGAAAATATATATTAAAAATACATATTTTTTTTCTCAAATTCGATTTAAATATATATTGTTTAATACATATTACAAAATTTATAAATGTTTTGTTTTTACGAATGTTTTCTTTTTTATTCTCAAGAAGGAGAGGTAAATCCACTAGATATACCACACACAACCGTTAGACCATGGGTTCGTAGTCTAGTAATGACATCCAACATATGATCGTTCGCATTTGTTATAAGTAGTAGATAATTTGTTTATGTTAAAATAACAAATAAGTTATAATTTGATTAAAAGTGATTACTAATTTCTTATATAACTCTTTTTAACTTTTAAAAACATGGGATCCAATAAAACAAAAACCAGGACAAAATCTTATAGTTTGAAAAAACACATGAGTTTTACATCGGTGACATGTGATTTTTGTAGAAATGTTTTGTTAAATTATTAATGATTTTCTTGAAATGTATAATTTTATTTTTTTAATACTTTTGAATTATTTTATATCTACATTAAATAATAAATATAATTAATTATTAAAATTATTAATATATTTATTGTTTTTTTTATAAATTCAAAATTCAATAGATATGAGAAAAAGTAGTGCGGGACTAAAATGAATACCTTAAACACCAACAAATCTACAATTAGACAAACTTAACATATCATGATACAAAGATGAAGCAAGAAACATAATAGGAATGTGTCACACTACATGGGGCTCTACAATGGCGCATCCCTATAAATATGAGTGGTGAAAAACTCCATTTTCTAACCTTAGCACCCACATTAAGCAATCTAGTTTGAATGGACCAAGGCCCGATTTTAGGATCTTAAGTTAGAAGAAAGAATAGCATATTTGAATTTGTTTCCAATCAAATATTAGTAAAGCTTGAATTAAAAGCAAACTGAATGGCTTTTATGACACCATAATGTTTGATTTTATTTTTCTATTCTTTCCAAAATATATCCTATAAATATTTGTTTCCTCTTTAAATAGTTTTTGTAACTTTCATGTAATAAAAGCTATTGACTTTCAAATAAAAAGACTAGTTAAACGAGTAATGTCTCCTCTTACAAGATATTTTTTATTTCTATGTGTCCTGATGTGTCTATCAATGGACAATGCTCTAGGAGTGCAAGTGAGAGTTTCAAACGATTTAGAAAATAACGTGGACTTAACCGTTCATTGTAAATCTGGAGATGATGATCTAGGCCCGCATCTTATTCGCCCTAAGGGAAGTTATAGCTTTAGCTTTAACACTAATTTTTTTGGAGGAACATTATTCTTCTGTTCGTTTAAATGGGATAAAAATTTCTATCATTTTGATATATACAAACAAAGAAGAGATTATATAAAAGGTGATTATTTCGACTATTTTGTAAAACAAGTTGGACCATGTTTGGCTAGTGTGATACGGTGGCTAGAACCGGGACGTGTTTCCCTTTTTAAGGAATTTCTGGTTTGCGTTTTGCGTTTGTGTTTGCAAAATGTCGCGGTAAGCAAGAGTCGTCACCGTCTTTTATTTTATCCAACAAGGAAAGAAAAAAAGCACAGAAAAATTCCTTTTTCGAGATATTTCTGAGTACAGGGGGTAGATTATAGAAAGTGAAGGTATTAGCACCCTTTCTATCTGTAGTTATCTACGGGCTCTTAGGTACTTGCTCATCCTTTTCAAAATTGTTTTCTTTGTGTTTGTGTGATTTGAAAAGCTTTTGTTTGGACTTCAATTTAACTCTTGCTTCTGTCTTCAAGAGTGTAATGAAGTGTTTTTGAAAACTTTGTTTGTAAAGGAGTGTAAGTGTAAAAAAGTTTGTTTTGTTTGAGCAAGTACTTAAGAGATAATCTACCTACTCGAAAAAAGAATCGCTCTATGCTTGTTTCCTTTAGACAATGCTATCCCACTATTAGTGAGTAGGTAGCATCGTCGTTGGAGTTTGAGGGTCAATTCAAAAGGGGACGTACGATCACTAAAGCAATGTTAGGATGTCTTAGTAGTAACCCTAATGTCTTAGATCAATTATCTGAGGCAACAATATTCGAGGCAACCATTCCGAGGCAACTTTGATCTTTGGACAAAAGGATGACCACTAAAGCACCCTATACTCAATGACCGTTTACCGAAGGCAACCAAGTGGCAGTGTACCCTAGGAGTGCGCATGTGCGAGTGATTCAGTTTCATATTTATTATCTTTGCACATTTTAGGGTTATCTAACTGTTTTAAAGTTTAACATACATTCTTGTCATTCATATCTATATCATACATCTAACAGTTTAAATATTTGTAGAATTTAAAATGTGGAAATTAAACTATGCTATTACAAGGCTTCGGGTATTTACATAGCCAAAAACAAATCCTTTGAAAATAAAGCAATAAATGGAAATAAACGTCCTAATTAAAACTATTACACCTTGTGAGAAGTTACAATAATGGGATAAAAATAATAATACAAACGCGCACGAAGAAAATTAGATCGGGAAGAAATTAGGGTTTTGACCCTCCCATCCTAATGAAAAGAAAAATTGTTTTTTGTAGTTTTTAATAAAAGAATTAAGTTTTCTAAATTAAGTACAAAAATTAATTAGTTAATTAATTAATTAATAAAAATAATGACATGGCCTATTTTTGTGTTTTTGTTTTTTTTTTTTAGAAAAAAGAAAATATAATTAAATTTGGAATAAAAACCTAATTGTTCTAATTACTTTTAAATTTATTTAAGAAAAAAGAATTAAAGTTATCTAAATTAACAACCTAATTAAATTAATTAATTTTTTGATAAAAAATAAAATATAAACCTAATTTGTGGAAAGTATTATTTTTTATGATTTTTTGATAAAAATAAAATAATTAATTGTTAGTAAAATAAATAAATAGAATTAAATAAAACAAAATAAAAAAAAGAATTGAGAAAAAGATTTGGGCTTGAATTTAGTAGTTTGGGGGGAGGGGGGGTGAGAAGCAGTTTTGGGCCCAATAATTTGAAGTCTACGTTTGACTTCTATGATTTCCTGCCATGCGTTGACTGGGCCTCTTGATGCACCTTCAGATGATGGCCATCATATTTGGCCATCTGGAGATCCAAGGGCTGGATCTTGAGAGTCTATGGTGGTCTTGGACTTGTGGACGCATCTGAACTTGAAGAGAAAAATAATATACAAGCAAAAGGGGGACCTGGGATTCGAACCCAGGTCCTGAAGCAATTACCATGCACTCCACTACCACTGTGCCAACTGTTCTTGTTTATACATAAAATAAGTAATAATAATAATATACAAAATAAAGGAAATTAGTGGAGAACCAAGAAAACGCGCGCCATGTTTCAAATAAGCCAATGGAAAGGTGACACGCAGGTCATCCCTGACCTTGCTCCGTTGGTAAAAGTGGAAAACTTTTACCTACAGACATATGTCCGTTGCTATATCCCTGTCATTCCTCAAAATCAAGCATGGGTAAGATAAATCAAAACTAAAGTCGTGAATGGCTTCGTCTGGTCCTACTACATTCAATAATGGCCCTTTCATGGCCTAATTTTTCCTGCACAGAAAACTCCTAAATCGAAGCTGTAAACCCTAGCCATGGTGAAATCTAGCACAAGCCATGAAAATGCAATCAAAGAATACAGAGAGCTTGCAAATGTTCTATGGATAAATAATATATGGTTAATTCATGCTAACAATGCCTAAATCGTGCAAACCGAATTCAAAAATTCATGGATGGCGTGGATGACTTACAACACTTTTTGGTACTGGAAAGGCTTTGTTCTTGATTGCTTCTGCTTGCCTACACTCCCAGGAATCGATTGGAATGGGCAAAGAGTCTTGAATTGGCCTGAAATAATGAAATCGTGTTTGCACTTCTTCTTGATTTTTTTCAAGTTCTGTTCTTCATGTTGCGCTTCCTTCTCCATCCTCTTTTGGTCTGCCTCGCTTCTATATGTATCATGGAATGGATTAGGGTTGATAGAATGTACTCAATCTTCTTCCATTATTGAATTTGATTGTGATTTGATTCTCTTGAATATCATTCCAAAATTGGCCTAAAATCAATCTTTTTGTCCACCCCAATGCCTTGCACGATTTCAAATACTTCCCAACTGGATTTTTGACCTGAAACAAGTATAAAATCTTGAGTTTTCAATGCTTTAGATTTTCTCATGATTTATTTTGATTAAAATTGATTTAAATCAAATCAAAATCAAAATAAATAATAAAAACATGATAATGACAAGTGGAAAGGGCTAGAGCTCGTGGACTATGTTGCCAACTCAAAACAAGTGAAAAAGATTGGGCCCATTTGGCAAAATTTGAAGTTTTAGGCATAGTTGACTTTTGACAATTTTGCAAAAAAGGTCAACTTCACCAATGCATAACTTCCTCAATTTTGACTCTTTAGAGGTGTTATTGGACTTTTTAGAAATCTTGTGATGTCCTCTAATCAACCCTTTTGGTCTCATCTCAATTTGATATTCCATGCTCATGTATGAATCTTTGACAAAAAAAGGTGTTTTTGTTGACTTTCCAAAATAACTTATAATGTCCAAATTCATAACTTCTTGTGAGTGCATATTTTTAACTTTGGAGATGAAGATGGATTGTAGGGAATTTCATCCTCTTAAAAATGAGCTTTGGATGGGTCATTTCTCATAAAGTATGAGAAAGTTATGCTTGGTCAAAGTTGAGTTGACTTTTCCTACAAAACCCTAATTTAACAACTTTTGAGTCTTCATGAATTATGAGCAATCCTTGATTAATCATGATCAAACCTTGATCAAATGATTAAATATCCTTCAAAATGAGAATGTTGACTAAAAATCTTGAAGTTTGACTGTATGTGGGCCACAGTTGACTTTTGCCCTAGCATAGTCGATTTTCAGGCCTTTGAGCAATTGACTGAGCAAACTTCCTCTGCAAGGCTTGAAACTTGACATGGATGATCTTGATAACATATTAAGACATTGGTGAGCATTTGGGATCCCTTGGACTCAAATATCTTGATGCAACATGAAACCCTAACTTGAGGTAGACTGCCTTTGGAGAGAGCTTGTCTGGCCAACCCTTGGACTACCTTAAGCAACTTGGGGATCTTTCTTGAAATGTTTTAAGAAATATGGGAGGGAATATTTTGGGGTACAACAGCTGCCCCTGTTTAATTTTCTTAAACCTAAATATTTAGATTGGCTTGTCTGCCTTTCGTGATCTGAAGGTGGAAGATGATTGAACACTAGAGTGCCCAGAAATTTGCACTCGCATGAAGTGGTAATTGTCTTATGATGTCGGGAATGGGTTTAATGATGACATTTGGAGACTGATGACGGGAGATGGGCTTAAAGATGCCATCCGAAGGAGTGTCGATCGTATAAGGGATTCCTTAGCGAGATCTTATATACCTGTCGTTTGAGGAAGATTCCGCTGGGGAAGGCTGATCTTTGTTGAAAGAAGTAGAATTTTAGGAGCTTCGGTCGTCTGTTATTCTTCTGGTGAGTCGTATCTTTTTGAATTTTAGGAACTCCGGTCGTCCGTATTCTACTGAGGAACCATCTTTGTTGAATTTTAGGAACTTCGGTCATCCGTATTCTACTGAGGAACCATCTCTGTTGAATTTTAGGAACTTCGGTCATCCGTATTCTACTGAGGAATCATCTCTGTTGAATTTTAGGAACTTCGGTCGTCCGTATTCTACTGAGGAACCATCTCTGTTGAATTTTAGGAACTTCGGTCGTCCGTATCCTACTGAGGAAACATCTCTGTTAAATTTTAGGAACTTAGATCGTCCGTATTCTACTGAGGAAACATCTCTGTTTGAATTTTAGGAACTTCGGTCGTCCATATCCTACTGAGGAAACATCTCTGTTGAATTTTAGGAACTTCGGTCGTCCGTATCCTACTGAGGAAACATCTCTGTTGAATTTTAGGAATTTCGATCGTCCGTATTCTACTGAGGAAACATCTCTGTTGAATTTTAGGAACTTCGGTCGTCCGTATTCTACTGAGGAAACATCTCTGTTGAATTTTAGGAACTTCGGTCATCCGTATTCTACTGAGGAATCATCTCTATTGAATTTTAGGAACTTTGGTCGTCCGTATCCTACTAAGGAATCATCTCTATTGAATTTTAGGAACTTCGGTCGTCCGTATTCTATTGAGGAAACATCTCTGTTGAATTTTAGGAACTTCGGTTGTCCGTATTCTACTGAGGAAACATCTCTGTTGAATTTTAGGAACTTCGGTCGTCCGTATTCTATTGAGGAATCATCTCTATTGAAGAGGAAAGTTGAGAATGAACTACTATCTGGTCATGGTCCAAGCTTCATAGTGATAAGACTGACTGCTATCTGGTCGTAATCCAGGCTTTACAGTGACTTACTGGGGATTAGACTATTATCCAGTCGTACCCGGGCTTCATAGGTTGAATTTTGTGAGAATTTGATTGTATCCTTCCTGAAAGGTAAAGGTTAGTTGTATGTAATGCATGATATGTATCAAGCAATGATGTTCTCAAAATAAATGAGATTGTGTTTGTATGATGCGTATATGCCTGTGTCATGATGTATGGAAATGTGATGTTTTTAGCTGGGGAAAATAAATCCCGGATTGCTGTTGGAGAAAAGAGTTGAATTCTTCGTTTCCGCTGGGGATAGTGAATGAAGATGATTGTGAGAATAAACCTGCAGGAGAGGATAACTCCGCTGGGGCATAAACTGATGAGGAATTGACTCTGTGGGGAGGACATATTCTGCTAGAGGACCTGTTGATTTGGAGGAATAACCTCGACTGGGGATGAATCATCATTGTCGGTGATGATAAACTCTGTTGTGGATTGAGTTTCTGTTTGTAAAAGGAATGAACTCCGCTGGGGATGATTTTCCAGTTGCGAATTCACTGGGGATAATCTTTTAGACTCTACTAGGACAGTTTTCCAGACTCTACTGGGGATAATTCTCCAAACTTCTCTGGGGATAATCTTCCAGTGTTGGTGATAGATAAACTCTGCTTGGGGAAAATGTCGCCAACTCATTCGCGGTTGCGAGCCTTAGCTGGGGAGAATTAACACCATTGTCTTTCTCTTACTCTGCGGGGAGTGAATGTACTTTTAATCGTTTTCTCCAACTAGGTCTATCCCTATACCTGGTGGATAGAGCAACTGTACAGTTTGAACATTTCTTATTTGCCCCTGTTTCTGATATTACGAGTAATCATCTTTTGTTTCGCACGTAAATATTTATGAGCAGCAATCAATGTCAAATGCATATATCAAAAATGAACATTGGACGTTCTTGCAAAACAAAACAGAAAAAGGAAAACAGTTTGAAATTTCTTTGTGAAAATGAATTGTATTAACTCTGAAGTTTGGCCCGTAAATAGGCGTTTTTGTATAAGAGGCTGACGTCCTAGTAAGAGAACGCCGCTGAACAATACAATTTGTGGAAAAAAACAAAGAAAAACAGCTATGTTAATAATCCCACTGGGTTCCAACTCTGCTATTTCCTTTATATCCTCGAGCGTCTCATCACTTTGCTACTTGGTTGAAGGTAGATCAGATTGTTTGGCGTCGTTCGAGCCTGATAGTCGATACCAAAGTCTGGTTGCAAGGTGATCCAATGAGACATAGTGTTACGCTTTAATCCCTAATATTTTCCTGGATCGCCCTTTTGGGTTTTCAGTCCACCGGGATACCCTTTTTTGCCCAAGCCGCCTTTTTAGGTTTTCGACTTGCCGGGTGTACAGTTTTTTTTCATTTTCATCCCTTATTTTTTCCCGAACCCTTTTGGTTCGCCCGGAAGCCCTTATTTTTGCCTAGGCCAGTCAACCTAGCGGGTCTTTGATTATGCGTAGTATTTTTTCACTATGTCTGCATTGACGGGGTGAGGAAGGTCGTCACCATCCATGGTGGTTAGAATCATGGCTCCTCTTGAGAAAATGTTCTTAACCATAAATGGCCCTTCGTAAGTAGGGGTCCACTTGCCCCTGGGATCATCTTGAGGTAATATGATGCGTTTGATCACCAGATCCCCGACTTGATACTCTTGTCTTCTGACTTTCTTGTTAAATGCCTTGATCACCTGTTTTTGACACTTCTGACCATGACAAATAGAAATAAGTCTCTTCTCGTCGATTAAGTTCAACTGATCAAGCCGGGTCTGGATCCAGTCATCTTCGCTCAAACCTGCATCCTTCATAATCCGAAGAGAGGGTATCTGAACTTCAATGGGCAAGACGTCCTCCATGCCATATACCAAGGAATAGGGTGTTTCCCTTGTTGACGTCCGCACTGAGGTGCAGTACCCATGAAGAGAAAATGGTAACATCTCGTGACAATATTTGTATGTCACCGTCATCTTCTGTACAATCTTCTTGATGTTCTTATTAGCCGCTTCAACAGCCCCATTCATCTTCGGCCGGTAGGGAGAAGAGTTGTGATGTTGTATCTTGAACTGTTTGCATAGCTCAATGATCATCGTATTATTGAGATTTGTACCATTGTCCGTAATGATCCTCTCTGGTACACCATATCGATAGATCAGATTGTGCCGAATAAACCGTGCCACGATGTTCTTGGTTACTGTAGCGAAGGAAGCTGCCTCAACCCACTTTGTAAAGTAATCAATTGCTACCAGGATGAAATGATGCCCGTTAGACGCAATAGGTCTGATCTTGCCGATCATATCGATGCCCCACATTACAAAGGGCCACGGAGCTGTCAAAACATTCAGAGGAACTGGAGGTATGTGCACCTTATCTTCATAGACTTGGCACTTGTGACAGGTTCAAGAATGCTGATAACAATCGACTTCCATGGTAGACCAATAATATCCTGCCCGAAGGATTTTCTTTGCCATGGTATGTCCACTGGAATGAGTCCCGAAGGTACCTTCATGTAACTCCGCCATGATCCTTTCTGCCTCGTTCTTATCCACACATCGTAGCAAGGTTGAATCATGGTTACGCTTGTAAAGAATACCATTGCTGATGAAGAACTTCGCCGCGAACCTCCTCAGGAACTTCTTATCATTAACGGATGCACCCTCAGGGTACTCTTGAGCCTCAAGATACCTCTTTACCTCATGAAACCAGGGTTTATCTGCTACCTCTTTAGTCTCAATGTCACAGCAATGTGCAGGTTTGTCCAACCTCTCAATGGTAATCTGGGGTGCCTTATTGTCCCACCTAAACTTGAACATAGAAGACATAGTAGCTAACGCGTCCGCTAACTGATTATCCTCTCTTGGGAAGTGTTTAAAGGTTATCTCCTCGAAGTGCGGAAGCAACGTCAACACATACTCTTTGTAAGGAATAAGATTTGAGTGTTTCATATCCCACTCGCCTTTGATCTGACTGATTACGAGAGCGGAATCTCCGAATACACTTAAGAACTTAATCCTTAGGTCAATAGCTTCTCGAAGGCCCATGATGCACGCTTCATACTCCGCCATGTTGTTGGTGCAGTTAAAACATAGTCGGGCGGTGAATGGAGTATGACATCCTTCAGGAGATATGATCATGGCGCCAATGCCATTACCCAAAGTGTTTGAAGCTCCATCAAAGTACATAGACCATCGAGATCCCTCCTCAGGTCCTTCATCCGGTCCAGGTGTCTCACATTCAGTTACCAACATGATGTTCTCATCCGGGAATTTGAAGTTCATAGATTGGTAATCATCCACTGCGGGATGTTCCAAATGATCCGCCAACACACTTCCCTTGATTGCCTTTTGGGTCGTGTATTGGATGTCATACTCAGTCAAGATCATCTGCCCTCTTGCTATTCTTCCGGATAAGGCAGGCTTTTCGAAGATATACTTGATTGGGTCCATCTTTGATATCAATAGAGTAGTGTGAGTCAGCATATACTGTCTCAGCCGGCGAGCAGCCCATGCCAAAGCACAACAAGTTTTCTCAAGCAGTGAGTATCGGGTCTCACAGTCAGTAAACTTTTTGCTAAGGTAGTAAATAGCATGCTCTTTTCGGCCAGACTCGTCATGCTGCCCCAGCATGCACCCCATCGAATTATCGAGTACTGTCAAGTATAAGATCAAAGGTCTCCCGTCAACTGGAGGCATCAGAATAGGTGGCTCTTGGAGATATTCTTTTATCCTTTCTAAAGCAGCCTAACATTCATCGTTCCATCTTACCACTTGATCTTTCTTTAACAACTTGAATATTGGTTCACAAGTAGCAGTCAGGTGCGAGATGAATCGGGCAATGTAATTCAGACGTCCCAAAAAGCCTCTGACTTCTTTTTCAGTTCGGGGAGCTGGAATTTCCTGTATAGCCTTCACCTTTGCAGGATCCACCTGAATACCTTTATCCCTAACGACGAAACCCAGCAACTTACCAGACCTCACCCCGAAGGTGCACTTGTTCGGGTTTAACCTCAGCTTATACAACTTCAACCTTTCAAATAGCTTCTGAAGATGGTCGAGGTGTTCTTCCTCAGTCTGGGACCTCGCAATCATGTCATCAACGTATACCTTAATCTCATGATGAATTATGTCGTGGAACAAAGCGACCATGGCGCGCTGATATGTTGCCCCAGCATTCTTCAACCCGAAAGGTATGTGTGATACGGTGGGAGAACTGACTTGGGATTTTGCGTTTGTGTTTGCAAATGTTTCGGTTTAGCAAGAGCCGCCACCTACTTTTTATTTTATCCTAAGGAAAGGTCAAAAAGCACAGAAAAGACCTTTGAGATGTTTTCTTGGGTTCGGGGAGTAGATTATGAAAAGGGAAGGTGCAAGCACCCTTTTCATCCATGGTTATCCATGGGATCTTAGTTACTTGTTTAGATCACTTGCTTTGCTTTTCCATTGTTTGAAATGGTGTTTTGTGTGTGGTTTTGAAAGATGTTTTGAAAAGAGGTCATTTGTTGTGGCAACCTTTGTAATAATTCTTGTTTGAATGTATACAAAGGTGTTTTTGTCTTTTGAAAAGTTTTTAATGTTTGAAAATTGGATTTTGAAATTGTGTTATGAAGTGTGTTGGAAAATAGCAAGGATGTTTTGCAAGCTTTTGATCAAGTAACTAAGAGTTATCTACCCTATTTTACTCAAAGATCTTTCTTATGTTTTTAACCCTTTTAACAGTGTTGTTTCACCATTGCATTTGGTGAACAACCTTGTGTTAGGACGTTAAACGAGACAGACGTGGGTCATCGTAGAGACCATGATAGCAATTGTGTCAAGTATCTTTGGCAATTTTCTTGAGGGACTTGATCATTTTTGTTTAGGCAACCAAGATAGCGTCATCGAGGGACTATGATCTTTTGTTTTGCTTTTATTTGGCCAAAGTACCCAACATGCATACCATGGCCCATTTTTGAAGGCAACAAGTGGATTGTAACCCTAGGGGTGCAAGTGTGCATTGTGTTTGATTTTCATGCACTTTTGTCTTTGATTAGGTTAAACTATTTGTTAATTTGGATTTTGCATACAAACCCTAATTCTCTAATCATGGCATAATTGAAAGCGTAAAGTGCGAGAATTTAAAGTCTAAGCTATTACAACATGATTATGGGGATGGGGGTACAATTTTTGAATAGGGGGTATTTTTCAAGAAATATAAACCCTAGTTACTATTACATCCAAATTGAATTCACAATGCATCAATATTTAAATCTACAATATTTAAATAAACAAAATAAATAAATATTGAATAAAATGTATTATACAAAAAGAAGTTTTTATTTGCTTATGTATGTAAAGTATTTTCAATGTGAAAAAAGTATAAAAAAATAAAAAGATTAATTTTATTTGTTTTAGGGTAAAACCCTAATTTCTTTAAGAAAATAAATATAATATATTATTTATGTACAAAAATATATTAATATGTGTAAAAAAGGAAATATATCTAAAAATGGTATTTTTTAGTATAAATAATAATTAAAAAAAATGTAATATTTTGGTATTTTTATTCTAAGTATTTTATAAAATAAAAGTATATATGTATATATATATATATATATATATATATATATATATATATATATATATATATATATATATATATATATATATATATATATATATATATATATATATATATATATATATATATATATATATATATATATATATATATATATATATATATATATATATATATATATATATATATATATATATATATATATTAAATATATTAAATATGTATAATATAAAATAAAATATGTACAAAAATAAATTATATTTTAAATAATATTTTCAGTGTGAATAAAAATAAGAAATAAAAATAAAAGTATCATTTACATTGTTTTCAAGTTTTAAATAAATTATAAAAGTATTTAAAAGCCTTTAATATTAGAAAAATAAAAATAAAATACCAAATAAATGTAAAAAATTATGAAAATATTTTTTAAGCATTTTTTATGTTTGGAAATAAAATAACAAAGTCAGAAAAGAAAAGAAAAATTCAAAAATGCAAAAATATAAGAAATTGGGTCAGGGGGTGTGAACCTGAAAAAAGGGGTGTTAGAAGCAAAACTGGCCAGGCCCAGCCCAAGCCAACTTCATCTTCTTCCTCCAGACAAAAAAACGCGCGCCTGTTATACAAACTTGAACATCCTGGAAACGTGATCTTTTGCCAAAACTCACAACATCAAACTTGTAGAGAATTTTAATACGATTCTAACCATATAAAGCATTAATCCTAACTCTCAAAGACCAGAGAGAATTTTTCTAGCCCCAAAATCTGACCTAACTTTTTCAGCATATTCATGGATGAAATTCTCCTAGCACACTTAATATAAATGAAAATTGAGCATATGTACAGCTTCATGGCATTGAATACTACATTTTTCATTCACAAACCTAAAGCTAAATGTTCCTAAATAGAGAGATAGAAAGTGATGAAAAACCTGTTTCAGTTGGATTCGAGTTGGACAATGCAAAGCTTCTCAACAAGTTTTGAGGTGTCTGGTAGCTTGCCTGAACTTCACTTGATCTTTTCCAATAGCTAGCTTGCCTTGAATGTCCCTGAATCAGCCTCTAGAACTCAACATGCATAAGCTTGAAATGAAAATGGTGAACACTGTAAATGGAGTTACAGTTGGCAATGGAGGTTTGGGATAGCTTGAGTGAGTTGAATGGAAGGTGTTTGAAGCAAAAAGGAGAAAAACGCACAAGCCAAATGAGCTGTGGCACTCAAGTTGCAGCACCTGCCCTGTTTTGCCAAAAGAATGTGATTTCTGGCTATGGGAGGTTTTAGGGCTCAAGCATTCGTGTTTATGGCTCAAAGGGTTGTGTGAAATGTGTTTGCAATGTTTGTGTAAGCTAACAATGGCTGGTTTTCAAGTTGGGGGGATTTTGCAAGTTTTCTTCTTTGTGAAGCAAGAATGTGTAAGTTGTGAATATAGGCCTGTACAAGCCCTCAAGTATGCTGCACATAATCCTCTTGATTTCTGGAATTTGTGGATTTGATTTGGCTTCTGAGATCTTGGCCCTATGCTTCAAAGATCATGTTTTGACATAAAGCATACCTTTTCCAAAATAGAAATGTACCTTTTTCTAATTAAGGATTAGTTTTGTGTGCAGTGTCCAAATGGCCAAGATAATGCATTAGCTCAGTGGATTTGCATTTAATTAAGGAGTGTGAATTGGTTTAGAGGCCTGCAAACAAGTACAAAGCATGCTGGTTTGAAAATGCAACTTGTATGAACATGTATTGGCCATGGATACAAAGTGAGTTTTTGCCAACTTCAAGCATTCGATTCTCCATAACCACAAATGTGTTTGAGGAGTTCTTGGACAATTTGGAAAGCTTGCAACATGCTCTATAATCCATATTTTAAATGCAACTTGAGACTCCAAGTGGAACTATGTGAAAAATGGCCAAGAAGATAGGGCAAAATCCTGCCTAAACTAGGGCAAAATTTCTCTAAGTTAAAAGTTTTAGGGACCCTTGTTCCAAAAATCATAACTTGAGATCCAAGATTATTTTGAGAAAAATTTGTGAATAAAAGTTGTAGACTTTGTGGAGGACTACAACTTTCATGTTGTAAGTGTTGTTTGAATCCATTTTCATCTTGGTGAAAATGTGGGGCAAAGTTAGGAAAAATTAAGAAAATTTCATAACTTAGAAAAATTCGAAGTTATGAAAATTTTCAATTTCAAACCCTAATTTACAATTTTGGGTTTCTTGATGAACAATTTTCATAATTTGACACATCTTGATGAAAAATGACCCTTGGCACTTGATTTTGACCAAAAAGTCAAAGTTTGACTTTTCAGTGTACAGTCAAATTTTGATCAGTTGACTGAAAAATTCATCTGTCAATCCCATGCATTTGAGATCTTTTGAACTTGTTGAATAAGTCAAGATAATGTCATTGAGTCCTTGAGTCCATGGTTGAACTTGATTTGCCATTGGCTAAGTCAAACAGTCAAAAATTGCCTTTGTACAATCAAAACCCTAAAAATGACCATTTTGCCCTTTTGGTGATCCGATCAAATTTCTTGTGGAATTGTGGTCCAAACTTGATCAAATGATTCATATAAGTTCATAATGTTGATGTGGGTCAAAATTCATGAGGTTTAACTGCAACTTGGCCACAGTTGACTTTTTCTCCAATACAGTTGATTTCTAGGTCAACTGTCCAATTGACTGGGTAAAAATTTGATTTAAGACTTGAAACTTGGTATGGTAAAACTTAGGAGTCCAACATGAAGTATGAAAGTCAATTTGAGCATTGTAGGTCAAAATATCCCTGTGCAAACTCAAACCCTAATTTAGGTCAACAATGCAAGGAGGTGTCTTGAGCAGAGCAAACCCTAGCTTGATCTTGAGTTCCAAGAGCCTTATTGTGATCGGTGGAAATAGAACTGATTGTTTTTAGCTGGTTTCGCGAAATGTCGCGGTAAGCAAGAGTCGCACCTTCTTTTATGTTCTCCAACATGGAAAGGACAAAAGCACAGCAAAATTCCTTATTCGAGAATGTTTCTCGGTTCGGGAGGTAGATTTATAGAAAGGGAAGGTGTTAGCACCCTTTCTATCCGTGGTTATCCACGGGCTCTTAGGTACTTGCTCTTATGTTTTCAAAAGATGTTTTCTTTTTCAAGTGTGTGTGTGGGTTTTGAAAAAAAAGTTTCGTTTAAAAAATTTCTAAGTAACTCTTGTATCTGTCCTCAAGAGTGTGTGAAAAATTTGTTTGAAAACTTTTAGAAAGTGTGAGGTGTGAAAAGTTGTTTTGTTTGTTTTTGAGAAGAGCAAGTATCCAGGAGAATCTACCTACTCTAAGGAGTTAAGCTGTGTAAGAGTCCTTTAGATAGTGCTATCCTACCATTGAGAGGTAGGTAGCACCATCGTTGGAGGTGTTCGGGTCAATTCGATTATTAGGGACAGTGTGGTCACCGAAGCAATGGTAGGACACCTTAGAAGTAACCCTAATGTCCTAGATCCTTTTTTTATCCGAGGCAACCGTTTCGAGGCGACTGGATCTTTAGACAGGAGGGTGACCTCTAAGATACCCTATACTTGATGACCACGTTCGAGGCAACCAGTGAGGCGTACCCTAAGAGTGGCATGTGCTTTATGTGTTGTTTTTCAGTTAATGTTTGTCTTTGCATATTATTTGTGAGCTACGAATTGATTTTATTTGGCATATATTCTTTCATGCATTATTAACAGTTAGGAGTGCGGAAAGTAAATTGCGGAAATGTAAATCTAGCTATTACAAGGCGCGGGTCTATACATCGCCAAAAAACAAAAACCCGTTTTTTAAAAATAAAGTGCGAGGAAAGTAAATAAAGCGGTAAACCTAATTAACTATTACATTTCCGGAAGCAATTACATAAATATAATGAATTAAAATAAACTACGCGCGAAAGAATGAATCGGGACGTCATGAGGGTTTTGACCCTTTTTTGAATAAGAATTGAATTTTGTCTTTTTTTAATGAAATGGAATTAAAACTAATTATTTAATTTATTAAAAGAAAAATGTTTTTGTATTTTTTATGTTTTTAATGAAATAAAATAAAAGGAATTAAAATTGAAAGTTAATAAAAATCTAATTCTAAATTTATTTTAGTTATTAAGAAAAAAGGTTAAAGTTGCCTAATTAAAACTAATTCAATTTATTAGTATTTATTTACAAAAATAACATGAAATTAATAATAATAATAATATTAGTTCTTTTTTTGGATTTTTTTATGAAAATATTAATTATGTTAATAATACTAATAATTAATAAAAAAAGGAGTTATAAAAGAAAAGAAAAAATAAAAAGATAAAAAGAAATAACAAAACCAAGGGGGGGGGGGGGGGGGGGGGGGGGTGGGCCAGATTGGAGGTGTTAATGGAATTGTGAGGCCCATGAACCTTCAAGCCCCTTTTGACTTTCCTGATTGCCTACGCCTGTGTTGACTCATGAGCACCATGGTCTGCATTCTTTGGCCATCAGATCTGTAGGACTGGACACATGGCACGCTGATTGCTTGAGACATATGGTGGACTTTCGCTGGAATGCTGCATGGGAATATGTTAGAGAAAAAATGAAAAAAGCATTTGGGGGACCTGGGAAAACTTACAGCGCGGTATGATGGACCTTAGGACGTGGCAAGGGTTGCTTTAGCTTCAGAGTATGGCAAAGAAGAGAGTCACGTTCTCCTTTTGGCCTGAAAATGCTTGCAACACTCCTTTTGATCTCACACTTTTTTTTGACACTTTTTGGATTTTGCTCTGGCCGTTTGTGCACACTCTAGGTTGTGAATGAGGCTTGCAAGGCTTGCATATATAGTAATGAGTGAGAATAAGTCACATTTAGGAGCCTTTAACCATTGCAATTAAGCTTTGGATTTTGTCTTAACCACCATTAAAGGCCTTTCAAAGCTTGTTCAAAATTTGAATTTTCATGCCTAAATGAGCTTAACACGAAATTGGTAGGTTGCAAATGCTTCATGAAGGCTATTCAAACCATAAGATACCATTTAATTAATTTTTTTAGATTTACTTGAATTATTATGGATTAAAATGAATTAAATCCATAAAAATTAAATAAAAATAGAAAAATAATTATTTGGTCTTGAAATTGATCATGGGACACGTGGGTGGCATGACAAGGCTGAATCAAGTGGAAAAAAGTGGTCCCTTTTGTCAAAAATTGAAGTTTCAAGGATAGTTGACTTTTGCCATTTCACAAAAATTTCCCAACTTCTCCAATGCATATCTTGCTCAATTTTGATCATATGAACATGTTCTTGGACATTTTGGAAAGGTCTTGAAGTCCTCTAACCAATGCCTTTGGCCCATGTCATTTTGAGTTAATAATCTCAAGTTATGGTCTTTGACTTAAAATGCCTTTTTGTTGACTTTTGAAAATGACCTATAATGTTGAAATTGATAACTTTTTGTGAGAGCATTTCTTGGACTTGGAATGTGAAGATGAGTTGTAGGAAATGTCCTCCCCTTCAAAATGAGCATTGGATGGGATTTTTATGATGAACCATGAAAAAGTTATGCCTTGGTCAAGTTACAGTTGACTTTTCAGCTGTCCCAAAATGGAAACTTTTGCATCTTGATGATTTTTGAGCCATTCTTGTGGAATCATGATCAAGATTTGATCCAATGATGATTGTGGCTTCAAAATAAGATGTTGACCAAAATTTTTGACTTTTGACTGCCAAATGACCATTTTACCCCTACAGTTGATTGTGAAGCAATTAGGGTTTTTGACTGTGCAACTTGACCTTGTGAGCCTTGAAACTTGACATGTAGGTGCTTGACAATGTATATGAGCATATGGGAGTTGATTGAGCCCTTGAAAACCTCAACTTCCTTGCAAGAACCAAAACCCTAATTTGACTGGCTTAGGAGGGTGTTTGAATTGTGCAACCCTTGAGTAGACTTGAGCAAATTGAGATGATGCTTGTCAAAACTTTGAAGAATATGGGAGGGAAAATTTTGGGGTACAACACTTATGATGAGAAATGTTGATAAAATGAGAGGGAAAATTTTGGGGTACAACAGTTGCCCCTGTTCAATCTTCTTGAACCTGAAGAGTTAGATTGGCAAGTCTTGCCTTTTGTGACTCGAAGGTAAAAGAGGATTGGACACTAGAGTGCTCGTAAATTTGCACTCGTCAAAATGTATCTGAGGGAATGGGCTTAAAGATGCCATTTGGAGATGGTAGAATCTTGCTGGAGATGGGCTTAAAGATTCCATCCAAAATTTGTTTGTTGAAAGTCAGTAGAATGAACATCAGAATGGTATCCGTATTTGGAACGTATCTGAGTTGTATCTGGAGATTGGGCTTGTATGAGCAAGGGAATGGCGTTTGTGTCTAGAGCGTATCCGAGCTGTAACTGTATTTGATTCTTGAATTAATATCAGAATGACTACCGTGTCTGGAGTGTATCTGTATTCTGAATGGGTGACAGAGAAACATCTGTGTATGAAGCATCTATGTGTTGGGGATAAATTCTGAATGAGTGACAGAATGGCAACCGTGTCTGGAGCGTATCTGGAATGTATCTGAAATTGAGATTTGTATGAGTAGCAGAATGACTTCCGTGTTTGGAGTGTATCCGTATTGTAACTGGGATCTAGATAAGTGACAGAATGACTTCCGTGTCTAGAGTGTATCTGAACTTGAAGTTGATAGTTGAATCTAAATGAGAGATAGAATGGCTTCCGTGTCTGGAGCGTATCTAGTCTGTATCTGATTGCTGAAGTCTGAATGAGTAATAGAATGACCGCCGTGTCTGGGGTGTATCTATACTGTATCTTGGCTTGAAATTTTGAATGAGTAATAGAATGACCGCTGTGTTTGGGGTGTATCTATACTGTATCTGAAATCTCTGAATAGTTGTTAACGATAGCTTTTTAATCTTATCCTGGAAAGGGTAGAATGTTAGCTAAAGCACAAAGTTATGTTGCATGATATGTATGATGCAATAAAATGTGTTCCATCAATGTTTATGATGTATGAATGTAATGGATGCGAATGTAAGCTGATTAGCTGTCTTGCTGAGGAAAATAAATCCTTAATAACTAGAGATAAAGAAATCTTTGACTGCTGTCGGAGAAAGTAAATTCCTGACCGATGCTGAGGATTCAAAAATATTTGATTGTTGAAGATGAGAAATCCTTGATGACTGCTTGGGGATTTAAAATCTTTGATTGTTGAGAATGAGAAATCCTGGGACCACTGCTGGGGATTGAAAATCCTTGGTAACTTGTGGGGATTTAACAAGAGCTTTGACAACTTTTGCGGGGAATGAGAATCCTTCATGACTTTCCTGGGAAATAAGGAAAACTCCGACGACCTTTACTGGGGAATTAAAACCTGGGGGCTTTAAATGGGGAAACCGGAATTTAGAATCTTTGTTCTGTTGGGAAATAACTCTGTGGGGAGAGTGTTTATTCTGCCAGGGAAATCAGGAGCTTGGGTGTATGCCAATCTACTGGGGAATCATCCTAATTGGGGATGAGACAAAAAGTTAGTTGTTATCTGGTTGATTCTCAGATTTTTAAGATAACCTGCTGGGGAAACTGGGGAAAACTGAATGGTTCTCGCCGGCGATTGATAGTTGGAAATTTGACTTCGCTGGGGAAGAAGGTTTAGAATATTCTAGCTCCGCTAAGGATATGTATTTCAGGGTTTTCGGGCTCCACTGGGGATCGGGAGTTTGGAGACTTAACTCTGATGGGAACTTTAAAACTTAACTCCGCTGGGGAATAAAGTTTAGAACACACTGGCTCCGCTGGGGATCTTGAAGTTTAACTCCGCTGAGGATATATACTCCAAGGTTTTAGTTTTGTTGAGGATCTGAATGGCATACTGTAGGAGATTTCTTCTGGAATAGCCTAAAGACGTCTTCCTACCCCTTCAACCCACCAGTAATTATCCTTTCTCATTTCGTTTTATTTGTAAGCAGTGATTATATTCAAATGCGTATGCCTATTTAACAAATCATTGGTCGTTTTCAAATAAAACATAAGTGTAAAAAAGAAGAAAAAAAAGGTCAAGCAAATTTCTGCACTTTGAAGTATTTTTGTATTAACTTTCGTAAGTATGCTTGTACAAAGGAAACAGACATCCTAGTAAGAGAATGTTGTCGAAAAATTAAGAAACAATTTATACAAAAAGAAAGATGGCTATGTGTAACAATTCCATGGGGTCCCCATTCTGCTATAGCCTTCACAACTCTGAGCATCTTGTCCATTCGTTGCTTCGTCCGCCGATGATTGAATTGATCAGAATCCTGGAGCTTGTCTGTAAAGAGATTGTCCTTAAAGTGATCCGACGAGACATAGTCATACTCTTTAATTCCCTAACTTTTTCCCTTTCTGGTTTTCAGTCCACCGGGAAACCCTTTTTTTCCCAAGTCGCCCTTTCGGGTTTTCAACTTGCCGGGTGTACAAATTTTTTTTTGTTTATCCCTAATTTTTTCCTGAACCGCCCTTTCGGGTTTTCGATTCACCGGGATGCCTATTTTTGCCCAAGTAGCCCTTTCGGGTTTTCAACTTGTCGGGTCGTTTTATGCTTAATATCTTTTGACTATGTCTGCGTTCGTAGGGTGCGGCAAGTCGTCGCCGTCCATGGTGGTCAGAATCATTGCCCCACCAGAAAAGATGTTCTTGATCACAAATGGTCCTTCGTAAGTAGGAGTCCACTTTCCCCTGGGATCACTTTGCGGCAAGATGATCCGCTTGATTACAAGATCTCCGACTCGATATACCTGACGCCTGACTTTCTTGTTGAAAGCCTTGATCATCCGTTTTTGATATGTCTGACCATGACAAACAGCAGTAAGTCGTTTCTCGTCGATCAAATTAAGTTGATCAAGCCGGGTCTGAATCCAATCGTCTTCACTCAAACCAGTATCCTTCATGATCCTTAAGGAAGGAATCTGAACTTCCATAGGTAAAACAGCTTCCATGCCATATACCAAAGAAAAGGGGGTTGCCCCTGTTGAAGTACGCGCCATGGTACGATATCCGTGCAGAGCAAACGGTAACATCTCATGCCAGTCTTTGTAGGTGACTGTCATCTTTTGAATGATTTTCTTGATATTTTTGTTCGCGGCTTCAACAACACCGTTCATCTTTGGCCGATAGGGAGATAAATTGTGATGATAAATCTTGAACTGCTCGCACAGAGCGGTGATCATAGTGTTGTTCAAATTTGTACCGTTATCCATGATGATCCTGTCGGGGATACCATACCGGCATATGAGGTTCTGCTTGATGAAGAGGACAACCACATTCTTTGTAACGGAGGCGAAGGAAGCTGCTTCGACCCACTTGGTAAAGTAATCAATAGCCACTAGGATGAAGCGATGTCCATTGGATGCCGTAGGCTTGATCTCTCCAATCATGTTAATAACCCACATCGCAAATGACCAAGGAGCTGTTAGAACGTTGAGAGGAACAAGAGGAATATGTACCTTGTCAGCATAAACTTGGCATTTGTGACAAGTACGGGAATGTTGATGACATTCAGCTTCTATGGTAGACCAGTAGTAGCATGCCCTTAGAATCTTCTTAGCCATCGTATGCCCGCTTAAGTGGGTGCCAAATGTGCCACTATGTATTTCGGTCATGATCAACTCAGCTTCAACCTTGTCCACACAACGAAGTAGAACACAATCATGGCTGCGCTTATAAAGGATACCATTGCTCAAGAAGAACTTCGCAGCAAATCTCCTTAAGAACTTTTTGTCATTGACTAAAGCTCCTTCAGGGTATTCTCGAGTCTGGAGATACCTTTTGATTTCATGAAACCAGGGTTGTTCCACTACTTCTTCGGTATTAATCTCATGACAGTGCGCAGGTTCATCCATTCGCTCGATGATGATTTGGGGAGCCTCATTATCCCAGTTGAGTTTAAACATGGAAGACATTGTAGCCAGAGCATCTGCTAGTTGATTTTCTTCTCGCGGGAAGTGCTCAAAGGTAATCTGCTCAAAATGAGGCAACAATGTCAGGACATGTTCTTTGTATGGGATAAGATTAGGATGTCTAGTGTCCCATTCTCCTTTGATTTGACTGATAACCAAAGCTGAGTCCCCAAATACGACCAAAGATTTGATTCCCAAGTCAATAGCATCCTTGAGACCAAAGATGCAAGCTTCATATACGGCCACGTTGTTGGTACAACTGAAGCAAAGTCGGGCAGTGAAGGGTGTATGGAAACCTTCCGGAGAAATAAGTACCGCACCGATACCGTTTCCAAGTGCATTTGAAGCACCATCAAAGTACAGGGTCCATCATGATCCTTGTTCAGGTCCGTCATACGGTCCGTTACCTTCAATGTTGTCCAATGTCATGATGTCCTCGTCAGGGAAGTCGAATCTCATAGATTGGTAATCTTCGACGGCTTGATGAGCTAGATGGTCAGCTAGTACACTCCCCTTTATAGCTTTTTGGGTAGTATACTGGATATCATACTCTGTCAGGATCATTTACCATCTAGCGATTCTTCCAGATAAATCAGGCTTCTCGAAGATATACTTAATCAGATCCATTTTAGAAATCAACAAGGTGGTATGTGTCAACATATACTGCCTTAGCCGGCGAGCAGCCCATACTAAAGCACAACAAGTTTTCTCGAGCAGTGAGTAGCGAGTCTCACAGTCGGTAAACTTTTTGCTAAGGTAATAAATGGCATGCTCTTTTCAGCCAGACTTGTCATGTTGGCCCAGTACGCACCCCATTGAGTTATCCAAAACAGTCAGATACATGATTAACGACCTTCCTTCGACGGGTGGCATCAAGATAGGAGGTTCCAGCAAATACTCCTTGATCTTATCAAAAGCAACTTGACAATCATTGTTGCATTCAACCACCTCATATTTCTTCAACAGCTTGAAGATTGGCTCACAGGTAGATGTTAGATGAGAGATGAACCTTGCAATATAGTTTAAGCGTCCCAAGAAACCTCTAACCTCCTTTTCAGTGCGGGGGGCTGGCATTTCTTGTATAGCTTTGACTTTAGCATGATCAACCTCAATGCCTTTGTTGCTGACGATAAATCCCAAAAGTTTATCAGACCTGACTCCAAAAGTGCACTTGCTAGGGTTCAGTCTGAGCTTATATTCCTTCAATCTGACAAACAACTTTTGCAGATGATCAAGGTGTTCTTCTTCTGTCTGTGAACGGGTTATCATTTCGTCTATGTAGACTTCAATCTCATGATGTATCATGTCATGAAACAAAGCTACCATGGCGCGTTGATAGGTTTCCCCTGCATTCTTCAGTCCGAATGGCATCACTTTGTAGCAGAAGGTACCCCACTGCGTGACAAAAGTAGTTTTCTCCATGTCTTCGGGGGCCATTTTGATCTGGTTGTATCCCGAGAATCCATCCATGAAGGAAAATACCTTGTGTTGAGCTGTGTTGTCAACCAAGATGTCGATGTGTGGCAGTGGAAAATCATCTTTAGGGCTAGCCCTATTTAGGTCCCTATAGTCCACACACATTCTGACTTTGCCGTCCTTCTTAGGCACGGGCACAATGTTAGCAACCCATTGTGGATAGGAAGTAACATCCAGAAAGCCAACATTGAATTGCTTCATTACCTCAGCTTTGATCTTTTCAGACATGCCGGGTCTCATCCGGCGGACTTTTCGTTTGATCGGTGGACAGTCTTCTCTCATAGGGAGACGGTGAACCACGATATCTGTATCTAGTCCCGGCATATCTTCATAGGACCAGGCGAAGATCTCAACATATTCGTTCAGCAGCTGAACTAGACGCTCTTTGACACTTGGCTCCAGGTTGGCACCTACCTTAACCTCTTTCTTGTCTTCCTCTGTTCCCAAATTGATGGTTTCTAGCAACTCTTCATGGGGCGGAATAGCCCTTTCCTCTTGTTGCAGAAGTCTGGCTAGCTCTCCAGGAACTTCACAGTCTTCATCACCTTCGTACTCGGCATGATTGACCAAATCTTCAGAGTTACCGAAGGCTAAAGCAGAATAGTTACCCATGGAATCCGGAGTGGATGGGTACCTGCATTTTATGAGTTTGGGTGTGTGTAAGGGATAGCCATCCTTAAACAAAACAAAATGTAAAAGGAAAGAAAATGAACACAACAGTTTATAGATGAAAACGTCCAATGATTCATTAAACATGGCATATGATAATGAAGAAATCAAGCCCTTACAAATGGACCTTTATACCCCGGGTAAGGCATAAGGTGAAAATAGTGTACGGATTGTTTAGTTATTATAGACCAAAATAGGAAATTGTTCAAAGATAAATTACTAGTCGATGAAAGTGATGGGAACGAAGTCTTTCGCTTCCCAGTTGCTTAAACCTCCTTCGACAGTTGGAAAGATCCAATCTTCAAAGCTGTCTTCTTCATCATCGTCTTCTAAGGCATTAATTCCATGGTGAGTGATTTTTACGGGTGGTCCTCCAGCCCGGGAGCAACACACAGCTTTCTGGCCAGCAGCAGTAAAACCTAGTCCGAACTTGTCCGTCTTGTGAGAAAAATCAGGCAGTTTCCCCCACACTGTACTCCTTCCTTCTTTGATTACAGCCTCCGCATCTTTGAGGGATGCCATCCTAGGCACAGGCTTGGAAATGATAGGCACCTCAGTCATGTCTTTGCAACTGCGACCTCAGGAGAAACCTCTTCAAAATGTTGGAAAGGCGTTTCTATGAACTCGCCATCCAACTCCACATAGCGGAAGGAGTTGAGGTGACTTATCATGTACTCTTCCTCACCGTGAACCGTTATGATCTTTCCCTGAACTGGATACTTTAGCATTTGGTGCAGAGAGGAAGTGACTGCCCCAGCATTGTGGATCCATGGCCTTCCCAACAAGCATGAATATGAAGGATGGATGTCCATCACATAAAAGGTAGAGTTGAAAATTTCTATGCCCACTTTGATTGGGATGTCCGCTTCTTCGTGAACTATCCTCTTAGAGTCGTCGAAGGCTCTAACAACGATGTTACTGGGCTTGAGGGTCAATCCTTCGCAGTCTAATCTATCCAATGCCTTCTTCAGTAGCACATTTAAAGATGAACCGGTGTCAACCAGAACATGGGCAAGTGTGGTCCCTCTGCATTCTACCGAGACATGCAGCGCGTCATTGTGCTTCCTTCCCTTAGGGGTCAAATCAGCATCGGAAAAAACAAGACCATTATCAGCAGTAAGGCTAGCCACGCAATCTTGAAACTAGTCAGCAGAAGTTTCTTGAGGCACGTGTGCCGTCTTTAGAAATTTGATTAAGGCCTTAGCATGAGCCTCAGAGCAGAGTAGGAGAGCCAACATGGAGATTTTGGAAGGGGTCTGCCCTAGCTGCTCCACGACATCGTAGTCACTCTTCTTGATTATCTTTAAGATTTCTTCCATCTCTTTTTGGGTGGTCTCGGGGATTACCACAGTCTGAGCCTTCGTCCTGACAGGCGCTTCTAGTATCCCCTTACCTTTGGTAGTAGCATCAGAGGGTCTAACTTCAGGTACATCAATTTCTTCAATTATCAGACTTTGCACAGATGGCTTGACAGGCTCAAAAACTCTCGAGGGTCCAAAGACTGCCCGTGGGGGAGAAATCTCCGGAGAGAAGATCCTTTCGCTGCGAGTTATCTTGCTCGTTCCTGCAATATTCCCTATATCAGGGGTTTCATCATCGGAATTCTGTCGGACTGATTCAATCTGCTTGATACCTTGGTAGAAGATTTATCCTCCGTAGTTCCATGGTATCGTCTTGTTAGATTTATACGGGACAGGCCCTGACATGGTGATTTTTAGCGGCACAAACTTAGGATCAACCATAATCTTGACAGGCCTTTTATAGGTCTTGGGAAGATTTCCGAAGATGGTTATTATGGCAATGTCATTGGTTGAAGTAACAAAAGTAGCAGGAGTAACAGGAGTGATAGTATCAAAAGGAGTCTTTTGGAAGAGGATCTCTTGTGTATCCATCAGGCGTTGGATGCCTGATTTCAACAGTGGGCAGTCAGCTTGTAAGTTTGAACAAAAGTAACAGTCTTTTCCACAGCCTGGGAATATCCCGGCTCTCAACAAATTCACTTTAATCACTGGTAATGGAGTCAAAAGGTCAGCAACATTGGTAACATGAAGATCTTCCATAACGGCATGGACATTATGATCGTGCTTGGGCATTGGGGCAGAAATTACATTCGACTTTTCGGGCACATCGAATTCTACCTCCTTGGCGTCTATCAAATCTTGGATCTTGTTTTTAAGAGCCCAACAGTTGTTGGTATCATGCCCTACACTGTCAGAATGGTACGCACATTTCGCATTGGAATAATAATAAGGAGAAGAGGTATTAGGGTTCTTCGGCGCTTCTTTCAAATTGGTGAGATTCAGCTTTAACAGATGAGGGAGGACTTGAGCCGGTGTCATGTTGATTTGGGTGAATTTCCGTTGTGGCCTTTCTACCCTTTGCTGATTAGATCTTGGTTGATTGCTGCGAGGTTGATCGATTGAAGTATTTTGGATCATTACAGCCCCTACCATTGGTCAGCGCTCTGTTCTTCCTTGGTTTCTCTGGGTTTGAACAGCAGAAACTTCCTTCTTAGATGGGAAGGTCTTCTTAATAGTAGTGGAAGCGGAGGCATCCTTATGAATTTTACCACTTTTAATGCCAACCTCGACCCTTTCACCCGTCAGAATTAATTCGGTGAATCCTGCAGACGAACTCCCAATTAAATGATTGAAGAAAGGGCCAGACAGGATCCCTAAAAACATGTCAACCAGCTCTCTATCCGACAATGGTGGCTGCACCCTTCCAGCCAAATCCCGCCACTTCTGGGCATACTCTTTGAATCCCTCATTATAAGCCATACCCATAATCTATAGTTGAGTACGAGTAGGCGCTAAATCAGTGTTGTATTGGTATTGTCGATAGAAAGCAGTAGCTAAGTCTTCCCAGTTATGAACCTCAGACCTCTCAAGTTGATAGATCCAGTCCAATTGTGTGCCTGACAAACTATCTTGGAAAAAATGGACCCAAAGATCCTTATCAGATGAGTGAGGTTGGATCTTTCTGACGTAGGATCTCAGATGCATCTTTGGACACGACAGACCGTCATACTTAGAAAATGTAAGTACTTTGAACTTGGGAGGAATGACGATCCCAACAACCAACCCTAGTTCTTCGAAATCTAAACCAGGTACCCTTTGCAACTCCATGGCTTCCAACCGATCCTCAAGATTTTTATATTTATCATACGCAGGGGGATATTGCTGTTCCGAGTAATCTTCGTCCTCTTCCTCTTCTTCTTCTTCCACTTCAGATTTAGAAGGCATCGCAGTTCCTATTCCTTTACGAATCCCTTCATCTAACGTCGAGGGGAACTCGAGAACTTTTCTAGCCTGGTTTTCAAACCTTCTTCCCATAGTGGCCATACCAGGCCTTTTCTTCTTTTTCTATTTATCTTTCTCCAACAGTGCTTTAAGGTCCTCTTGACCCTTTGCTAAGGTCATGAGGAGTTACTGGAATTGCGAATTCTGTGCTTGCAGATCCTTAACCGTCTGCTCCAAATCCATCTTGCTATAATAAACAGCAGAAAGATAAGGAAACCTGGTGTGAAGACCTGTTTATGCATATGATGAATGATATGTTATTCATGTAATGCATTCAAGGATTCAGAAATTCAAATTTGTTGCAAACAAAAAGAACACACGTCATATTAAGAAGAAATTTGTTAGTACATAAGTGCCCCGTGGGCAAAATATTACAAAATTCTTAATGTAAAAAGACATTGCGCATCCTTTTTGGTGCGATGTAACTGTTGAGAGTCTCCTCTTCATGAAGTCAGCAGGTAAGTTCCAAAACCTTCTTCTCACTGGCATAGAAGCTGACTTCAAAAGTATTCTGTTCTTCTTTGACTTGGATCCAACTCTTTTGCAATTCTTCCAATGATGTTGGCATGTCAGGACGTAGGAGGGTGTATGGAACCTCTCCTTCCATAACAGGCTCTTTGATCACGGGGAGAATGTGAGGGTATGGCATCATAAGATTCCGGGCACGGATTCGTACCCACTTGAGATAAGGCTCAAGGGGGATGGAATTCTTGTGCCCCAGTGTCTTACTATCCACTTTGTTGGGGATCCTCCAAGCTCGGATAAACCTTTGTCGAAGTCCTTACGCATTATTGTCGAAGTCAAAAACTAGATCAGGAATCAGCATATCATAAGGACCATCTCTCCGGGCATATCCAAACTGCCTTAGAGCTAAACAGGGGTTGTAGGTAATGCCTCCCCTAATGCCCAGTAGTGGGACATTAGGGAACTCTCCATAAAGATCAATGATGATGACATTTTCTCTGGACCGAGAACACCAATGAACATCAGAATGTGTGAGAGTCATCAAACGTTGTGACCACCTTAAACCCTGCTCATTTTTCAAAGCTGATTGCGGAAGGTGAGAAATAAACCACCTTGCTAGAAGAGGAGTACAACACATGAGAACACCTCTTTTCCTCATTGTTCGTGTGTAAAATGAGTGTAGGATGTCCCCAAGCAATATAGGCACAGGATTCCGAGATATGAAGATTTTGACAGCGTTCACATTTATAAGTTGATCAGGGTTTGGGAATAAGACCAACCCATAGATGAGGAGTGCCACAATCTCTTCAAAAGCTTGTAGATCTAGAGAATTCCAGCAGTCTTGTGCCTTCTCAAACAGAAACTTTGCCAAGAAACCCTTGACACCACTTCTGGTTTCCCAATGTCCTTTGATATCAGATGGTTGCAAGTGTAATGCTTTAGCAACATCTTCAGGCTTTGGTTCTTTTTCCGTACCGTTGTAGGGTAGTTAATGAAGAATAGGAATCCTCAGGAGTTGAGAAAATTCCTCCAAAGTAGGTATTAGTTGGTAATCAGGGAATGTGAAACAGTGGTGTAGGGGGTCAAAAAACTGGAAGAGAACTTTCACCATGTCTTCTTCAATGTTGGAGTTGACCAAGTTGAGAAGTCTACCATGTCTTTCACTGAAAGGAGAATTCTATGGAATCTTGGAAGTAAACTCCTTGAGTTGAGGAGGGATTCTCACAAGGTTGACTTGAATTGTTTTCCTGCAAAGAGATTCCATGACCTATAAATCAAGAACAAAGATGAAGATCCAAACCCTTGAAATGGTTAGTGGATGCATATGATGCTTTATAATGTTCATGATGTATGCACAAGCACATGTACAAACAAGTCACACAAGATCCTAGTTTCAGGCTTGCATGAGGTTTCATAGGTAAGTACCCTCTTGAAGTTAGTTGGCTCAACTTGTCCTATAAATAGTAATCGGGTTCTAAGGAGCTCAATATCACTGGATTATTTTCTATGTTCATTGTTTTGGTTTAGCCACTTAACTGGCGACCAAAATATTCCAAGAAAACAACCCTCAATGAGTGTAGTATCGAGTATCTACCAACTTCGGACTGTACCAAAGCCGGTCATCTCACTACTCCTAAAAAGGCCAAGATGGTCAAGTAAGGTTCTAAGAGTTCATTAGTGCTTCATGACATCACTCAGCGGCCCCGTATTCTCTTTGATTGACTCAAAGGCTACCGATACTCACAAATATGTCGCACTAATATAGCTATTGCTTCAACCATGTCGGTATACCTCGCACAGTTTCCACAACGTATTGTTATTTACGTATGAATGTTTCCCAAATCCGGGTAGAGATTTCAAGCCCAAACAAGAGAACCAAATGTAAATCAATCAAAGAAATCAAGATAAGCATGCAAGGGTGATATAAACCCTAAGGTTACTCCACTTTTAAAGATTCCCCAGCAGAGTCGCCAGTTCTATGATACGGTGGGAGAACTGACTTGGGATTTTGCGTTTGTGTTCGCAAATGTTTCGGTTTAGCAAGAGTCGCCACCGACTTTTTATTTTATCCTAAGGAAAGGTCAAAAAGCACAGGAAAGACCTTTGAGATGTTTTCTTGGGTTCGGGGAGTAGATTATGAAAAGGGAAGGTGCAAGCACCCTTTTCATCCATGGTTATCCATGGGCTCTTAGTTACTTGTTTAGATCACTTGCTTTGCTTTTCTATTGTTTGAAATGGTGCTTTGTGTGTGGTTTTGAAAGATGTTTTGAAAGAGGCCATTTGTTGTGGCAACCTTTGTAATGATTCTTGTTTGAATGTAGACAAAGGTGTTTTTGTCTTTTGAAAAGTTTTTAATGTTTGAAAATTGGATTTTGAAATTGTGTTGTGAAGTGTTTTGGAAAATAGCAAGGATGTTTTGCAAGCTTTTGAACAAGTAACTAAGAGATATCTACCGTATTTTACTCAAAGATATTTCTTATGTTTTTAACCCTATTAACAGTGTTGTTTCACCATTGCATTTGGTGAACAACCTTGTGTTAGGATGTTAAACGGGACAGGCGCGGGTCATCGTATAGACCATGATAGCAATTGTGTCAAGTATCTTTGGCAATTTTCTTGAGGGACTTGATCAATTTTGTTTAGGCAACCAAGATAGCATTATCGAGGGACTATGATCTTTTGTTTTGCTTTTGTTTGGCCAAAGTACCCAACATGCATACCATGGCCCATTTTTGAAGGCAACAAGTGGATTGTAACCCTAGGGGTGCAAGTGTGCATTGTGTTTGATTTTCATGCACTTTTGTCTTTGATTAGGTTAAACTATTTGTTAATTTGGATTTTGCATACAAACCCTAATTCTCTAATCATGGCATAATTGAAAGCGTAAAGTGAGAGAATTTAAAGTCTAAGCTATTACAACATGATTATGGGGATGGGGTACAATTTTTGAATAGGGGGTATTTGACAAGAAATATAAACCCTAGTTACTATTACATCCAAATTGAATTTACAATGCATCAATATTTAAATAAATATTGAATAAAATATATTATGCAAAAAGAAGTTTTTATTTGCTTATGTATGTAAAGTATTTTCAATGTGAAAAAAGTATAAAAAAATAAAAAGATTAATTTTATTTGTTTTAGGGTAAACCCCTAATTTCTTTAAGAAAATAAATATAATATATTATTTATGTACAAAAATATATTAATATGTGTAAAAAAGGAAATATATCTAAAAATGGTATTTTTTAGTATAAATAATAATAAAAATAAAAATGTAATATTTTGGTATTTTTATTCTAAGCATTTAATAAAATAAAAGTATATATATATATATATATATATATATATATATATATATATATATATATATATATATATATATATATATATATATATATATATATATATATATATATATATATATATATATATATATATATATATATATATATATATATATATATATATATATATATATATATATATATATTAAATATGTATAATATAAAATAAAATATGTACAAAAATAAATTATATTTTAAATAATATTTTTAGTGTGAATAAAAATAAGAAATAAAAATAAAAGTATCATTTACATTGTTTTCAAGTTTTAAATAAATTATAAAAGTATTTAAAAGCCTTTAATATTAGAAAAATAAAAATAAAATACCAAATAAATGTAAAAAATTATGAAAATATTTTTTAAGCATTTTTTATGTTTGGAAATAAAATAACAAAGTCAGAAAAGAAAACAAAAATTCAAAAATGCAAAAATATAAGAAATTGGGCCAAGGGGTGTGAAACTGAAAAAAGGGGTGTTATAAGCAAAACAGGTCAGGCCCAGCCCAAGCCAACTTCATCTTCTTCCTCCAGACAAAAAAACACGCGCCTGTTATACAAACTTGAACATCCTGGAAACGTGATCTTTTGCCAAAACTCACAACATCAAACTTGTAGAGAATTTTAATACAATTCTAACCATATAAAGCATTAATCCTAACTCTCAAAGACCAGAGAGAATTTTTCTGGCCCCAAAATCTGACCTAACTTTTTCAGCATATTCATGAATGAAATTCTCCTAGCACACTTAATATAAATGAAAACTGAGCATATGTACAGCTTCATGGCATTGAATACTACATTTTTCATTCACAAACCTAAAGCTAAATGTTCCTAAATAGAGAGATAGAAAGTGATGAAAAACCTGTTTCAGTTGGATTCGAGTTGGACAATGTAGAGCTTCTCAACAAGTTTTGAGGTGTCTGGTAGCTTGCCTGAACTTCACTTGATCTTTTCCAATAGCTAGCTTGCCTTGAATGTCCCGCAATCAACCTCTAGAACTCAACCTGCATAAGCTTAAAATGAAAATGGTGAACACTGTAAATGGAGTTACAGTTTGAAATGGAGGTTTGGGATAGCTTGAGTGAGTTGAATGGAAGGTGTTTGAATCAAAAAGAAGCAAAACGCACGAGCCAAATGAGTTGTGGCACTCAAGTTGCAGCACCTGCCCTGTTTTGCCAAAAGAATGTGATTCATGGCTATGGGAGGTTTTGGGGCTCAAGCATTTGTGTTTATGGCTCAAAGGGTTGTGTGAAATGTGTTTGCAATGTTTGTGTAAGCTAACAGTGGCTGGTTTTCAAGTTGAGAGGATTTTGCAAGTTTTCTTCTTTGTGAAGCAAGAATGTGTAAGTTTTGAATACAGGCCTGTACAAGCCCTCAAGTATGCTGCACACAATCCTCTTGGTTGCTGGAATTTGTGGATTTGATTTGGGTTCTGAGATCTTGGCCCTATGCTTCAAAGATCATGTTTTGACATAAAGCATACCTTTTCCAAAATAGAAATGTACCTTTTTCTAATTAAGGATTAGTTTTGTGTGCAATGTCCAAATGGCCAAGATAATGAATTAGCTCAGTGTATTTTCATTTAATTAAGGAGTGTGAATTGGTTTAGAGGCCTGCAAACAAGTACAAAGCATGCTGGTTTGAAAATGCAACTTGTATGAACATGTATTGGCCATGGATACAAAGTGAGTTTTTGCCAACTTCAAGCATTCGATTCTCCCTAACCACAAATGTGTTTGAAGAGTTCTTGGACAATTTGGAAAGCTTGTAACATGCTCTATAATCCATCTTTGGAATTCAACTTGAGAATCCAAGTGGAACTATGTGAAAAATGGCCAAGAAGATAGGGCAAAATCCTGCCTAAACTAGGGCAAAATTTCTCAAAGTTAAAAGTTTTAGGGACCCTTGTTCGAAAAATCATAACTTGAGATCCAAGCTTCTTTTGAGAAAACTTTGTGAATAAAAGTTGTAGACTTTGTGGAGGACTACAACTTTAATGTTGTAAGTTTTGTTTGAATCCATTTGCATCTTGGTGAAAATGTGGGGCAAAGTTAGGAAAAATTAAGAAAATTTCATAACTTAGAAAAATTCTAAGTTATGAAAATTTTCAATTTCAAACCTTAATTTGCAATTTTGGGTTTCTTGATGAAAAAGTTTCATAATTTGACACATCTTGATGAAAAATGACCCTTGGCACTTGATTTTAACCAAAAAGTCAAAGTTTGACTTTTCAGTGTACAATCTAATTTTGATCAGTTGACTGAAAAATTCATCTGTCAATCCCATGCATTTGAGATCTTTTGAACTTGTTGAATAAGTCAACATAATGTCATTGAGTCCTTGAGTCCCTGGTTGAACTTGATTTTCCATTGGCTAGGTCAAACAGTCAAAAATTGCCTTTGTACAGTCAAAACCCTAAAAATGACCATTTTGCCCTTTTGGTGATCTGATCAAATTTCTTGTGGAATTGTGGTCCAAACTTGATCAAATGATTCATATAAGTTCATAATGTTGATGTGGGTCAAAATTCATGAGGTTTGACTGCAACTTGGCCACAGTTGACTTTTTCTCCAATACAGCTGATTTCTAGGTCAACTGTCCAATTGATTGGGTAAAAATTTGATTCAAGACTTGAAACTTGGTATGGGAAAGCTTAGGAGTCCAACATTAAGTATGAAAGTCAATTTTAGCATTGTAGTTCAAAATATCCCTGTGCAAACTCAAACCCTAATTTAGGTCAACAGTGCAAGGAGGTGTCTTGAGCAGAGCAAACCCTAGCTTGATCTTGAGTTCCAAGAGCCTTGTGATGAGAAATGTTGATAAAATGAGAGGGGAAATTTTTGGGTACAACAGTATGACTTTATAGCAACAGGTACCCCACTGCGTGATGAAGGTTGTCTTTTCCATGTCCTCGGGAGCCATCTTAATCTGATTATAACCGGAGAAACCATCCATAAAGGAGAAGACCTTATGCTGTGAGGTGTTGTCAACCAGAACGTAGATATGTGGCAGAGGGAAATCATCCTTGGGGCTCTCCCTGTTCAGATCCCTATAGTCCACACACATACGAACCTTACTGTGATCGGTGGATCTGGAACTGACTGTTTTTTAGCTGGTTTCGCGAAATGTCGCGGAAGCAAGAGTCGCCACCGTCTTTTATTTTCTCCAACATGGAAAGAACAAAAGCACAGAAAAATTCCTTATAGAGATTGCTCTCGGTTCGGGAGGTAGATTTATAGAAAGGGAAGATGTTAGCACCCTTTCTATCCATGGTTATCCATGGGCTCCTAGATACTTGCTCATTTGTGTTTTCAAAATGGTTTGTTTGCTTTTCAAGTGTGAGTGGGTTTTGAAAAAGTTTCGTTTGAAAAATTTCTAAGTAACTCTTGTATCTGTCCTCAAGAGTGTATGAAAAATTTGTTTGAAAACTTTTAGAAAGTGTAGGTGTGAAAAGTATTTTGTTTGTTTTTGAAAAGAGCAAGTATCTATGAGAATCTACCTACCCTAAGGAATTCGTCTGTGTAAATGTCCTTAAAGTAGTGCCATCCCACCATTGAGCGGTAGGTAGCACCACCGTTGGAGGTGTTCGGGTCAATTCAAGGGTTAGGGACAGCGTGGTCACCAGGCAATAGTAAGATACCTTAGAAGCTACCCTTATGCCATTGATCTTTTTATTCAGAGGCAACCGTTTCGTGGAAACTTGTTTCGAGGCAACCGTTTCGAGGCAACTAGATCAATGGAACATAAGGACTCACTAAGACGTCTTATACTCGACGACCACGTTTCGAGGGGCAAGGCAACAGTGTGATCATCAGAGCAACAGTAAGATACCTTAGAAGCTACCCTTATGCCATGTTCATGGACATAAGGACTTACTAAGACGTCCTATACTCGATGACCACCTTTCGAGGGGCAAGGCAACAGTGAGGCGTACCCTAAGAGTGGTGTGTGATTTGTGTGTCATTTTCAGTTATTATTTGTCTTGTCATGCATTGGTGATCTACGTTTTGATTTTATTTTTGGACATTCATTCTTTCATGTGATTGTTAACAGTTAAAAGGTGCGGGAATTTTAAAGTGCGGAAAAGATAAAGGTCCTACGCTATTACAAAGGCGCGGGTCTACATCGCCAAATTAAACCAAGACCCGATTTAAAATAAAATGCAGAAAGTAAATGCCTAATTAACTATTACAGGGCTTCGGGGCAAATACATTACATTCGTAAAAAGAAATAAAATAAACGCGCGAAAAGAAAATATAATCGAATGTGAGGGCGTTGGACCCTTTAAGGAAATTGAATTGAAATCATTAAACTAAATAAAGGAAAAGACTTATTTTTTGATGTTTTTGGATTTATGGAATTAAAGAAAATTAAATTGGAATTAAAAGTTAAATAACTCTAGTTCTAATGTTTTTTTTATTTATTAAAGAAAATTGTCTAAGTTAAATCTAATTTAAACCTAATTGATTAATTACAAGTATTTACAAAATTAATGGTTAATGATAATTATAATAAAAATATTTAATTAAAAAAAAAAGGGGATAAAAAAAAGTGCTAAAGGTCTATTTTTTTATATTTTTGGTTATTAAAAAAAAAGGAATTAAAGTTAACAACCTAAAATTAAAAAAACTAAATTAATTATTTAATTTATTTACAAAAAGGAGTTATTGATGAATTAAATTAAAATGAAACATATTTTTGTTTTTTATGATTTTCTGATTTTTTTGTTTTATGAAAAAATTGTTTTGATGAATTAACTAGAAATAATAAAAACAAAATAAAAAAAAGAATGAAAAGAAAGGAAATAAAAAAAAGCAAACTGTGGGGGGTGTTGACCCCAAATGAGGAGGTGGATTTGATGAATCAGGCCCGTTTGAATGAGGCCCCTTGCTGACTTTTTGGATCACATGTGGAGCGTTGACTGGAGCATTCCATGGACTCTTGGTTCTTGGCCACTGGATGAATCATCAGGGACACATGGCAAGCAGAGGCGTTGGGCTTCAGGGTGGTCATTAGGATGGAAAATGCATGGGAACAAGGTAGACAAAATAATAGAAACAAGGTGAGGGGACCTGGGATTCGAACCCAGGTCCCAGTGTTTACCAGCCAATGCCTTAACCAATTGATCCACCAACGCGCTTTGTATGTAAGATAAGAAACAAATAATATAAAATAAAAATGGCATTAGTGTTATAAAATAAAAAAAAAAGGCGCTGGATTCAAACCAGCCACTCACACCGTGCCACGCTAGCCTTCGTCCCCAATGTACCTGTAACGAAAATGAAATAACGGGGGTTTTAAACCCCCCCAAAACAACACCCAAAAAATAATAGCGAATAGATCTTAAGGAAACATAAATAGGGCGCGATGATTAATTCTTATTCATTGGAAAGTCCTGATTTCAGTGGTAATGGTCTCATGATCCAATTTTTCTTCAGGAAGGAAACCCCAATTTCAATATTTTGAAACCCTAGGCAGCTTCCATGGTAGATTCCTGTACAGGCGTCTATAGCTCAATTGGATGGTACCAATGGCTTCAGGGAGTCCTCATTAGTGCAAATCAAACAATAAAAATCATCAAAAATGCATGAATCATGTTATGTGTTTCTGAAAAAAAAGTCAAACCGTGTGGATTCGTGGGACTGCTTCTTTGCACGTTTGAACGTGGTTTCGATTGCTAGAGTTTCCTTGGGACCTCAGGAAGGTGTTTGGATCAGAATGGGGGCTCAACAAATGCTCTAAAGCAGTTTTCAGTTTTGAAAATTCTTGGCAAAAATGTAAGTTTGTTCTGAGTATTGGGGCGCAGCCTAGGTCTTAATCTCTTGTCTGATCACTTGCATAGGTCTTATGTAACATGTTTTGACAGGAATTATGGCCTCATAATGCAAGGCATTCAAGTTCAAGATTTTGACATAACTCCATTAACAAACTTCCATTTTTGAATCATTTTTTGAATTCTTGCTCCATTTGGCCTCTTGCACGAGTTAGGCATATGCATAATGGTGATTCAAGGTCCATCAAAGTCAGATATTCTCCTTAATTAACCTTTTTAATTTTCCTTTGATTTTAAAAGATTTAAAATTAATTAAATCCAATAAAATCAACAAAAAATGAAAAAATTAATTAAAAAATTGGAAATAAAAGGTGGGACACGTGGGAAGCATGGCCAAGCTAATTCAAGTGGAAAAAGTGGGCCCCTTTTGTCAAAAATGAAGTTTCAAGGATAAATGATTTTGGCCATTTCACAAAAATTCCCCAACTTCTCCAATGCATATCTTGCTCAATTTTGAAGCTATTAACATGTTCTTGGACATTTTGGAAAGTTCTTGAAGTCCTCTAACCAATGTCTTTGGTCCCATGTCATTTTGATTTACCAATCTCAAGTTATGGTCTTTGACTTAAAGTCCCTTTTTGTTGACTTTTGAAAATGACCTATAATGTTGAAATTGATAACTTTTTTGTGAGAGCATTTCTTGGACTTGGAGTGTGAATATGAGTTGTAGGAAATGTCTTCCCCTTCAATATGAGCATTGGATGGGATTTTTCTGATGAACCATGAAAAAGTTATGCCTTGGTCAAGTTACAGTTGACTTTTCAGCTGTCCAAAAATAGAAACTTTTGCATCTTGAGACTTTTTGAGCCATACTTTTGAGAATCATGATCAAGCATTGATCAAATGATGTTTGTGGCCTCAAAATAAGATGTTGACCAAAATTTTTGACTTTTGACTGCCAAATGACCATTTTGCCCCTACAGTTGACTGTTGAGCAATTAGGGTTTTTTTGACTGTGCAACTTGACCTTGTGAGCCTTGAAACTTGACATGTAGGTACTTGACAATGTGTATGAGCATAGGAGACTTGATTGAGCTCTTGAAAACTTCAACTTCCTTGCAAGAACCAAAACCCTAATTTGACTGGCCTTAGGAGAGTGGTTGACTGAGTAGCCCTTGAGTAGACTTTGAACCATTTGAGGTGGTGCTTGGCAAAACTTTTAAGATTATGGGAGGGAAAATTTTGGGGTACAACAGTTTCCCCTGTTCAATCTTCTTAGATCTGAGGATGTAGATTGGCTTGTGTGCCTTTCGTGATCCGAGGGTGGAAGATGATTGAACACTAGAGTGCCCAGAAATTTGCACTCACATAGTAGAGTATCAGCAGTGTGATAGCGGGAATGGGCTTACAGATGCCATTTGGAGAGATGGAGTGGAGATGGGCTTATAGATGCCATCGGGAGGTGTCGATCGCGTAAGAGATTCCTTAGCGAGAACTTGCGTACCTGAGAAGGAAAGAAAATTACCTGGTCTGTTACCGGAGTTGACTTTCAAACTCTTTATGTAGACGTGCCCTGGCTAGATACAGGAATCGAATCTTCGAACTCTTCAGACGTGCCCTGTCAAGATACAGGAATCGAGTCTGGTACTGTAGTCTTCAACAGATACACCCTGGCAAGATACAGGAATCGGATCTTCGAACTCTTCAGACGTGCCCTGTCAAGATACAGGAATCGAGTCTGGTACTGTAGTCGTCAACAGATACACCCTGGCAAGATACAGGAATCGGATCTTCGAACTCTTCAGACGTGCCCTGTCAAGATACAGGAATCGAGTCTGGTACTGTAGTCGTCAACAGATACTCTCTGGCAAGATACAGGAATCGGATCTTCGAACTCTTCAGACGTGCCCTGTCAAGATACAGGAATCGAGTCTGGTACTGTAGTCGTCAACAGATACACCCTGGCAAGATACAGGAATCGGATCTTCGAACTCTTCAGACGTGCCCTGTCAAGGTACAAGAATCGAGTCTGGTACTGTAGTCGTCAACAGATACTCCCTGGTAAGATACAGGAATCGGATCTTCGAACTCTTTAGACGTGCCCTGTCAAGATACAGGAATCGAGTCTGGTACTGTAGTCGTCAACAGATACTCCCTGGCAAGATACAGGAATCGGATCTTCGAACTCTTCAGACGTGCCCTATCAAGATACAGGAATCGAGTCTGGTACTGTAGTCGTCAACAGATACTCCCTGGCAAGATACAGGAATCGGATCTTCGAACTCTTCAGACGTGCCCTGTCAAGATACATGAATCGAGTCTGGTACTGTAGTCGTCAACAGATACACCCTGGCAAGATACAAGAATCGGATCTTCGAACTCTTCAGACGTGCCCTGTCAAGATAAAGGAATCGGGTCTGGTACTATAGTCGTCAACAGATACTCCCTGGAAAGATACAGGAATCGGATCTTCGAACTCTTCAGACGTGCCCTGTCAAGATACAGGAATCGAGTCTGGTACTGTAGTCGTCAACAGATACTCCCTGGCAAGATACAGGAATCGGATCTGGAATCACGACAGTTGATAGCAATTATCTTTGTATTAACTTTTGTCCTGAAAAGACAAAACGTTAGTTGTATGCGATGCCATGATGTATGAAGATGTGTTGTTTATGCATGTATGTTTTCGTCTTAGGAAAATAAATCCTTGACGGATGCCGGGAAGTCAAATCCTGGGCTGATGTGAATATCATTCTTTGTTTCCACTGGGGAGTGATGGTTGCAAGGATAAACCGGTAGGAGAAGATGACTCCGTTGGGGAATAAGCTTGGCGAATGGATTACTCTGCGGGGAGAAAATTATCCTAGCGGTCTTGCTGGGGACAATACTCTATGGGAAGAGAGGTACTTTGCTGAGATGTTTGATGATAACTCCGTTGGGGGATACCCTTGATATGTTGGAAGTGTTAATAGACTTCGCTGGGGATAAGAAGACTTCATCGAGGACGATCTTCTCGTGGCTTTTGGCTGAGGATAACCCAGTTATAAGCTCTGGTGGAGCATAACCTTTGAATAAAGCCGGGAGACGCGTTCGTGCTCTGTAGGGGATAAGCTTCCAGAATCTACTGGGGATAAGCTTACTGCTTGGGGAGATGGATTCCAACTTCCCTGGGGAAACTGGATTGGATTCTCCTGGGGAAATTTTGAACTATGTTGGGGAAGTGAATCCGTTGAATGTTTGATATACCGCCGGGGAACAATCTTTAGGTCAAGACTGTCGGGGATGCTTGTTAAGAATGCCTGTATATTGTGCTGAGGAATGTTGAGATCTGCTGGAGGATACCCAACTTCCTTAAGGTTGATGGTATAGCTTGGGGAGAGTGCATTGACTTGCTGGTTTACTCTCTGGGGAATTAAGGTATATTGGTTATGTTCTTTGGCTGAACCTACCTTGATACCTCGGTGGACAGAACAATTAGATCGCTTAGACCACTCATCATTGCCCCTGTTTCTAATGTTACCTGTAATTAATCCTTTGTTTCGTATGCAAATATTTATGAGTTAGCAGTTATTGTCAAATGCATATATCACAAATTGAACCTTGGACGTTCTTCACAAAACAAAACAGAAAAGGAAAACAATTGGCAATTTTAACTGAAAAGTGTATTTGTATTGATTTTTGAATTGCCTGTAAATAGGCGTTTATGTACAAGAGGCTGACGTCCTAGTAAGAGAACGCCGCCGAATAAGAGTTTATACAATTTGTACAAAGGGAAAACAAAACAGCTATGTGAAAAGAATAATTCCACTGGGTTCCAATTCTGCTATTGCCTTTATATCTTCAAGCGTCTCATCACTTGATGACCTTAGTTGAAGATGAAGCTGATTGATCGATGCCGTCTGAACTCGCTGTAGGTACCGGATTCTGGATGCAAGGTGATCCGACGAGACATAGTATTACGCTTTATCCCTAACTTTTGCCTGGACCGCCCTTTCGGGTTTTCAGTCCACCGGGATACCCATTTTTGCCCAAGCCGCCTTTTCAGGTTTTCGACTTGCCGGGCGTACAGATTTTTTCATTTCATCCCTTCATTTTGCCCGAACCCTTTTGGTTCGCCGGGAAGCCCTAATTTTTGCCTAGGTATGTCAACCTAGCGGGTCTTTTTTCATGCGTAGTATCTTTTTACTATGTCTGCATTGGCGGGGTGAGGAAGGTCGTCACCATCCATGTTGGTTAGAATCATGGCTCCTCCTGAGAACACATGTTTAACCACAAATGGCCCTTCATATGTAGGGGTCCATTTGCCTCTTGGATCACTCTGAGGAAGGATGATACGTTTGATTACCAGATCCCCAACTTGATATTCTTGTGGTCTGACCTTTTTGTTAAATGCCCTGATCATCCGTTTTTGATACGTTTGACCATGACAAATAGCAGCAAGTCTCTTTTCTTCAATTAGATTTAGCTGATCAAGTCGTGTCTGGATCCAATCATCTTCATTCAGATCTGTATCCTTCATTATCCGGAGAGAGGGTATCTGCACTTCGATCGGTAAGACTGCCTCCATACCGTAGACCAAGGAGAAAGGAGTTGCCCCGGTTGACGTCCTGGCTGAGGTACGGTACCCATGTAGAGCAAACGGTAACATCTCGTGCCAATCTTTGTAAGTCACTGTCATCTTCTGCACAATCTTCTTAATGTTCTTATTTGCTGCTTCTACAGCCCCATTCATCTTCGGTCTGTAAGGAGAAGAGTTGTGGTGCTGTATCTTAAACTGCTCGCAGAGCTCAGTGATCATCTTGTTATTGAGATTGGTACCGTTGTCTGTAATGATCCTTTCAGGGACGCCGTATCGGCAGATCAGATTGTGCCGAATGAACCGTGCTACAACGTTCTTGGTTACTGTGGCATGGGAAGCTGCTTCAACCCACTTTGTAAAGTAATCAATCGCTACAAGGATGAAGCGATGCCCGTTAGATGCTGTAGGTCTGATCTCACCGATCATATCTATGCCCCACATTGCAAACGGCCAAGGTGCTGTCAGAACGTTTAGGGGAACTGGAGGAACATACACCTTGTCTGCATAAATCTGGCATTTATGACACGTCCGAGAATGTTGGTAACAATCAGCTTCCATTGTGGACCAGAAATACCCTGCCCGAAGGATCTTCTTAGCCATAGTGTGTCCACTGGAATGTGTTCCAAAGGTCCCTTCATGTAGCTCTTCCATGATCCTTTTTGCTTCAGTCTTATCCACACAACGTAGTAAGGTTGAATCATGGTTTCGCTTGTACAAGATGTCGTTGCTAAGGAAGAACTTTGCTGCGAACCTTCTCAGAAACTTCTTATCGTTGACAGATGCACCTTCAGGATACTCCTGAGCTTCCAAGTATCTCTTCACCTCATGGTACCAAGGCTTTTCAGTCACTAATTCAGTCTCAAGATCACAACAATATGCCGGTTCATCCATTTTCCAGATGATGATCCGGGGAGCCTCATTGTCCCATTTGACCTTGAACATAGAAGACATCAAAGCTAACGCGTCCGCTAACTGATTCTCCTCTCTCGGGAAATGTTCAAAGGTTATCTCTGTGAAGTGGGGGATCATTGTCAACACACATTCTTTGTAAGGAATAAGATTCGGATGTTTCGTATCCCACTCCCCTTTGATCTGATTGATCACGAGAGAGGAATCTCCGAAGACACTCAGAAACTTGATCCTTAAGTCAATCGTAGCTCGGAGACCCATGATGCATGCCTCATACTCCGCCATGTTGTTGGTGCAGTTGAAACATAGCCGGGCAGTGAGTGGAGTATGAGTGCCTTGAGGGGATATGATTACAGCGCCGATACCGTTACCCAAAGCATTGGAGGCTCCGTCAAAGTGCATAGACCATCGGGATCCCTCCTCAAGTCCTTCATCCGGTCCAGGTACTTCACAATCAGTCACTATCATGATGCTCTCGTCTGGAAACTCGAAGTTCATTGACTGATAGTCGTCTACTGCCTGATGTGCCAAGTGGTCTGCCAATACACTTCCCTTGATAGCTTTCTGAGTCGTGTACTGGATGTCGTATTCTGTCAAGATCATTTGCCATCTTGCTATTCTCCCAGACAGAGAAGGCTTTTCAAATATGTACTTTATCGGATCCATCTTTGAGATCAACAAAGTAGTGTGAGTCAGCATATACTGTCTCAGCCGGCGAGCAGCCCATACCAAAGCGCAGCAAGTTTTCTCAAGCAGTGAGTATCGGGTCTCACAGTCGGTAAACTTTTTGCTAAGGTAATAAATGGCATGCTCTTTTCGGCCAGACTCGTCATACTGCCCCAGCACACACCCCATTGAGTTGTCAAGTACTGTCAGGTATAGTATTAGAGGTCTCCCTTCAACCGGTGGCATAAGAATGGGTGGTTCTTGGAGATACTCTTTGATTCTGTCAAAAGCGGCCTGAAATTCATCGTTCCAACGTACTACCTGATCCTTCTTCAGCAGCTTGAAGATTGGCTCACAGGTAGCAGTTAGGTGCGAGATGAATCGAGCAATGTAATTCAGGCGTCCTAGAAAGCCTCTGACCTCTTTCTCTGTCTTAGGAGCTGGCATTTCTTGAATAGCTTTAACCTTGGCAGGGTCCACTTGAATACCCTTATCACTTACAATGAAGCCTAGCAGCTTTCCAGATCTAACCCCGAAGGTGCACTTGTTTGGGTTCAACCTCAGCTTGTACAACTTCAGACGGTCAAACAGCTTCTGTAGATGATCAAGGTGCTCTTCCTCAGTTTGGGACCTTGCAATCATGTCGTCAACATATACTTCTATCTCATGATGGATCATGTCATGAAATAAAGCAACCATGGCACGTTGGTAGGTTGCCCCAGCATTTTTCAATCCAAAAGGCATGACCTTGTAGCAGAAGGTGCCCCACTGAGTAACGAAGGTAGTCTTTTCCATGTCTTCAGGAGCCATCTTGATCTGATTATAACCTGAAAAACCATCCATGAACGAGAACACCTTGTGCTGATCAGTATTGTCAACAAGGACATCAATGTGAGGTAGAGGGAAGTCATCCTTGGGGCTGGCTCTGTTCAGATCCCTGTAGTCGACACACATTCTGACCTTACCATCTTTCTTTGGTACCGGCACCACATTGGCAACTCACTGAGGGTAAGAAGTCACTGCAAGAAACCCGGCGTCAAACTGTTTCATAACCTCGGCTTTGATCTTCTCAGACATCTCTGGACGCATACGGAGGACCTTTTGTTTAACCGGAGGGCAGTCTTCCTTAGTAGGCAGATGATGGACCACAATGTCGGTATCCAACCCAGGCATGTCTTCGTAGGACCAGGCAAAGATCTCCACATAATCCTGTAACATCTGAGTCAACCGTTGCTTCACGCTGAGCTCTAGGTTGGCACCAATCTTAACTTCCTTTCTGTCCACCTCAGTACCCAGATTTATTGTTTCCACCGGCTCTTCGTGTGGTTGAATTGCCCTCTCTTCCTGGAGTAACAGTCTTGCAAGCTCGCCAGGCACTTCGCAATCATCTTCACCTTCGTCTTCGGCTAAGTTGATCGGATTTTCGAAGTCATAACTGGCAGTAGCAGAGTCGTTACCAGTGAGATCCAGAGTGGATTGAAACCTGTATAGGTGAGTGTGTGTAAATACAGCTGTTTTGCAATATATGTAAAGAAAGATAGAAAGAGAGCGCAAAATTTGAAATGTGAAAAACGTCCAATGCTTTTATTTATGATATATGACAGTGACAAACAAAAGCCCTCATAAATAAGACCACGGTGCCCCGGGTAAGACACCGGGCCATAAAGTTTCAAATTATTGTTTATTACAAATCCAAAACAAAGAAGTTCATTACTGGGTGACAACATTAACAGGCATGCAGTCTTTGGAAGTCCAGTTGCTAGGTCCATCTTCGGTTGTCGGGTATATCCAGCTGTTGAACTCAGATTCTTCCACTTCATCTTCATCCCCAATAGCATTCACTCCATGGGCAGGCAGGGGAGCTGTTACCACATTAGGCTTCTCAGGTGCCTCAAACTGTACCTCCTTTGCATCAATAAGGTCCTGCACCTTATTCTTTAGGGCCCAACAGTCATCTGTGTTATGCCCCGGGCTATCAGAGTGATAAGCGCAACGGGCGTTGGGGTTGAATCTGGGGGATGTAGTATTCACAACCTTCGGGGCTTCTCTAACAGTCACCAAGCTGGCTGATAACAGTTGCGGCAGGATCTGAGAGAGAGTCATGCTGAGTCGAGTATACTGCCGTTTGGGCCTCTCAGCTCTGGGTAGGTTGTACTGTTGTGGAGAAGTAGCAGGCTTAGAGATTACCACCGCGTTGACAGCTTGGCGGCGTTCAGGTTTGTCTTGCCTTCTTGGGCCATACACAACACTAGCCTCTTTCTTGAAGGGCTTCTTTTCAGCATTTTAGGAGGCAACCTTCTGTATCTTCCCTGATTTTATACCAGCCTCGATCCTCTCACCAGTCAGGATCAGGTCAGTAAACCCAGCAGAGGAATTACCAATGAGATGATTGAAAAATGGACCAGATAGGGTCCCCAAAAACATATCCACCAGCTCTCGGTCCGTCAATGGTGGTTGCACCCTGCCAGCCAGATCTCTCCATTTCTGTGCGTACTCCTTAAAACCTTCACACGACCCTAGTGACATACCCTGGAGTTGGGTACGCGTAGGAGCGAGGTCGGAATTATATTGATACTGCTTGTAAAAAGCAGTGGCCAGATCCTCCCAGTTACGAATGTTGGTCCCATCCAGCTGATAGAACCATTCGAGGTGAGTCCTTGAAAGACTCTCCTGGAAGAAGTGGATCCATAAGTTCCTGTTTGCTGTGTAAGGCTGGATCTTCCTTACATAAGAACGGAGGTGCATCTTGGGACAGGAAGCCCCGTCATACTTCACAAAGGCAGGCGCCTTGAACTTGTGTGGAATTACCACCCCAGTAGATAACCCCAAGTCTCCGAAATCTAGTCCAGGCACACGCTGAATTTCCATAGCATTTAATCTGTCCTCCAGCTGCTTGTACCGGTCCTCAGCAGGAGGGTACTGTTCTTCGTTGAAGTCTGTCTCAGTATCAGAGACCACAGGACTAGGGACCTCCCTTTCTTGGTGACTACCTTCCCCCACAGATGGAGTAGTCCTCTCAGCTTCATTTTGCAAAGTATTCTCGAGCCTGCGCCCAGTGTTGAATAACACAGTCCTCTTCTTCTTCTTCTTCTTCTTCAGGAGCATAGCCTTCTGCTCTTTTTGACCTTGAGCCAAACCCATGATCAGCTCCTGAAATTGGGCGTTCTGCGCCTGAAGGGCCTTGATAGTCAGCTCGGTAGATGATTCAGGGTTCATGATGCTGAAATAAACAGCGAAGAACAGTAAGCAACCTGAAAAGAAGATGTACCTGCTATGCACATGATGAATGATATGTGTTTATGCAATGCATTCGAGGGTTCGAAAATTCAAATTTGTTGTAGACAAAAAGGAACACACGTTATCATTAAGGAAATAATTGTTTGATACATCAAAGCCTCATGGGCAAACATTACAAAGCAAATCAATCCCAAAAGACACTACGCATCCTCTTCGGAGCAATATAGGTATTGAGATTCCTTTCCTCGTGCAGTAGGCGGGTGAGCTCCAGGACCTTCTTCTCACTAGCATGTAGACTGGTCTCCAGAGAATTCCGTTCTTCCTTAAGCTGGATCCAGCTCTTCTACATCTCTTCCCAGGACGTGGGCATGTCAGGATGTTGAATGGTGTAGGACACCTCTCCTTCTAAGTCTGGCTCTTTGATCACGGGGAGAACATGAGAATATGGCATCACCAGCTTCTGGGAGCGGGCTCGTACCCACTTGAGATAAGGCTCCAATGGGATGGAGTTCCTGTGCCCCAGTGTCTTGCTGTCTATCTTACTGGGCATCCTCCAAGCTCTGATAAATCTATGGCGAAGTCCTTGCATATCGTTGTCGAAGTCAAAAACTATGTCAGGAATTAACATCTCATGAGGGCCATCCCTCCGAGCATAACCAAACTGTCTCCAAGCCAGGCACGGGTTGTAAGTAATACCTCCTCTGATTCCAAGTAAAGGAACATTAGGGTACTCCCCGCAACGATCAATGATAGTGACGTCCTCTCTGGACCGAGAGCACCAATGTATATCTGCATGTGTAAGAGTCATCAATCGTTGTGACCACCTCAAACCCCGCTCGTTCTTCAAAACTAATTGTGGAAGGTGCGAAATAAACCACCTTCCCAGGAGGGGAGTGCAGCACATAAGAACACCCCTTTTTCTCATGGTTCGAGTGTAACATGAGTGAAGGATGTCCCCCAGCAATGTAGGTATAGGATTCCTGGACATGAAGACCTTGACAGCACTGATATCTATAAGCTGATCTGGCTTAGGGAACAGCACCAACCCATAGACAAGGAGGGCTACAACTTCTTCAAAGGCTTGTAGGTCAAGGGAATTCCAACACTCTTGGGCCTTCTCAAACAGAAACTTTGCCAAGAACCCTTTGATACCATTTCAGGCTTCCCAATGCCCCTTGATGTCAGATGGTTGTAGGCATAATGCTTTAGCTACTTCTTCAAGTTTTGGTTCCCTTTCTGTATCGTTGTAGGGTAGTTGATTGAGAATGGGAATCTTCAGAAGCTGGGAAAACTCTTCTAAAGTAGGCACCAGCTGATAATCTGGGAAAGTAAAACAGTGATGCAGAGGGTCAAAGAATTGGAAGAGGACCTTTACCATCTCTTCCTCAATATTGGTATTGACCAGGCTGATGAGTCTACCATGCCTTTCACTGAATGACGAGTTCTCGGGAATCCTGGATGTAAGCTCCTTAAGCTGAGGAGGGACCCTTACAAGGTTGATCTGAATTGTCTTTCTGCGGATAGTTTCCATGTCCTACAAAACAAGAACAAAGATGAAGATTCGAACCCCTGAAATGGTTAGTGGATGCATATGATGCTGTATGATGTTATGATGCTATGATTAAACACACCACAAATATTTACAAAGGCAAACATGTAAGGCACACAAGTCACACAAGACAAGCCCTTAGAGTTTAGACCAGCATGGGGTCTAGGTATTACCCTCTTGAAGTTGGTGGGCTCAACCTGTCCTATCAGAAGTAACCGGGTTCTAAGGATCTCAATATCATTGGATTGCTTTCATTGTTCATCGTTTCGATTTAGCCACTGACTGGCGATCAAAATATCCCAAGAAAACAACCCTCAATTGAGTGTAGTATCAAGTATCAACCGACTTCGGAGTACACCAAAGTAGTTATCTCACTACCCTAAAGAGGACAAGATGGTTCAATTAAGGTTCCTAAGGTCTGTTGATGCTTCACGACACCACGCGGAGGCCCCGTACTCTCCTTGATTGACTCAAGGGTTACCGGTACACACCAAAGTGCCACATCAACGTAGCAGACTGCTTCAACCATGTCGGTATACCCCGCACAGTTCCCTCACAGCCTTGTTGCTACTTTCTAAGAAGGTATCCCCCAGATCCGGGTTAGGATCTATAGAACTTCCCGAAACAGGCCCACAATATTTAAATCAAGCAAAGAAAGCAATTGAAAACACAAGTGATCTTAGTCCTAAGGTACACCTCACTTTTAATTTTCCCCAGCAGAGTCGCCAGTTCTGTGATCGGTGGATCTGGAACTGACTGTTTTTTAGCTGGTTTCGCGAAATGTCGCGGAAGCAAGAGTCGCCACCGTCTTTTATTTTCTCCAACATGGAAAGGACAAAAGCACAGAAAAATTCCTTATAGAGATTGCTCTCGGTTCGGGAGGTAGATTTATAGAAAGGGAAGGTGTTAGCACCCTTTCTATCCATGGTTATCCATGGGCTCCTAGATACTTGCTCATTTGTGTTTTCAAAATGGTTTGTTTGCTTTTCAAGTGTGAGTGGGTTTTGAAAAAGTTTCGTTTGAAAAATTTCTAAGTAACTCTTGTATCTGTCCTCAAGAGTGTATGAAAAATTTGTTTGAAAACTTTTAGAAAGTGTAGGTGTGAAAAGTATTTTGTTTGTTTTTGAAAAGAGCAAGTATCTATGAGAATCTACCTACCCTAAGGAATTCGTCTGTGTAAATGTCCTTAAAGTAGTGCCATCCCACCATTGAGCGATAGGTAGCACCACCGTTGGAGGTGTTCGGGTCAATTCAAGGGTTAGGGACAGCGTGGTTACCAGGCAATAGTAAGATACCTTAGAAGCTACCCTTATGCCATTGATATTTTTATTCCGAGGCAACCGTTTCATGGCAACTTGTTTCGAGGCAACCGTTTCGAGGCAACTAGATCAATGGAACATAAGGACTCACTAAGACGTCTTATACTCGACGACCACGTTTCGAGGGGCAAGGCAACAGTGTGATCACCAGAGCAACAGTAAGATACCTTAGAAGCTACCCTTATGCCATGTTCATGGACATAAGGACTTACTAAGACGTCCTATACTCGATGACCACCTTTCGAGGGGCAAGGCAACAGTGAGGCGTACCCTAAGAGTGGTGTGTGATTTGTGTGTCATTTTCAGTTATTATTTGTCTTGTCATGCATTGGTGATCTACGTTTTGATTTTATTTTTGGACATTCATTCTTTCATGTGATTGTTAACAGTTAAAAGGTGCGGGAATTTTAAAGTGCGGAAAAGATAAAGGTCCTACGCTATTACAAAGGCGCGGGTCTACATCGCCAAATTAAACCAATACCCGATTTAAAATAAAATGCAGAAAGTAAATGCCTAATTAACTATTACAGGGCTTCGGGGCAAATACATTACATTCGTAAAAAGAAATAAAATAAACGCGCGAAAAAAAAAATATAATCGAATGTGAGGGCGTTGGACCCTTTAAGGAAATTGAATTGAAATCATTAAACTAAATAAAGGAAAAGACTTATTTTTTGATGTTTTTGGATTTATGGAATTAAAGAAAATTAAATTGGAATTAAAAGTTAAATAACTCTAGTTCTAATGTTTTTTTTATTTATTAAAGAAAATTGTCTAAGTTAAACCTAATTTAAACCTAATTGATTAATTACAAGTATTTACAAAATTAATGGTTAATGATAATTATAATAAAAATATTTAATTAAAAAAAAAAGGGATAAAAAAAAGTGCTAAAGGTCTATTTTTTTTTATATTTTTGGTTATTAAAAAAAAAGGAATTAAAGTTAACAACCTAAAATTAAAAAAACTAAATTAATTATTTAATTTATTTACAAAAAGGAGTTATTGATGAATTAAATTAAAATGAAACATATTTTTGTTTTTTATGATTTTCTGATTTTTTTGTTTTATGAAAAAATTGTTTTGATGAATTAACTAGAAATAATAAAAACAAAATAAAAAAAAAGAATGAAAAGAAAGGAAATAAAAAAAAGCAAACTGTGGGGGGTGTTGACCCCAAATGAGGAGGTGGATTTGATGAATCAGGCCCATTTGAATGAGGCCCCTTGCTGACTTTTTGGATCACATGTGGAGCGTTGACTGGAGCATTCCATGGACTCTTGGTTCTTGGCCACTGGATGAATCATCAGGGACACATGGCAAGCAGAGGCGTTGGGCTTCAGGGTGGTCATTAGGATGGAAACTGCATGGGAACAAGGTAGACAAAATAATAGAAACAAGGTGAGGGGACCTGGGATTCGAACCCAGGTCCCAGTGTTTACCAGCCAATTCCTTAACCAATTGATCCACCAACGCGCTTTGTATGTAAGATAAGAAACAAATAATATAAAATAAAAATGGCATTAGTGTTATAAAATAAATAAAAAAAGGCGCTGGATTCAAACCAGCCACTCACACCGTGCCACGCTAGCCTTCGTCCCCAATGTACCTGTAATGAAAATGAAATAACGGGGGTTTTAAACCCCCCCAAAACAACACCCAAAAAATAATAGCGAATAGATCTTAAGGAAACATAAATAGGGCGCGATGATTAATTCTTATTAATTGGAAAGTCCTGATTTTAGTGGTAATGGTCTCATGATCCAATTTTTCTTCAGGAAGGAAACCCCAATTTCAATATTTTGAAACCCTAGGCAGCTTCCATGGTAGATTCCTGTACAGGCTTCTATAGCTCAATTGGATGGTACCAATGGCTTCAGGGAGTCCTCATTAGTGCAAATCAAACAATAAAAATCATCAAAAATGCATGAATCATGTTATGTGTTTCTGGAAAAAAAGTCAAACCGTGTGGATTCGTGGGACTGCTTCTTTGCACGTTTGAACGTGGTTTCGATTGCTAGAGTTTCCTTGGGACCTCAGGAAGGTGTTTGGATCAGAATGGGGGCTCAACAAATGCTCTAAGGCAGTTTTCAGTTTTGAAAATTCTTGGCAAAAATGTAAGTTTGTTCTGAGTATTGGGGCGCAGCCTAGGTCTTAATCTCTTGTTTGATCACTTGCATAGGTCTTATGTAACATGTTTTGACAGGAATTATGGCCTCATAATGCAAGGCATTCAAGTTCAAGATTTTGACATAACTCCATTAACAAACTTCCATTTTTGAATCATTTTTTGAATTCTTGCTCCATTTGGCCTCTTGCACGAATTACGCATATGCATAATGGTGATTCAAGGTCCATCAAAGTCAGATATCCTCCTTAATTAACCTTTTTAATTTTCCTTTGATTTTAAAAGATTTAAAATTAATTAAATCCAATAAAATCAATAAAAAATGAAAAAATTAATTAAAAAATTGGAAATAAAAGTTGGGACACGTGGGAAGCATGGCCAAGCTAATTCAAGTGGAAAAAGTGGGCCCCTTTTGTCAAAAATGAAGTTTCAAGGATAAATGATTTTGGCCATTTCACAAAAATTCCCCAACTTCTCCAATGCATATCTTGCTCAATTTTGAAGCTATGAACGTGTTCTTGGACATTTTGGAAAGGTCTTGAAGTCCTCTAACCAATGTATTTGGTCCCATGTCATTTTGATTTACCAATCACAAGTTATGGTCTTTGACTTAAAGTCCCTTTTTGTTGACTTTTGAAAATGACCTATAATGTTGAAATTGATAACTTTTTTGTGAGAGCATTTCTTGGACTTGGAGTGTGAAGATGAGTTGTAGGAAATGTCTTCCCCTTCAAGATGAGCATTGGATGGGATTTTTCTTATGAACCATGAAAAAGTTATGCCTTGGTCAAGTTACAGTTGACTTTTCAGCTGTCCAAAAATAGAAACTTTTGCATCTTGAGACTTTTTGAGCCATACTTTTGAGAATCATGATCAAGCATTGATCAAATGATGTTTGTGGCCTCAAAATAAGATGTTGACCAAAATTTTTGACTTTTGACGGCCAAATGACCATTTTGCCCCTATAGTTGACTGTTGAGCAATTAGGGTTTTTTTTACTGTGCAACTTGACCTTGTGAGCCTTGAAACTTGACATGTAGGTACTTGACAATGTGTATGAGCATAGGAGACTTGATTGAGCTCTTGAAAACTTCAACTTCCTTGCAAGAACCAAAACCCTAATTTGACTGGCCTTAGGAGAGTGGTTGACTGAGTAGCCCTTGAGTAGACTTTGAACCATTTGAGGTGGTGCTTGGCAAAACTTTTAAGATTATGGGAGGGCAAATTTTGGGGTACAACACTTACCATCTTTCTTCCGCACCGGAACCACGTTGGCAACCCACTGCAGGTAAGAAGTAACTGCTAGAAAATCGGCATCAAACTGTTTCATAACCTCAGCCTTGATTTTCTCAGACATCTTTGGGCGCATTCGGAGAACTTTCTGTTTCACTGGAGGACAGTCTTCTTTGGTTGGCAGGCGGTGTACCACGATATCAGTATCCAACCCAGGCATATCTTCATAAGACCAGGCAAATATCTCAACATAGTCACGCAACATCTGAATCAACCGTTGCTTAACACTAGATTCCAGATTTGATCGATCTTGACGTCTTTATTGTCTTTTTCTGTACCCAGATTGACTGATTCCACTGGCTCTTCATGTGGCTATATGGCCCTCTCTTCCTGAAGTAGCAGTCTAGCAAGTTCACTGGGCACTTCACAATCATCCTCACCTTCGTCCTCGACTTGGTTGATCAGATTTTCGAAGTCATAGCTGGCAGTAGCAGAGTCGTTATCAGTGGGATCCAGAGTGGATATAGACCTATATAAGTGAGTGTGTGTAAGATAAATAGCTGTTTTGATAAAGTGCAAGATAGGAAAGAAAAACAAGGAGCGCAAAATTTGTAATGCAAGAAAACGTCCAATGCTTTTATTGATGATATATGGAAATGACACATAATAAGCCCTCAGACAAAGCCATGGTGTCTCGGGAAAGGCACCGGGCCGTAAAGTTTTAAATTTTCTGTTACAAATCTCAAAACAAAAGTCTTATTACTGTGTAATAAAAGAAATGGGCACGAAGTCCTTTGTCGTCCAATTTCTTAATCCGCCATCAGTAGTAGGGTAAATCCAGCTGTCAAACTCAGACTCTTCATCATCATCTTCAATTACATTCACTTCTGTATTACTGATACGCAGGGGAGGTCTTCTAATTCGCGCACGCCGAACAACCCTTTGAGCTTCTGCAGTAAAACCCAAACCAAACTTGTCAGTCTTGTGTGCAAAGTCAGGGAGTTGACCCCAATTCGCACACCCACCTTTTTCAATAATAGCCCGGACATCCTTGAGGGAAGCCATCTTCATTGGAGGATCTTCAGCAACAGTTTTAGTCGACGCCAAAGTCTGGGGGACTTCTTCAAAGTTTTGACACGGAGTTTCAATGAACTCCCCGTCCATCTCCACATACCGAAAAGAGTTAAGGTGGCTCACCATGTACTCCTCCTCTCCTCGTACTGTAACGATTTTCCCCTTCAGTAGATATTTTAACATCTGATGGAGCGTAGAAGTCACTGCCCCAACCTTGTGAATCCATGGGCGACCCAGCAAACAAGAATAAGATGGTCGGATGTCCATCACATAGAATGTAGACGCAAAAGTATGGGAACCAACTTTAACAGGGACATCCACCTCTCCATGTACCATCCTTTTGGACCCGTCAAAGGCCCTAACCACAATATTACTTGGCTTCAGAACCAACCTTTCACAATCCAGCCGATCTAATGCTTTCTTGGGTAAAACATTTAACGAGGACCCAGTATCCACCAGCACGTGAGCCAGAGTAGTGCCCCTGCACTCGATTGAAACATGCAGAGCGTCATTGTGATTCTTTCCTTTGGCAGTCAAATCTACGTCGGAGAAACCCAACCCGTTGTCAGCGGTCAAACTAGCCACACAATCTTTGAATTGATCAGCAGATGTTTCCTGCGGCACATGTGCAGTTTTCAGGAAATCAATTAAAGCCTTGGCATGGGCTTCTGAGCATAACAATAAAGATAACATGGAAATCTTCGACGTGGTTTTCCCCAACTGTTCGACTATATTGTAGTCACTTTTCTTGATGATCTTCAAAATTTCCTTTATCTCCTGCCTAGAGGTTTCAACAATTATCTTCTTCGGTGCCTCCGTCCGGGCAGGCTCACTGGTGATCTCTTTGCCCCGAGCGTCAGATGACTCGGCGACAGGGGTAATGATTGGAACATGAACAGGGACAGTAGAAGATGTACTGGTAGGTGTAATAGCAATAGGCTTCCGAACAGTTGGTGGGGAGATCTCAGGAGAGAAAAGTCTTCCGTTGCGGGTGACCTTGCTAGACCCGACAATATTGCTGACATCAGTATCATCCTCTTCAACCTTCAAGTCTTGTTTAATCCCATGATAATACACATTGGCCCCACACTGCCATGGGATAGCCTTATCCGAGGTGTAAGGGATAGGACCAGGAATAGTAATGATCAATGGAGCAACTCTCGGAACAGATGTAATCCTAACAGGCATTCTCGAGGAAGCCTTGGAAGGATTTGCGGAAATGGTTATTATGGAAACATCTTCAACAGGAATCAATGGAACCAAAGTTTTCTCGAACATGATTTCTTTGTTGTCCATTAGGCGCTGAACACCTGATTTCAACAAATGACAACCAGCAGGTAGGATGGAACATAGGCGACAACCTTCGCCATAGCCCAGAAATAAACCGGCCAACAATAAGTTCTTCTTAACGGCCAATAACGGAGTAGAAATGTCTTCCACAGAGGTTACAAACGAATCATCGTCCACAGCATTTACTCCATGCTTGGGCATAGGAGCAGTCATGACATTAGGCTTTTCCGCTGCTTCAAACTCTATCTCCTTAGCATCAATCAGATCATGCACTTTATTCTTCAAAGCCCAACAGTTGTTTGTATCATGCCCTGGGCTATCGGAGTGATAAGCACAGCGGGCGTTCGGATTATACAGCGGTGATGTAGTACTTGGATTCTTTGGAGCCTCCTTCAGAGTCACCAAGTTAGTTTTCAACAGTTGCGGCAGAATTTGAGATAGAGTCATACTGAGCCGAGTATACTGCCTTTGCTGTCTTTCTACTCTTTACTGATTGTTGCATTGTGGGTGTGATCAGTGGGAATGAGAACTGACTGTTTTTGGAATGCTAGTTCGCGTTTGCGTTTGTTTTCGCAAAATGTCGCGGTAAGCAAGAGTCGCCACCGTCTTTTATTTTATCCAATAAGGAAAGGACAAGAGCACAGAAAAATTCCTTTTCGAGATGTTTCTCGGGTTTGGGAGGTAGATTATAGAAAGGGAAGGTGTTAGCACCCTTTCTATCAGTGGTTATCCACGGGCTCTTAGGTACTTGCTCACTATGTTTTCAAAAGTTTGCTTTTCTTTGTGTTTGTGGGTTTTGAAAAGAGTTTTGTTTTTGAAGAGAGTGTAAGTGCGAAAAGTTTGTTTTTATTTTAAAAGGAGCAAGTACTTAAGGACATCTACCTACTCAAAAAGGAATTAAACTGTGCAAATGTCCTTTAGACAATGCTATCCCACTATTGAGGAGTGGGTAGCACCGTCGTTGGAGTTTTCGGGTCAATTCAGTTTAAGGGACGTGTGGTCACTAAAGCAACGTTAGGACGCCTTAGCGGTAACCCTAATGTCTTAGATCATTTTTATCGAGGCAACCGTTTCGAGGCAACTTTGATCTTTGGACAGGAGGGCGACCTCTAAGACTTCCTATACTCAATGACCACGTTCGAGGCAACCAAGTGAGGCGTACCCTAAGAGTGACATGTGCGAGTGTGTCAATTTTCAGTTTATATTATCTTTGTACATGTTATGGTGAGCTACGATTGATTTAAAGGTTAATCTTGTCATGCATAGCCTAGTTAGCATACATCTAAACAGTTAATATATGTACAGGAATTTAAAGTGCGGGAATTGTAAATCCTACGCTATTACAAAGCTTCGGGGAGGGGGATTATTTACATGTCCAAAAATTGGGGGAATAAAAGCAGTAAAGTAAAAGTCTTAATTTAAGCTACCACAAACCAGTAAGCAGTTACAATAAAATAAACGCACGTGAATCTGAAAAATCCTAAGAATAAGAACTTTTGTTGTTTTATTTTATTTTTGGGAAAATGCTAAATGTTCAATTAAGTCAAATTTAATCAATTAAAAAAACTGATTAAAATTAACTCCAAAACATACTTAATATTTTTTGCATTTTTTGTTTATGAAAAGGATTGAATTTAAATAAATCCTAAGTCTACTGATTTTAAAATTGGAGAAAATAAGTTAAAATAATTAACTAAATTAAATCCTAATTCTAAGTTACTTATTTTTATGATTTTTATGTTGATTAAAGAAAAACAAATAAAATGGTCCAAACGAAAATGAAATCAGGCAGTAAATCAAGAAAAACAAAATAATTCTGGAGGCCTGGATCGAAAGAAGTGTGGGTTGTCTTTCGACCCAGTGAAGAGGCTGGATCGAAGGTGCATGAGGGGCTGCACTCTGAGGGTGTTCGATCTGGATATGTCATCCTTCGATCTGGAAGTCCTGGGTCCAGTTCGAAGCTAAGCTGCTGTGCTTCGAAACTCTAAACAGGATCCTGAGAATATATTTCCTGCAAAAACGAAACACATGTTAAAGGTCCAGGGGGGACTTTACCCCCCTGATTCGAATCTCCTCCCTATTCGCACCCGCTGAATTTGGGTCTGGGTTTATTTTATCCTTGGATTCGAAGGAGAAAATCAGATTGTGCCCAAGCAATGGCACAGTCTCATCTCTGCGCTGTAGCTTATATGTAGCACATTAAATCATTCACAAACAACAGTAATAACGTGAATATGCAATCAGAGATCGAAATGAGTTTGAGACTAGATTTCTTTTTACCAAACAGAAGTGCTTTGATCTATGATTCTGAGTGTGGAATGGCTGGTGCAAGGATTGGGTATGGCTTCCTGGAAGTGCTGATGATTTTTGGCAGCGTATCTCCAAGTTCTCCCTGTTTCTTTTCTCTATTTTTTCTGTATATTTTTCGTGTCCTGGATATGTATGCTGGCCCTTGTATTTATAGGAGTGTGAGGGTCTTGTAACAACAAGAGACAACCATTAAACAGGCCTTTAAAGCCATGAGACAAGAATCAGACACATTAAATAATTTCCTTTTTTTGAAATATTCATGTCTCTTGAATGAACTTGGACACTTTTGAATTTCGAATGCCTTCAGGCCCTGCTCTTCGATTGGTCTTGATTTGCCTCTTTCGAATGGACTTCTTATGTACCCTTCGAATGGGCCTTCTGAATGCTTCTTCGAATGGTCTTGAGTTGCACAGAATCACTCTGGTCGAATAAGCTCTTTAGGAACAGAAAAGGCAAGAATCTGGCCTTTAACTCAGGAATTAAATCCACCATCAACATTTAATTATTCCTATATTTGCAAGGGAAACATGATATTTTCTCATGTTCAGTGTACCTGGACATGTTTTTTGAGTGCCCTCTTGATGGCTTTGTTAACAGGCCAATCGAAAGGCTTTGTTAATAGGACAATCGAAAGGTGTTGTTCATGCTAATCGAAGGACATGGTTCACATGCCTGTCGAAGCTGCCTTGACACAATGCTAATCGAAGTGCTTGTCCATAATGCCAATCGAAAGGCTCATTCAGAATACCAATCGAAGGGTCTTTCAGAATGCCAATCGAAGGCCTTGACATAATGCCAATCGAAGTGCTTGTCCATAATGCCAATCAAAAGGCTCCTTCAGAATACCAATCGAAGGGTCTTTCAGAATGCCAATTGAAAGGTCTTTCAGAATGCCAATCGAAGGGTCATTCAGAATGCCAATCGAAAGGTCTTTCAGAATGCCAATCGAAAGGTCTTTAAAGCACCACTCAAAAATTTCCTTTTTCCTTAGGCAAGGGTTTCTGGTCAACCATGCAGGGGGAAAACTTTGGAAAACATGAGAGGGAAAATTTTGGGGTGCAACAGTTGCCCCTGTTCAATTTTCTTAAACCTGAGGATATAGTTTGGCTTTCGAGCCTTTCGTGATCCGAAGGTGGAAGATTATTGAACACTAGAGTGCCCGGAAATTTGCACTCGTATGGTGCAATATCAGCATTGTGACTTCGGGAATGGGATTACATATGCCATTTGGAGATTGTTGGTAGGAGGATGGGCTTATAGGTGCCATTTGGAGATTTTTGGTAGCTGGCTTGAGAGAAATAGAATTTTATGAGCTTCAATTGTCCGTTACTCTACTGGGGAATTAACTCTGGAGGCGAACTGCATATCTGGATTGAGAAGGAACCTGGGTAAGGTTACTTCATGATGAGTCCATGTAAAACTTCATCTGGAAAGGAGGAACATGTGTAGGGTTGCCTGATGATGAGTCCATGTAAAACTGCATCTTGGAAAGAGAGGGAACCAGTGTAGGGTTTCCTGATGATGAGTCCGTGTAAAATTGCATCTTGGAAAGAGGGAATCGGTGTAGGGTTGCCTGATGATGAGTCCATGTAAAACTGCATATGGAATGGAGGAACCTGTGTAGGGTTGCCTGATGATGAGTCCGTGTAAAACTGCATCTTGGAAAGAGAGGGAACCGGTGTAGGGTTGCCTGATGATGAGTCCGTGTAAAACTTCATCTGGAAAGGAGGAACCTGTGTAGGGTTGCCTGATGATGAGTCTGTGTAAAACTACATCTGGAATTGAGAAGGAACCGGTGTAGGGTCTCCTGATGATGAGTCCGTGTAAAACTACATCTGGAATTGAGAAGGAACCGGTGTAGGGTTGCTTCATGATGAGTCCGTGTAAAACTGCATCTGGAATTGAGAAGGAACCAGTGTAGGGTTGCTTCGGGATAAGTTTGTGTAAAACTTCAGGAGGAACCTGGGTAGAGTTGCCTGGTGATGAGTCCGTGTAAAACTGCATCTGGAAAGGAGTAACCTGTGTAGGGTTTCCTGATGACGAGTCCGTGTAAAACTTCATCTTGGAAATAGGGAACCTGTGTAGGGTTTCCTGATGATGAGTCCATGTAAAACTGCATCTTGGAAAGAGAGGGAACCGGTGTAGGGTTGCCTGATGACGAGTCCGTGTAAAACTGCATCTGAAATTTCCTGAGAAGGAACCTGTGTAGGGTTGCCTGATGATGAGTCCGTGTAAAACTGCATCTGGAATTGAGAAGGAACCGGTGTAGGGTTGCTTCGGGATAAGTTTGTGTAAAACTTCAGGAGGAATCTGGGTAAGGTTACTTCGGGCTAAGTTCGTGTGAAACTTCTGGAGGAACCTGGGTAGGGTTACTTCGGGATAAGTTCGTGTAAAACTTCAGAATGAACCGGGGTAAGGTTACTGTGGGATAAGTTTGTGTAAAACTTCAGGAGGAACCTGGGTAAGGTTACTTCGGGCTAAGTTCGTGTGAAACTTCTGGAGGAACCTGTGTAGGGTTACTTCGGGATAAGTTCGTGTAAAACTTCAGAATGAACCGGGGTAAGGTTACTGTGGGATAAGTTTGTGTAAAACTTTAGGAGGAACCTAGGTAAGGTTACTTTGTGATAAGTTCGTGTAAAACTTCAGGATGAACCGGGGTAAGGTTACTTTGGGATGAGTTCGTGTAAAACTTCATTCAGAAATATATGATAAAGGACCCGTGTAGGATTTTTCAGGATAGACCCGTGTGAAGTATGTTTAGTTTCCGGAGTTAATCTTGAACTTGCTGGAAGTTGTTGATGATAATCATCTTTCCTGAAAAGGTACATGATTAATCGTATATGATGCATGACATGCATTGTATGACGATGTTCTCAAAATAAATGAGATTATGTTGTATGCAATATGTATGCGCACGTCATGATGTATGAACATGAAATGCTATTGTGGTACGTCCGAGTTTGGGAAAATAAATCCCTGACTGTTGTTGGAGAATAAAGAGTTTCACTCGCTGGAGATAACGACCGAAGATGATTGGGAGAATAATCTTGTAGGAGAGAATAACTCCGCTGGGGAATGGACTGACGAGGAAATGACTCTGTGGGGAGTATATACTCTGCTAGAAGATCTGCTGATTTGGAGAAATAAAACTCAGCTGGGGATGAATTACTGTTGCTGGTGACAGTGAACCCTGTTGGGGATTGAATTTCTGTCTATGAAAGGAATGAACTCCGTTTAGGATAGAAAGAACTTCGTTGGGGATGATCTTTCAGTTGCAACTTGCTGAGGATAACCCAGTTAGACTCTTGTGAGGATAACCTCTGAATATGGCTGAGGAGACTTATTTGTGCTTCGTAGGGGACAAGTTTCCAGAGTCTACTAGGGAAGAGGAGTTGTGGTCCTTTGATTTGTAGTAGTCGGAGAGGCAACCCAAGCTGGGGAATCCTGGTTTTGTTGGGGAAATAAACCCTGTCGCCAGTCCGCTAGAGAGGTGACATCTTTGTTGGGGGAAGTCCTCGAGGATTCTTGAGGTTGATTCAGTTGGGGAAAGGTTTTCAGAGATTAAACCCTTGCTGGGAGTCATCCTATGAGAAGGATTTTGGGGGAGACTTGTCATTGCCCCTAGTAGCAAGTGTTTGTGGCACTGCCCGGAAATGTTTAATCGTACGTAACCCTTCACTGAGATTGATGTTCAATGCCCCAAGTGACGGAGATGGTGACTTGCCCCTGGTTACTCTGCACTTCTTCAGAGATTTCCTGGAATCTTGACTGGACTGCCCCAGGTGTGCTGGATAGTGACATGTCATGCCCCCTTGTTGATAGGAGATTTGTCAATGGAAGTGTCATCCTTTTTGAAGTGATTTTGTTCACTGAGAGGGCTTTCGTTCATCGGATATTCGTTGTGTGAATTTCTCCGCTGTCAAACAAATAGCCAAATGCAAATAGTGATATTCAAATAATGCAAAGTTTATGCTTGTCTCGAAGTTTTGAAAAATGCATTTTTTAGTAGAAAACTTTTTATAAGACAAGTTCAACACAAGATTTAGGGCAAATCCTTACAGGAGTCAGGATACCTTTTGTAACAGTATGCTTTCGAACTAACCCATGCTTCAGTTAGGACTTTTGAAGGGTTGTAATGTGGCTTGGTTCACGGTTTAAGAAAAAAAGGATAGAGGCTCAAAGTATATTTGTACCCACCCGCTCTTCGTGATGTTCTTCAATCCTAAACTCAGTTAATTGTGCATTTGAACTCCAAATGAGTCTGGAATGACGTTTTTGGTGATGGTTCACGCAAGTTGTATTTTTGAAGGCAGTCATCATTATTTGCAACATTTTTCATGTTGTCGAGGATTTGTAATGACCTCGTTCTTTTGATTTGTTATCCCTGACTTTTGCCTGACTGTTCCTGTTTTTGAGATTACAGTCAGCGGGATGCCCCAGCTTTCTTAAGCCTCCTTTATAGGCTCTAGCTCAGTGGGCCTTTCTCTTTTGAGAGATTGACTGCCTATGAGATAAGGAACCACCACTGTCTTTTAATTCTAGAGGAATGCTTTTGATGTCGTTCGTTGTATTATGAACTGAGAGTTTTGCGACTTCAATGCGCATCTTTTGAATTAACTGAGAGACTACCCTGTCCCAGGTTTAACTTAAAGGTTTCAATTTGTGTTTAAAACAGAAAAACTCCTACTTCTTTGGCTCGAAGGGGTTGACTAGGGATTATCTTCCTTATAAATCCAGTGTTTAGGATTTGAAAGAAATGCCTGTACATCGTCAGCAAGGTTTGTCCAAAAGCATACTGTATGAGATTATGGCATTGTTTCGTCATCCTCCCTCTAAAGGCTTGTAACTTTTAGCAAGAGTTGAATGAGTAAAAAGCATAGTTTAAATGTAATTAAAATGATTGGATCAAATCAAGACAAACATATGCAATGCATTAATGAAACAAAGTTTGGCATTAATAGATAATTGTTTGAATAACAAAAAGATTACAACTTGAAAATTCAAATGAACAAAAGTTTCTTAGTTTGAACTAGTCATCTCAGATGGAGAATTCTCAGCGGAATATTTTCATCTCGCCATCCGGCATGAACTCCAGCACCCTTCCGTCAATCAAGTCTTGGATCTTGTTCTTCAGAGTCCAACAGTCGTCGATGTCATGTCCAGGACTATGGGAGTGGTATGCACACCTTTCATTGGGATGATAGGTAGGAGCAGAGGTGTTAGGATTCCGGGGAGGATCCTTTAAAGTAATCATATTGACCTCCAACAAGCGTTTCAGTATTAGAGATGATGGTATATCAGTCTCAGAGAAATGTCTTCCAAACGTATTTCACTTACGCCGATTACCCTGTTGATGCTGGGCTTGTGACCCTGAAGCAAGCTGAGGAGCTTTTCCCTTTCCTTCTTGCCCCAAAGGTGGTTGAATGATGGCTTGATCTTCAACCCTATTTGTTTGCCCCACTTGGTTATTTTGAAGCAGCTTGTTGACGAGGACCCTGAGCTCTTCTTGTCTTTGAGCTAAGTCTTGAATGAGAGCCATCTGACTCACCAGCTGTCCCATCATCTGGATCTTCATTGTTGCCAACTTAATTTGTAGCCCTTCCAACTGATCATTCCTGATGCCTCCTGGATTCCCTAGGACCAAGCCCCTTGTGAGGAGAGCTTTTATTTCTTCTTGCCCCTGGGATAGGTTCAAGAACATTTCTTGAAGTTGGGCGTTTTGAGCCCGGAGATCTTGGTTATCTGGTTGGAAAGCCATTGCTGAAATAAACAGCGAGAACATGAGAGACCTGTACTGGAAGACCTGTTATGAAATGATATGTATGATATATGTATGCAATGTTTTCAAGGATCTCGCGGGGTAAACAAGAAACTTGTTAGAATTTGAATCTGGTAACTTGGTTGAAGGAAGTTCATGTTGCTGAGAGTCCTTCTTCAAGAGTCAAGCTCACCATATTGAGTGGGTCATAGCCCCTGACTCAAGTTATCATGCTTGGATTTCTAGACAACCTTGGCTAGAGGAAAATAAATCCCCTTTTCCCCTTGCTAGCCATTTGATTTACCATAACCTGCATCACAGACCCTTGAGATCCTTGAAATGGTTAAAGAAATGCTAAGGCATGATGCTATGATGTGTATGCTATGCGTTTAAGCACAAGTGTGAGGTGATGTAAGTAAGCCCTGCAATAAGTCCAAATTATTGGATAAGGACTGTAAATAAAACCTGCAAGGAAACCATGTTGTCAGATAACAAGTATGTCCAAGTAGTTCAAGTTTGAAGGCGCACGAGTCACACAAAAGAGCCCTTAGATTTCAGGCTTGCATGAGGTTTCATAGGTAAGTACCCTCTTGAGTTTAGTTGGCTCAAAACCTGTCCTATAAATAGTAACCGGGTTCTAAGGAGCTCAATATCATTGGATTGTTTTCTATGTTCATCGTTTTGGTTTAGCCACTGAACTAGCGACCAAAATATTCCAAGAAAACAATCCTCAATGAGTGTAGTATCGAGTATCTACCAACTTCGGACTGCACCAAAGTCGGTCATCTCACTACCCCTAAAAAAGGCCAAGATGGTCAAGTAAGGTTCTAGGTCATTAGTGCTTAGTGACATCACTCAGCGGCCCCGTATTCTCTTTGATTGACTCAAAGGCTACCGGTACTCACAAATATGTCACACTAATATAGCTATTGCTTCAACCGTGTCGGTATACCCCGCACAGTTTCCACAACGTATTGCTATCTATGAATGTTTCCCAAATCCGGGTGGAGGATTTCAAACCCAAACAATAGAACAAAGATAAAGCAATCTGTTGTACCCCAAAATTTGCCCTCCCATATTCTTCAAAAATTTGCCAAGTCAAGTTTCAAAATCTCCCAAAGGGTTGCATAGTCAAGGGTCTCCTAAACAGTCAAGATTAGGGTTTGTGTTCTGATCAAGAAAATGAAGTTTTCAAAGGTCCAATCAAGTCTTACATGCCTACAAATATGGTCAAGCATCCTCATACAAAGTTTCAAGACTTTCAGCACAAAATTGCACAGTCAAAACCCTAAATTGCACTACAGTCAACTGTAGGGGTAAAATGGTCATTTGACAGTTAAAAGTTCAAATTTTTGGTCAACATCTCATTTTGAAGCCTCAAACATCATTTGATCAATGCTTGATCATGATTCTCAAAGCTTGGCTCAAAAATCATCAAGATGCAAAAGTTTCCTTATTTGGACAGCTGAAAAAGTCAACTGTAAATTGACCAGGGCATAACTTTCACATGGATTATCATAAAAATTCCATCCAAAGCTCATTTTGAAGGGAAAGACATTTCCTACAACTCATCTTCATACTTCAAGTCCAAGAAATGCTCTCACAAAAAGTTATCAATTTCAACATTATAGGTCATTTTCAAAAGTCAACAAAAAGGGACTTTAAGTCAAAGGCCATAACTTGAGATTGGTAAATCAAAATGACATGGGACCAAAGGCATTGGTTAGAGGACTCAAAGACCTTTCCAAAATGTCCAAGAACATGAGCAAAGCTTAAAACTTGAGCAAGATATGCCTTGTGGAAGTTGGGAAATTTTTGGATATTTTGAAAAGTCAACATTGGTTCAAAAGACCTAAAATTGCTAATGGGCCCATTTTTCTTCCATAGTTCATCACCCATGACATGTGCACGACCACTTGGCCCAAAGGGAAGTTTTATTCATTTTTTATTTATTTATTTGAATTTTTATTTATATTAATTCATTTAAATCAAATTAAATATATGAAAAATACTTAACCTAAAGTTTTAAATCTTTTTGCACATGTTTTACTCTCAATATTTCGTGCCTAATCCAATATGGAAAGATTTGGATTGATTGGTATGATTGAGAGCAAAAAACACATAGAAAAGATTGAAAAAGATCCTAGAAAATCAAATCTCTAAAAACTATGAATGCAATTGACTTGCTCTATTTTTCTTGACCTAATTGACTCAATACAAAAGCCAAAACACAAACCTAATCATCCTACACACGCAGCTGCTCAGAAAATTGAAAACAAAAGCTTGAAATTTTGTTAAGAAACTAAAATCTGAAAATACACTTGCAAGGCGATTCAAGCCTCCAAACCTATCCCATTAGCTTCCTTGAGCATTATAGGACGTATTCCAATAAAAAACCTCAAGCCTTACGCTTTGAAACGGTATACAGAAGTCACACTTTTTCCATTTTTTTCCATTATCGTGTTTTAACATTTATGCACATTCATGGCATTTTGATTATATATTCATGATCAGTGAAGTGTTTGCAAGCTAACCATATGCCTTAATTGGATTGTCATGCGCTATAGGCAAATATACCATGTTCGTTTTTTAGGGTTGCAGGAGTTATAATTTGGGGCTTTCCACCCAAGGAAAAATTGAGACTTGGGACCTTGACCACTGAAACAAGCGCGTCTGGACGAAGAGAATCCATGGGTCGCGCTCAATTTATGAGCGTCCAGTAGCTAATCGTTATTTTTTTGTAGGGTGTCTACAACAACGCTTAAAAACCGTTGCTTCATGTATTCATGTTTCAGGAAGAAGAAAGCCACGTAAAGAAGATGATGATGTGTGGAGCGCTGATTGGAAGGTTCAAAATTTCGCGCGTTTTGAATCACTAACGCAGTTGTTCTTTTTATATTATTTGTTTACTATTATATATTAACATGCGTTGGTTGGATCAGATGGCAAGCGTAGTGATTGGTGAAGCACATGACCTGGGTTCGAGTCCCAGGTCTTCTTTGTCTCAATATTATTTTTCAATATATGTTCATATGCAGTTTCAATCTTAAGGAACACCATACACCCATGGAATCCAGCCTGCCACGCATTAAACCCCATCAATCCAAGGGTCACGATCTAAGGAGCATGATGAACACCAGTCAACGCATCTGTACGTGCCCAGCAAAAGTCCAACAAGGCCAAGATTAATGGGCCTGAATTTCCAAAGAATCACCTCCTATTTGGGGTCTAAACCCCCTAGGTTTGCTATGTTTTTTTATTTATTTATTAATTCTATTTTTCTTTTAACTATTATTTGTTTAGTTAATTAATTATTTTCACTAAATATAAAATAACATAAAAAATCAGAAAAAAGAATTAAAATAATAAATATTCTTATTTCTAGTATTTTCATAAATAAAATTGTATATAAAATTTAGTTTCAAATTAGGTTTAAAATTTTAATTCTTTTAACAAAAAATCTAAAAAATGTAGAAATAGGTTTAATTAACAATTTTTCACCCTTTTTATTTTCTTTCATAAATAATTAAATAATTAAATGTTTTTTTATATAATTAAATTTGCATGTAAAAATTAGGATTAATTTTAGGTTAAAAACTTCAATATTTTTTAATAAATTAAAAGCCACTAGAATTAGGGTTTGCATCTTATTTTAATTTTAATTAATTCTTTTTCCATTAAATCCTAAAATATTAAAAATACCAAAAAAACAAATTCTTGCTTTCCTTTATTAATTAATGCCATGTAATCCAATTTTTTGCAAAAGGGTCCAACGCCCTCGTTTCGTTTTAAATCTTATTAATTCGCATTTATTTTTATATTATGTATCTCTCCCGAAGCCATGTAAATAATTGCTCGCACTTTTAATTCTTTACTTTTTCTGTCAAATCGGGTCCTGATTAATTTTGGCGATGTGGACCCGCGCCTTTTGTAATAGCTTAGAATTTACTTTCGCAACTTTTAACTGTTAATCAAGGCATGAAAGAATGAATGGACAAAATTAAAAAACAACGCGTAGAACACTTTGACATGACAAGATAAATGCAAATGAAAACGACACACGAATCGTACACACCACCCCTAGGGTACGCCTCACTGTTGCCTTGCCTCGAAAGGTGATCGTCGAGTAGAGGACGTTTTAGTAAGTCCTCATGATCCGGGAACCTGGCATGAGGGTAGCTTCTAAGGTGTCTTCCCATTACTCCGGTGATCACATTGTTGCCTTGTCCCTCGAAACGTGGCCGTCGACTATAGGACGTCTTAGTGAGTCCTTGTGTCCATTGATCTAGTTGCCTAAAAACAAGTTGCCTCGAAATAAGTTGCCTCAGAATGGTTTCCTCGGAATAAAAGATCAATGGCATAAGGGTAGCTCCTAAGGTATCTTACCTTTGCTCGGTGACCACAAAGTCCCTAAAACTCGAATTGACCCGAACACCTCCAACGGTGGTGCTACCTACCTCTCAATGGGGGGATGGCACTACTTTAAAGGACATTTACACAGACGAATTCCTTAGGGTAGGTAGGTTCTCGTAGATACTTGCTCTAATTTCAAAAACAAATCAAAAAATACTTTTCACACCGACACCTTTTCAAAAAGCTTTCGAAAGCAATTTTTCAAACACTCTTGAGGACTGATACAAGAGTCGAACTGAAATTTTCAAAGAAACTTTTTAAAACCCACATTGAAAAGCAAACAAACCATTTTTTTGAAAACACAATGAGCAAGTATCTAAGAGCCCATGGATAACCATGGATAGAAAGGGTGCTAACACCTTCCCTTTCTATAACCTACCTCCCGAACCGAGAGCAATCTCTTTAAGGAATTTTTCTGTGCTTTTGTCCTTTCCATTTGGAGAAAATAAAAGACGGTGGCGACTCTTGCTTCCGCGAAATTTCGCGAACCAGCGTTAAACAGTCAGTTCCAGATCCACCGATCACAGAACAGGCGACTCTGCTGGGGAATTACACTTAAGGTGAGGTGTACCTTAGGGCTAGTTCATAACTGTGTTTTCAATTGTCTGAATTGTTTGCTTTATTATTGTGGGCCTGTCCTGGGAGTTCTATAGATCCTAACCCGGATCTGGGGATACCTTCTTAGAAAGTAGCAACAAGGCTGTGAGGGAACTGTGCGGGGTATACCGACATGGTTGAAACAGTCTGCTACGTTGATGTGGCACTTTGGTGTGTACCGGTAACCCTTGAGTTCAGTCAAGGAGAGTACGGGGCCTCCGCGTGGTGTCATGAAGCATCAACAGACCTTAGGAACCTTAATGGAACTATCTTGGCCTCTTTAGGGTAGTGAGATAACTGACTTTGGTGCAGTCCGAGGTTGGTTGATACTCGATACTACACTCAATTGAGGGTTGCTTTCTTGGAATATTTCGGTCGCCAGTTCAGTGGCTAAATCGAAACGATGAACAATGAAAGCAATCCCGTGATATTGGGACCCTTAGAACCCGGTTACTTCTAATAGGACAGGTTGAACCCACCAACTTCAAGAGGGTACTACCCAGACCTCATGCTGGCCTAAACTCTAAGGGCTTCTCTTGTGTGACTTGTGTGCCTTCGTACTTGACTACTTGCATGCTTGTTATCTGACACAGGAACTACTTGCAGGTTTTATTTATAGTCCTTAATTGGGACTCATAACAGGGTTTACTAAGTTTCTTGCAGGTTTTGGTTATAGTCCTTAATTGGGACTCATGACAGGTTTTACTTGAGTTTCTTGCAGGTTTTGGTTACAGTCCTTAATTGGGACTCATAACAGGGTTTATTCATATTACCCCATGCATCATGACATCATACCATTGCATACATCCTAACCCATTTCAAGGATCTCAAGGGCTTGTGATGCAGGTCATGATGAACCAACTGTCTAGCAAGGGGCAAAAGGGGATTTATGTTCCTCTAGCCAAGGTTGTCAGGGGCTATGACCCACTTGATATGGTGAGCTTTGACACTGGAAGAAGATTGCCCTAGCCAAGGATGTCAGGGGCTATGACCCACTTGATATGGTGAGCTTTGACACTGGAAGAAGATTGCCCTAGCCAAGGATGTCAGGGGCTATGACCCACTTGATATGGTGAGCTTTGACTCCTGGAGAAAGTTTCCCTAACCAAGGTTGTTTGGAAAGCAAAATAAGGTTGACGACTCTTGTCATAGGCTATGACCCACTGGATATGGTGAGCCTTTGACCCTTGAAGAAGGACTCTCAACAACATGAAGTACCTTCAATCAAGTTACCAGTTTCCAACTCTAACAATTTGTTTACCCCGCGAGGTCCTTGAAATCATTGCATGCACATCATACATATCATTGCATAACAGGTACCCTTTCTCTGCAGGTTGCTTACCTTCTTCGCTGTTTATTTCAGCAGTCTCATCATGAATCCTGAATCCTCAACCGAGCACACTATCAAGACCCTCCAGGCTCAGAACGCCCAGTTCCAAGGGCTGATCATGAATTTGACCCAGGGGCAACAAGATCTGAAGGCTCTGCTCTTGAAGAAGGAAAAGAGGAAGAAGAGGACTGTTTTGTTCAGCCCTAGACGCAGATCTGGGAACACCCTGCAGGATCAAGCTGAGAGGACAACTCCATCTGTGGGGAAAGGCAGTCATCAAGAGGAAAGGGTTCCCAGTCCAGTGGTCTCCGACAATGAGACAGATTTCAACGACGAACAGTACCCTCCGGCTGAGGATAGGTACAAACAGTTGGAAGACCGGCTAAGTGCTATGGAGATACAAAAGGTGCCTGGCCTGGACTTCGAGGATCTAGGTCTGTCTTCTGGGGTAGTGATCCCGCACAAATTCAAGGCACCTGCCTTTGCAAAGTATGACGGGGCATCCTGTCCAAAGCTGCATCTCAGGTCCTACATGAGGAGAATCCAGCCCTACACGGCCGACAGGAACTTATGGATCCACTTTTTCCAGGAGAGTCTTTCAGGGAATCAACTTGACTGGTTCTATCAACTGAATGGAGCCAACATCCGTACCTGGGAAGACTTAGCCACTGCATTCTACAAGCAGTACCAGTACAACGCCGACCTCGCTCCCACGCGCACTCAGCTTCAGGGAATGTCTATGGGTACGGGTGAAGGTTTCAAAGAATATGCCCAAAAATGGAGGGACCTTGCTGGAAGGGTACAACCACCTCTGACTGACCGCGAGCTCGTCGACATGTTCTTAGGGACCCTGTCTGGTCCATTCTTCAACCACCTGATTGGGAATTCTGCTGCTGGGTTTACAGATCTGATCTTGACCGGGGAAAGAATAGAAGCTGGCATAAAGTCAGGGAAAATACAGAATGGGGACTCCTCGAACACTGAGAGGAAACCATCCAAGAGAGAATCTAATGTTCTCAACGCGGTAACTATTGCAAAACCGGCCGGCGCTCCTCAGCGTCACAATCAACAAAGGGAAGAAAGACCTAAGAGGATATTTACTCCCCTCGGCATGACCTTGTCACAGATATTGCCACAGCTGCTGGAAACCAAGTTGGTAACTCTCATGGATCCCCCGAAGAATCCTAACAGGACACCTTCAAGGTACAATCCCAATGCTCGCTGCGCTTATCATTCTGATAGCCCGGGGCATGCTACAGATGACTGTTGGACTTTGAGAAACAGGGTTCAAGATCTGATTGACGCCAAGGAAGTCCAGCTCGACTCTCCAGAGACTCCGAATGTGATCACTGCTCCCCTGCTAAAATATGGCTAAGATTGGAAATTTTTTGTTCATTCGAATGTTCAATTTGTAATTTTCTTTTGACCGTTTAAACATTTTATTTCATGTCAAACTTGGTTATTTCATTAATGCATTACACATGTCTGTTTTGAAGTAATTATTTCATATTCACTATATGCAAACTGTTTTCATATTTTTGTGATGATCAACTCTTGATTGAAAATTCTAAGCCTCTTGAGGGAGGATGACGAAAACGATACCGCGATCTTGACAGTATGCTTTTGAACAAACCCCGCTGATGAGGTACAGGCATTGTTTCAATCCCTAAACACTGGAGTTATAAGGATGATAATCCCTCGTCAACCCCTCTGAGCCAAAGAAGTAGGAGTTTTTCTTTTCGAAATTTAAAACCCTTAATCATAACCTGGGGCAGGGTAGTCTCTCAGTTGATCCAAGTGCATAACAAATGGCACCAAAGAGGTCCTTACAAAACAAAGAAAGACAGTGATGGTTCCGAATAGTCAATAAAGAAAGGCAGTCATCATCTTTCAAAATAAATAAAAAACCCATTAAGTCAAAACCCATGAAGGAGACTTACGAAACTGGGGCATCCTGCTGACTGTAATTCCAAAAAGGAAACAGTTCAGGCAAAAAAAGAAAGGGATAACAAAAAAAAAATCAGACAAGAAAGAGGTCTTACCAACCCTCAACAAGAAAGGAATGACTGCCTATTCAAAATAAGTTATCAACATCCGAATCATCACCGGAAAATCAGAGCAAAAACTCAAACAAGGTCTAACGTATGATCAACTGAGTTTAGGTTTGGAGAACATCACGAAGAGCGGGTGGGTACAAATAAAATTTGAGCCTTTATCCTTTGTTTCTTAAACCATGAACCAGGCCACGTTATAACCCTTAAAAGTCCTAGCTGAAGCATGGGTTAGTTCGAAAGCATACTGTTACGAAAGGTATCCTGACTCCTTAAGGCCTACGGTAAATACAGAGTTGACATCACATTTTACAAACATTCACTTGTTTTATGAAAAAGAATGCATTTTCAAAATCTTCAAGACAGACATAAGCTTTGCATTTTTAACATAACTTTGTTTGCATATGACTTTTTGTTTGAACAGCAGGGAAATTCACACGACGAATGCCTAATGAACAGAAGCACTTCCCATCAAGGGGCAGACATGACCATGGTCCATTATCTGGGGCAGTCCAATCAAGATTCGGAGAATCTATCATAGGTCAAAAAGCTTGGGGCAAATCTCCGCCTGAGTCACTTGGGGCATCCCAACAAACGAATCTGACCTGATCAAACACCTTCTGGTGGCATGACAAACATTTCTAACAGGGGCAACTCCCTATCAGAACGGACATAGTCGGAAAAAAAAAGTACTACGCAAAATCAAAGACCCGCTAGGTTGACATACCTAGGCAAAAATTAGGGCTTCCCGGCGAACCAAAAGGGTTCGGGCAAAAATAAGGGATGAAAATGAAAAAATCTGTACACCCGGCAAGTCGAAAGCCTGAAAAGGCGGCTTGGGCAAAAATAGGTATCCCGGTGGACCGAAAACCCGAAAGGGCGGTTCAGGCAAAAGTTAGGGATCAAAGCGTACGACTATGGTCTGGCATCTTGTCACATGCCTACCAGAAGAAGGTTTTCCCGTCAACAACTATCAGCACCTCATAGGTCTTCCTCTCCTACCTCAGAAACAGGGGCAATGACGAGCTGCCCAAGCAATCTGATTGTTCTATCCTCCAAGGTATCAAGGTAGGTGCCGTGGAAGAACATAACCAATACAGTTCAATACTTCCCCAAGAGAGTCCAATCTAGTTCCCCAGGAAAGTTGGAATCATCTCCCCAGGCAGTAAGCTTATCCCCAGTAGATTCTGGAAGCTTATCCCTCGCAGAGCACGAGCGCGTCCCCGGCTTTATTCAAAGAGTTATTCCCTTAACAGGATATAACTGGGTTATCCTCAGCCAAAAGCCACGGAAAGAGCGTTCTCGATGAAATCCTCTTATCCCCAACGAAGTCTATCAACACTTCCAACATAACAATGGTATCCCCAGCAAGTTATCAACCTCAGCAAAGTACCTCTCTTTCCCCAGAGTTACCTCCTCGCAGAGTAGGCTATTCGCCAAGTTTATTACCCAACGGAGTCATCCTCTCCTACCAGTATACTTGCAACTATCACCCAGCGGAAGCAAAATCTATTCTTCAATATCAGCCCAAGATATGACTTCCCGGCACCCGTCAAGGATTCATTTTCCTAGACGAAAAAATACATTCATAAACATCACATTTTCATACATCATGATACATGCATATGTGCGTCATGTCATACAATCTCATTTATGTCTTTGCTTGATCCATATCATGCACTGCATATGATTGACCTTTACCTTTCAGGAAGGATACAGTTAAATGATCAGCTATGTCAGAGTAGACAAACATAGCCAAAAGAGACAAATTCAGTCAAAGTAGACAAATCCAGTCAAAGAAGACAAGCCCAGTTAAATCCCAAAGGTTTTTTTTTCTGATGTTCATCCAGTCAAAGAAGACATGTCCAGTTAAATTACTTCCTAAAGTCAAAGAAAACACCCGTCATTGAAGACATCTCGTCAGTATAGACACCCGTCATTGAAGACATCTCGTCAGTATAGACACCCGTCATTGAAGACATCTCGTCGTTATAGACACCCGTCGTTATAGACACTCGTCGTTATAGACACTCGTCGTTATAGACACTCGTCGTTATAGACACTCGTCGTTATAGACGCTCGTCGTTATAGACACCCGTCGTTATAGACACTCGTCGTTATAGACACTCGTCATTATAGACACTCGTCGTTATAGACACTCGTCGTTATAGACACCCGCCGTCATTGAAGACATCTCGTCGTTATAGACACCCGTCGTTATAGACACTCGTCGTTATAGACACTCGTCGTTATAGACACTCGTCGTTATAGACACTCGTCGTTATAGACACCCGTCGTTATAGACACTCGTCGTTATAGACACTCGTCGTTATAGACACTCGTCGTTATAGACACTCGTCGTTATAGACACCCGTCGTTATCGACACTCGTCGTTATAGACACTCGTCGTTATAGACACTCGTCGTTATAGACACTCGTCGTCATAAACACTCGTCGTTATAGACACTCATCGTTATAGACACTCGTCGTCATAGACACTTGTCGTTAAAGATCACTCGTCGTCATAGACACTCGTCGTTAAAGATCACTCGTCCATAAGGATAACCGGTCAGTAGAGACAAACTCACCAACCTAACAATACCAGATCCGATTCCTGTATCTTGCCAGGGTGTGTCTGAAGAGTTCGAAGATCCGATTCCTGTAACCAGTCAGGACATATCTACACAAAAGCATCTGAAAATCAGCTCCTGCAATGTGTCAGGTAATCATTTTCTATTTTGCAGGTATACAGGTTCTCGCTAAGGAATATCTTACGCAATCAACATCCAGATGGCATCCATAAGCCCATCATCCTATTCATCAATCTCCAAATGGCATCTGTAAGCCCATTCCCATCATCACTGCCACTATGTGAGCGCAAATTTCTGGGCACTCTAGTGTTCAATCATCTTCCACCCTCGGATTACGAAAGGCACGTCAGCCAATCTGCATCCTCAGGTTTAAGAAGATTGAACAGGGGCAACTGTTGTACCCCAAAATTTGCCCTCCCATATTCTTCAAAAATTTGCCAAGTCAAGTTTCAAAATCTCCCAAAGGGTTGCATAGTCAAGGGTCTCCTAAACAGTCAAGATTAGGGTTTGTGTTCTGATCAAGAAAATGACGTTTTCAAAGGTCCAATCAAGTCTTACATGCCTACAAATATGGTCAAGCATCCTCATACAAAGTTTCAAGACTTTCAGCACAAAATTGCACAGTCAAAACCCTAAATTGCACTACAGTCAACTGTAGGGGTAAAATGGTCATTTGACAGTTAAAAGTTCAAATTTTTGGTCAACATCTCATTTTGAAGCCTCAAACATCATTTTATCAATGCTTGATCATGATTCTCAAAGCTTGGCTCAAAAATCATCAAGATGCAAAAGTTTCCTTATTTGGATAGTTGAAAAAGTCAACTGTAAATTGACCAGGGCATAACTTTCACATGGATTATCAGAAAAATTCCATCCAAAGCTCATTTTGAAGGGAAAGACATTTCCTACAACTCATCTTCATACTTCAAGTCCAAGAAATGCTCTCACAAAAAGTTATCAATTTCAACATTATAGGTCATTTTCAAAAGTCAACAAAAAGGGACTTTAAGTCAAAGGCCATAACTTGAGATTGGTAAATCAAAATGACATGGGACCAAAGGCATTGGTTAGAGGACTCAAATACCTTTCCAAAATGTCCAAGAACATGAGCAAAGCTTAGAAATTGAGCAAGATATGCCTTGTGGAAGTTGGGTAATTTTTGGATATTTTGAAAAGTCAACATTGGTTCAAAAGACCTAAAATTGCTAATGGGCCCATTTTTCTTCCATAGTTCATCACCCATGACATGTGCACGACCACTTGGCCCAAAGGGAAGTTTTATTCATTTTTTATTTATTTATTTGAATTTTTATTTATATTAATTCATTTAAATCAAATTAAATATATGAAAAATACTTAACCTAAAGTTTTAAATCTTTTTGCACATGTTTTACTCTCAATATTTCGTGCCTAATCCAATATGGAAAGATTTGGATTGATTGGTATGATTGAGAGCAAAAAACACATAGAAAAGATTGAAAAAGATCCTAGAAAATCAAATCTCCAAAAACTATGAATGCAATTGATTTGCTCTATTTTTCTTGACCTAATTGACTCAATACAAAAGCCAAAACACAAACCTAATCATCCTACACACGCAGCTGCTCAGAAAATTGAAAACAAAAGCTTGAAATTTTGTTAAGAAACTAAAATCTGAAAATACACTTGCAAGGCGATTCAAGCCTCCAAACCTATCCCATTAGCTTCCTTGAGCATTATAGGACGTATTCCAATCAAAAACCTCAAGCCTTACGCTTTGAAACGGTATACAGAAGTCACACTTTTTCCATTTTTTTCCATTATCGTGTTTTAACATTTATGCACATTCATGGCATTTTGATTATATATTCATGATCAGTGAAGTGTTTGCAAGCTAACCATATGCCTTAATTGGATTGTCATGCGCTATAGGCAAATATACCATGTTCGTTTTTTAGGGTTGCAGGAGTTATAATTTGGGGCTTTCCACCCAAGGAAAAATTGAGACTTGGGACCTTGACCACTGAAACAAGCGCGTCTGGACGAAGAGAATCCATGGGTCGCGCTCAATTTATGAGCGTCCAGTAGCTAATCGTTATTTTTTTGTAGGGTGTCTACAGCAACGCTTAAAAACCGTTGCTTCATGTATTCATGTTTCAGGAAGAAGAAAGCCACGTAAAGAAGATGATGATGTGTGGAGCGCTGATTGGAAGGTTCAAAATTTCGCGCGTTTTGAATCACTAACGCAATTGTTCTTTTTATATTATTTGTTTACTATTATATATTAACATGCGTTGGTTGGATCAGATGGCAAGCGTAGTGATTGGTGAAGCACATGACCTGGGTTCGAGTCCCAGGTCTTCTTTGTCTCAATATTATTTTTCAATATATGTTCATATGCAGTTTCAATCTTAAGGAACACCATACACCCATGGAATCCAGCCTGCCACGCATTAAACCCCATCAATCCAAGGGTCACGATCTAAGGAGCATGATGAACACCAGTCAACGCATCTGTACGTGCCCAGCAAAAGTCCAACAAGGCCAAGATTAATGGGCCTGAATTTCCAAAGAATCACCTCCTATTTGGGGTCTGAACCCCCTAGGTTTGCTATGTTTTTTTATTTATTTATTAATTCTATTTTTCTTTTAACTATTATTTGTTTAGTTAATTAATTATTTTCACTAAATATAAAATAACATAAAAAATCAGAAAAAAGAATTAAAATAATAAATATTCTTATTTCTAGTATTTTCATAAATAAAATTGTATATAAAATTTAGTTTCAAATTAGGTTTAAAATTTTAATTCTTTTAACAAAAAATCTAAAAAATGTAGAAATAGGTTTAATTAACAATTTTTCACCCTTTTTATTTTCTTTCATAAATAATTAAATAATTAAATGTTTTTTTATATAATTAAATTTGCATGTAAAAATTAGGGTTAATTTTAGGTTAAAAACTTCAATATTTTTTAATAAATTAAAAGCCACTAGAATTAGGGTTTGCATCTTATTTTAATTTTAATTAATTCTTTTTCCATTAAATCCTAAAATATTAAAAATACCAAAAAAACAAATTCTTGCTTTCTTTTATTAATTAATGCCATGTAATCCAATTTTTTGCAAAAGGGTCCAACGCCCTCGTTTCGTTTTAAATCTTATTAATTCGCATTTATTTTTATATTATGTATCTCTCCCGAAGCCATGTAAATAATTGCTCGCACTTTTAATTCTTTACTTTTTCTGTCAAATCGGGTCCTGATTAATTTTGGCGATGTGGACCCGCGCCTTTTGTAATAGCTTAGAATTTACTTTCGCAACTTTTAACTGTTAATCAAGGCATGAAAGAATGAATGGACAAAATTAAAAAACAACGCGTAGAACACTTTGACATGACAAGATAAATGCAAATGAAAACGACACACGAATCGTACACACCACCCCTAGGGTACGCCTCACTGTTGCCTTGCCTCGAAAGGTGATCGTCGAGTAGAGGACGTTTTAGTAAGTCCTCATGATCCGGGAACCTGGCATGAGGGTAGCTTCTAAGGTGTCTTCCCATTACTCCGGTGATCACACTGTTGCCTTGTCCCTCGAAACGTGGCCGTCGACTATAGGACGTCTTAGTGAGTCCTTGTGTCCATTGATCTAGTTGCCTAAAAACAAGTTGCCTCGAAATAAGTTGCCTCGGAATGGTTGCCTCGGAATAAAAGATCAATGGCATAAGGGTAGCTCCTAAGGTATCTTACCTTTGCTCGGTGACCACAAAGTCCCTAAAACTCGAATTGACCCGAACACCTCCAACGGTGGTGCTACCTACCTCTCAATGGTGGGATGGCACTACTTTAAAGGACATTTACACAGACGAATTCCTTAGGGTAGGTAGGTTCTCGTAGATACTTGCTCTAATTTCAAAAACAAATCAAAAAATACTTTTCACACCGACACCTTTTCAAAAAGCTTTCGAAAGCAATTTTTCAAACACTCTTGAGGACTGATACAAGAGTCGAACTGAAATTTTCAAAGAAACTTTTTAAAACCCACATTGAAAAGCAAACAAACCATTTTTTTGAAAACACAATGAGCAAGTATCTAAGAGCCCATGGATAACCATGGATAGAAAGGGTGCTAACACCTTCCCTTTCTATAACCTACCTCCCGAACCGAGAGCAATCTCTTTAAGGAATTTTTCTGTGCTTTTGTCCTTTCCATTTGGAGAAAATAAAAGACGGTGGCGACTCTTGCTTCCGCGACATTTCGCGAACCAGCGTTAAACAGTCAGTTCCAGATCCACCGATCACACAATCAAAGCATACAATTGAAAACACAAGTGATCTAATCCTAAGGTACACCTCACTTATAATTTCCCCAGCAGAGTCGCCAGTTCTGTGATCGGTGGGAATGAGGACTGGCTATTTTTGGAATGCTGGTTCGCGTTTGCGTTTGTTTTCACAAAATGTCGCGGTAAGCAAGATTCGCCACTGTCTTTTATTTTATCCAACAAGGAAAGGACAAAAGCACAGAAAAATTCCTTTTCGAGATGTTTCTCGGGTTCTGGAGGTAGATTATAGAAAGGGGAGGTGTTAGCACCCTTTCTATCAGTGGTTATCCACGGGCTCTTAGGTACTTGCTCACTATGTTTTCAAAAGTTTTCTTTTCTTTGTGTTTGTGGGTTTTGAAAAGAGTTTTGTTTTTGAAGAGAGTGTAAGTGCGAAAAGTTTGTTTTTGTTTTAAAAGGAGCAAGTACTTAAGGACATCTACCTACTCAAAAAGGAATTAAACTGTGCAAATGTCCTTTAGACAATGCTATCCCACTATTGAGGAGTGGGTAGCACCGTCGTTGGAGTTTTCAGGTCAATTCGGTTTAAGGGACGTGTGGTCACTAAAGCAACGTTAGGACGCCTTAGCGGTAACCCTAATGTCTTAGATCATTTTTATCGAGGCAACCGTTTCGAGGCAACTTTGATCTTTGGACAGGAGGGCGACCTCTAAGACTTCCTATACTCAATGACCACGTTCGAGGCAACCAAGTGAGGCGTACCCTAAGAGTGACATGTGCGAGTGTGTCAATTTTCAGTTTATATTATCTTTGTACATGTTATGGTGAGCTACGGTTGATTTAAAGGTTAATCTTGTCATGCATAGCCTAGTTAGCATACATCTAAACAGTTAATATATGTAAAGGAATTTAAAGTGCGGGAATTGTAAATCCTACGCTATTACAAAGCTTCGGGGAGGGGGATTATTTACATGTCCAAAAGTTGGGGGAATAAAAGCAGTAAAGTAAAAGTCTTAATTTAAGCTACCACAAACCAGTAAGCAGTTACAATAAAATAAACGCGCGTGAATCTGAAAAATCCTAAGAATAAGAACTTTTGTTGTTTTATTTTATTTTTGGGAAAATGCTAAATGTTCAATTAAGTCAAATTTAATTAATTAATAAAACTGATTAAAATTAACTCCAAAACATACTTAATATTTTTTGCATTTTTTGTTTATGAAAAGGATTGAATTTAAATAAATCCTAAGTCTACTGATTTTAAAATTGGAGAAAATAAATTAAAATAATTAACTAAATTAAATCCTAATTCTAAGTTACTTATTTTTATGATTTTTATGTTGATTAAAGAAAAACAAATAAAATGGTCCAAACGAAAATGAAATCAGGCAGTAAATCAAGAAAAACAAAATAATTCTGGAGGCCTGGATCGAAAGAAGTGTGGGTTGTCTTTCGACCCATTGAAGAGGCTGGATCGAAGGTGCATGAGAGGCTGCACTCTGAGGGTGTTCGATCTGGATATGTCATCCTTCAATCTGGAAGTCCTGGGTCCAGTTCGAAGCTAAGCTGCTGAGCTTCGAAACTCTGAACAGGATCCTGAGAATATATTTCCTGCAAAAACGAAACACATGTTAAAGGTCCAGGGGGGACTTTACCCCCCTGATTCGAATCTCCTCCCTATTTGCACCCGCTGAATCTGGGTCTGGGTTTATTTTATCCTGGGATTCGAAGGAGAAACTCAGATTGTGCCCAAGCAATGGCACAATCTCATCTCTGTGTTGTAGCTTATATGTAGCACATTAAATCATTCACAAACAACAGTAATAACGTGAATATGCAATCAGAGATCGAAATGAGTTTGAGATTAGATTTCTTTTTACCAAACAGAAGTGCTTTGATCTATGATTCTGAGTGTGGAATGGCTGGTGCAAGGATTGGGTATGGCTTCCTGGAAGTGCTGATGATTTTTGGCAGCGTATCTCTAAGTTCTCCCTGTTTCTTTTCTCTATTTTTTTTGTATATTTTTCGTGTCCTGGATATGTATGCTGGCCCTTGTATTTATAGGAGTGTGAGGGTCTTGTAACGGCAAGAGACAACCATTAAACAAGCCTTTAAAGCCATGAGACAAGAATCAAACACATTAAATAATTTCCTTTTTTTGAAATATTCATGTCTCTTGAATGAACCTGGACACTTTTGAATTTCGAATGCCTTCAGGCCCTGCTCTTCGATTGGTCTTGATTTGCCTCCTTCGAATGGACTTCTTATGTACCCTTCGAATGGGCCTTCTGAATGCTTCTTCGAATGGTCTTGAGTTGCACAGAATCACTCTGGTCGAATCAGCTCTTTAGGAACAGAAAAGGCAAGAATCTGGCCTTTAACTCAGGAATTAAATCCACCATCAGCATTTAATTATTTCTATATTTGCAAGGGAAACATGCCATCTTCTCATATTCAGTGTACCTGGACATGTTTTTTGAGTGCCCTCTTGATGGCTTTGTTAACAGGCCAATCGAAAGGCTTTGTTAACAGGCCAATCGAAAGGTGTTGTTCATGCTAATCGAAGGACATGGTTCACATGCTTGTCGAAGCTGCCTTGACACAATGCTAATCGAAGTGCTTGTCCATAATGCCAATCGAAAGGCTCATTCAGAATACCAATCGAAGGGTCTTTCAGAATGCCAATCGAAGGCCTTGACATAATGCCAATCGAAGTGCTTGTCCATAATGCCAATCGAAAGGCTCCTTCAGAATACCAATCGAAGGGTCTTTCAGAATGCCAATTGAAAGGTCTTTCAGAATGCCAATCGAAGGGTCTTTCAGAATGCCAATCGAAAGGTCTTTCAGAATGCCAATCGAAAGGTCTTTAAAGCACCACTTAAAAATTTCCTTTTTCCTTAGGCAAGGGTTTCTGGTCAACCATGCAGGGGGAAGACTTTAGAAAACATGAGAGGGCAAATTTTAGGGTGCAACAATGGGGCAACATCAGGTCTTGATATTACTATCGCATTAACCGCTTGGTGGCGCTCAAGTCAGTTTTGGCTCCTCGAGCTGTAAACTGCACTAGATTCTTTTCTGAAAGGCTTCTTCTCTGTACTTGGCGAAGCACCTTTATGTATTTTGCCACTTTTAATACCAGCTTCAACTCTCTTCCCGGTCATAATCAATTCAGTGAACCCGGACGATGAACTACCAATCAAATGATTGAAGTATGGACCAGACAAAGTCCCAAGAAACATATCCACCAACTTCCTATCAGCCAGAGGGGGTTATACTCTTCCAGTAACATCTCTCCACTTTTGAGCGTAGTCCTTAAAATCTTTGCTCGCACCCATAAACATACCCTGAAGTTGAGTACGCGTGGGAGCAAGGTCAGCATTATACTGGTATTGCTTGTAAAATGCAGCAGCAAGGTCCTCCCAGTTGTGGACATTAGTTCCTTCCAGTTGATAGAACCATTCAAGTTGAGTCCCTGACAGACTATCTTGAAAGAAATAAACCCAAAGGTTCCTATCAGCATTATATGGTTGAATCTTGCTAACATACGAGCGGAGGTATAGCTTCGGACAAGATACCCCATCGTACTTAGAAAAGACAAGAGCTTTAAATTTGTGTGGAATCACCACCCCAGATGCCAAACCCAAATCTCCGAAGTCCAACCCAGGTATCTTTTGGATCTCCATTGCACTCAACCGGTCTTCGAGTTGCTTATACCTATCCTCAGCAGGAGGATACTGGTCTTCATCAAAGTCAGTGTCATTATCAGAAACCACAAGGCTGGGACCCTTCCTTTCCTCTTGATTCTCTCCTCCTCCCGATGAATTAGATAAATCAGCTTCCTGTCGCAAATTGTTCCTGAACCTGTGACCCATATTCAACAGGACCACCCTCTTCTTCTTCTTCTTCTTTTTGTCTTTCAAGATAAGAGTCTTCAAATCTTGTTGACTCTTGGCCAAGTTCAAGAACATCTCTTGGAACTGAGAATTCTGAGCTTGAAGAGCCTTAATAGCTTGATCAGTAGGTGTTTCAGAAGACATGTTATGCTGAAATAAGCAGCGCAGAAGATAAGAAACCTGTAAGGGTACCTGTGATGAAGTGCATGGGAATGGAATGCGTATGAAATGATTTCAAATACTTAGGGAGATTCAAATTTGTAAACTAAAATAAAACACACAAATGCCTTTAAGGCGTTACAAAAGAAATACTGAAAAGAAAATCTAAACTAGAAACAATAAAAGACATCATAAATCCCATGGTCTCTTTCCCTTCGTGCTGATATAATCGTTGATTATCCTCTCATTCTCAAGCTGCCTTGTAAGCTTCAAGATCATCCGTTCCTGCTCATGATACTTCTCTCTTCAGGCATCCCTTTCTTCCCTTAACTAGATCCAAGATCTCTTCAATGCCCCAATATCAGTAGGCATGTATGGATGGAGGATTGTATAAGGAACATCTTCTTCATCAGTATGCTCTACAATCACCGGCAAAATAGCTTCATATGGCATCCCCAGCTTTTGAGAACGGGCTCGAACCCACTGAAGATATGGTTGCATCGGGAGAGAAGTCTTCATTCCTAGCTCATGTGGATCAGACCTGTTCACCCTGTCCCAAGCTCGTATAAACCGGCGGCGATGTCCCTCAACATCCCCCTTGAAGTCAAAAACAATGCCTGTAAGCAGCAGCTCATGAGGACCGTCTCTCCGAGCTCGTCCAAACTGTCATAAAGCCAAACAAGGATTATAGGTTATACCTCCTCTAATTCCAAGCAATGTAACATTGGGGTATTCCCCACGTCGATCAATGACATCTACCCTTTCCATATCTTTAGTACTCCACAGGATGTCCGTATGAGCAAGGGACATGATTCTGTAAGCCCAACCCATACCTTCCTCATTCTTCAATACAAATTTGGGGAGGTGAGAAATAAACCACCTCGCCAGCAGCGGTGTACAACACATGAGAGTTCCCCTTCTCCGAACGGTACGGGTATAAAGAGCATGCAGAATATCACTTAAGAGAGTAGGCACTGGGTTACGAGACATGAAGATCTTGATTGTGTTCACATCCACGAAAGAATCTGGATTCGGGAACAAAACCAAGCCGTAGATGAGGAGAGCCAATATGTCTTCAAATGCTTGAAAGTCCAAACTGTAACACCCCGGTTGTAATTATTTGATTTATTTTAAATTGGAAAATTATTTTATTAGAATTAACAAAATAAAAAGGAATTATTTATTTTGGCATATTTGAAGAAAATAAAAGAAATAAGAAAAATGGGTTTCTTTTAAGTTTTGGGCTTGGAGGTTGTTAGTAAAGAGTGGGGGTGCAAGAGAAATAAAGATATGTTTTGGAACTTAAGCTATTTTTCTCATTATTCACGATAACACAGAGTTTTGGAATTTGGGGAAATAGAGCTCTGAAGGTGAGAAGAACGAAGAACATCACTCAAGAACTCAAGCTGCAATTTGATAAGGTAAGGGGGGCTAATACTCAATTTACTTTTGCTTATGGGTTTATGTACGGTTGATTCGGGTAATCGTAGGGAGAAACCCCAATTATTAGATGTTATTAGGGACCGATACCCTTAGGATTGAACCTTGTTAGAAAAGGTTTAAGTTCCCGATTTTTTTTGAATCAATTAGGGATTTTAGGTTCCTATGATGGATTGGATGTCTTTGTACTATATTGCACCGCCGTAGAGAGGTATTTTCGTGCAAAAATATGGGTATATGAGCTGCTGCAAAAACAGAAAAATTGGGTTCGCACTCATCAACACGGGCGCGTTGATTTACGCGGGCACCCGTGTTGATTTACTGTAATGCTGATGAAAATGTGTTTTCTGGCCATAATTCAACACGGGCGTGTTGATTAACACGGGCGCCCGTGTTGATTCACTGTGTTGGCATAAAAATGGGTTTTCTGGGCACAATTCAACACGGGCCGTGTTGATTTACACGGGCGCCCGTGTTGATCCCCTGTTTTGTCAAAAAAACGTGTTTTCTGGACACATTTCCACACGGGCAGTGTTGTTTTACACGGGCACCCGTGTTAAACCTCCTGTGTTGGTTTTTAAACTATGTTTTCTGTGCATGCTGTTAAGTACGGATTGATCTGGTTTTGATGTGCAGTGTTTGACATGTTTTGAATATGTGTTTATTGAATTCCTAGTGTTGATTGATGTGTGTATCGAATAACGATTGTATGTTATGATACCAACACTATGTGGATCTTATTGTCATGCTTTTAGATGATGTTATCAAGCATGAATTATGATATAACTTGATATGATTGATGTTTAATAGTATGCTGAGTGGTTACATGCTATTCATATCATGTTATGTTTGATATTGTTGATGTTGCATGATATGTCGATTGATGTTGATAGTATGCTGAGTGTTACATACTTTACATATCATGTTGCATTTGTTAATTCCCATTGTGTGGAATTAACATGGTGGCCAATATACGTGTCCGTGATTTAATGGAACGTTGAGGTGGTAGCCGTGTCCGCGATATAATGGAACGGTGAGTTATCCGTGACCCGAGATTTAATGGGGCGGTAAAGTGGTACCACATGCATGGGTGTGTTGCATTACATTGAATATGACATGAATGGATGATTTTTCCAATGTTGTATTTGATTGATTGTATGCATGTATTGCTACTAAATGGTTAACGACGTTTGATGTTAATAGTAAGTATGAAAAGTATGATATTAGGAATATATGAATTGTAAAGGTTTTTGTAATCTATAAAACATGCTAATTGTTGGGTGATGCTTATGGTTTCCCGAATTTATTGTTATGAACGTATAATCAATTGTATAGTTGAGATGCTCACCCTTACTGTTGAATGTTTCAGATTGAGGAGCTTCATTCAGGTGCTTGGCGAAGGCTTGTCGCTTTTAGTTTAATTCCGTTTTAGTATTGTTCGGGTCATGCTCTGGTAGTTGTAACTCCGGGAACGGTTGTTTGTCGAGCTGCTTAGTCAGACTCGTTTATTTCCTTATATTTGTTATAATATGATGTTGACATTTTTCCAGGTGTTAATCCCTGATGATTTTGAAAAATATTATAACATTGGTCTATTAATTAAATTATTCCGCTGTGTATACATGTATGAGTTACTACTATGATTATGCATGACAGGAACTTGTTTTATTAAAAGAGAATTGTGACATCCTCGTTATTACATGTACTCTGAAAATATAATTTTAATTATTTTGCGAAATTTTATGCGGGGTTTTAGAGGGTGTTACAATAGTGGTATCAGAGCATGGTCGGTCTGTCCGGCCAAGTTGTTATGTCAGTGTCATTACCCTTGGTACGCAATAAGTGTTTGAAAACACTGTTGGTACTTCTTTGTTTTGGATCACTTGATTGCAGGGATAAGATTGCGATAAGTGGGGGAGAAGTTGGTACTTCTCCATGGTGCTTCTGGATGCTAAGTAATGGCTCGACGTGAGGAAAATGGTAAGAGTATGAGCAAGGTATAGACTGCATCGTTCATAGTCCTGAAGAGGATTCAGAGGTAAGAGCATTACTTAGGTGGAATTTATCTCATGGATTTGTGCATCAGTTGTATGCAGTGCTAATGAAGTCAGTAAAGATGTGATAGACATGTCTTGCTAGTTTCGTTAGTATGTGTATGAACTTGGTAGAGCGAAGCCAATTGCTTTAAGATGGATATGAGAAGTTGATATGGATTCTGATATCTGAAAAGAATACCAATTAAAGGTCTCGATGTATTGATCAAATTGAGATGGTTCGATAAGAGGACGATCAAGGGAAGTTGGAGAGTACTTCTCTAGAAAGTGAAGGGTAGCGACAGATAGTGTTGTATTAGTGGTTTATGAATTCCTAGTGACACTCTGAAGCTAGCAGTAGTTCTGTAAGTGTGAACTAAGGTCCAACAAGAGTAAACGATGATATATTGAGAATGTGGAGTACTTGTGGAATTATGAAGTCTACCTTCGTGTTAAACTGGGTTGGTTGGTATTAGTTGGACTTGGTTGTTTTGTGAATATCGTGGGCTAAGGGTGTGATGGATATGCTTCCCTGTAGCGGGGATTCGAGAGAGAAGACTGGTTTTCCATGATTGGAAGTGAGAACTTGTATGGATTCTGACGATACAAGAGTTCTGTTAGACAAGTAAATGATTCATAAGAAATGAAGTCTGGACTTGAATGTTGTGGCGTATAAGAATATGTGTGACGTTATTGTAAACCTTCTGGTTTATTCAATTCAGGATAAGGACTGATGGAGTAATTACAAATCTCGTGTTGGGAATTGATTGGTGTTTTGATGTGGTATTGATCCTATTGTATGCCTTAGATCATTGCTATATGGTAGGAATTCAATTTTGATGGTTTTAGGATGTTTGGGGATGATTAGGAATGAGTTGGGGTGATTTTGGGAAGCATAAAAACGTGAAATATGATGTTGCAGAGTCATCAACACGGGCCGTGTTGATGCACACGGGCACCCGTGTTGATCTTCTGTGTTGATGCTCGGGTAGGTTTTTCCCAAAAATCGTTTCGGCCATAACTTTTGAACCGTAACTCCGATTTAGGCGCCGTTTGATGCGTTGGAAAGCTAGTGAAATTTTCTATATGATTATGAGGAATTAAGTAGCTTTAAGAGCTTATTTTAATAAGTTATTTCATATGTATCCTGGTTAAGTAAAGTTAATTCTCGTGGCCATGTGATTTCTGTGATGGTATTGTGTTGATCCTAAGTAAGAAAGAGTCCAACGTATATTGGTACTCTAAGTGTGAATAAGGATTTCAAGAGGTGAAGAAGAGGTTGACTAGTGCTCCTATTCTGATTTTGCCGAATCCGGCGGAATCTTTTGTGGTTTATTGTGATGCATCTCTGATGGGATTAGGTGGTGTTCTAATGCAGAATCAACAGGTAGTTGCGTATGCTTCGAGACAGTTGAAGGTTCATGAAAGGAACTATCCTACTCATGACTTAGAGTTGGCAGCAGTTGTGTTTGTCTTGAAATTGTGGAGACATTATCTGTATGGTTCGAGATTGGAAGTGTATAGTGATCATAAGAGTTTGAAGTATCTTTTCGATCAGAAAGAGCTCAATATGAGGCAAAGAAGGTGGTTGGAATTTCTCAAAGATTATGAGTTTGGTTGAATCACCATCCTGGTAAGGCAAATGTGGTTGCAGATGCTTTGAGCAGGAAATCCTTGCATATGTCTATGATGATGGTTCGTGAATTGGATTTAATTGAACCATTCCGAGATTTGAGTTTAATTTGTGAAAGTACTCCGAAGTGTGTTCGTTTGGGTATGTTGAAACTTACTAGTGGTATTCTAGAAGAGATCAGGATCGGGCAGAAATCCGATGTTAATTTAGTTGATAAATTGACATTGATCAACCAAAGTCAAGGTGGTGAGTTCAGAATTGATGAAAATGATGTTATGAGATTTGGCGATAGAGTTTGTGTTCCTGATGTTGCAGAAATTAAGAAGAGTATATTAGAGGAAGGACATCGCAGTGGGATGAGTATTCATCCGGGTGCCACGAAAATGTATCACGATTTGAAGAAATTGTTTTGGTGGCCGGGAATGAAAAAGGAAATAGCCGAATTTGTGTATGCATGTTTAATCTGTCAAAAATCAAAGATTGAGCATCAGAAGCCGTCTGGATTTATGCAACCGATGTTTATTCCAGAATGGAAGTGGGATAGTATTTCTATGGATTTTGTATCCGGGTTGCCGAGGACTCCTAAGAATTGTGAAGCGATATGGGTTGTTGTGGATAGACTGACTAAGTCTGCTCATTTTATACCGGTGCGAATGGATTACTCAATGGAGAGATTGGCACAGTTATATATTGAGAAAATAGTGAGTTTGCATGGAGTTCCTTCTAGTATTGTGTCGGATAGAGATCCGAGGTTCACTTCGAAGTTTTGGGAAGGATTGCAGAAGGCTTTGGGTACTAAATTGAGGTTGAGTTCAGCTTACCATCCTCAGACTGATGGACAGACGGAGAGGACGATTCAATCATTAGAAGATTTATTGCGTGCTTGTGTTTTAGAGAAGGGTGGAGCTTGGGATAGCTATTTGCCATTGATTGAATTTACTTATAACAATAGTTACCATTCGAGTATTGGTATGGCTCCGTTTGAGGGATTGTATGGTAGACGGTGTAGAACGCCTTTGTGTTGGTATGAATCTGGAGAGAGTTCAATAATTGGGCCAGAGATTGTTCAGCAGACTACTGCAAAGATCAAATTGATTCAAGAGAAGATGAGAGCTTCTCAGAGTCGTCAGAAAAGTTATCATGATAAGAGGAGAAAGAATTTGGAATTCAGTGCTGGAGATCATGTGTTTATGAGAGTTACTCCGATGACGGGTATTGGTCGAGCGTTGAAATCTAAGAAGTTGACTCCGTGTTTTATCGGTCCGTTTCAGATTACGGAAAGAATTGGAGAAGTTGCTTATCGTATTGCCTTACCTCCGAGACTCGCGAATTTGCACGATGTTTTTCATGTTTCTCAGTTGAGGAGATACATTCCAGACCCATCTCATGTAATCCAAATAGATGATGTGCAGGTGAGAGATAACCTGACAGTAGAAGCATTGCCTATGAGGATAGAAGATCGGGAAGTAAAACAGTTAAGGGGTAAATAGATAGTATTAGTGAAGGTTGCTTGGGGAGGCCCAGCAGATGGAAATGTTACTTGGGAACTAGAGAGCCAGATGAAAGAGGCTTATCCGGAACTGTTCGTCTAAGGTATGTTTTCGAGGACGAAAACTCTTTTAGTGGGGGAGAGTTGTAACACCCCGGTTGTAATTATTTGATTTATTTTAAATTGGAAAATTATTTTATTAGAATTAACAAAATAAAAAGGAATTATTTATTTTGGCATATTTGAAGAAAATAAAAGAAATAAGAAAAATGGGTTTCTTTTAAGTTTTGGGCTTGGAGGTTGTTAGTAAAGAGTGGGGGTGCAAGAGAAATAAAGATATGTTTTGGAACTTAAGCTATTTTTCTCATTATTCACGATAACACAGAGTTTTGGAATTTGGGGAAATAGAGCTCTGAAGGTGAGAAGAACGAAGAACATCACTCAAGAACTCAAGCTGCAATTTGATAAGGTAAGGGGGGCTAATACTCAATTTACTTTTGCTTATGGGTTTATGTACGGTTGATTCGGGTAATCGTAGGGAGAAACCCCAATTATTAGATGTTATTAGGGACCGATACCCTTAGGATTGAACCTTGTTAGAAAAGGTTTAAGTTCCCGATTTTTTTTGAATCAATTAGGGATTTTAGGTTCCTATGATGGATTGGATGTCTTTGTACTATATTGCACCGCCGTAGAGAGGTATTTTCGTGCAAAAATATGGGTATATGAGCTGCTGCAAAAACAGAAAAATTGGGTTCGCACTCATCAACACGGGCGCGTTGATTTACGCGGGCACCCGTGTTGATTTACTGTAATGCTGATGAAAATGTGTTTTCTGGCCATAATTCAACACGGGCGTGTTGATTAACACGGGCGCCCGTGTTGATTCACTGTGTTGGCATAAAAATGGGTTTTCTGGGCACAATTCAACACGGGCCGTGTTGATTTACACGGGCGCCCGTGTTGATCCCCTGTTTTGTCAAAAAAACGTGTTTTCTGGACACATTTCCACACGGGCAGTGTTGTTTTACACGGGCACCCGTGTTAAACCTCCTGTGTTGGTTTTTAAACTATGTTTTCTGTGCATGCTGTTAAGTACGGATTGATCTGGTTTTGATGTGCAGTGTTTGACATGTTTTGAATATGTGTTTATTGAATTCCTAGTGTTGATTGATGTGTGTATCGAATAACGATTGTATGTTATGATACCAACACTATGTGGATCTTATTGTCATGCTTTTAGATGATGTTATCAAGCATGAATTATGATATAACTTGATATGATTGATGTTTAATAGTATGCTGAGTGGTTACATGCTATTCATATCATGTTATGTTTGATATTGTTGATGTTGCATGATATGTCGATTGATGTTGATAGTATGCTGAGTGTTACATACTTTACATATCATGTTGCATTTGTTAATTCCCATTGTGTGGAATTAACATGGTGGCCAATATACGTGTCCGCGATTTAATGGAACGTTGAGGTGGTAGCCGTGTCCGCGATATAATGGAACGGTGAGTTATCCGTGACCCGAGATTTAATGGGGCGGTAAAGTGGTACCACATGCATGGGTGTGTTGCATTACATTGAATATGACATGAATGGATGATTTTTCCAATGTTGTATTTGATTGATTGTATGCATGTATTGCTACTAAATGGTTAACGACGTTTGATGTTAATAGTAAGTATGAAAAGTATGATATTAGGAATATATGAATTGTAAAGGTTTTTGTAATCTATAAAACATGCTAATTGTTGGGTGATGCTTATGGTTTCCCGAATTTATTGTTATGAACGTATAATCAATTGTATAGTTGAGATGCTCACCCTTACTGTTGAATGTTTCAGATTGAGGAGCTTCGTTCAGGTGCTTGGCGAAGGCTTGTCGCTTTTAGTTTAATTCCGTTTTAGTATTGTCCGGGTCATGCTCTGGTAGTTGTAACTCCGGGAACGGTTGTTTGTCGAGCTGCTTAGTCAGACTCGTTTATTTCCTTATATTTGTTATAATATGATGTTGACATTTTTCCAGGTGTTAATCCCTGATGATTTTGAAAAATATTATAACATTGGTCTATTAATTAAATTATTCCGCTGTGTATACATGTATGAGTTACTACTATGATTATGCATGACAGGAACTTGTTTTATTAAAAGAGAATTGTGACATCCTCGTTATTACATGTACTCTGAAAATATAATTTTAATTATTTTGCGAAATTTTATGCGGGGTTTTAGAGGGTGTTACACAAACTATCCCAGAACTGTTGAGCTTGATCAATCAAAAACTTAGGTAAGAAACCTTTAACCCCGCTCCGAATCTCCCAGTTAGATACCACATCAGTCATTTTTAGGTGTATGGCTGAAGCAATATCCTCTGGCCTAGGAGTTATCTCCAAACCTATAAAGGGTGTCTTCTCTAGAATAGATATGCCAAGTAAATCAGAAAACTCCTCCAAAGTAGGGACTAGCTGATAGTCCGGGAAGGTGAAACAGTGATGCAATGGATGAAAGAACTGGAACAACACACTCATCATTTGCTCATCCAACTTAGAAGTGACTAGGCTAAGGAGATGACCTTGTCTTCTAACAAAGGAAGAAGTATCAGAAACCTTTGAAACCAACTCTCTAAGCGGAGCAGGTATCTGCACGAAGCTGACTCAAATGGTATTTCTGCGCATAGAAGCCGTGATCTACAAAACAGAACAAAGATGAATCCCCTCGTTCTTTGAAATGGTTAGTCTAATGAAATATGCATGCGATGTCATGATGCATGATGTCATGATAAAAACACACCGCAGGTATCACAGATAGCAAACATGGTAAGGGCAAACAAGTCACACAATAGCCCTTAAATTTCAGGCTGGCATGGAGTTTAGGTACTACCCTCTTGCATTTTAGTTGGTTCAACCTGTCCTAGTAATAGTAACCGGGTTCTAGAGGTTCTCAATATCACTGGCCATCCTCCATCGGTCATAATTCCAGTCACGCAATCTTTTCTTGCAGCCGGAACCATCTCGAGAGTATGGTCTCAATGAGTGTAGCATACTGCTACTTTCTATGGCCAAGTTAGTCAATTATAGGTTCTAAGGTCAGTTGATGCTTAATGACCCATATAGCAGCCCCATACTCTCCTTGTTCCTCCACAAGGGATATCGGTACCAACTAATATGCCACATCAATGTAGCTACTGCTTCAATCGTATCGGTCCACACCATACAGTCCCCTAACAGTCTATTGCTACTTACCTAAAAGGTGTCTCCCAGATCCGGGTTAGGATCTATAGTAACTCTGATACAAAGCCCACAAAGATAAAGCAAACAAACCAAACAATAGAAAACAATATGATGAACTAATCCTAAGGTACACCCCACTTATTAAGTCCCCAGCAGAGTCACCAGTTCTGTGATACAGTGGCAAGAACCGGGGTGTGTTTCCCTTTTTAAGGAATTTCTTGTTTGCGTTTTGCGTTTGTGTTTGCAAAATGCCGCGGTAAGCAAGAGTCGCCACCGTCTTTTATTTTATCCAACAAGGAAAGGAAAAAAGCACAGAAAAATTCCTTTTTCGAGATATTTTTGAGTACGGGGGGTAGATTATAGAAAGGGAAGGTATTAGCACCATTTCTATCCGTAGTTATCTACGGGCTCTTAGGTACTTGCTCATCATTTTCAAAATTGTTTTCTTTGTGTTTGTGTGATTTGAAAAGCTTTTGCTTGGACTTCGATTTAACTCTTGCTTCTGTCTTTAAGAGTGTAATGAAGTGTTTTTAAAAACTTTGTTTGTAAAGGAGTGTAAGTGTAAAAAAGTTTTTGTTTGAGCAAGTACTTAAGAGCTAATCTACCTACTCGAAAAAAGAATCGTTCTATGCTTGTTTCCTTTAGAGAATGATATCCCACTATTAGTGAGTAGGTAGCATCATCGTTGGAGTTTGAGGGTCAATTCCAAAAGGGGACGTACGGTCACTAAAGCAATGTTAGGATGTCTTAGTAGTAACCCTAATGTCTTAGATCAATTATCCGAGGCAACAATATCCGAGGCAACCATTCCGAGGCAACTTTGATCTTTGGATAAAAGGACGACCGCTAAAGCACCCTATACTCAATGACCGTTTACCGAAGGCAACCAAGTGGGAGTGTACCCTAGGAGTGCGCATGTGCGAGCGATTCAGTTTCAGATTTATTATCTTTGCACATTTTAGGGTTATCTAACTGTTTTAAAGTTTAACATACATTCTTGTTATACATCCCTATATCATACATCTAACAGTTTAAATATTTGCGGAATTTAAAATGCGGAAATTAAACTACGCTATTACAAGGCTTCGGGTATTTACATAGACAAAAACAAACCCTTTGAAAATAAAGAGATAAATGGAAATAAACGTCCTAATTAAAACTATTATACCTTGTGAGCAGTTACAATAATGGGATAAAAATAATAATACAAACGCGCGCGAAGAAAATTACATCGGGAAGAAATTAGGGTTTTGACCCTTCCATCCTAATGAAAAGAAAAATTGTTTTTTTGTTGTTTTTAATAAAAGAATTAAGTTTTCTAAATTAAGTACAAAAATTAATTAGTTAATTAATTAATTAATGAAAATAATGACATGGCCTATTTTTGTGTTTTTGTTTTTTTTTTTATAGAAAAAAGAACATATAATTAAAGTTGGAATAAAAACCTAATTGTTCTAATTACTTTTAAATTTATTTAAAAAAAAGAATTAAAGTTATCTAAATTAACAACATTATTAAATTAATTAATTTTTTGATAAAAAATAAAATATAAACCTAATTTGTGGAAAGTATTATTTTTTATGACTCTTTGATAAAAATAAAATAATTAATTGTTAGTAAAATAAATAAATAGAATTAAATAAAACAAAATAAAAAAAGAATAGAGAAAAAGATTTGGGCCTGAATTTAGCAGTTTCAGGGGGGAGGGTGTGAGAAGCAGTTTTGGGTCCAATAATTTGAAGTCTACGTTTGACTTCTATGATTTCCTGCCATGCATTGACTGGGCCTCATGATGCACCTTCAGATGATGGCCATCAGATTTGGCCATCTGGAGATCCAAGGGCTAGATCTTGAGAGTCTATGGTGGGTCTTGGACTTGTGTACGCATCTGAACCTGAAGAGAAAAATAATATACAAGCAAAAGGTGGACCTGGGATTCGAACCCAGGTCCTGAAGCAATTACCATGGACTCCACTACCACTGCGCCAACTGTTCTTGTTTGTACATAAAATAAGTAATAATAATAATATACAAAATAAAGGAAATTAGTGGAGAACCAAGAAAACGTGCGCCAGGTTTCAAATAAGCCAATGGAAAGGTGACACGCAGGTCAACCCTGACCTTGCTCCGTTGGTAAAAGTGGAAAACTTTTACCTACAGACATATGTTCGTTGCTATATCCCTGTCATTCCTCAAAATCAAGCATGGGTAAGATAAATCAAAACTAAAGCCATGAATGCCTTCGTTGGGTCCTGCTAAGTTCAATGATGGCCCTTTCATGGCCTAATTTCGCCTGCACAGAAAAATCCTAAATCAAAGTTGTAAACCCTAGCCATGGTGAAATCCAGCACAAGCCATGAAAATGCAATCAAAGAATACAGAGAGCTTGCAAATGTTCTATGGATCAATAATATATGGTTAATTCATGCTAACAATGCCTAAATCTTGCAAACCAAATTCAAAAATTCATGGATGTCATGGATGACTTACAACGCTTTTTGGTATTGGAAAGGCTTTGTTCTTGATTGCTTCTGCTTGCCTACACTCCTAGGAATCGATTGGAATGGGCAAAGAGTCTTGAATTGGCCTGGAACAATGAAATCGTGTTTTCACTTCTTCTTGATTTTTTCAAGTTCTGTTCTTGATGTTGCGCTTCCTTCTCTAGCCTCTTTTGGTCTGCCTCGATTCTATATGTATCATGGAATGGATTAGGGTTGATAGAATATACTCAATCTTCTTCCATTATTGAATTTGATTGTGATTTGATTCTCTTGAATATCATTCTAAAATTGGCCTAAAATCAATATTTTTGTCCACCCCAATGCCTTGCATGATTTCAAATACTTGCCAACTGGATTTGTGACCTGAAACAAGTATAAAATCTTGAGTTTTCAATGCTTTAGATTTTCTCATGATTTATTTTGATTAAAATTGATTTAAATCAAATAAAAATAAAAAATAAAAAATAAAAACATGATAATGACAAGTGGAAAGGGCTAGAGCTCGTGGACTATGTTTCCAACTCAAAACAAATGAAAAAGATTGGGCCCATTTGGAAAAATTTGAAGTTTTAGGCATAGTTGACTTTTGGCAATTTTGCAAAAAAGGTCAACTTCACCAATGCATAACTTCCTCAATTTTGACGCTTTGGAGGTGTTCTTGGACTTTTTAGAAAGCTTGAGATGTCCTTTAATCAAACCTTTTGGTATCATCTCAATTTGATATTCCATGCCCATGTATGAAGCTTTGACAAAAAGGTGTTTTTGTTGACTTTCCAAAATGACCTATAATGTCCAAATTCATAACTTCTTGTGAGTGCATATTTTGAACTTGGGAGATGAAGATGGATTGTATGGAACTTCTTCCTATTCAAAATGAGCTTTGGATGGGTAATTTCTCATAAAGTATGAGAAAGTTATGCTTGGTCAAAGTTGAGTTGACTTTTCCTACAAAACCCTAATTTAACAACTTTTGAGTCTTGATGAATTATGAGTAATCCTTGATGAATCATGATAAACCCTTGATCAAATGATGGAATATCCTTCAAAATGAGAATGTTGACTAAAAATCTTGAAGTTTGACTGTATGTGGGCCACAGTTGACTTTTGCCCTAGCATAGTCGATTTTCAGGCCTTTGAGCAATTGACTGAGCAAACTTCCTCTGGAAGGCTTGAAACTTAACATGGATGATCTTGATAACATATTAAGACATTGGTGAGAATTTGGGATCCCTTGGACTCAAATATCTTGATGCAACATGAAACCCTAACTTGAGGTAGACTACCTTAGGAGAGAGCTTGTCTGGCCAACCCTTGGACTACCTTGAGCAACTTGAGGATATTTCTTAAAATGTTTTGAGAAATATGGGAGGGAAAATTTTGGGGTACAACAGCTAGTACAACTGATCCTGTTCATTTTTTGAAAAGAATAACACATGCTCCTATTTGTTATTCATGAAATGCTTAACTATTATTGTATTACCTATTATATTAGAATAAATGTTATACTTGGGGTTAGATAACTCAACTATGTATATAATAAAATTTATTTATTTTGTGTTGTGGATTTTATATAATTTATTTTCATGTCTAAGGGAACATTAAATTTAATTTTATTAAAGTATATCTTTATAAAAATGTGGTATTTGTTTACCTCAAAACATTGTAGATATTTGAAGAAATTAACATGTTAATCAAGTTCTTGTAAAAACAATTATGATGAGAATATTTGAACTCGCATGTCATGATTTCATGCAGTTGTTGTTAGTGGTATTACGTGCATGTGAATTTTTCCCCATCCTCTAGGATTATCTTTTATTCTATTTTTCTTGGTCTTATGAGCGGTTATAATTTTGATATGTTGATTATATATTAAATAATATATGTTTTATAGTCATAATATCATTTTAAAAATAATTGTTTAATTTTTTTAAAGAATTTTCTATACTTTTGTTTTATGGAATTAATTCCAACCGTCTTTGTTATGATGAATAACTGAGGCGCACCAAGTCATTACGATAAATTTGATTTTCAACCATACTCTTTAATAATATTTTCTACTTAACTTAAAAAATCTCATTGTTTTACAAAATCAGAATTGAGATTTTCAATACTAGAGTGAATTTTATTCTCTTCCTAAAAAAAGTAATTTTTTAGTAAATAATATAATTTTGAGACTTTTTTATAAAGTAAGTTTTCTATGTAACATTCAAGTACATGAATTTAGTCATTAAGTTTATATATTTTTATTTTACAAAAATGTTTGTTATTGAGTTAGGGTATTTAATCTGTAACATTAACTACTACGTGGTAACAATACAACAAAAAATAAAACGTAAATGATTAGTATTATATTTATATGTTGATAATGTATGATTATGGTTTTCAAAACACTATTTATTTATCATTTATATTAATTTAACCCGACTCTCTTAAAACCATTTGATGACTTTTTTCTTCTATTGAAGCCATGAAGGAATTTTAAAAAATGTTGTAGAATGCACAAAGTTAGTGTTTTCAAAGTTTGAAGTATCATTAATTAATTACTTCATCTATTGTATCTTATCTCTTTAAAAATAATAAGTATTTATTTTTAAATATAGGCGCTGAACTTTTTTTTTTTTTTTATAAAAATAACTAGAGAAAAATCAATAAAAGACCAATAATATGCATTTAAAATATATTACTCACTTTATTAGTGTATGAATATTTTCTAATTTCAATATTTTTAATAAAAAAGACAATTAATTGTTTTATATATATATATATATATATATATATATATATATATATATATATATATATATATATATATATATATATATATATATATATATTAAAGGTAGCTTTTTTGGCTGGTATATATTCAAAATATATAGTTTAGGCAAATTTCATTAATCAATATACTGTTTAAACTATATTACAAAATTTAATATTGTTTTTTATATAATTTTTTAAAAAATTTAATCTATAGAAGGAGTGTATAGGGATGGAAATGTGTTGTGTTTAGTCAGGGTACTATAGTACCGGTCCCCATATCCGCAATTTGAATATATTATCGTACCTGAGTCTAAATCCGTGTGGGCACCAATATTCATACCCGTACTCGTACCCTATGGGCACCTAAATACCCATACCCGTAACCGTTTATCCATGTTTGTAGTAAAATTAAATCAACTAATTTTAAAATATCGTATAATTTATATTTTTTAACAATAATAAAAAAATTTCGGAAGTTATTGTTGAGTTAAGAAATAAATAAAAATTTTATTAAAATGTGTAATGGTTTAATAACGATATATTTTTTATAAATTGATAAAAATGCATTTTTATATAATAATATAAATGACATTATATAAACATATAGTGTGGGTATGTGGCGGAATGAGTAGTAAGGTACTTCTACGTGCACCGATACCCGTTTATTTTAATGGGTTGTTTCCAATACCAATTTTTGCGGGTTTACCCTACTCGTGGGTATTTTTGTGGGTACCTACTTGAAATGAGCCAAATTTCCATCCCTAGAGTGGTAATATCTATAACACCCAAAATCTATTTAAGAGCCTAATGTTATTAATTATAAATGAATAAATGAAAAACGTTAAGATTTAGTTTAGAAATTGTTGGAATAATGACATACATTTGAAATTCATGAAAAGTGAAGAGTAAATGACTAATTTCTCTTAAGGAGGTCTTTTTACTAACTTTCACTCATTTTAATTATTTTCTTTTTTAAAAAGAGAGACATCATAAAAGATTAGAGAAAAAAAGGAACACGTGAAATTAAAGGAATGAAGGGAAAATGAAGTTGCATGGGGTTCTTGAAACATAAAGGAAGAAAGAAATATTGAAGCTTTTTTAAACTTGTTGAGTCGAGTGGAATTTGTTGATAAAATAGAACTCACTGGCATGTAGTAATCTTATCCTACTATTGTTGATCATTTTCAAGTACTTCTCATCAAGTTAAGGCAAAGGTTAACCTGATTAAGGAAACTTAAAGATGTCTCTAGAGTTATTTACATTGGTGTATTTTGAAGATCCGTAGTATTTCTTGATAAGAACATACGATCTTGTACTAGTGATGTTATTAAATTTTTGTAAATGACTCTGTAATATCATTTATGCACTTATTATATGTATTATGTACAACTATATATATATATATATATATATATATATATATATATATATATATATATATATATATATATATATATATATATATATATATATATATATATATATATATATATATATATATATATATATATATAATTAAAAATATAGTCAAGGTCATATATTTTAGAAAATATATATTAAAAATACATATTTTTTTCTCAAATTCGATTTAAATATATATTGTTTAATACATATTACAAAATTTATAAATGTTTTGTTTTTATGAATGTTTTCTTTTTTATTCTCAAGAAGGAGAGGTAAATCCAGTATATATACAACATATTAGATCATGGGTTCGTAGTCTAGTAATGGCATCCAACATATGATCGTTCGCATTTGCTAGAAGTAGTAGATAATTTGTTTATGTTAAAATAAAAAATAAGTTATAATTTGATTAAAAGTGATTACTAATTTCTTATATAACTCTTTTTTACTTTTAAAAACATGGGATCCAATAAAACAAAAACCAGGACAAAATCTTATAGTTTGAAAAAACACATGAGTTTTACATCGGTGACATGTGATTTTTGTAGAAATGTTTTGTTAAATTATTAATGATTTTCTTGAAATGTATAATTTTATTTTTTTTAATACTTTTGAATTATTTTATATCTACATAAAATAATAAATAAAATTAATTATTTAAATTATTAATATATTTAATGTTTTTTTTATAAATTCAAAATTCAATAGATCTGAGAAAAAGTAGTGCGGGACTAAAATGAATCCCTTAAACACCAACAAATCTACAATTAGACAAACTTAACATATCATGATACAAAGATGATGCAAGAAACATAAGAGGAATGTGCCACACTACATGGGGCTCTACAATGGCGCGTCCCTATAAATATGAGTGGTGAAAAACTCCATTTTCTAACCTTAGCACCCACATTAAGCAATCTAGTTTGAATGGACTAAGGCCCGATTTTAGGATCTTGAGTTGGAAGAAAGAATAGCATATTTGAATTAGTTTCCAATCAAATATTAGTAAAGCTTGAATTAAAAGCAAAATGAATGGCTTTTATGACACCATAATGTTTGATTTTATTTTTCTACTCTTTCCAAAATATATCCTATAAATATTTTTTTTTGGATCAAAAGCAATACTTTATTAACCAAAAACAGCTTAAGTACACCTGATCCGAAGATCCAAGAGTCCAATTAGACCTCAATTAAGTAAACCCCGTTATGTGGCTTCTTAATTTCCTGTACATACTACATCTAGTTCTGACGACATGCTTAATTCTATCTCTAATATTTCCTTCCAGGTGCTTACCATTAAAAATAAAATTATTTCTATCCTGCCATATCTCATAAATGGTCTCCGTAAAAGCCATTTTCAGCATCAAACCACTAGGCTTATTTCTTCTAGTTCTCCCAAGAATCCATTTTATTTCTTGGACCCACTCAAAGGGGGCAATGGCTAATGTGTTGCCAATTTAAAATTTCCTTCCAAACATCTTTGGTGTGTATGTAATCAAAGAAGATGTGTTGCATTGTTTCTTCCTCCCTACAGTAAGCGCATCTACTGTCATCCACAAAACCAAGTTTTTGCAATCTACTCTTAGTAGGGATCCTATTCCATAATGCCATCCAGAGGAAGAAGTTTGGTTTGGGTCTAGCATAATTGTCAAACAATAATTTCTTCCAATAAACATGAGTGACATGGCCACGCAGTTCCTTATACATCCGGCCTGTGCTGTATTTCCTACTCTTAACCGCATCCTGCCAATGCACTGACCTGCTAATGATATCTCTATGCTTAAGCATCCGTTTCACAATCCAGGAGCTTATATTTGAACCTTGCCACTCTAGGATATTACACCCCTTAAGATAAAACGTATCCAGCCATCTAATCCATAAACGGTCAGCCTTCATGTGAATGTTCCAAAGCAGTTTCCCTAATGAGGCCTGGCTCCAAGTGTCCAAATGATAGATATTCAACCCTCCCGCGACTTTAGGCTGGTACACTGAGTCTCATGCTATCGGGGCTTTCCTACTGATAATGTCAGATCCACACCATAAGAAACTCCGGCATATAGAATCAATACATTGTAGCACTTGTTTAGGGAGAGGCAACACTTGCAGCCAGTAAGTAGAGATGGCAAATATTACGCTTTTTATCAACTGACATCTACCAGCATAACTCAAGAGGTGCGAGGTCCAATGTTTAGTTCTCCCGGTGATTTTTTCAATAAGCGGTTGACATTGTTGGCTAGATAGTTTCCTACTGGCTAATGGAACACCAAGGTACTTGAAAGGAATGCTTCCTTCACCAAAACCGGTAAGCTGGATAATTTCTTGTTTAATCCGTTGCTGGACTCCACCAAAGTACACATGGCATTTAGAAGGCTGTACATAGAGGCATGTTGCTTGCGAGAAAAAGTTAAAGACCTGCATCAGATTACAGACAGAAGCAGTATCACCTCTAGCAAATAGGATGATATCATCAGCAAAACTTATGTTCGCTATACCAAGTTTTTTGCATCTGGGGTGGAATTTAAATTGCTGCACAGTGGAAAGATTAGCCAGCCCCCTGTGGAGGTACTCCATGACAACAACAAATAATAGTGGTGATATTGGATCCCCCTGACGCAGCCCTCGTCTAGCACGCAAAATATCAGTCAACTGACCATTAATCGAGTACCTAAACGAAACAGTGCTAACACATTCCATAGTCCAATCAACAAATTTACCAGGGAAGTTCATTTCCTTCAGTATCGTGGCCAGAGCATTCCATTCGACTGTATCATATGCTTTCCGAATGTCCATCTGAATAGCGCAACAAGGAGAAATATGTTTACGGCTATACCCTCTCAAGAGCTCAAAAGCCATAAGGAAATTACCATGGATCACTCTTCCAGTTAAGAAGGAAGTTTGGCTAATGTCAATGACTTCCGTTATTACTTTGCTAAGCCGGTTTGTAAGAATTTTGGATATTATCTTGTACACAGTCGTGCAGCAAGCAATGGGCCAAAGATCCTTCATACAGTCTGCACCATGAGTTTTGGGAACAAGGGTCACTACATCACAGTTGATTGCGGCATACATCTGGTTGTGCTGGTAGAAGTCCTGAATTGCAGAGATAACGTCCCGTTTTACAATAGCCCAAGAAGCCTTGAAAAATTTGGCATTATAACCATCCAAACCTGGAGTTTTATCATCACCAATTCTATTAAGTGCATCCCAGATTTCCTTCTCAGTGAAAGGTAGAATAAGACTAGCTTTACTACTAACGGAAAGCTGAGCACCTCTTCTAATTATATGAATATTCACATGCTTCAAGTTATCAGTGGTTTTACCCACCAACTCAGAGTAGAAGCGCAACACTTCAGTTTCCATTTCCTCTTGGTGTGTCAGCATTTTGCCAGAATGATCCCTTAAGTGAGGAATGGTATTAAGCTTTTGTCTTCCTCTCACTAATGCATGAAAGTATGCATTATTTGAGTCACCTAATTGGATCCAGTTTGCTTTTGATCTCTGCCTCAGGATCTTTTCTTCCTCAACAGTGGCATGGTCAATCTTGTCAACCCAATTCTTGATCTCCTGCACTAAATCAGAATTAAACGAATCAACCACAATTTTCTGCTGGCACAGGGCAAGGTTATCTCTATACGTTTGCATCCCCTTGATATCTTTAAGCATCCTTCTGTTAAGGCCTCTCAAGATTGGTTGGATCCTTTTCAGTTTGCGCCATAAGACAAACATAGGTTGCCCCCTAACATCTTTGCTCCAGCTCTTAGCAACCACCTCCAAGAACTCAGGGAAGTCCACCACATTATTCAGGAATCTGAATCTTTGCTGTATCTTCACTCCCTTATACCCATGCCCATAGGTCAGAATTTTGAGTGGACAATGGTAAAAAATATGGGCATTCAAAACCTCAATGATACTAGCAGGAAACTGAGCAAGCCAAATTTGGTTGCACAGGGCCCTGTCAATACGAGAGTAAATCAATCTATTTTTATGTTTATTCGTCCAAGTGAAGTAGTTTCCATGAGTATCATGCTCAAACAAGTTGGATCCTGACATCATAGCAGTAAGGTCTTCAAATTCTGCTTCATGTACCAGATTGCCACCAATGCGATCAGAACTGGTGAGAACATTATTAAAGTCTCCAACAACCATCCGAGCATTATTGATGCTACCAGCAATGTTTTGGATCTCAGCCCATAATCTTCTTCTAGCTGCAGCCTGGTTATGCGCATAGATAAAAGTGACCCAGAACTGATTCTTATTCTTATCAGACAGTTCACAATGTACAAACTGATCTCCACTACAATGCCTTCTGATGCTAAGATCCTGGTTCCTCCACATTATCCAAATCCGCCCATTAGGGTGCATATCATAGTTATCTATCCAGCTCCAGTTGTTACCAAATGTTTGTCTAATTTTAGCAGCATTACCACACTTCACCTTAGTTTCCAAGAGGGTAATGCAAGGCAGCTGAAGGGTATTGAGATGGGCCTTAATCTCATATGCCTTGCCCTTTTATTGAGGCCCCTCACATTCCAGGAGAGGATCATGTAACACCTCCAGCTTTGTCCTCCTCCATACCAAGGATTCCAAAACCATTACTACAACCAATACCACCAAAACCAGTCTGATTTTTTCCTGCACCAGATCTGACTCTTCCAGTATTAGGGGCCACTGTCCTCCAGTCCTGCTCAACCCCTAACTCATTACTCACCAAGGGCACTGCCATAACAGCAGCCTGTTTACCTTTCACATCCTCTCTGTTTTTAATCACCTCAGCATCAGGTTCTTTCACAGTCCATATCTGAGTTGGTTTAGCAGTTCTCCTCAGATTGTCACAATTATGTCCCAGCTTGTTGCACTTCTTGCAAAACACTGGTTTCCACTCGTATTCCACCCTTTGCACATGCTTTCTTCCTTGGGGATCTCTGATATTTAACGAATCTCTTAGATCAGTGGTTATGTCCACCTCAATGAGAACTCTAGCATAGGTAATTCTCAGTTTCTTTGTTGTACATTCATCCGTCATGATCGGTTTCCCAATAGCGCTCGCCACTTTACCAATACTCTTCTCACCCTAATAGATTAGAGGGAGTTAGGGGAACGTGACACAGATTGGCACAACACGAACAACATCTCTGTCCAAAGAAAACAATGGCCGCCATTCTAGCAGAAACATAGGCTGCCTGAAGATAGTATATGGGCCTTTCCTCAATACAAGCTCCTTATCCTCTTTAGATTTCATCTTGATTATAAAATACCCCTATTCATTATAGAATAGGTCAGGCAAAGCTGCGAAGTCCCACGTTTGCATCATATACTTCTTTACTGCAGTCATGGTCAAATCACGCCCTAGCACATACATTATCAACGCATTCTCCCAAAACTTCACCTCAGAAGCAATGTCTTCGTCCTCAATCACTACTTCAATATCACCTTCAACAATGGAGGGGGGAGAGTACTCAATATTCAGTGCATTAGAGGAAGAACGATTACCTCTAATCACGTCCACCCAGGGTTGTGGCGGGTCTAAATGGGTCTCCTCTTGTTCCTCAATCTCTACTTCAGGAATCGAATCTAAAACTGTTTCCGCTAACCCAAAATCATTGGACTTCAGAGGGGTGAAAGAGACAGTGGTATCCTATAAATATTTGTTTCTTCTTTAAATAGTTTTGTAACTTTCACGTAACAAAAGGTATTGACTTTCAAATAAAAAGACTAGTTAAAAGAGTAATGTCTCCTCTTACAAGATATTTTTTATTTCTATGTGTCCTGATGTGTCTATCAATGGACAATGCTCTAGGAGTGCAAGTGAGAGTTTCAAACGATTTAGGAAATAATGTGGACTTAACCGTTCATTGTAAATCAGGAGATGATGATCTAGGCCCGCATCTTATTCGCCCTAAGGGAAGTTATAGCTTTAGCTTTAACACTAATTTTATTGGAGGAACATTATTCTTCTGTTCGTTTAAATGGGATAAAAATATCCGTCATTTTGATATATACAAACAAAGAAGAGATTGTAGGAAAGGTGATTATTTCGACTATTTTGTAAAACAAGCTGGACCGTATTTGGCTAGTACAACTGGTCCTGTTTATTTTTTGAAAAGAATAACACATGCTCCTATTTGTTATTCATGGAATGGTTAACTATTATTGTATTACCTGTTATATCAGAATAAATGTTATACTTGGGGTTAGATAACTCAACTATGTATATAATAAAATTTATTTATTTTGTGTTGTGAATTTTATATAATTTATTTTCATGTCTAAGGGAACATTAAATTTAATTTTATTAAAGTATATCTTTATAAAAAATGTGGTATTTGTTTACCTCAAAACATTGTGGATATTTTAAGAAATTAACATGTTAATCAAGTTCTTGTAAAAACAATTATGATGAGAATATTTGAACTGGCATGTCATGATTTCATGCCGTTGTTGTTAGTGGTATTACGTGCATGTGAATTTTTCCCCATCCTCTTAGATTATCTTTTATTCTATTTTTTTTGGTCTTATGAGCGGTTATAATTTTGATATGTTGATTATATATTAAATAATAAATGTTTTATAGTCATAATATCATTTTAAAAACAATTGTTTAACTTTTTTTTAGAATTTTCTATACTTTTATTTTATGGAATTAATTCCAACCGTCTTTGTTATGATGTATAATTGAGGCGCACCAAGTCATTACAATAAATTTGACTTTCAACCATACTCTTTAATAATATTTTCTACTTAACTTAAAAAATCTCATTGTTTTACAAAATCGGAATTGAGATTTTCAATGCTAGAGTGAATTTTATTCTCTTCCTAAAAAAAGTAATTTTTTAGTAAATAATATAATTTTTAGACTTTTTTATAAAGTAAGTTTTCTATGTAACATTCAAGTACATGAATTTAGTCATTAAGTTTATATATTTTTATTTTACAAAAATGTTTGATATTGAGTTACGGTATTTAATCTGTAACATTAACTACTACGTGGTAACAATACAACAAAAAATAAAACATAAATGATTAGTATTATATTTATATGTTGATAATGTATGATTATAGTTTTCAAAACACGATTTAATTATCGTTTATATTAATTTAACCCGACTCTCTTAAAACCATTTGATGACTTTTTTCTTCTATTGAAGCCATGAAGGAATTTTAAAAACTGTTGTAGAATGCAAAAAAGTTATTGTTTTCAAAGTTTGAAGTATCATTAATTAATTATTTCATCTATTGTATCTTATCTCTTTAAAAATAATAAGTATTTATTTTTAAATGTAGGCGCTGAAATTTTTTATTTTTATAAAAATAAATAGAGAAAACTCAGTAAAAGACCAATAATATGCATTTAAAATATATTACTCACTTTATTAGTGTATGGATATTTTCTAATTTCAATTTTTTTTAATGAAAAACACAATTAATTGTTATATATATATATATATATATATATATATATATATATATATATATATATATATATATATATATATATATATATATATATATATATATATATATATATATATATATATATATATATATATATATATATATATATATATATATATATATATATATATATATATATATATTAAAGGTAGCTTTCTTTGGCTGGTATATATTCAAAATATATAGTTTAGGCAAATTTCGTTAATCAATATACTGTTTAAACTATATTACAAAATTTAATATTGTTTTTTATATAATTTTTAAAAAAATTTAATCTATAGAAGGAGTGTATAGGTATGGAAATGGGTTGGGTTTAGTCAGGGTACTATAGTACCAGTCCCCATATCCGCAATTTGAATATATTATCGTACCTGAGTCCAAATCCGTGTGGGCAACAATATTTATACCCGTACTCGTACCTTATGGGCACCTCAATACCCATACCCATAACCGTTTACCCGTGTTTGTAGTAAAATTAAATCAAATAATTTTAAACTATCATATAATTTATATTTTTTTAAAATAATAAAAAAATTCCTGAAGTTATTGTTGAGTTAAGAAATAAATAAAAAATTTATTAAAATGTGTAATGGTTTAATAACGATATATTTTTTATAAATTGATAAAAATGCATTTTTATATAATAATATAAATGACATTATATAAACATATAGTGTGGGTATGTGGCGGAGTGGGTAGTAAGGTACTTCTACATGCACCGATACCCGTTTATTTTAATGGGTAGTTTCCAATACCCATTTTTGCGGGTTTACCCTACTCGTTGTGGGTATTTTTGTGGGTACCCACTTGGAATGAGCCAAATTTCCATCCCGAGAGTGGTAATATCTATAACATCTTAAATCTATTTAAGAGCCTAATGTTATTAATTATAAATGAATAAATGAAAAACATTAAGATTTAGTTTAGAAATTGTTGGAATAATGACATACATTTGAAATTCATGAAAAGTGAAGAGTAAATTACTAATTTCTCTTAAGGAGGTCTCTTTACTAACTTTCACTCATTTTAATTATTTTCTTTTTTAAAAAGAGAGACATCATAAAAGATTAGAGAAAAAAAGGAACACGTGAAATTAAAGGAACGAAGGGAAAAAGAAGTTGCATGGGGTTCTCGAAACATAAAGGAAGAAAGAAACATTGAAGCTTTTTTAAACTTGTTGAGTCGAGTGGAATTTGTTGATAAAATAGAACTCACTGGCATGTAGTAATCTTATCCTACTATTGTTGATCATTTTCAAGTACTTCTCATCAAGTTAAGACAGAGGTTAACCTGATTCAGGAAACTTAAAGATGCCTCTAGAGTTATTTACATTGTTGTATTTTGAAGATCTGTAGTATTTCTTGATAAGAACATACGATCTTGTACTAGTGATGTTATTAAATTTTTGTAAATGACTTTGTAATATCATTTATGCACTTATGATATGTATTATGTACAACTATATATATATATATATATATATATATATATATATATATATATATATATATATATATATATATATATATATATATATATATATATATATATATATATATATATATATATATATATATATATATATATATATATATATATATATATATATATATATATATATATATAAAAATTAAAAATATAGTCAAGGTCATATATTTTAGAAAATATATATTAAAAATACATATTTTTTTCTCAAATTCGATTTAAATATATATTGTTTAATACATATTACAAAATTTATAAATGTTTTGTTTTTATGAATGTTTTCTTTTTTATTATCAAGAAGGAGAGGTAAATCCACTAGTATACAACACACAACTGTTAGATCATGGGTTCGTAGTCTAGTAATGGCATCCAACATATGATCGTTCGCATTTGCTAGAAGTAGTAGATAATTTGTTTATGTTAAAATAACAAATAAGTTATAATTTGATTAAAAGTGATTACTAATTTCTTATATAACTCTTTTTAACATTTAAAAACATGGGATCCAATAAAACAAAAACCAGGACAAAATCTTATAGTTTGAAAAAAAACATGAGTTTTACATCGGTGACATGTGATTTTTGTAGAAATGTTTTGTTAAATTATTAATGATTTTCTTGAAATGTATAATTTTATTTTTTTTAATACTTTTGAATTATTTTATATCTACATAAAATAATAAATAAAATTAATTATTTAAATTATTAATATATTTAATGTTTTTTTTTTTATAAATTCAAAATTCAATAGATCTGAGAAAAAGTAGTGCGGGACTAAAATGAATCCCTTAAACACCAACAAATCTACAATTAGACAAACTTAACATATCATGATACAAAGATGAAGCAAGAAACATAAGAGGAACATGCCACACTACACGGGGCTCTACAATGGCGCGTCCTTATAAATATAAGTGGTGAAAAACTCCATTTTCTAACCTTAGCACCCACATTAAGCAATCTAGTTTGAATGGACTAAGGCCCGATTTTAGGATCTTGAGTTGGAAGAAAGAATAGCATATTTGAATTAGTTTCCAATCAAATATTAGTAAAGCTTGAATTAAAAGCAAAATGAATGGCTTTTATGACACCATAATGTTTGATTTTATTTTTCTATTCTTTCCAAAATATATCCTATAAATATTTGTTTCCTCTTTAAATAGTTTTTGTAACTTTCACGTAACAAAAGGTATTGACTTTCAAATAAAAAGACTAGTTAAATGAGTAATGTCTCCTCTTACAAGATATTTTTTATTTCTATGTGTCCTGATGTGTCTATCAATGGACAATGCTCTAGGAGTGCAAGTGAGAGTTTCAAACGATTTAAGAAATAATGTGGACTTAACCGTTCATTGTAAATCTGGAGATGATGATCTAGGCCCGCATCTTATTCGCCCTAAGGGAAGTTATAGCTTTAGCTTTAACACTATTTTTTTTTAGGAACATTATTCTTCTGTTCGTTTAAATGGGATAAAAATTTCCGTCATTTTTGTTGGAAATCCACCAAATTCTATGATGAATTTCTACCACAATGACAATTTAATTATGAGACAAACAAAGAAAAGAAGACAAGACAAATATTTCAGCAGAGTTTCTCTCTGTCCACAAATTGTGGAAAACTTTCTTAATCACTTGCAACTGCAAATTCTATGATTACAATGAATTGACTTACTTGACTTTTAAAAATAGGGGTTACTCCCTCTATTTATAACTGAGCTTACACCCTAAGCCCAAAGCCCAAAATATCTTTTGTTACTAAATCAAATCAAATCAAATCTATTCTGGACTTAAATCAAATTTATTTAAATCTAAAATAAATCAAATCTTCTTTGACACTATGAATTACAATTTAACACACCACCTAATTCATTGTGTCTAAACTGTCTATGTTCATCATGGCTCTTAGCTTTCTGAATACTTCGACTTGCACCCCCTTCGTCATGATGTCTGCAATCTGATTCTCAGTTCTGCAGTGTTCCAAATTCATCTTCCCATCTGCTATCTACTCTCGAAGATAATGGAATCTCATTTTTATGTGCTTACTTAGACCATGTGCTATTAGGTTCTTTGCTAGATTAATAGCTGACATGCTGTCTATCTTCATGGTAATTGCTCCATGATTTTCCCCTGTTATCTCTTCGACCAAGTTCACCATCCATGTTGCTTGACATGCATAAAGAGAAGCAGCTATGTATTCTGCTTCGCATGATGATAATGCCACTACTGGTTCCTTTCTTGAATTCCAAGCAATTGGTGCACCACCTAGCATAAACACATAACCTGCTGTTGACTTTCGATCTTCAGCATCACTACACCAACTCGAATCAGTGTATCTCACTAACTTGCATTCTTTTCCTTTATCAACAGCAGGAAACAAAATACCATAATCGAAAGTTCCTTTGAGATACCTTAGTATCCTCTTCACTGCTGCTAGATGTGATACCTTTGGCTTCTGCATAAATCTACTTACCATACCTACATTGTATGCTAAGTCAGACCTTGTATGACAAAGATATCTTAATGATCCAATAAGTCTTCAGTATTGGGTTGGATCAACATCATCTTCATCTGCATCTTTCAACAGTTGTAGTCTTGGTCCTGCAGGTGTCGAAGTTGAGTTGCATTCTTCCATCTCAAACCTCTTGAGAATTTCTCCTGCATATCTTCTTTGATGCATCATCAAACCTCTACTGCTCTTGTAGAATTCGATATCAAGGAAACACTACAAGAAAATTAGTGTTTAACGACACAAAAATTGCGACAGTTATGTGATAACTGTCGTAATTGACATATAGAGACAGTGTTTACGACAGTTGACACCAACCGTCCCTAATATTTATTTTGCGACGGTATATTTAACCATCATAATATTATTATTACGACGGTAAAACAACCGTCGGCCCCCATTTAACACTTTTAACATTGATTTTTCACCGACAACTAGTCACGACGGTAAAATTAACCGTCCTAAAAGGCATATCACGACGGTAAAGCACCCGTCGCACCCTTAAACCTTTCACGACGGTAAAATTATCCGTCCTAAAATTCATTTCACGACGGTAAAACAACCGTCGCACCCAAAACCTTTAAAAATTCTCATGGGCACGACGGTAAAACACCCGTCGCCATAAAAAAGTTAAAAAAAGCTGAGTTGTACCGCAATTCCTAACCGGTTTCTGCAGAATCGTTCACAATTCGTTATCGAAACCAAAACAGAACAAAAAAGAACAAATTCACAAGCTCCTTTAAGCTTTTCCGAATGGATCTGAACACGCAAAGTCACCGAACCATTGCCAACCTATCCTCCTCTCAATCGTGCACAAATGACGCACAATGGCGCCCACGCCGTCGCCAGCTACGAAGGTGCTACGCTCCATTTCCGATCCGACCCCGACGATTCCGTTGCAATCGCACCTCTCACCGTTCCAACCGTGAGCCATCCGACAACCCACCAATAAGGCACAACCAACCGCCTCCTCAAACCGCTAAAATCTGATGAACCACATCCACCGCAACAATCTTTATCCGTTGTTTCGTTCATCAACTCAGCTGGTCCCTGCGTCTCTACTCAACAATTCAACACACACCTTCGTCAGCCAACCCTTTGCAAACCACGCTTCCATCGCCGCCACTGAAGAAGGAAAGAAAAGGAAGAGGTATTTGATTGATACAAGATGATGCGTTGCAAACAAGAGAGAGGAAGATATGGATTCAATTTGGTACTTTTTTCCCTTTTCTATATATCGATACATTTGTTTATATTTTTTAATTTGTTTTAGATCACAATTTTTGATCCCGTCGGAGCTTTGACATTAGATGATGGAGCTTTAGATCAGTGATGGCGATGGTGTTATTGTAGAGGCTAACGGTGGTGTCTTTTTCCATTAGTGTCAAGGTGTTTGTGAAAATGCATAGTTGAATATTGGAGTCCAGTAGCACGTTGACGCTGGTGTCTTTTGCCATTGGTGTCAAGGTGTTTGTTAAAATTCCTAGTTGAAGATTGGAGTCCCGTAACATCAGTATGTTCAAGAAGGGAATGAGTAGAGAGGATGCTCATCAAGTGTTTGTTGTAATGCTCAACTCAAGGTATGGCTGAGTTTATAGAATTCTGATATGCTATGCTATATAGTGCCTAGTGGGTGTTGTAAAAGGACTTTATAACCATTTAAGCATCATATTCTGTTGCAGAGTGTGATTCTGACCAAAGCATTATGCACTATTATCGTAAGATATCTCTGAAATGGTTACATTTAGTCACTTCAATTTATTTCAAACTATTATCGTGTCTGTGCTAGTAGATATGCACTATTTATTCAATTTGTGTTTGATGTTTGAACTTAACAATGGTAGTGTTGTTGTTGTTGTAGATGTGGCCAGACCTTATTCAGAAATCCAAAGATGGAGGAATTGATGTCATTGAGACTTATGTTTTCTGGAACTTACACGAACCTGTTCGACGCCAGGTTCTGTTCTTTTTCATTGTCTTTCCACTTTCATATTGTTATTCTTCTGTCTTTTACATTGCAGTTTTGTGAGTTCTCAAAATTAACGATGGATTACATATTTTGGCTTGGCAGTACAATTTTGAAGGTAGGGGTGATTTGGTTGGATTTGTGAAGGCAGTAGCAGCAGCAGGTCTATATGTTCATCTCCGGATCGGTCCATACGCTTGTGCAGAATGGAATTACGGGTAAAATTGGATCTTTTCAATGTATCATTTTGAAGACAGTTTCATCATAATATCTAATCCCTGACTTTAATTTCTTTTCCCTTCCTAAACAGTGGTTTCCCTCTTTGGTTGCATTTTATTCCGGGAATTAAGTTCAGAACTGATAATGAACCATTCAAGGCAGAAATGAAACGGTTTACAGCAAAGATTGTGGATTTGATGAAGCAAGAGAATCTCTATGCATCACAAGGAGGACCTATCATTTTATCTCAGGTTTCATTCTCTTAAAATCATCAAAATACAAGCCAATTTTCTTTTTTTAAGGAAATTATTGCTCAGTTATTTGGTATGCCAGATTGAAAATGAGTATGGAAACGTTGATATACACTATGGTCCTGCTGGTAAATCTTACATCAATTGGGCAGCATCGATGGCTACATCTCTTGATACAGGTGTTCCCTGGGTTATGTGCCAGCAAGTAAACGCGCCTGATCCAATTGTATGTTTTCTCCTTTTACCTATCCAGAGAGTTTTATGCAGTTTATGTTTTACTGGATTATCTTACTACTTGATTGTTAAGTTTTGTAATATTCTATCTTAAATACTCACAGATTAACACATGCAATGGATTTTACTGCGATCAATTCACACCAAACTCTGACAATAAACCGAAAATGTGGACTGAAAATTATAGTGGATGGTTAGTAGGGACCTTTTCTATTTAAATCATTTATAGTTATTTGAATGGCTTACTCAAAATATGATCTAAAAATTCAACTAATAGCTCTAGCAATTCTACTGAATATTCATCTATGAGAAATCACAAAACTGTGATCTGAAAAAATTCAATAACATTCTACTTTAATACTTAACTAGACAAGAAATAGTCTTGGTGATTGTCATCTAAGAGAAGCAGAACATATATATTTTATATGTTGATAGGTGATTCTAGTTTGTCTTGCCGAAAAATCTAAAGTTAGACTTGACAGATGAAATGACTCCCAAATAATGCAAAGCTAATCCCACACTCAGTATAGAATAACTATGTTTACTCTCCTGAAAATTTGGTATTAATATGCAACTAAAGAATTTAAACCCAAACTTTAAAAACTGTACTTTCAGGTATTTACTTGTACGTTGCTTCAAGAAATATCAGCGAATCATTGCTAGACTTTGTTAAAATCTCTTAGTCTTAACTACCTAGTTTCCATTTCCTCAATTCTTTTCTTTTCTATTGCTAACAAATATTTTACGTCGTTCTACGTGTGTCTGTTATGTCGAATAAGTAGGAACCCCCAAATAACTATGCCGTAGCTAATTACAGATTCTATTTGACAGATAATTTTAATACTTATAAATAATAATGTAGTTTGGCTTTGTAATATTGTTACTTATCAGTTCATAACTGCCTCTTTAAAAATTTAGTCTTGAAGAGCGAAGAACCTTTCCTTGAATGTGTTTATAAATAATAATGGATCTACATGTCTTATTTGTTGAAAATGATAAGCCTATTGAAAGATATAATTATAGAAAGTTATATATTTGTTTAAATATATATAAAAATATCAAATATAAAAATTAATTATTGGAGTTGATTTAGTTTCCAGCCGATTTGAATTAGGTACAACACTTTCTGTGTTCCATCTAATGATTTAAGATTTTGGTCAACAACATAAATTCAAGGACTAACTTTAGTAATAATCAATCTTGTTCACAGCTAAGAAGTTTGGAGTGAATGAGTTCGTGAACCCGGAAGTAGATTAACTTTTGAAGATTAATTGCATCATGTGATGGCAAGTATTTGTGGCATATGTAAATATTGGATGCTACTATCTAATCGGCACTTGGAAGAAGAATTATATGTGTACTCGGAATCAACAGGAAGAAGAGAAGGCAGCAGATGATTGGGAAAGAAAAATTGCGTCTGTTCTAGTTAGCCACGAGTTTGGTATACTTTTTGAAGCTTTGGCAGATGGCATGAAGAGCAGAATTTCAGAACTGCGTTCAGCATGCTTTATATCCGCTACTTGGCTCGTAAACATGCTAACCATTCTACCAGATACAGGGATACAAGGAGCAGCCCGTGTCTGTCTGCTAAAGCAGTTTGTAAATAAATTAAATTCTGCCAAGGACATAGAGAACCGAATCCTTTCTATGCTTGCTCTCAACAGCTTTCTTCATTTTTCTGGTAAGTTTCACAAACATGGCAATTTATTACAACCTTGATTTAAAGAAATTAGAGCAGAAAGATAATAAGTGCATTGATTTAAAGAAATTAGAGCAGAAAGATATTATCATGTAGTCAATTTTGTTTTGGGATTTCTGCGGTCGATACAAGTGCATTGGTTTATAAATGGAATATAGCGTTCTCTTTGTATCTTTCTTGTACTAAAAGTAATTGCTACCGGTAACACTTCAATTTGTGTGCACAATTTAACAGGGTTTGGCAGGAGTTACCTGTGCTTGTCATTGTCAGCATGCTTGCTTATTTCTGTTTCCTTGAGCAGCTTTTGGTAAGAACAAATGTCCTCTCATTTCTCTCAAAGTTACAACTCGGTATAGTGCGTGTGTGGAAAACATGAAAATCACGGTGAACAGAAGCTAGACATATCAGCTTCTCAAAAACATATTTAACCCTTTATCAAAAGAGGGGGGAGTTAAATTAAGAGACGAACAAAGTACACATTATCAAGTGGGTTCAATGGGACAAGGTGTGTCGAGAGAAGGGGAAAGGGGGGTTAAGGATAAAAATTTTAAAAGCTTTCAACTTAACGTTATTAGATAAATGGAAATGGCGCCTCGTGGTAAACAAAAACAGCACTTGGTACAAGGTTTTAGCTTGCAAATATGGTAAGACAAACTGTAGGAATAGGGGAGTAGGGAGAAATTGTTCAACATGGTGGAAGGATATTCAAAGTATCTAAAATGGAACAGGGAGATTTGACCAAAACTGGTTATCAAGAAAGCTGAAGAGAGTGATAGGAAATAGGGAGGACACATTCGTGTGGATAGAACCCTGGTGTGAGAACTTTTCTCTTAAAGATAGTTTTTTGAGTTTGTATGCAATATGTCAAGATAAAAATTTGAGAGTAAAGGGTTTGATAGTAAGTACAACTCTTTGGAACTTTAACTGGAATAGAAACTTATCTCAAGAAAAGTCCACGCTAGATGAGGAATTGAAGAAAAAATTGCAAAGTATTATCATTAATACCGAGAAAGTGGATACTTGGACATGGGGCACAGGAATATATAATGTTAAAGAGCCGTATATCATAATTATGGAGAATTCAGTTGACGTTGAAAGGCTGAGACTTGTAGAAGTTTGGAACAAATTCATCCTGCTAAAGGTAGCGATTCAGGTGTGGCGATTATTCCAAAATAGAATTCCATCTAAAGATAACCTTCACAAGGGAGGAGTGTTGAACGGTTCACAAACAGACTGTTCATTTGGTTGCATGACTATTGAAAATGTTTCTCACATTTTTTAGTATGATTTAAACCTGAAGGTGTGGGCAACTATCATCTGATGGTTAAGCATCTCTAGTGCGCTACACAACTCAATTATTTCAAACTTCCAACAATTCAGTGGTTTATGGGGAATGGGCAGAATCAAGACTGAAAAATTCAATGTTATCTAGTATGATTGTATTTGAGTAATTTGGAAAGGGCATAATGGGAAAATATTTAGAGAAAAAGTTAGATCAGTTAACTGAAGAAGCAAAAATTCTGTCATGGAAATGGTTGAAGAGCAAAGCATCGGAGTTCAATTATTCTCTCGGGAAGTGGTTATGCAGCCTACGACAGTGCTTGGGGTGTGCCAGATGAATTTCCTATCTCGCTCAATTCGAAGCAGTGGTTGTAGACTCCCAAATTCGATTAGCGTAGTTCTCGTTGCCCTTTTTCAAGTTGTGTTTACCATAATTTATGTTGGAGATGATGTTTTATCATAACAGAGTGTCAGGAGTCTTCGGGGTGTTAGAATGGTGTGTCCATATAGTTTATCCTGTTTTTCTAATTTCTTTTGGCTAGTTTATCCTAATTTAAGTATTGGTATTGCTAGTGAAGTTGGTTATATTTTACTGTTTTGGGGATGTTTAAATAATCATGTAGGTTCTCTGGTTTTGCTGCATATGTATTACACAGGTTGTCTTGTATTAGACTTGGTTTGCACTTTTTGTGCTGTTAAGTAATATAATATTTTAGATGTTTAAAAAAAAACACATTTTTAAACTCAAACAGTTACGCTATTTTTACATCATTTCTTACACTTACACTATATTTGCTGTTCATAAATACCATTTATAAACCAAAAGAAGGAAGCTGAGGAATTTGGCGCGTCCTGCTTCTCCTGGGAAGAGTTTCTCCAGTTGGTAAGATATTAGTGTTTTAAACTGTGGTTACAGTCACGGTTACTATGAACGTTCATGGTTCGATTCAAGAAGAATCAAACTCTTACAACAGTTTGCTAATATAATCATTCCAAGTTAATTTGATTAAGGATACTGTTACTCCGGTTAATTTGATTGGTTATGGGTTGGCGTTTTTGGGGGTTGCGTATTATAATCATTCCAAGTTGCAGGCGCTTAAGGCTTCGGAGACGCAGAAGAAGGCTCTTCAGAATGATGAAGAGGCTGGAAGGTTGTTGGAACAGAGAGACGGAGAAGGGACTGGAAGGAAGATCGACATTCATGAATTTTGTAGAATATTGTAACATTTTTTGTAATTCTCTCAAGTTGTAGCAAACCAATGTAAATATTAAAATGAAATTTGGCCTTTGATGATATTTGAATTTTTCTTGTTTATTGGTAAAATTTGCACTTCTTTTTACCTTTGATCACATTTTTTTGATATTATTGATGATTATTTGATATTAAATGTTTTTATTGTAATTAACTTTATTATGTTGAAAAGTGATAGAAAATAAAATAAAAATACTATAAATAAAAAAATATTAAAGTAAATAATAATTTAAATATAATAGTAAAATATTATAGTAAAATAATATTATATTTAAAATTATTTTACTAAATAATAATTTAAATAAAAATATTATTTGAAATTTATAAATCAGATTACGACGGTTAAAACCGCCGCAATTTCTAACCTACGGCGGTAGAATAACCGTCGCGAACAACAACAAAAACAAAAAATAAAGTCAAATTCACGACGGTATATAACCGTCGCTATCTGTTGTGCGTGACAGTTTTGCAACCGTCGCGAAATAGGCTGGGGACGCACGATTCTGCGACGGTACTTCTACCGTCGTAGATTGTAAATTGCGACGGTTTTAACCGTCGTAATCAGCCAAAATAACCGTCCCAATCTATCATTTTTCTTGTAGTGAAATATGAAATTTCACCCAAATCATACATTTCAAATTCCTTACTGAGATCACCTTTGAAGTCTTCGATCTCACTTTTACAGCTACCTGTTATCAACAAATCATCTACATAGAGACATAGTATAAGCAATTTACTCTTGCTTCTTCTTACATATACTCCATGTCCAGTTGTGCACTTCACAAATTCCTTCTCCCTTAGAAAACTATCAATTTTCTTATTCCAAGCCCTTGGAACTTGTTTCAATCCATACAGGGCTTTATGTAGCCTGTACACCTTTCTTTCTTCGTCATGTTTCACAAACCCAACTGGTTGTTTAACATAGACTTCTTTATCTAAGGGTCCATTTAGGAATTCACACTTCACGTCCATCTGACATATGTGCCAACTGTTTATTTCGCCTAGACCAACAACCAACCTGATTGTTTCGATCCTAGCAACAGGTGCAAAAACTTCGTCGAAGTCTATTCCTTCTTTCTTTAGAAATCCTTTCGCCACAAGTCTTGCTTTGTGTCGAGTTACTTCACCTTTCGAATTCGTTTCCACTTTGTATACCCACTTGACATCAATTGCCTTCTTGCCTTGAGGTAATTCGACAAGTGACCAAGTGTTGTTGTCTTCGATAGACTTTACTTCTTCGTTCATTGCTTTCACCCACTTCGAATCTTTTAATGCTTCAGCTGCATTAACAGGTTCGACATTTGCATAGAAAGCATAATGTACCAGCTCACCTTCATTATCTATTACATCATCTGATGTAATCACACAATCTTGCAATCTTGCAGGCATGTGTCTTGTTCTTTGAGGTCTGCTTGTACTTGGTATATCTGTTGGTTCCTCTTGTCGAACTTCTCTTTCGACTTGAGTTTCTGGCTCTTCGAATAGGATTCCCACTGAATCTTTCTTGACATTTGCATTCCAATCCCATTCTTTAAACTCATCTATGATCACGTCCCTGCTGATCACAATCTTCTTGTTCTCTGGATCGAACAACTTGTAGCCTCCTGTCGAATGATATCCAACTAGGATCATTTGACTTGACTTGTCATCAAGTTTTCTTCTCAACTGATCTGGCACATGTCTATGTGCAATAGATCCAAATACCTTCAGATGACTCAAGCTAGGCTTCACACCAGACCAACATTCTTCTGGAGTAATTCCTTCTAGCTTCTTTGTAGGACATCTGTTCAAAATGTATGTTGCAGTCGAAACAGCTTCACCCCAAAACTCTTTAGGTAAACTCTTGCCTTTCAACATACTTCTCACCATATTCATGATGGTTCGATTTTTCCTTTCTGCAATTCCATTTTGTTGTGGAGTATAGGGTGGCACCACCTCATGCACAATCCCTTCCTTTTCACATAATCTGTCGAAGTCTTTCGACACATATTCTCCACCATCATCAGTTCTCAAAACTTTGAGCTTTCGACCACTTTGTCTTTCGACCATAGACTTAAACCTGGTAAATACTTTGATCACTTCACTTTTCTTCTTGATCAGGTAAGTCCATAGCTTTCGACTGAAATCATCTATGAATGTAACAAAGTATTTGTTACCTCCCATCGAATCCACTTGGATTGGTCCACATACATCAGAGTATATGACTTCAAGACTAGCCTTCGATCTGCTTCCTGCATCCTTGCTGAAGCTATTCTTGTGTTGCTTCGCCTGCACACATTCCTCACATACCTCATTTGGAATGTCAATTTCTGGCAATCCTGAAACCATATTTCTTCTCTTCAAATCTCTGATGTCTCTGAAGTTGAGATGACCTAGTCTATAATGCCATATCCATTCATCTCTTCTAGCTACAGTCGAAAGACACTTGTGCTCCATCACATTTAGTTCAATCTTGAAGGTTCGATTCTGAGACATAGGAGCCTTCAAGATTACTCTCCCATTTGCATCAAGGACTCTCATCAACTTATCTTCGATTGACACTTTATAATTCTTTTCGACCAACTGCCCTATACTGAGCAAATTGCTCTTCATGCCTGGTATGTACAACACATTGGAGATTACTGACCTTTTGCCATCTTTCCTCATAATCATAACATCACCAATACCTTCAGCTGCCAGGGTATTGTCATTTGCAAATTTTACCATATTTTTCTTTGAGGGCTTTATATTGACAAACCAGTCTTTCCTTCCAGACATATGTGATGAACATCCTGAATCCAAGTACCATTGGTCCTTGAATCTATCTTCATATCTTGTTGTGACCACCAGCATCATCTCTTCTTCTTCATGTTTTGCAAGCTTTGCATCACTTTCTTGATTCTTTCGTTTTTCTGGACAATCACTCGAATAGTGTCCATATTTCTGACAATTGTAACATTAAATGTGACTTATCATGTTTTCGACCACCACCTCTTCCTCTATTTGCAACACCACCTCTTTGGTTGCCTTGGTATGGTCTTCTTTGATTCGACACGTCTCCTTCGATTTGGTTTCCTCTACCATTCGATTTGTTGTAGCCACCTCTACCTCTGTCGAAACACTTTCCTTTGCCTTTGGTCTCTTTTGCTGAATGTGTCTGCAAGGCCACATCACTCTTCGATTTTCCTGCAGCTCTTTCGTTCATTCTTTGTTCATGAGATTCAAGCGTCCCTTGAAGCTCTTCCTTTGTCAATTTCGATAAGTCTTTCCCCTCTTCTATCGCCACAACTATGTGGTCGAACTTAGGAGCTAAAGATCTCAAGATCTTCGACACAACAACTCTTGTTGTTAACGCTTCTCCACATATCTTGATTTGATTTACTAGTTTTGTAACTCTAGGCAAGAAATCAGATATGTTTTCACTGTCTTCCATCTGAAGCAGTTCATAGGTCCTTTTGTGAGTTTGTAACCTCACTTCTTTCACCTTCTCAGCGCCTCCAAAAGACTTCTCAAGGATCTCCCAAGATTCTTTTACATATTCTGAATCACTAACCTTTTCGAAATTGTCTGGGCTGACACATTGATGAATTATAAATAATGCTTTATAACTCAGCTTCTCAGATTCTGTGTATTTCTTCTTTTCTTCTTCTGAAGCGTTTTCGCCAAGCGCTTCGACTCCATCTTTTACAAGGTCTCAAAGACCTTGACACCTGAATAAGACTTTCATCTGTTTGCACCAATTCTCATAGTTGTTAACTTTCAGAATTGGTAGCATTGCTGGATAGTTTGCATTCCCATGACTTGTCATCGTGACTTCTTCAATCGTTCTAGATTGACACTTCCCTTGAATCGAAACAAAAGCTCTGATACCAGATATTGGAAATCCACCAAATTCTATGATGAATTTCTACCACAATGACAATTTAATTATGAGACAAACAAAGAAAAGAAGACAAGACAGATATTTCTGCAGAGTTTCTCTCTGCCAACAAACTGTAGAAAACTTTCTTAATCACTTGCAACTGCAAATTCTGTGATTATAATGAATTGACTTACTTGACATTTAAAAATAGGGGTTACTCCCTCTATTTATAATTGAGCTTACACCCTAAGCCAAAGCCCAAAATATCTTTTGTTACTAAATCAAATCAAATCAAATCTATTCTGGACTTAAATCAAATCTATTTAAATCTAAAATAAATCAAATCTTCTTTGACACTATGAATTACAATTTAACAATTTTGATATATGCAAACAAAGTAGAGATTATAGAAAAGGTGATTATTTCGACTATTTTGTAAAACAAGTTGGACCGTGTTTGGCTAGTACAACTGGTCCTATTTATTTTTTGAAAAGAATAACACATGCTCCTATTTGTTATTCATGGAATGCTTAAATATTATTGTATTACCTGTTATATCAGAATAAATGTTATACTTGGGGTTACATAACTCAACTATGTATATAATAAAATTTATTTATTTTGTGTTGTGAATTTTATATAATTTATTTTCATGTCTAAGGGAAAATTTAATTTAATTTTATTAAAGTATATCTTTATAAAAAAATGTGGTATTTGTTTACCTCAAAACATTGTGGATATTTGAAGAAATTAACATGTTAATAAAGTTCTTGTAAAAACAATTATGATGAGAATATTTGAACTGGCATGTCATGATTTCATGCTGTTGTTGTTAGTGGTGTTACGTGCATGTGAATTTTTCCCCATCCTCTTAGATTATCTTTTATTCTATTTTTTTTGGTCTTATGAGCCGTTATAATTTTGATATGTTGATTATATATTAAATAATAAATGTTTTATAGTCATAATATCATTTTAAAAATAATTGTTTAACTTTTTTTAGAATTTTCTATACTTTTGTTTTATGGAATTAATTCCAGCCGTCTTTGTTATGATGTATAATTGAGGCGCACCAAGTTATTACAATAAATTTGATTTTCAACCATACTCTTTAATAATATTTTCTACTTAACTTAAAAAATCTCATTGTTTTACAAAATCGGAATTGAGATTTTCAATGCTAGAGTGAATTTTATTCTCTTCCTAAAAAAAGTAATTTTTTAGTAAATAATATAATTTTGAGACTTTTTTATAAAGTAAGTTTTCTATGTAACATTCAAGTACATGAATTTAGTCATTAAGTTTATATATTTTTATTTTACAAAAATGTTTGATATTGAGTTACGGTATTTAATCTGTAACATTAACTACTACGTGGTAACAATACAACAAAAAATAAAACGTAAATGATTAGTATTATATTTATATGTTGATAATGTATGATTATAGTTTTCAAAACACTATTTAATTATCATTTATATTAATTTAACCCGACTCTCTTAAAACCATTTGATGACTTTTTTCTTCTATTGAAGCCATGAAGAAATTTTAAAAAATGTTGTAAAATGCACAAAGTTAGTGTTTTCAAAGTTTGAAGTATCATTAATTAATTATTTCATCTATTGTATCTTATCTCTTTAAAAATAATAAGTATTTATTTTTAAATGTAGGCCCTGAAATTTTTTTTTATAAAAATAAATAGAGAAAAATCAATAAAAGACCAATAATATGCATTTAAAATATATATATATATATATATATATATATATATATATATATATTAAAGGTAGCTTTTTTTTGGCTGGTATATATTCAAAATATATAGTTTAGGCAAATTTCGTTAATCAATATACTGCTTTAACTATATTACAAAATTTAATATTGTTTTTATATAATTTTAAAAAAAATTTAATCTATAGAAGGAGTGTATAGGGATGAAAATGGGTTGGGTTTAGTCAGGGTACTATAGTACCAGTCCCCATATCCGCAATTTGAATATATTATCGTACCAGAGTCCAAATCCGTGTGGACACCAATATTCATACCTGTACTCGTATCCTATGGCACCTCAATACCCATACCCATAACCGTTTACCCGTGTTTGTAGTAAAATTAAATCAACTAATTTTAAAATATCATATAATTTATATTTTTTAACAATAATAAAAAAATTTCGGAAGTTATTGTTGAGTTAAGAAATAAATAAAAGTTTATTAAAATGTGTAATGGTTTAATAACGATATATTTTTTATAAATTGATAAAAATGCATTTTTATATAATAATATAAATGACATTATATAAACATATAGTGTGGGTATGTGGCAGAGTGGGTAGTAAGGTACTTCTACGTGCACCGATACCCACTTATTTTAATGCGTAGTTTCCAATACCCATTTTTACGGGTTTACCCTACTCGTTATGGGTATTTTTGTGGGTACCCACTTGGAATGAGCCAAATTTCCATCCCTAGAGTGGTAATATCTATAACACCCAAAATCTATTTAAGAGCCTAATGTTATTAATTATAAATGAATAAATGAAAAACGTTAAGATTTAGTTTAGAAATTGTTGGAATAATGACATACATTTGAAATTCATGAAAAATGAAGAGTAAATTACTAATTTCTCTTAAGGAGGTCTCTTTACTAACTTTCACTCATTTTAATTATTTGCTTTTTTAAAAAGAGAGACATCATAAAAGATTAGAGAAAAAAAGTAACACGTGAAATTAAAGGAATGAAGGGAAAAAGAAGTTGCATGGGATTCTCGAAACATAAAGGAAGAAAGAAACATTGAAGCTTTTTTAAACTTGTTGAGTCGAGTGGAATTTGTTGATAAAATAGAACTCACTGGCATGTAGTAATCTTATCCTACTATTGTTGATCATTTTCAAGTACTTCTCATCATGTTAAGGCAGAGGGTAACCTGATTAAGGAAACTTAAAGATGTCTCTAGAGTTATTTACATTGTTGTATTTTGAAGATCTGTAGTATTTCTTGATAAAAACATACGATCTTGTACTAGTGATGTTATTAAATTTTTGTAAATGACTCTGTAATATCATTTATGCACTTATGATATGTATTATGTACAACTATATATATATATATATATATATATATATATATATATATATATATATATATATATATATATATATATATTAAAAATATAGTCAAGGTCATATATTTTAGAAAATATATATTAAAAATACATATTTTTTTCTCAAATTCGATTTAAATATATATTGTTTAATACATATTACAAAATTTATAAATGTTTTGTTTTTATGAATGTTTTCTTTTTTATTATCAAGAAGGAGAGGTAAATCCAATAGATATACAACACACAACCGTTAGATCATGGGTTCGTAGTCTAGTAATGGCATCCAACATATGATCGTTCGCATTTGCTAGAAGTAGTAGATAATTTGTTTATGTTAAAATAACAAAAGATATAATTTGATTAAAAGTGATTACTAATTTCTTATATAACTCTTTTTAACTTTTAAAAACATGGGATACAATAAAACAAAAACCGGGACAAAATCTTATAGTTTGAAAAAACACATGAGTTTTACATCGGTGACATGTAATTTTTGTAGAAATGTTTTGTTAAATTATTAATGATTTTCTTGAAATGTATAATTTTAATTTTTTAATACTTTTGAATTATTTTATATCTACATAAAATAGTAAATAAAATTAATTATTAAAATTATTAATATATTTAATGTTTTTTTTTATTGATTCAAAATTCAATAGATCTGAGAAAAAGTAGTGCGGGACTAAAATGAATCCCTTAAACACCAACAAATCTACAATTAGACAAACTTAACATATCATGATACAAAGATGAAGCAAGAAACATAAGAGGAATGTGCCACACTACATGGGGCTCTACAATGGCGCGTCCCTATAAACATGAGTCGTGAAAAGCTCCATTTTCTAACCTTAGCACCCACATTAAGCAATCTAGTTTGAATGGACCAAGGCCCGATTTTAGGATCTTGAGTTGGAAGAAAGAATAGCATATTTGAATTAGTTTCCAATCAAATATTAGTAAAGCTTAAATTTAAAGCAAAATGAATGGCTTTTATGACACCATAATGTTTGATTTTATTTTTCTATTCTTTCCAAAATATATCCTATAAATATTTGTTTCCTCTTTAAATAGTTTTTGTAACTTTCACGTAACAAAAGGTAGTGACTTTCAAATAAAAAGACTAGTTAAAAGAGTAATGTCTCCTCTTACAAGATATTTTTTATTTCTATGTGTTCTGATGTGTCTATTAATGGACAATGCTCTAGGAGTGCAAGTGAGAGTTTCAAACGATTTAGGAAATAATGTGGACTTAACCGTTCATTGTAAATCTGGAGATGATGATCTAGGCCCGCATCTTATTCGCCCTAAGGGAAGTTATAGCTTTAGCTTTAACACTAATTTTTTTGGAGGAATATTATTCTTCTGTTCGTTTAAATGGGATAAAAATATCCGTCATTTTGATATATACAAACAAAGAAGAGATTATAGGAAAGGTGATTATTTCGACTATTTTGTAAAACAAGCTGGACCATGTTTGGCTAGTACAACTGGTCCTGTTTATTTTTTGAAAAGAATAACACATGCTCCTATTTGTTATTCATGGAATGCTTAACTAATATTGTATTACCTGTTATATCAGAATAAATGTTATACTTAGGGTTAGATAACTCAACTATGTATATAATAAAATTGATTTATTTTGTGTTGTGAATTTTATGTAATTTATTTTCATGTCTAAGGGAACATTAAATTTAATTTTATTAAAGTATATCTTTATAAAAAATGTGGTATTTGTTTACCTCAAAACATTGTGGATATTTTAAGAAATTAAGATGTTAATCAAGTTCTTGTAAAAACAATTATGATGAGAATATTTGAACAGGCATGTCATGATTTCATGCTGTTGTTGTTAGTGGTATTACGTGCATGTGAATTTTTCTCCATCCTCTTAGATTATCTTTTATTCTATTTTTTTTGGTCTTATGAGCAGTTATAATTTTGATATGTTGATTACATATTAAATAATAAATGTTTTATAGTCATAATATCATTTTCAAAATAATTGTTTAACTTTTTTTTAGAATTTTCTATACTTTTGTTTTATGGATCTAATTCCAACCGTCTTTGTTATGATGTATAATTAAGGCGCACCAAGTCATTACAATAAATTTGATTTTCAACCATACTCTTTAATAATATTTTCTACTTAACTTAAAAAATCTCATTGTTTTACAAAATCGGAATTGAGATTTTCAATGCTAGAGTCAATTTTATTCTCTTCCTAAAAAAAGTAATTTTTTAGTAAATAATATAATTTTGAGACTTTTTTTATAAAGTAAGTTTTCTATGTAACATTCAAGTACATGAATTTAGTCATTAAGTTTATATATTATTATTTTACAAAAATGTTTGATATTGAGTTACGGTATTTAATCTGTAACATTAACTACTACGTGGTAACAATACAACAAAAAATAAAACATAAATGATTAGTATTATATTTATATGTTGATAATGTATGATTATAGTTTTCAAAACACTATTTAATTATCATTTATATTAATTTAACCCGACTCTCTTAAAACCATTTGATGACTTTTTTCTTCTATTGAAGCCATGAAGGAATTTTAAAAACTGTTGTAGAATGCAAAAAAGTTATTGTTTTCAAAGTTTGAAGTATCATTAATTAATTATTTCATCTGTTGTATCTTATCTCTTTAAAAATAATAAGTATTTATTTTTAAATGTAGGCGCTGAAATTTTTTATTTTTATAAAAATAAATAGAGAAAAATCAGTAAAAGACCAATAATATGCATTTAAAATATATTACTCACTTTATTAGTGTATGAATATTTTCTAACTTCATATATATATATATATATATATATATATATATATATATATATATATATATATAGATATATATATATATATATATATATATATATATATATATATATATATATATATATATATATATATATATATATATATATATATATATATATATATATATATATATATATATATTAAAGGTAGCTTTCTTTGGCTGGTATATATTCAAAATATATAGTTTAGGCAAATTTCGTTAATCAATATACTTTTTAAACTATATTACAAAATTTAATATTGTTTTTTATATAATTTTTAAAATTTTTTAATCTATAGAAGGAGTGGATTGGGTTTAGTCAGGATACTATAGTACCAGTCCCCATATCCGCAATTTGAATATATTATCGTACCTGAGTCCAAATCCGTGTGGGCACCAATATTCATACCCGTACTCGTACCCTATGGGTACCTCAATACCCATACATGTAACCGTTTACCCGTGTTTGTAGTAAAATTAAATCAACTAATTTTAAAATATCATATAATTTATATTTTTTAACAATAATAAAAAAATTCCGGAAGTTATTGTTGAGTTATGAAATAAATAAATTTTGTATTAAAATGTGTAATGGTTTAATAACGATATATTTTTTATAAATTGATAAAAATTTATTTTTATATAATAATATAAATGAAATTATATAAAAATATAGTGTGGGTATGTGACGGAGTGGGTAGTAAGGTACTTCTACGTGCACCGATACCCGCTTATTTTAATGGGTAGTTTCCAATACCCATTTTTGCGGGTTTACCCTACTCGTTGTGGGTATTTTTGTAGGTACCCACTTGGAATGAGACAAATTTCCATCCCTAGAGTGGTAATATCAATAACATCCAAAATCTATTTAAGAGCCTAATGTTATTAATTATAAATGAATAAATGAAAAACGTTAAGATTTAGTTTAGAAATTGTTGGAATAATGACATACATTTGAAATTCATCAAAAGTGAAGAGTAAATTACTAATTTCTCTTAAGGAGGTCTCTTTACTAACTTTCACTCATTTTAATTATTTTCTTTTTTAAAAAGAGAGACATCATAATAGATTAGAGAAAAAAAAGGAACACGTGAAATTAAAGGAATGAAGGGAAAAAGAAGTTGCATGGGGTTCTCGAAATATAAGGAAGAAAGAAACATTGAAGCTTTTTTAAACTTGTTGAGTCGAGTGGAATTTGTTGATAAAATAGAACTCACTGGCATGTAGTAATCTTATCCTACTATTGTTGATCATTTTCAAGTTCTTATCATCGTGTTAAGGCAGAGGGTAACCTGATTAAGGAAACTTAAAGATGTCTCTAGAGTTATTTACATTGTCTTATTTTGAAGATCTGTAGTATTTCTTGATAAAAACATACGATTTTATACTAGTGATGTTATTAAATTTTTGTAAATGACTCTGTAATATCATTTATGCACTTATGATATATATATATATATATATATATATATATATATATATATATATATATATATATATATATATATATATATATATATATATATATATATATATATATATATATATATATATATATATATATATTAAAAATACATATTTTTTTCTCAAATTCGATTTAAATATATATTGTTTAATACATATTACAAAATTTATAAATGTTTTGTTTTTATGAATGTTTTCTTTTTTATTATCAAGAAGGAGAGGTAAATCCAATAGATATACAACACACAACCGTTAGATCATGGGTTCGTAGTCTAGTAATGGCATCCAACATATGATCGTTCGCATTTGCTAGAAGTAGTAGATAATTTGTTTATGTTAAAATAACAAAAGTTATAATTTGATTAAAAGTGATTACTAATTTCTTATATAACTCTTTTTAACTTTTAAAAACATGGGATACAATAAAACAAAAACCGGGACAAAATCTTATAGTTTGAAAAAACACATGAGTTTTACATCGGTGACATGTAATTTTTGTAGAAATGTTTTGTTAAATTATTAAGGATTTTCTTGAAATGTATAATTTTAATTTTTTAATACTTTTGAATTATTTTATATCTACATAAAATAGTAAATAAAATTAATTATTAAAATTATTAATATATTTAATGTTTTTTTTATTGATTCAAAATTCAATAGATCTGAGAAAAAGTAGTGCGGGACTAAAATGAATCCCTTAAACACCAACAAATCTACAATTAGACAAACTTAACATATCATGATACAAAGATGAAGCAAGAAACATAAGAGGAATGTGCCACACTACATGGGGCTCTACAATGGCGCGTCCCTATAAACATGAGTGGTGAAAAGCTCCATTTTCTAACCTTAGCACCCACATTAAGCAATCTAGTTTGAATGGACCAAGGCCCGATTTTAGGATCTTGAGTTGGAAGAAAGAATAGCATATTTGAATTAGTTTCCAATCAAATATTAGTAAAGCTTAAATTTAAAGCAAAATGAATGGCTTTTATGACACCATAATGTTTGATTTTATTTTTCTATTCTTTCCAAAATATATCCTATAAATATTTGTTTCCTCTTTAAATAGTTTTTGTAACTTTCACGTAACAAAAGGTAGTGACTTTCAAATAAAAAGACTAGTTAAAAGAGTAATGTCTCCTCTTACAAGATATTTTTTATTTCTATGTGTCCTGACGTGTCTATTAATGGACAATGCTCTAGGAGTGCAAGTGAGAGTTTCAAACGATTTAGGAAATAATGTGGACTTAACCGTTCATTGTAAATCTGGAGATGATGATCTAGGCCCGCATCTTATTCGCCCTAAGGGAAGTTATAGCTTTAGCTTTAACACTAATTTTTTTGGAGGAACATTATTCTTCTGTTCGTTTAAATGGGATAAAAATATCCGTCATTTTGATATATACAAACAAAGAAGAGATTATAGGAAAGGTGATTATTTCGACTATTTTGTAAAACAAGCTGGACCATGTTTGGCTAGTACAACTGGTCCTGTTTATTTTTTGAAAAGAATAACACATGCTCCTATTTGTTATTCATGGAATGCTTAACTATATTGTATTACCTGTTATATCAGAATAAATGTTATACTTGGGGTTAGATAACTCAACTATGTATATAATAAAATTGATTTATTTTGTGTTGTGAATTTTATGTAATTTATTTTCATGTCTAAGGGAACATTAAATTTAATTTTATTAAAGTATATCTTATAAAAAATGTGGTATTTGTTTACCTCAAAACATTGTGGATATTTTAAGAAATTAAGATGTTAATCAAGTTCTTGTAAAAACAATTATGATGAGAATATTTGAACAGGCATGTCATGATTTCATGCAGTTGTTGTTAGTGGTATTACGTGCATGTGAATTTTTCCCCATCCTCTTAGATTATCTTTTATTCTATTTTTTTTGGTCTTATGAGCGGTTATAATTTTGATATGTTGATTACATATTAAATAATAAATGTTTTATAGTCATAATATCATTTTCAAAATAATTGTTTAACTTTTTTTTAGAATTTTCTATACTTTTGTTTTATGGATCTAATTCCAACCGTCTTTGTTATGATGTATAATTGAGGCGCACCAAGTCATTACAATAAATTTGATTTTCAACCATACTCTTTAATAATATTTTCTACTTAACTTAAAAAATCTCATTGTTTTACAAAATCGGAATTGAGATTTTCAATGCTAGAGTCAATTTTATTCTCTTCCTAAAAAAAGTAATTTTTTAGTAAATAATATAATTTTGAGACTTTTTTTATAAAGTAAGTTTTCTATGTAACATTCAAGTACATGAATTTAGTCATTAAGTTTATATATTTTTATTTTACAAAAATGTTTGATATTGAGTTACGGTATTTAATCTGTAACATTAACTACTACGTGGTAACAATACAACAAAAAATAAAACATAAATGATTAGTATTATATTTATATGTTGATAATGTATGATTATAGTTTTCAAAACACTATTTAATTATCATTTATATTAATTTAACCCGACTCTCTTAAAACCATTTGATGACTTTTTTCTTCTATTGAAGCCATGAAGGAATTTTAAAAACTGTTGTAGAATGCAAAAAAGTTATTGTTTTCAAAGTTTGAAGTATCATTAATTAATTATTTCATCTATTGTATCTTATCTCTTTAAAAATAATAAGTATTTATTTTTAAATGTAGGCGCTGAAATTTTTATTTTTATAAAAATAAATAGAGAAAAATCAGTAAAAGACCAATAATATGCATTTAAAATATATTACTCACTTTATTAGTGTATGAATATTTTCTAACTTCATATATATATATATATATATATATATATATATATATATATATATATATATATATATATATATATATATATATATATATATATATATATATATATATATATATATATATATATATATATATATATATATATATATATATATATATATATATATATATATTAAAGCTAGCTTTCTTTGGCTGGTATATATTCAAAATATATAGTTTAGGCAAATTTCGTTAATCAATATACTTTTTAAACTATATTACAAAATTTAATATTGTTTTTATATAATTTTTAAAAATTTTTAATCTATAGAAGGAGTGTATAGGGATAGAAATGGATTGGGTTTAGTCAGGATACTATAGTACCAGTCCCCATATCCGCAATTTGAATATATTATCGTACCTGAGTCCAAATCCATGTGGGCACCAATATTCATACCCGTACTCGTACCCTATGGGCACCTCAATACCCATACATGTAACCGTTTACCCGTGTTTGTAGTAAAATTAAATCAACTAATTTTAAAATATCATATAATTTATATTTTTTAACAATAATAAAAAAATTCCGGAAGTTATTGTTGAGTTAAGAAATAAATAAATTTTGTATTAAAATGTGTAATGGTTTAATAACGATATATTTTTTATAAATTGATAAAAATTTATTTTTATATAATAATATAAATGAAATTATATAAAAATATAGTGTGGGTATGTGACGGAGTGGGTAGTAAGGTACTTCTACGTGCACCAATACCCGCTTATTTTAATGGGTAGTTTCCAATACCCATTTTTGCGGGTTTACCCTACTCGTTGTGGGTATTTTTGTAGGTACCCACTTGGAATGAGCCAAATTTCCATCCCTAGAGTGGTAATATCTATAACACCCAAAATCTATTTAAGAGCCTAATGTTATTAATTATAAATGAATAAATGAAAAACGTTAAGATTTAGTTTAGAAATTGTTGGAATAATGACATACATTTGAAATTCATCAAAAGTGAAGAGTAAATTACTAATTTCTCTTAAGGAGGTCTCTTTACTAACTTTCACTCATTTTAATTATTTTCTTTTTTAAAAAGAGAGACATCATAATAGATTAGAGAAAAAAAGGAACACGTGAAATTAAAGGAATGAAGGGAAAAAGAAGTTGCATGGGGTTCTCGAAACATAAAGGAAGAAAGAAACATTGAAGCTTTTTTAAACTTGTTGAGTCGAGTGGAATTTGTTGATAAAATAGAACTCACTGGCATGTAGTAATCTTATTCTACTATTGTTGATCATTTTCAAGTACTTCTCATCATGTTAAGGCAGAGGGTAACCTGATTAAGGAAACTTAAAGATGTCTCTAGAGTTATTTACATTGTCTTATTTTGAAGATCTGTAGTATTTCTTGATAAAAACATACGATCTTGTACTAGTGATGTTATTAAATTTTTGTAAATGACTCTGTAATATCATTTATGCACTTATTATATGTATTATGTACAACTATATATATATATATATATATATATATATATATATATATTATATATATATATATATATATATATATATATATATATATATTAAAAATATAGTCAAGGTCATATATTTTAGAAAATATATATTAAAAATACATATTTTTTTCTCAAATTCGATTTAAATATATATTGTTTAATACATATTACAAAATTTATAAATGTTTTGTTTTTATGAATGTTTTCTTTTTTATTATCAAGAAGGAGAGGTAAATCCAATAGATATACAACACACAACCGTTAGATCATGGGTTCGTAGTCTAGTAATGGCATCCAACATATGATCGTTCGCATTTGCTAGAAGTAGTAGATAATTTGTTTATGTTAAAATAACAAAAGTTATAATTTGATTAAAAGTGATTACTAATTTCTTATATAACTCTTTTTAACTTTTAAAAACATGGGATACAATAAAACAAAAACCGGGACAAAATCTTATAGTTTGAAAAAACACATGAGTTTTACATCGGTGACATGTAATTTTTGTAGAAATGTTTTGTTAAATTATTAATGATTTTCTTGAAATGTATAATTTTAATTTTTTAATACTTTTGAATTATTTTATATCTACATAAAATAGTAAATAAAATTAATTATTAAAATTATTAATATATTTAATGTTTTTTTTTATTGATTCAAAATTCAATAGATCTGAGAAAAAGTAGTGCGGGACTAAAATGAATCCCTTAAACACCAACAAATCTACAATTAGACAAACTTAACATATCATGATACAAAGATGAAGCAAGAAACATAGAGGAATGTGCCACACTACATGGGGCTCTACAATGGCGCGTCCCTATAAACATGAGTGGTGAAAAGCTCCATTTTCTAACCTTAGCACCCACATTAAGCAATCTAGTTTGAATGGACCAAGGCCCGATTTTAGGATCTTGAGTTGGAAGAAAGAATAGCATATTTGAATTAGTTTCCAATCAAATATTAGTAAAGCTTAAATTTAAAGCAAAATGAATGGCTTTTATGACACCATAATGTTTGATTTTATTTTTCTATTCTTTCCAAAATATATCCTATAAATATTTGTTTCCTCTTTAAATAGTTTTTGTAACTTTCACGTAACAAAAGGTAGTGACTTTCAAATAAAAAGACTAGTTAAAAGAGTAATGTCTCCTCTTACAAGATATTTTTTATTTCTATGTGTCCTGACGTGTCTATTAATGGACAATGCTCTAGGAGTGCAAGTGAGAGTTTCAAACGATTTAGGAAATAATGTGGACTTAACCGTTCATTGTAAATCTGGAGATGATGATCTAGGCCCGCAT